>JAGIQG010000025.1:33517611-34739010 GCA_024679065.1 Sphyrna mokarran
GAGAGAGGGGAGAGAGCGGGGGAGGGAAGAGAGAGAGACGATTTGGGAGGGGGGGAGGTGTGAACAATTCCCTCAGTGAATGGGTTCACTCCACACTTAGTCACTTTTCTGAAGCTACACGTTAGTGTACCTCTGTACACAATTAATTGTTTCTATGCTGGAAAGCAGCAAAATTCATTCTCCTGTTCTTATCCGATGAGTTTTGTGCAATCAATAAATTGTAGCCTAGAGTGTGACCATTCTGTTTGTTGTGCCTTGTTTTGCACTTTTTCAGATCAACTTTGGAATATCACAGTGTGTTGATTTGAAGAAGACGAACAGCCGATTAATTAGTCATTACTGTTATTTCCACTCTCATTTGCAATGTCTTCTGGACTGACATAATCCACACCAAAAAAAAATCACCAGCTCACTGCTGGTTCTACTGGCAGTTACCGCAAACGTGTGCCATCTGACAACCTTTCTACCAATGAATCTAAATTTTTCATCACATCCTGTGGCAAAAATCTTACGTTCATCATCAAATTCATCAAAACATATTTAGGAATACATATTTAGTTCTTAAGATTTGCTCTCTGGAGCCAATACTGTGCAAAAGTTTTTATCTTTATTTATTAGTGTCGTGTGTTGATTAGTGTCACAAGTTGACTTACGTTAATTAAATTAGTATGAAAATCTACTGGTCGTTCCGTTCTGACACCTGTTCAGGGACAACGAGTAAGAATTTAGCCTGACCGGTCCACCTAACCAGCACATCTGTCGCACTGTGGAAGGAAACCGGCGCAAACTGGGCAAAACCCACACAGACGTGGGGAGAACGTGCAGACTCTGCTCGGATAGTGACTGAGCAGTGAATCGTACCTGGGTCCCTGGCGCCGTGCTTAGTACTGTGTCGGCCCATTGCCCCTGTGTTAAGTCCAACTCTGGTATCTTTGCATTCACGGCCTGACTCGTCTATAGTAATTTCTCGAGTCGCCTGATCTCAGATTGCCCTCGGACTGTGCTTACCCTGAAGTAATCAAATTTGACTACCCTTGTTGGATCAGTAAATGAACACATCTGCTGACCTTACAAAACGGAAGGAAAATAAAGACGCACATCAGCATTCGTAGCAGACTAAGTCAACCTAACCTCAACCAATTGATCTGATAGATTGAATTACATTCAAATGCAATCTGAGATATAATATCCTTTAATTCAGTACTCATATAAAGGGAAGCATGCTTTCTTTATGCTTGCCATTGATTCAACCTTGGTTCGTACTTGGAAGATACAGACAGGGAGCTCATAATTCAAACTTTCTTCACATACGGTAACATATAATTGTTTGCTTAACTGAACTTATCGTGGCCTGGATTCTCCTACCTCGCCCGCAGCAGGGATTCTCCAGTCCCGCTGAGGGAATGGAGATTCAGCTGAATGCCGAATTCTCCATTCTCGCCGGCTGCCGCAATGGGACCTGCGAGACCTTAGAATTCCAGCCCATACTGCCAATTTCATTTCTTTCTCCTCTTTTTGTCAGCCAGGATAACGAGAAAGCTTTCTGCCCGTCGGCCTCTCCCGACAGAATCCCAACTCAAATCTCACCCACTGGGCTTGGGCTGGGGTATACACAATGTCCATCCGTCCTAAAGGGTATTCTCTGTGTTCTTGATGCTCAAGTGAACAGGAACCATCTGTCGCAGGATGTTCCGTTGCTCTCATTAACACGTTTTGCTATCTCACCTTTTGCAACTATTAGCACTCTTCAGCCTTTAACGGTATCATTAACACTTCCCTTTGTCCACATCATAGAATCCCTACAATGCAGGAGGAGGTCACTCGGCCCAACAAGCGTGCACCGACCACAATCCCACCCGATCCGACCCGACCCCCAACTCCCAAAACCCCAGCTGTTTATCCTTGCTCCTTTCTCTGACACTAAGCAGCATTTTAGCGTGGCCAGTCAACCTAACCTACACTTCACTGGACTTTCTTAAACCTCCTTTCCTTTATATAGACCGAGGGGAGAAGGATTTTTGTACTTTCGTTGGGGCATCATGATCAGCACGGAATTGGAGCAAAATGCTCTGAATACTGGAAATCTGAAATAAAATCAGAACGTGCTCAGTAAGCTCAGCAGGTCCAACAGAATCTGTGGAGTGGAAACACAGTTAACATTCTGGTTCAAAGGGATCCTTCTACAGGACTGAAGGAAGGTAGAAGTGTACAAAATTATACAATTGGAGAGAGAGCTGAGGAGGTAGGCTATATTTTTTTTTGTGTCTTTTGTTCTTTTCTCCAGCCTATCTCTGGTCTTCTGATTGCCTACTGCAAAGGCAGTAAAGCTTGCACACATTGTAGGAATGCTGTAAATAAATCTATTTCAAAATATGTACACTTTCCAAATCAGTCATTTCGCAAAAATGCCGACTGGATTTTAAAAATCTCCACTTCTGTGACAACTTAACGCATCTTTGAAATCTTTCACGGAGCTTCCCGCAAAAGGGAACGTTCCTGAAGTTTTTCCCGCTGGTTTTACATTTGTGATGCACGTACGAGCTAAGATTTAATGGTGGCGACGTTTGTAGGCAGACGTAGGCGGCGTCGCACAAACCAGCCTCCCGTCCTTTGTGACCCTGTCTACGCTTCACACCGTCTCAGCAAAGCAAACGGCAAAATTAAGGACCCCCGTGCACTCTGGACGTTCTCTCTTCCACCTTCTTCCGTCGGGAAAGAGATACAAAAGTCTGAGGTCACTACCAATTGAATCGAGAACAACTTCTCCCCTGTTGCCATCTGACTTTTGAATGGACTTACCTTGGATTAAGTCGATCTCCCTCTGTACCCAAGCTATGGCTTTAACACAATATTCTGCACTCTCTTGTTTCCTTCTCTACGAATGGTATGCTTTGTCTGTATAGTGCACAAGAAATAATACTTTTCACTATATATACTCACACAGCGAAACCAGAATAAACTAGAAAGAGTGCAGAAAAGGTTTACTGGCGTGCGACTGGGACTTGTTTGTTTGAGTTATAAGGAATGGTTCAATATTCTGGGACTTTTTTCTCTGGAGCATAGAAGGCAATAATAAATGTCACTGTCCATTCTGGGATATTTATTTGCTTCTCTGAGTATCGTGAATCTCGAATAATATATGGAATCAATCACCAATAAGTAGATGGAAGTGTAGCGTCACAGTCATAGCTAGGGTGTGGAGAAAGATTAATTTAATGCAAGATACATCCCTTCAAAAGTCTGATGGCAGCAGGGAGAAAGCTTTTCTCAAGTTGCTTTGGCACATATTTTCAAATTTTTGTATCTACGACCTTCCTACCTGTTCTAGGAACAAGTAGGAAAGTGCAGTTTAAAGCCACATCAGATTAACTACGCTCCTGTCGACGGAGTTGGCTTAGTCAGAGTCCTAGACGTTTACAGCGTGGATATAGGGCATTGGCCCAACCTGTCCATACCGCCTTTTTTTTTAAAACTCTAAACTTTAGCTAATCCCAATTGCCTATATTTGGCACATATCTCTCTGTACCCATGTTACCCGTGTAACTGTCTAAACGCTTTTTAAATGACAAAATTGTATCCGCCTCGACTACTACCTCTGGCAACTTGTTCCAGACGCTCATCGCCCTCTGTGTGAAAACTTTGCCCCTCAGACACTTTTGAGTCTGTCCTCTGTCACCTTAAACCCATGCCTTCTAGTTTTAGACATGCCTATCGTTGAGAAAAGATGTTGACTGTCTGGATGATCTATGCCCCTCCTTATTTTATGAAGCTCTCTAAGATCACCCCTCGGCCTTCTGTGCTCCAGAGAAAAAAGTTCCATTCTATCCAGCCTCTCCTTATTGCTCAAGCAACCGAGTCCTGGTAGCATGCTAGTGAATATTTTCTGCATTATTTCTAGTATAATAACATCCTTCCTATAGAAAGTTGACCAGAACTGTACATCGTATTTCAAGTGTGGCCTAACAAATATCATGTACGAGTTCAACAAGATGTCCCAACTCCCGTATTCCATGTTCTGACCAATGAAACCAAGCGTGCTAAATGCCTTCTTCGCCACTCTGTCCATCTGTACTCTGCTTTCAAGGAGTTATGAACACGTACCCCTCGATTTCTTTATTTTGTTCCCCAGTGCCCTATCCTTAACTGAGTACGTACTACCCTAGTTCAGTCTACCAAAATGCAACACCTTGCGTTTATCAAAATTAAACTCCGTCCGCCATTCATCGACCCACTGGTCCGATTGATCAAGATCACGTTGCAATCGGAGATAACCTTCTTCGCTGACTGACCGAATCAATTACTCCTGCTCCGATTTCTTAGCTACTTAGGATCTCAGATTCTGACTTAATTACAGCGTTGGTCTGGAGGGGCGAAAAATGCTGAACTCAGAGGTGAAGGGAAGAACGATCTGCTTTGATCCTTATCCGGGACAGCATGTGATTTAATGACACTGCAGTCATGTTTTTGGAGACCAATCTGAGTATACGTGAAACCTTGCTTCAGGACAGGTTCTTATCATTTCCATTTTCACTATGAGGTGAGCTTTACTCGGAGCCATCGCCCTCCTCGTCATCCCAATGTTCCCTCGGGACTCTCTCATAGTACGTAGAACGCTGCAGCACAACAGGCCCTTTGGCCCACGAATTGTGCCGATCATATTTATACCTACCAGGCCGTAGAAATACTTGTAACTCGCAATCCCATTAAATCCCATGTACTCATCCAGAAGTCTCTTCAAAGACCCCAGCGAGTTCGCCTCTCCCACCGACGGCAAACGATTCCATTGACTCGCCACCCTCTCGGTGACAAACGTACTTCTGATATCTCCTCTCTACTTGCCCCCCAGCACCTTAAACCTGTGTCCTCTCGTAGTGACCGTTTCAGCCCTGGGAAATAGCCTCCGAGAATCCACTTTATCTATTCCTCTCGACAACCTTCGTCTCTCCGGGGAGAAGAGACCTAGCTCTCTCAACCTATCTTCATAAGGCGTGCCCACCAATCCAGGCAACATCCTTGTAAATCTCCTCTGCGCTCTCTCAGTTGCTTCCACGTCCTTCCTATAATGAGGCGACCAGAACTGCGCACAGTACTCCCAGTGGGGTCTGACAAGGGTCTTATAAAGTTGCAGCATTACCTCCTGACTCATCTGTGACACTCTGCCAATTTGACCTCAGATCTAATGACTCAGCCCTCTGCCCATCTGCCTTCTTCCCCCGTCTGTCTGCCGCTCATCTTTTCTTCTGGCTATCAGCCCCAGTAAGTCTGTTCCTCGCACCAGTTACTTTGTGGATTGGCAGCGACAGAGAATCGTACCTCCTGTTACTGTTGTTTCCATTCCAAATAGTCTCTCATCAACAATGTGCTCTCAATCCCAGCCATACTTGTTCTCTCAATTCCAATCTGTCCTCAGTCCTAATCTCAAACAGTCTCACAGCTGTGTTTCTTTTTCGGTTGTCAGCCCAGAATGATTTCACTCCCGGTCTCGCACTTCATCGGTACATTTTCAGATCCCAACCAATTTTGTTCCGACCGTATTCCAAACTCTGATATGCAGTCAGTTCATGACACTGCTCTCTCAATTCCAATCAATCTACCTCTCACAGTCTCCTTTATAAGCCAATTTTTCAACCAGCACTGAAGCCAGAGATCAATCCATGTGCTCCTAAGTTCAGATAGGTGCACAAAAACTGGCAAAGTGCTACCTCCACTCTTTAATTCTTTATGCCATCAGAATCGGGTGACACGGTGGCACAGTTGTTAGCACTGCTGCCTCAGGAACCTGGGTTCGATACCTGATTTGGGTCACTATCTGCACGTTCTCCCCGTGCTCCGTTTTCGTTCCGCAGTCCAAAAATTGTGCCGGTTAGGTGCATTGGCCATGCTAAATTCTCCCTCTGCACAGGCACTGGAGCGTGGCCACTAGGGGATTTTCACAATGACTTAATTGCAGTGTTAATGCAAACCTACTCGTGACACTAATATATAAACTTTAAACTGTGAATTCGTATTCCGTAAGTGGAATACGAATTCGTATTCCACTTATGCAGATTCCGCTACCTTCCCTGCCATTCCCACGTCATGTTTTCGCTGCCGTGAGGTCAGAGAATTTGAAGGCCAGCCAAATCTCCTTCGATTTTCAATTTCGAAATGAAATTCGATTTCGTATTCCGTAAGCACTTGGAGTATTGTGTACAGTTCTGGTCCCCACATTATAAGAAAGATGTGGAGGCATTGGAGAGGGTGCAGAGGAGGTTTACCAGGATGTTGCCTGGTATGGAAGGCAGGTCTTATGAAGAGAGGCTGAGAGATTTGAGGTTGTTTTCGTTAGAAAGAAGGCGGCTAAGAGGAGACCTTATTGAAACATATAAGATGATTAGAGGTTTAGATAGGGTGGACAGTGATAGCCTTTTTCCTAGGATGGAGAAAGCTCGCACGAGGGGACATAGCTTTAAATTAAGGGGTGGTGGTTTTAGGACAGATGTCAGAGGTAGGTTCCTTACCCAGAGGGTGGTAAGGGTATGGAATGCCTTGCCTGCGTCAGTTGTAGACGCGCCAAGTTTGGTGGCATTTAAGAGGTTGGTAGATAGGTTTATGGATGAAAAGGGAACGGTTTAGGTTAGAGGGTCACTGCTTGTTCCTAATTGGTCGGCTCAACATCGAGGGCCGAAGGGCCTGTTCTGCGCTGTAATGTTCTGTGTTCTATAATTCTGCGGCCGTTCAGGCGAACAGAATGCTCTCCGATTCTGTCAGCTGGGCATCCCAGACTGCCAGCCTGTGTGGCTTCAATGGGAAATCCCTGGACGGCGACGGGACCCAAGAACGCCGCTACCAGCGAACAGTGCGCCCACTTCCGCTGCCGAGAAATACTTTGTCCTCGGCCGGAATTCTATCGCCGTCCATGTCGGTGGCATTTTCCCATCCCGCTGCAGCGAAGGAGATTTGGCTGGCCTTCAAATTCTCTGACCTCATGGCAGTGAAAACGTGATGTGGGAATGGCAGGGAAGGTAGCGGAATCCGCACACATCTGCCTAATTAAATGGCCCCTGCCAACAAACTGGCCCTAGGAGAGTATTCGATTCTGTTCTATGACTGAAAAATGAGATCCTTTGAAAATAAAATATAATAATTTGATATTTATTTGATTTGCACTAAAGTTACCTGTGCTGGGATTTAGGGAATACCTTTCGTAAGTAAATAATTATTTCTCATTTGGTGACGGTGTGTTAAAATTCAATCAGGTAGGCTGAGTTGCAATAGCTCCGTACACTTTAACACGCGTAGCTTAGTTTGCGACTTGGACTCCTAGTCTTTAAAAGCTGCATGTAGCAATTGCAGTGCGTTTTCTTTCTTGATCCAGTCATACAGAGGATTTTCTGCAAAGTTAGCTGAAAGTATATCAGTTATTTCACTGTTAAGAAACGAACTGAAAACCTCATAGAAATACAACGAAATTCAAAGTACAGAAATCAGCACAATTGGACATTTGGAAATATAATTACTGCATGCAGTACAATACTTTTCATTCCATTATTAAAGTCTGCCAAAAAGTAAAAGTTAATTTGCAGCATTTGTTACAATGGGAAATTTGAAAGGATACAGAAACTAGGGCATTTATTGTTGGACAATTGTTCTACGAATTATATTTTCTGACTGATGATGCATTACATTGTTATAACGTTTCGTTCGAAATTTTCACTGTCAAATTTAATCTGTTAACATTCTCGTGAAAGAGGTTTTGGATGTTTGACTACATCAGAAGGACCGTATAAAGGTAAGTCATTAAAACTGCTCTTAAAAAAACACAATGCCTATTGAATGTTTTTCAAGTGGGTAGCACAGTGGTTCACACTGCTGCTCCTTAGAGAATCAAGAACCTCCAAGGGTCTGATTCTACATTACTTTCAAACCTACATCTGCAATTGCTACAGGCAGCTTTTAAAGACTAGGAGTGCAAATTTATCAGCCGTTCATACCACGTCCCCGTTGCAGTGAGGTCAGAGAATTTGGTGGCCAGTCAAATCTCCGTTCACTGCAGCGGGATGGAAAAATGCAACTCACGTGGATGGTGCTCCAATTCTCGCTTAGGACCAAGTATTTCTCGTCTGTGGAAATCGGCTCACTGATGGCTGGCAGTGGGATTCTCGGGTCCTGCTGCCGTCTAGGGACTTCCCATTGAAGCCACACGTGCTGCCGGTCTGGGATGGACCATCTGACAGGACCACATTTTACAAGTTCAGGCAAGTCGTGGTGATTACAGACAATGCGACATGAACCCGAGATCTTTTTTGAGGCCGTCCTCACGCGTGCAGAACGCGGCTAACAGTCTCTGCTCGGCGACTCTGCGCTACCGTGTCTCGTGAAGGCCGCCTTGTAGAACGCCTACCCGAGGATCAGAGGCCGAATGCCCGTGACCGTGTTGCTGTCTTGCACTCCGGAGTCTGCCCCAGGCGTTGTTCAGGTGAGTCCCGTAGTCTGCACGTCGCACCGTTTTAGACGCGTTTTGAACCAGTGCGTTTGCCCACCGGTGTTTCGGAGAATCGGGCACAAGCGGTGAGGACTTTATGCGTTCGCAAGACGCAAATGAGTTCCGTACTGTCCTCCGGTGGGTATCCCGAGAAGCAATGGCAGGCACCAACGGAGAATCCCAAAGGAAATTAACATTGGCGTGAAACTGATTTTTGGACATCTAACCAAATTCTCACCCCTCCCCACCCAACCCTGCCTGCCGTTGACCCCACCCGCAGGGGCATGGGAGAATACCACTCAGTGTTCAAAACTAAAAAATTCAGCTGGCGTGACAGCAAAGCCAGCTGTTGTTCTCATCCGACATCCACGCGCTGGTATTTTCGTTAGGAGTCGATGGATTTCTGGTCACGATCATTGTTAATTATTCCTGAAGCCGTGAAAAAAATACTGCACCCTCAACTGCTACTTGCCTAAGGGCCATGTAATTTAACAAAATTTGAGGATTAAACCAAAAAAAATCTTGATCCTGCTAATCGTTGAATACACTCAATGCTTTGCATCCTACAGCACCCACCAGTGTTGAAAGCACAGGAATACAAAATGCAACATGTGGCCTTGCCACCCACCTTCTGATCTGTTCTATTTTGGCTACACACTAATACTTGTAACTGTTGTGGTGTCATCAATAGATTTCAGGTTTGGTTAGGATCATAATGTATTTATTGTTAAGAGAATCTCGTGAGGGAGTTGCAGCCGTAGGCTGTCCTAGAGCAAAATTCCAGTCTTTATGTGCTTACGGCAGGGCTCCGAGATAATCACAGGGGTTAGCTTAGCTCGGTTGGCTGGGTGGCTGGTTACTGAAGCAGAGTGGGTACAATTCCTCTAATGGCTGAAGCTGTTCTTCAAGATCCCAGCTTTTAACCTTGCCCCTCAGCGAAGGGCCCTCACTTAAGACACCCTCAAAGGGGAGAGCAGCCGATGGTCATCTGGGACCGCGGCAACTCTACCTTTCGTCTAGATGACTCCGCCTGAAAAAAGACTCCACGTTTTGGCGTGATCGCTCACTCTTAGTTGTCCCTCAAGTTAGATAATTCTCTTATGCTGTACTGTATTAAAGAAACAGACACTACCTACGCAACTGCAGCTTACCCATCCATGAGCGTTTTGAAATACTTAAGAGCCTCTTCAATGCCTCCTTCGTCTTCAGCAGCCACTTTATCAAAGGCAGTGGGAATGTCCATTCCAGGTGGGTAACTTGGCAACTTCTTTTGATACCTGGTGTTGGGAAAAAGAGTGGGAGGGGATCAATTTTGGGAGCTTGCTTTGGTCTTTAGAAGTACTCACACCGAGGTCACACGCTCTCTTAACGGTTACCCCCCTGGCCTCACCAACTCGGCCCCTCCAAATCCCCTCACCTCCCTTGCTGGAGTCCGCCAACCAAGTCTCGTTGAGACCCTAGATTGATGTCATAGCCATTAAGTCCCCATGATTAAGGGCTTAAAGACTGACTGTAATCCCACATGGGGGGCATGTTACCTGGCATTGCCTTTTTTGTCAGCGGGAGGGGGTACTGAGGGTGGGACAGAATACGCCCTTCCTGAAGTCCAATGAGGCAAAATGAAGTAAAGGCATTATCGTTTACCGACGTAGATTTTCTGGGATTTTTACGGCCTCGCTCGTCCCAAAATTGCACCGAGGTCAACGGACCTTCCTGTTGTCCGCCCCTCACCCGGACCGACTCCTATGGTGGGAGGGGCGATAAAATTCCACTCAACATATGTGAAGAATTCTCCATGATTCTCTCAATTATTGTAATAATCACAAAGAAATGTCAAACATGTTTGTAATTATTTCTGTCATGTTGTGAATAGATGAAGGGTCTTCCTGGAACGAGAACAAAAAACAAAACAGCATGGGAAACAGGCCCTTCGGCCCAACAAGCCCACGCTGCCACCCCAATGTTCCCACCTCTACCCGTGATCCCTGTCCATGTTTATAGATCTATTTTTTAAAAACCAAATTTGAAACAATTTAGGGAGAATTTGTTTTGCCAATTAGCCTAAGAGCACATCTTTGGGATGTGGGAGGAAACCGGAGCACCCGGAGATAACCCACGCAAGCATGGGGAGAATGCGCAAACTCCCGCAGACGCAGGCCCAAATCCACGTATCTGCACAGCACAGCGACAGTCACTGAGCTGTCGTGTTGCCCATCACATGGTCCAAGTCAAGCGCACACTAACAACGTGAAGCACTAGGATACTCTCGAAAAAAAATCCAAGAGCAGCCCTCTCACGACCCGTCGCGTGTATGCCCCTCGTTAGACAACAAGATGGACCAAAGCACCTGTAGGATAAAAACACGTATATTTATTTACGTTATTTAAATTATTTACGAATATTGCACAATTCCCACAGGACTCGAATTACGTGAACACTTTTGTGTGAATTTGAAACGTGAAGGTTACAGCCCAGATTCCCTGGCTTCCCATCAGCATTTGTTTTGGTGGCAGGAGGCATCGTGCCATTTGTTGGCATTTAGACCCACTCTGCTGAAGTCACCCCCTCCGTACCATCACCAACCCCAGCACCAGATCAGAGAGACCCTCACCCTCGATGGATCAGAGAATCCCGCTGGCTTGAATGGCCGGAAAATTCAGGCCTATATCGTGTTTCGGAAATAAAAGCGTGGTGGTCAGGTGATGTGACTAGCAATTCCAGAAGCTTAGACGAATGAGACATGGGGTGGGATTTTCCAATCAGTGGACACGGACCATGCAAAATTCTATTGACCTCGGGTGGGATTTTCCAGCCTCGGGGCCTGAAAATCCTGCCCACGAACTCAAATTCCTCTATTCCCTCTCCAAGACATATACTTAAATTTAGTTAATGAAATAAATCTGGAATAAAAAGCTGTGGTCAGTCTTGGTGACCACATAACCACTGATTTACCATAAAAATCCATTTGTCTCACTAATGGCCTTTTGGACAGGAAGGAAATCTGCTATCCTTACCTAAATTAACCCAAGACTCATATCAATGAGTATGATTCTTACAATGACATCATAAGTGGCATAGGAAGTCATTAAGTCACCAAGGTGATAGTTCACTGTTTCCCCCTTCTCGAGACCAATTGGGACGGGCTACAAATGTTTACTTGCAAGCAATGCCCACGTTCTCTGATTGAATTAAAATAAACTATTATCTGAATAATATGAACCCACAATGATTGTGTAAATGCTGCTGTTTCTAAATGATTTATTAAATAATGATACATTTGGAACAAGGAAAAGTACAGCACAGGAATGGGCTTTGCAGTTCTCCAAACCTGTGCTAATTATGATGCCCTAGCTAAACTAAAAGAAATATCTTCTGCCCTTACTGGGTCCATATCCCTCTATTCCCTATTCATGTACCCATCCAGATGCCTCTTAAGTGTTGCTAATGTGCCCGCTTCCACCATCACCTCTGGCAGCTGGTTCCAAGCACCTACCATTCTGTGTGTGAAAAACTTACCTGTCACATCTCCCTTATTCCCCTCTCACATTAATCCTGTACCCCTGTGAAATTAACACACTTACATCTCTTAATATTTCTATGCACTTGATGCTATTAGCGATACTATTGGATGGCAAGATGGCACAGTGCCGGGAACTGGGTCACTGTCTGTGTGCAATTAGTACATTCTCCTTGTGTTTGTGCGAGTTCCTCCAGTGCAGGTTAGGTCGATTGGCCATGTTCAATTGCCCCGTAGTGGCAGAGGGATGAGCAGGGTAAGTACGTGCAGTTATGGGAATAGGGCCTGGGTGAGATCGTGGTCAGTGCAGGCTTGATGGGCTAAATGGCCTCCTTTTGCATTGTAGGGATTCTGTGAAATAGACTAAATAGGATTACTGCCCCTCTTCTTCCATTTTAGACATCTGTAAACTGTTTCAAACACTGTGTAGGCTTTGGGCACCAATCAAGATTTTGCCTTGATTATCCAACCAAGACATAGAATTACATCTCCAGCCAATGTTCCTTCCATTTTCTGAAGGCCATTCCCCAAACTAATGTAAGGTATTGCTGAACCTTTATAAATCGCTCAGCCGGAAGACTGTGTCCAACTCTGTTTATCCTTCTGAAAGCGTGGCACCCAGAGTAGTTTTATTCAAAGAGTACCAGTAGTTAAGGACTTCAGTTATATGTAAAAACTAAAGGACCAGGTGGGACAGCACAGTGGATAGCATTGCTACCTCACAGTGCCAAGAACCTGGGCTCGATTCCTTGGGTCATTGTCTGTGTGGACTTTGCATATTCGCCCTCTATCCCCGTGGGTTTGCTCTGGATGCTCTGCTTTCCTTCCACAATTGAAAGATGTGTGGGTTAGGTGGATTGACCATGCTAAATTGCCCCTTAGGGAGACTAGCTAGGGTAAATGCATGGGGTATGGAGACAGGGCCTGGGCAGGACTGTGGTCATTGCAGACACGATGGACCAAACAGCCTCCTTCTGCACTCTAGGCTTGTTTATCATTCTATCGTAAACAAAATCATTCTCGAGCCCAGCAAAATACGAAGCATTTCTTAGCAAGTGGCAACAAAGAGTCACAGTGAATGAGGAAGCCTCAAATTGGAAACCAGCATTAAATGCCGGTCTGAAGTTAATGTCCTGAGCCCACGTTTGCTTCCTCTCTTTCGAAATAACTTCGAGGATGGAATATGAAGCCTAATCAGACTTTTTAGAGATAACTGTCTGGTCTATAGAGCCATTACTGAAGCAGATGAGGTTCGTCTCCAGGAGGAGCTGACTAATCTTGTCAAATGGGCCAATATAGAGGGAATGACATTTCATCTGGAAGGATGTCACATGATGTGAATCAGCAGTCCTCAATCTCTATCAGAACGCAACTAAACTATGCACGGTTACCTCATTGAAATGACTGAAGAATGCCTTTACTTAGGAATTTGCATCCAAAATAATTTAAAATGGAATGTATGACGTTAATGCTCAGTGTTCATCACAGCCAAAATGCTTGGGTCGTTAAACAGAACTTCCATCAGTTTTTTTTTAATCCTTTGTAGGATAAGGATGTCACTGGTTAGCCAGCATTTATTGCCCATTCCTAGTTGCCATTGGAGGGCCGTTGAGAGGCCACCACGTTACTGTGGATCTGGGGTCTCATGTAGACCAGACCAGGTAAGGACAGATTTCCTTCCCTGAAGGACATTAGTGAACCAGATGGGATTTTCTGACAATGGACAACAGCTTCACGGTCATCAATCGATTCTTAACTGCAGACATTTTCTATTGAATTCCAATTGCACCACCCGCCTTGGCGGGATTCAAATCCAGGTGCCCGATACATTAGCTGAGTTTGTGGATTAATAGCCTAACGTTAGTACCAATACGTCATCACCTCCCACTCTTCAACAACAGCAAAAGGAAATCCCGCACCAGATAACGGGTGGGCCGCACTTTGAGTGAAGTGTCACCGCTTGGAACCCACATACTGCTAAAAAATCACTACCCTTGCCAAGAAAGTTCAACATTGAGCTGCTCGTTTTGTTACAGTTAATGATTAACAAGATTCTAACGTCTCTCAGTTGGTCAGGTTACAAGATTGGCACGGTCTCCAGGACCAGAGAGAAGCGCACAGGTTTACGCATCTCTGTAAAATTTTAAATGGACAATGATTATATTTATTAAGCCCAAATGTAGTCAAGCTCCAGGAGTTCCTAACCAATATTGTTTATTGCAATGTGCTTGCTTCTGTGATTCCTTTTTCTCCCCAAGAACACTTCAGGACTGGTTCAATCTTCCACAAATTTAATGCCCATGCCCTGTAAAGATTCCCTGAAGCCGCTCTGTTGAAATTTGTCATGAGTGTGACCGTTGATCTCACTCATTTGTATCTGTTATGTTTGTTGGAGCACAGTCTGAGAGGGCAGTTGTCACTTGGAGTGTGGAATAATTAAGCCTCCAGTAAATATTTGTGTTCCCTGACACCTGTCTATGGAAAGAGTTCTTGAAGACACTCCTTTGTACTGAAGAATTTAGCAGTGCCTCCTGTGACAATACCTTTGAAAATGATGGAAAGAAAGACGTATGGAGTAGGAACAAGGATTGATCACCTGAGAGCAGTGCAAGTTATGAGGTTTTATTTTTGAAACATGCAGTGATTTGTAATGTGGAATACATTGGCTGAAAAGATGGTGGAAGCAGATTCAAAACTAACTGATAAGGAAATTCTGCACAGCTATTGGAAAAGAGCAGAGAAGTGGGATTGTTAGCACAGGCATAATGGGCAGAACAGCCTCCTTCACTGCTTTATGATTTGACGAAAGGTGCCCTGCTTGAGAAGTGAGAGTCTGAGCATCGGTTGGACGTGAGAGCTAAATACTTTTGTTATGTGATGATTCCCCATTAAAAGAAAAGTTAAAATTCTCCAAAATTGTTTTCTCTTCTGTCCACGACAGGCAGTAGAGAAATGACAGTTTCATGCTTCAGTCCAGTTTGGGTTTAAACCCAGCTTTTTGAGGTGAAAGGATCGTATCTAACCCATATTGAACCAGTCTGTTAAGTCGCAGCCTTGCCATTTAAAGCCAGTAACATATCGTTGCTGCTAAAGTAGGGTAATGTTTAATTCTTAAGTGATCGCAATGATCTCAACAGATTAATGGCAGTAGCGATTGCTGGCAGACATTAAACTCGAAAATAATTAGGGAAACTGAGATAGTGACAGATTATAATAGCGAATCGAGCAGCATGTTGGCAGAATGGAATAGTTAAGTAAATAAGGCTATTATGCTGCGCCTCTGGATATGTTTTCACTGCATAATTTTTCTGGACTAATCTGGTCAAATTTGCAGATGGTAAGAACGACGTAGATCAGTTTTGCAAGTGGGCAAATTAACGATCAATGAAATTCAACACTGATAAATGATAAGCACTGCACATTGACTAAATAAAGAGGGGGATTAATCATACGAGAAATGGATCGAAAGGGAGACTTGAAAAATAAACTGGGACTTTTGATACACGTGCCAGGCTAGAAATTGGATGGCTTCATTTTTTGTGTATAAGAGGCTCAGATTATGGTTGCATGCACATGTTCAGATAGAATAGAATCAAAGAACAGAATTCCTGCAATACAGAAAGAGACCATTTGGCCCATTGATCCTGAAACAACAACAATCCCACCCAGGCCAGATCCCTATAAAAGCACATTTTTACCCTGCTAAACTCCCTGATGCTAAGGTGCAATTAAGCATAGCCAATTAACCTAATAGGCGCATCTTTGGGCTGTGAGAGGACACCAGAGCACCTGGAGGAAACTTGTGACACGGGAAGAACGTGTAAGTTCCACACAGTCACCTAAGGCCAGAATCAAACTCGGGTCCCTGGCGCTGTGACGCAGCGGTGCTAACCACTGTGCCACCGTGCTGTCCCATCGTACTAGGAACAGGACTGAAATCTCGAGAGGGAGACTTGGAAAATAAACTGGGAGTATTGTAATGCACGCCAGTATAGAAATTGGACGGCTTCACTTTTTGCACGCGAGAGTCTCAGGTTATGACCTGGCTACACCCATTCGGATCTTTGTCACACGTAAACAGAGAGCACTCGCCTCAAAGAATGGTTCAAGTGTTGTCCATGTGAACGTGGGCGGGTCAAGCAGCATTAGGAGTAGAACTGGCTTGTCACTCTCAAAGGCAGTTTGCACTGAACACTATTGCTGGAATTCAAATTACAGTAAAATGCCCAAAACGGCATTAACAGTGTTCCAAATTAACAGGTACGTTAAAGGAGGTATCAGTGCTGGAAGCAAGATATCATAGCAAGATTTTCCAGCTGCAAGAACAGGAAAATCCAGCCTGAGATCAACAGACCTTTCCATGGCCATATCCCCTCTCCCCACTCCTCTCACCTGCTTTGATTCCCACGGTGGGCAGGATAGTAAAATTCTGGTCCATGATTTTGTGACGTGCAAACCCTATAGTGCAGAAAGAGGCCCTTCAGCCCATCGAGTCTGTCGTCAGCGAGAAAGCACTCAAGGACGTAGAGGAGCATTTAAATCGATTTATAAAATATTTTCAAACTCGTGAAAACTAATTCTGTGTATACAATACCTTGTCTGTCACCATTAGTATTTGTAGTATGGCAATCTGGGGAGCGTTGGCTGCAGGAGGAGAAGAAAGAATGGAAAAGGTTATAAAGGCAGCCTGACTGTTGTATCCACACTCACTGCAGGCAAACGCGTGACAAATTACAAATAATTACCCTCCAGATGAGATCTTTTTGAGATTACAGCAACAATAAGAGAACCGATACCACTTGTCAAAATTCCGCAATGTCTAGAAGAGCCATTGAGCCTTGGAAAACAAATTAAGTATCACAGAAATGGAGTCAATCAACACGTTGTCGAAACTGGCTTGATAACTATGGTGCTTTGTTATTGCAAATAAGTCGACAGAGTATGTTCAGAAAATGATTAAAGATTAAGCACACAGGACAATGGATCAGCATGATGTGATCAAAACAGAATTTTGATAAATTTAAAGTAACAATATGATAGTCTAATTGAAATATAGCACTCTGTAACACAAAAAAAAGTACAAGAATGTATAAGAACCTATGATTAACAGAGGAGCTCAGGAAGAAGCTGGAATTACAGCTCTGAGTACTGCTCTCCCTTACGCACATTGAATAAAGCCATTTTGTTGAAGTTCTATACAGTCCCGGAAGACTCAACTCGTTCATTCTCTCCAACGGTATTCATCTCCTTCAGACACATCGTTAGCATACACGTATGAAAATAAATATAACTTTGCAGGTATAATGTTCTGTCTCAAATCTTCAGAACAGAAATCTTTCCTTAAACAAAAGCACTGGGATAGATATCCACAGGGGAGATGACTGCTGAATAGGCAAGGCAATAATGATGGAGGAAAGGAAAGGCCAAAAACTCAAAGAGTATGGGAAGTTGGCTAGGAAGCTGGCTAGGAAGCTTCTTTTCTGAAGACTGAATCCAAAGACCTTGGGCAAGATTCTCTGGCCTCCCAGTCACCATTGCCTGCCACTAAGAGGTGGCACGTCGTTTGCTAGTGGTGGGAATTCTATGGTGCTGTTGCTGTCGATGGAAATCCCCATTAATATCGCCTCTCGGGCACTGCCAGCAGGACTGGAAACTCCCACCTGCGTGAACAGCCAGAGAATTCTGGTCCTTGTATCTGTGTCACAAGATATCTACTGATTATACGCAGATAATTCAAGTCAGTCAACGTATCTTCTCCTGGCATCGCCTACATGCCAGCCCATCGACCTGTCACCCTGCTTAGTGCAACAGATGCCCGACAGCAATCGCTGGCACTCAGGAGTCACACAAAGCTGACAGTTTCACACAACTCTTGCCGCATCTCCGATATTCAGCCAAACAGGTACGTTACCCAAGCAGAGTGTTAAACAACTCCTTGATATTCTGCCTCCTCTTTTGCAGATCAAAGTGGTACAGAAGAGAGCAAAACGGAAGTGGCGTGGAATCAAGATGCCAGCATACTGTGAACCTTTATAAGAAGTTGGATGTCTGCATCTCATAGCTGGCTGCAAAGGAGTCTCAGGTATCCAATCTTGTTGAGAACATTGAGGATGATGGTATGATCTTGTTTAAGTAAATAATCTCATTTACTCTGTCCCTTATCAGCTCCCAGCAGATACTCATCCTGTTATTAGGTGTTATGGAAAGTTGTTGAAGATGTGACCGTGGACAACTCACTTCCAATCTGCACACCCAACTCTTAAACCAAGCTGCGCCTTCTAACGCCTAAGTATTGCTGTCTGCCCAGCCCCAGAAGCAGAGGGTAGCACGGTGGTTAGCACTGCTGTCTCACAGCACCAGAGACCCGGGTTCAATTCCAACCTTGGGTAACTGTGTGGAGTTTGCACATTCTCCCCGTGTCTGTATGAGTTTCCTCCAGGTGTTCCAGTTTCCACACGTACCCCAAAGATGTGTGGATTGGGTTAATTGGACATGGTAAATTGCCCCTTTAAGCCTCAGGGGGATTAGCAGGATAAATACATGGGTTTATGGGGAATAGGCCTGATTGGGATTGTTGTCGGTGCAGTTATGATGGGCTGAATGGCCTCCTTCTGCACTGTAGCGATTCTATGATTCAAAAAGACCAATTGCAAAGCTCTGGTGAAAAGATTCTGGGATTGATCTGATACTCATAGCCAACTGAAATACTGGTACTGCCCGTAACTTTAGGGCCCAGTATAGAATTGGGATCAGTAATGGCGAGTCAGTCTGAGGCTAAAGGATGTTTTGTGTGCTAGCTTACCAGAGGACAAAGTGATCGACAAATTCTGCAGATTCTCAGATGAAGATCTCAGTGGGGTGACTAACAGGAGAATGCTGAATGGGCATTCACATTCGCGTTGTTGCGTGCATCTGTTTGAGCGCAAGACAACTTTCTGTCACAGTAAGGAAAACAGAAGAGCCCGACTTCAAATTGGCAGAAGGTGGACCTTTCCCTCTTAGCCTCTGTTCTATGTCTCTACCATGCTACAGGCTCAGAAACACAGTGGCACTGCTGCCCCCACATCTGTTGTAGCTTTTTAATTCACTGATCACTTGCTCCTCAGCTTACTGCCTCTCTCTCTCTCTCCACTCTCAGTGTGAGGGTACAGCAACTGGCAAATTCAGAATCGAATTGCATTTCACTATCACAGAATTCTTTTCTAATACAGAAACATAAAATTTAAATTTAGTTAAACTGTACTTATTTCTAACATCCATAAATACTTAAACTTAAATTTCTTAAAAGTACATCTGTTCTCTGAGAGAAAGTTTCATCCCCAGTGTTGTTTCAAATTCACACAAACTTACATAAATATTGAACAAAATAACTGATTGCTTTGTACAAAGAAAGGTCTCCGATTTCAGAATGACATGTCATATTGATCACATCAATTATTTAAGTTTAATATTTATTTATTAATGTCACAAGTGGGGTTACGTTAACACTGTGATGAAGTTACTGTGAAAATCCTCTAGTCGCCATACTATGGCGTCAGCTCAGGTACACAGAGGGAGGATTTAGCGTGACCGATGCACCTAACTGACACATCTTTCCGACTGTGGGAAGAAACCGGTGCACCCGGAGGAAACCCGCACCGACATGTGGAGAACATGCAGACTTCCTGCAGACAGTGACCCAAGCCAGGAATCAAACCCTGCTCCTGGCGCCGTGAGGTAGCAATGCTAACCGTTGTGCCACTGTCGCATCCCAAAACAAAGCAGTAAATATAACAGACTTATTAGGATTTGTAATACATCAGAGCATTACCGCAGCTCAAGTCTCCTTTTCTTCTTGATCACAGTTTTAAACTCGGCAAAGAATGTTTTATTTGAGTCTGCAATCCAATAGTCCTTTCTATTAACCGTGGCCTAATTTCATTCTCGAGCTCAATGTTCCGAATTCAAATATGCAAAATGATTCAAAAATTGATGATATGAAAAGTCAATTTTTGTGCACTAACATCTCATTTCTTTTCTTATCAAGATTCTGTTTGGCTCTTTTAAGGATATTGTTGACATGTATTTTATATTCACTTGAGAGCGTTTAGATTCCTTGTTCGATTTTGGTGTGTGAACATTTTATGATCACGTTGATTCCCCCAGTCCCACTTCGAATTAGTCTTTTTCAATTTTGTTTGAGCAATGTCAATGACTTCCTCCCTCTGGAATTTCATTGGACGGGATCTTGAATCTGTGAATGGAATCCCTGGTGATGGAGCAAAATCCAGAGAAAACCAGAAATCTCGCCGGTGAGATTGTGATTTCCAATGTTCCCAGTCCTCACCGGTGATGTAATCAGGTTCGTCTTTACTAAATTTTAAGAAATTTAAACCTACTTGCCTACTCCCCTCGTCAAATTATCCCATCCTCACTAAATATTCAAACCTACTCTAGGCGGGGATGGGTCTGTTGACGATGATCACGGAATTTTGGGGGGGGTGGGGGGGATACGTCAACTTTGTGTTCCAATCGAAGGTGACCTTTACAGATGCACCCTGATCTCAGGGGAGCTGATCTTGCCAGTCTAAGAGTCCCCACCCTGCCAGAGCAACGTTGTATACCACATTTTGGACCAAGAGTCTCAAAGTCTGGAGAGAAAACTGGTCAGGGGAGCTGGAGAACATCGCTCAAGTTCTCTTGTCAAAACTGACACTTCGGTCAGTCACAAATTTTGGGAAGATTGCCCCCACTGTTTGTTCTAGCCCTTCAACTTTCTTTGCATAATTTAGTCCCGTTCTCCGCAAATTTTGAATGGTCTTTTACAAATTGTTCATTCGCCAAACGCCACATCTCATGTTTTAGATCATTTATCTGAAAGGTTACCTGATGATTTCAGTCCTTCTTCACAACTTTGCATCATTTCCAATTTTATAAAGACTTCAGTTCGTTTCCAGAAATCTACTAGTGACTTTGATGCATCAGTCATGTAACTTGGATTAGTTCTTTGTTCAACTTTGTCATAAGAACAAGTTCAAAATTGTGGCACTCCATACCACCCTTCCTCTCTTTCATTTTCTTCAAAGTTCGAGCACCTCGTCGCTCTGTTCCCAATGAAATTCAAAGAGTTTGTTAATTTCAGTTTTTAATTCTGCATTATTCAGATTTACCAATAATTCCTTTCTTTCTATAAGGCATTTCCCCCGATAAGTCACAGATACATCTGAAGCTTGAAGTTCAGCAAATTTTTGCTGAAAGTCACTCTTTGCTAAGTTTGCTTTTACAAGTTTATCATTTAGGCAGTTCAAGTCCCCAGTCACGTATTCTACTTTTCACATCTGATCCACAATCGTTCTCACTAATTCTCTTTTTTCATTAAAAACTCCCTTTTCGTACCTGAAATTCAATTTCCTACGCTAATCGTATTTTTCTTCAATCGCTTGTTATCTGCAATAGCTGTTTCAGTTTTAGCTACTGTACATTTCAAGAGTTGGTTAAGATCAAGTGGATTAAATATCTGGTGCGATACAATTGTCGCCACTTCCCTGTCATTAATAAATCTTTATCTAGAATAAAGTATATTCCTCAAATGGGTGATATCGAAAAAAAGATCCCATCGCAACAATTGCATTTAAAAAGTCACTTCTTAAATTGACTTTACACAAAGAAATAAGTTCACCCGTTTCATTAATATCCCTTGCTGATATTTGTCCTTTCACAAAACGAGTTGGAACACAAATTGCATCATCAGCCACCCTCAATGACTGATCTGCTGCTGTACCTCTCAGCATTTTGACTTATTTATTTATTTTGTCGGAGGAGTAACAGTATACAAAACTTCCCTCTGCACTGTCACGTGCTGCAACTTTTCACCATTTCAATAGTAATCCTTCCTACCAAAGTGGATAACCTCACACTTGCTAGCACAAAGGGTTAATTTAGCGTGGCCAATCAGCCTAGCCTTCATATCTTTGGACTGTGGAAGGAAATCGGAGCACGCGGACGAAGCCCACGCAGACACGGGGAGAATGTGCAAAATCCACACAGAGAGTGCCTGAGGCCGGAATCGAACCCTGGTCCCTGGCACTGTGAGGCAGCAGTGCTAACTACCTTGTTACAACGGAAGCACTCTGACTGTCACTTCGACTTTTCTCTCTGAATGGAGGTGAAATATCTTGACCATTCCGATATGCCCATTCTCTTCCTTAACTACTTGCCATTCACATTCCTTCTCATTCTCCACCCTGCTCTGGTTTATAGAGTTGACAGAAAGAAAAGTTTGGATCTTTAGATCAGCTCATTATTATCTGCCATTTCTGTTATTTGTTTTGCTGTTTTAACCCTCTTCTTCAACATAGATCCTATGAATCTTTAAATTCTTCCAGACAAATCACTTCTCTAAAGAGTTCGTAAATTCACACTACTTCTAATGCTGTTATCCACTTAACAAAATTACTTTATTTAACTCTCCTGAATTCAATATATGTCTCTTTATTTCCCTGTAGACTGAAATTTTTGCCTGTATACTTCAGGAACAAACTCACGTGCACTAAGGGAAGCTTCCTTTAGTCCAGCATATTCTATAGATATCACTTCTGACACTGATGCATAAAACTCTTGAACTCTATCTTTTTTAAATTTTATTTATTTGTGTCCCAAGTAGGCTGACATTAATAATGTCACTGTGAAAATCCCATAGTCACCATATTCCGGCACCTGTTTGCATGCGCCGAGGGAGAAATTAGCATGGCTAATGCACCTAACCAGCATGTCTTTAATACTGTGGGAGGAAACTGGAGGAAACCCATGCAGACATGGGGAGAACGTACAGGCTCTGCACAGACAGTGACCCAAGCTGGGAATTGAACCCTGGGTCCTTGGCGCTGTGAGTCTGTGGGCTAACCACTGTGCCACACCGCATCTAACAATTTATTGCGTAATAGCAACGTCCAGATTTCTTTTGATCATTTCATCTGTCAAACAAAATAAACAATGTTTCTCCATCTCTTTCCCCAAACCATTGGGAGAGCTTGTATACATTTTAACATCTGCCCACAGGGGACTTGATTGGAAATAAGTCCTTCTCCCTTCTGGTGCCTACCCTTTAATATTCAGCATCTTAAAGTGGCATTCTCTGTCTCATTTTCTGTTTCCATCTCTTGCTAACTTCTTCCTCTTTAATTCAATTTCCTGTCTTCTTTCTGTCACACTATTTCCCTTTATTCATGTCCAATTCAAGATATTCATTCCTCTTTTGATATCTACTTGCTCATTTGTAAACAAATTTTTAGCCAGTTCAAGTGGTTCACCCTTTGGCAAACTTATCCTCCCAAGCGTTCTTTGCTATTTAAGTAAACAAAAAACAGTACAGCACAGGAACAGGCAACTTCGGCCTACCAAGTCTGTGCCAACATAGAAGCCTCTCTATTCTAATATTTTCTTGCCTCTCTGCGGTCCATATCTCTCTATTTCCTGCCTATTCATGTGTCTATTCAGATGCCTTTTGAACATTGTTCTAGAATCTGCTTCCACCACATTCTCCAGCAGCGCATTACAAACATCTGCAACCTTCTACATGAAAAATTTGTTCCTTCAACTTTCCTCCTTTCACTTTCAACTTATGCCCCTGGGTAATTAACCTTCAACTTTAGGGAAAAAAGGCTCTGATTATCCATTCCAGCCAACTCGTCACAATCTTGTAAATCTCTATCAGGTCTCCCCTCATCCTCCGACGCTCCAGTGAAAACAATCCAAGTTTGTTCACCCTTTTTCATAATCCGTATCCTCCAAACCAGGCAACATCCTGGTAGATCTCTTCTGCACCCTTTCCAGTACGTCAACATCCAGTCACGTGGCAACAAGAATAGTACACAATACTCCAAATGTTGCACTATTATCTCAATATCTGCTACCTTTTCAACTTAGAATCATAGAGACATCAATTCCCTACAGTCCAGAAAGTGACTATTCGGCTCATCAAGTCTGCACTGGCTACAATCCCACCTAGGTCCTATCCCTGTAGCCCACAGCTTTCTGCCTGGACTTCAGCTTGTCATACCCCACATCCTTCACCTCCATCACGTTTGTTCCAAAGTGGTGCTTCTCATACGTGCTCAACCGTGGATTCCCATCTACGGTTGTCGACAGGGCCCTCAACTGCGTGCAGACTATCTGACCCCCTCCCTCTCAGAACAAGGATAGCGTCCCCTCTTGTTCTCAGATTTCACCTCGCCAGCCTCCACATACAAAGCATAATCCTCTGCCATTTTTGCCAACTTCAGTGTGATGCCACTATCAAACACCTCTTCCCTTCATTCCCTCTATCAGCATTCCGCAGAGATTGTTCCTTCTGGGATAACCTAGTCCACTTCTTCACTGTACCCAACACTTTTCCCATCACTCAAGGAACCTTCACATGCAATTGTCAAAGGTGTAACACCTGCCCTTTACCTCTTCTTTGCTCACCATCCAACATCCAAAACATTCATTCCAGTTAAGCAGCGTTTCACTCGCACCTCTTTCAATTTGCTCCATTGCAGTCACCGCTCCCAATACGGTCTCCTCTATACTGGAGAGACCAAGCGTAGACTGGGTGATCATTTTGCCGAGTACCAAAGTTAGGACCTGACCTTCCTTACCATTTTAGCACACGATCCTGCTCCCATTCCCACATGTCTGCTGTTGGCCTGCTGCAATGTTCCAGTGAAGCTCCACGCAAACTGGAGGAACAGCAACTCATCTTCTGGCTAAACACTTGACAGCCTTTCGCTCTCAACATCGAATCCAAAAACTCCAGATGATTTGCTCTAACCTCCCTTTGTTTTCATTCAATTTTTTTTTACTGTTCTCAACTTTTATTTCTTTATTGTCTTTTTAAATTTCTCTTTCCCCCTACTTCATCCCCCTTCCCTTGCCTTCTCTCCCTTCTACTTGTGTTTCATTTCCCCACCTTCCCCCCCTCCCCCGCGCACGCACACACATACACACACACAAACATCTCCATCGATCATAGCTTGTACTTTTCAGTCATTCACATACTCGATTCTCTCTATGGATGGCTAGAACATAGAATATAGAACCCTACAGTGCAGAAACAGGCCCTTCGGCCCTGCACCAACCACAATCCCACCCAGGCTCTATCCCCACATCCCTCGACTTTATCCGCTAGACCCTCTATCCTACACTAAAGACACCAAGGGATAATTCAGCATAGCCAATCAACTTAACCCACACATCTTTGGACTGTGGGAGGAAACCGAGCACCCAGACACAAGGAGAATGTGCAAACTCCACACAGACTGTGACCCAAACATTCTTTTACCTTGGTTTCTATGACTATGACTCATCTTTCATTCCTTCCCCCTGCAGTATAAACTTTTTTTTATGCCTTTTAGCTTTGACAAAAGTTCATCTGGACTCGAAACATCGGTTCTTTTCTCTCCTTACAGATGCTGCCAGACCTGCTGAAATTTTCCAGCATTTTCTCTTTTTTTCCAGATTCCAGCATCCGAATAATTTGCTTTCATCTCACGTATTTACCCTGCTAATCCTCCTGACACTAAGGGAGAATTGAGCGTGGCCAGTCAACTTAATATGCACATATTTCCATTGTAGGAGGAAGCTGGAGCACCAGGAAGAAACCCACACGGATAGGGAGAAACGTACAAACTCTACACAGACAATGACCCAAGATCAGAATGGAACTCAGGTCCTTGGTGCTCTGAGGTAGCCTAGCTAACCACTGTGCCGCCATTTGCCAACTTGATACATTTTGCAAACCAATCTTGATTACATCTTCTGTGTTTAGCAAAGTCTTAACACTTTGGATTTCACCCCATACAATATATCTCTTAGCAAACGAAATTCCTATGTCCAGTACCTCCACACCTCCGCATACTCTTTATGAATGATTCACAGGTCCCACTCTATAACATTAAATCCCAGACCAAGTATTATTATTCAGAGTCCAATAACTTGCTGAGCACATTTCAAAGTATCCCAAAAAGTTATTCATCAGACTCCAATAAGCCATTTTTCAGGTTTTGAAATATCCTGCAAAAAGCCCAAATAATTGTTACAATCCCAGCTACTGGACAATCAGGTCCCGGAACGGAACCCCGGCTCAATTATTTATTATTGAAGGATGTGGATGAACAGAGTTGCAGGAGTGCTGATTAACTTTTAGCAAAGGAATAACACCTTTATTGAAGAAAAGAGTGATTATAATACACCACTGCTCCATCTCACCCACATCTGCACAGATGTACCTAGCTATGTAACAGTAACATAAGTCATAAATACTCCACACAACCTGTCTAAAGCAATAGGCCAACTGTGGTCAAATTCACCACATTCTAACACCAAATGACAAATGCCACTCAATACACCTTCTGTGCATTGTTCATAAAATCCCCCCAGATGCTTCTCATAATGTAAGCCAATTGATCTCACGGGAACTCTGACCTCCACACGAGCGTTTTCAAACTCCATTCTTGAAGAACATGCTTGGAATCTTCCCTCAGGCAATGCCTTCTCTCGCAGGCCTCCATCAGAAATCTACTTCCAGGATTTCAATCTCTCCTTTCTGTATTCCTCTGCCTTGCTTTGTGTTTAAGCTTCACCAATTCTCTCTCGTATCCAGCCATGCAAATAGATGTTACTTCACAGACTATTATAATGTCACCAAACTTTAGATTTACCGACAATATCTGGCTTCCCAGATATTGAAAAACTACTATAAATAAGGCTCTTATTGGTGTCTCTTTAACAGAGAACACCTTTTCTGATTTCGACTTCAACTTCACCCAACAGGACCTTGTTCAACTTCTTATTCTTTACTCTCTTAATTTGACTTTCTTACTGAGAGATACATTTGCCCAATTCCACGGTTCTTTGGGAAGTTTGCTCCTGACAGCTCTATCATGCTGTCCAACTTCTCCTGGATGTAGCTTACAACTAATTCAACAATTCTCTCTGTCTTTGGGCGGCCCCTACTTGCTAAGCAACACTGTAGTTTGTCTTTATTTAAACCTTGTTTGTCTTCATGTTATAAACTCTGATTACCATGCATGCATCTAAATCAAACGCAAGTCATTAACTCTTTCAAATACAGGAACACAAAATTTAAATATTTCTAATACTTATGAATACAAATATAAATTACTTAAAACTAATTCTGTTTTCTGACGCCACCATAACCACCAAACAACAGTCCAGAATACTTCTAGATACTCTGCACTAGAAAAGTTCCCTTTATAAAAAGGCAATGCTTTACCTTCAATTTGGATATCTGGCCCTTTAACTATGCTGCTGCAGGGTCCTTCTTAGAATCATGCAGTGCAGAAGAAGCCCTTCAACCTAGCAAGTCTCCACAGACACATGAAAATCACCTGACCTCCCACCTAACCCTATTTACCAGCACTCGGCCTACAGCCTTGAATGTAATGATTTGCAATGGTGGCACGGTAGTTACCAGTGTTATCTCACAGCACCAGGGACCCAAATTCAATTCTTGATTTGGGTCACTGTGTGGAGTTTGCACATTCTCTCCGTGGGTTTCCTCCGGGTGCTCTGGTTTCCTCCCACAGTCCAACAATGTAAGGGTTGGGTGGATTGGCCGTGCTGAATTACACCTTTGTGTCAGGGGGACTAGCTAGGGTAAATGCATGAGGCTATGTGGATAGGGCCTGAGGGGGGTTGTCGCTGGGGCACAAGTAGGAGTCTACGATTCTGCCAACGCATCCAGGCACTTTTTAAAAGGTGTGAGATAACCTGCCTCTACCACCCTCCTTGGCAGCACATTGCAGAGCATCACTATCCTCTGGGTGAAAAACTTTTCCTCACATTCCCCCTCAACCTCCTGCCTCTCACCCTTGAAGCTATGATGACTGACCCTCCAACTAAGGGGAACAACTGCTCCTTATCCACTCTGTTCATAATCCTGCACACCTGGATCAGGTCACTCCTCAAGCCTTCTCTTCTCCAGTGAAAACAACCCAAGCCTATTCAACCTCTCTTCAAAACTGATGTGTTCTCAGGCAGATTCCTGGTGGAATCTTCTCTGCACTCTCTTCAGTGCAATCACATCCTTCCTATAATGTGGTGACCAGAACTGCACACAGTACTCCAGCTTTGGCCTCACCAAAGTTTGATACGACTCCAACGTGACTTTCTTGCTTTCGTAATCTATGCTTTGTTTGATAAAGTGTACCGTATACCTTTTTTACCACCCTACTAAAAATCTCTTTTGTCTTCAAACACACCAAGGTCCCTTTGTTCCACGGAACTTTGAAATGTCATGCCGTTCATTGAATGCTTCCTTCAAAAATTGCTCCTTCCAAAGTGTATCATTTCACACTTGTCAAAGATTTCACTGAAATCCAGATTAAGTACAGGAACTGCACTACCCTCATTTACACATCTGGTCAACTCTTCAAAACATCAATCAAATTTGTTAGGACTGATCTCCCTGTTCTTCTTAAATAGCAGAACCAAATTAGTTGTCCTCTAGTCTTCTGGCACTCACACCGTGGCCAGAAAGGAATAAAAAAAAAAATGGATCACAGCCGCTGCAAACTATTTCAATACCTCTCACAGCAGCCTGGGATACATTTCAATTTGATGGCAATTTGTTCAAGAACCTCACACCTCTCTCTCTTAATTCCACACCTTTATCCTCATTCTCTAGCAGCATGACATTTGTTCATAGAATCCCTACAGTGCAGAAGGAGACTATTTGGCCCATAAAGTCTGCACCAAATCATACCCATGCTTACCCCATAACCCCATGTATTTTCCCCACTAATCCCCCAACCTATATATTGTTGAACATTAAGGGACAATTAAGTATTGAGGAGGTGACAGTCTCGTGTTATATTATCACTTAACTATTAATCCAGAAACTCAGCTAATGTTCTGGAGACTCAGGCTGAATCCTGCTTTGGCAGTTAGTGGGATTTGAATTCAATAAAAAAAAATCTGTAATTAAAATCTACTGATGAAACCATTATTGATCGTGGAAAGACCCGTCCGTCTCACTTATGTCCCTTAGGGAAGGAAATCTACCATCCTCACCCAAATTGGCCTGCATGTGACTCAAGAGCCACAGCAATGTGGCTGATTTTCAACTGTCCTTAGATAACTAGGGATGGGCAATAAACGCTGGCCAGTCAGCGATGCCCATGTCCCACAAATGAAAAAAGTACGATCAATGTAATCCGCACATTTTTGGACTTCAGAGGTAACCTGAGCACTCAGAAGAAACCCGAGAGATACAGAGAGAACGTGCAAACTACACACACAAACATGGTCACTCGAGGCTGGACTCGAACCTGGGTCCTTGGCACAGAGAGGCAGAAGTGCTGTGTCACCATGCCACCCTAACTGAATGGCCAACCAAAAGTCTTTCCGCACGTGTTCCTTACTTCTGAAATCCTGACATCAAATTGGCCAACTTGAAGACAGTATCAATGCAAAACCTTTTGATGATGAATGCAGGGGACCCAGACCTGTGCATTCTATTTCTTGAGCAACTTTGTGAGGGCTGGATAGGCAGTGTGCCAAATGTTGGTATCCCACCACGGAGCCACTCACCAAGGGAACGAATTTTAAGCCCGTCAGTTTTAAGGTGCAGGCAATGCGATGAAACTTCGGGAACAGCTAATACAGTCAATGCATAAAATTTAGGGTTTGAAGATAATTTAGAGGCTAATTTATGAGAGGACTGATCATGAATGGGTGGAGCAACTCTTTTCTCCACCACTGACACTTCAACTAATTTGTTTCAGTCCATTCAAGGACATTATTGAGCAAACGTCTAAGAACTGACAATTTGGCAATGCCTCGACAATAGTCTTTTCGCACATGTTTTTGTTTATTCATTCATGGGAATAATGCACGGTTTCTTTCGTCTTCACTCACAGATCACACCCTCCCCGTGCAGAGTTCCCTCCCAACCTTCCCAATTATGGATCACCCCCTCGATGCAGAGATCTCTCCTACCAACCCCCCACCCTCCCCCCACACACACCAAACCCCTTGCTGATCACCCACTCAACACAGTTTCCTCCTCTCCCCCGACTGATTGCAAAGTGCTCCCCCCCCCACCCCCGCATCGGCAGAGTTCCCCTTTCCATCTTATCCCTGCAGAGCTCTCTGCTTGCTTCTAAACCCATCATGGCTCTGCTCTCTAGCTCCTCTCCCTTGGCACAGTAATGGTGTCTGATGTGGGCATCGCTGGCTGGGCCTGCATTTATTGCTCATCCCTGAGGGCAGTTAAGAGTCAACCACATTACTATGGGTCTGGAGTCACATACAGGCCAGACCAGGTAAGGATGGCAAATTTCCTTTCTCAAAGGACATTAGTGATGCAGATGGGCTTTTACGGCAATGGTTTTGAGGCCACCGGGTTTTAATTGAATTCAAATCTCACCACTGTCATGGTGGGATTCAGACCCTAATCCTTAGAGCATCATCCTGGATTACTTCTCCAGTGACAATAGCACTGTGCCAATGCCTGCCCGTAGCCCAAGATACGATGGAGCAGTTTGTAGCGACATGCTGTCCGTTGCCCAACCAACACCAAGTGCCTCACGAGTCTTTGTACTTCACCTTCTGTCAGCTCAGAATTTAAACTACCAAAGTGAGAGAGCACAGCGACACGAAAGAACAGTTTCCATCCTTCACGTAAGCCTGACAACCCAGTCTGACACTTTCATCTTCTTGTCCGACTGTCAATCTTGCATCTGTCTGCAGCCTGTTCAATCAGGAATTGATTCGATTCTCCATCGGATACCTCAAATGAACCATAACTTACTCGATTCCATGACAACCCATACAGTGGCTGACAACTCGCAGTTTGCGGTTATTTGTCAACTCCGGTTTGAGTCCCGGCTTCGTAAGATTATAATCATGTTTTATGGTTATCTGTCCACTTTGAAATAAAATATTTATCCACATCCACCTTATTGATTCCCTTCAATATTGCATATAATTCTATTACATTGTATTTTTCTCTAATGGGAGCAGATGCAACTTCTTTGTCATTTCTTCAAGTTTAGTAGTAAAAAAAAAGTTAGAGAATTATCTTCAGTCTGATTTCTTTTTACTACCTCCCCATTTATAAAACCTTAAGACATTGGAGCAGAATTAGGCCACTCAGCCCATTGACTCTGCTCCACCATTCAATCAAGGCTGTTTCTTTTCTCATCACAATTCTCCTGCCTTTTCCCATAACCCCTGACCCTTTTATTAATCAAGAACTATCTATCTCTGTGTTAAAGATACTCAATGACCTGGCCTCTGCAGCCTTCAGTGACAAAGATGCACCACTCTCTGGCTGAAGAAATTCCTCCTCATCTCTATTTTAAGAGATCGTCTCATTAGCCTGAGGTTGCGCCCTCTGGTTACAGTTTTTCCCATTAGTGGAAACATCCTCTTCACATCTACCTTTCTCAACCACATGAATGGACCCTGGAAGCTTCCTGAATTTGTGTTAGCTATCCTCTTTTGTATTCAGAACCTGTAGCTAGAGGTACTGGATGAATAAATAATTAGGGAGGAATTTTACCAAAATAACTTCAAGTGCCAAATGAGCAAGATAACGGGAGAGGTTATCTTGCTCTCCCGTTGTGCAAAAAAGTGTGCCAGATGAGGTTCCTTGCCAGCACTGGGTAGGGAGTGAGAATACAGCCTGACCTGTCCCGTGAAGCCAGTTGATGAACCCTAGGAGTACCGTTGTGAGGCGTACCAACTTCACAGTGTTTTGGGAGATCTTGTATAGCCTTCCTCACCCCCCCATCGCCATCAGGAACTCCATCGACCCTTCACACCCTCTCCAAAGATATCGCGCCCTGCCCTTCATCTTCATAGACGTTGGAAATCATCTCCATCCCATCCCATGGGCATCGTCATTGCACCTCGTCAGTCACGCTCACCTGCAGGGTTCCTTTCATCCCCGATCACAGATTGCACCCTTCCCATACCGAGTTCCCTCCCACACTTCCCAATTGTGGATTGCCCCTCCATGCAGAGATCTCTCTTTCCCCTCGCCCTTCGCTGATCACCCGCTCAGCACAGTTTCCTCCTCTCTCAATGTTGATCGCAACATGCTCCCCCTGCATAGGCGTTCATTTCATCACACCCCTGCAGAGTTTCCTGCTGGTCTCCAAACCCATCATGGCTCTGCCCTCTGGCTTCACCCCTTTGGCCCTGTCCTTTGCACAGTGGTGGTGCCTTGTAGGCAGTGCCAGGGTACTTAGTGGGAAATGCCAAGAGTAAGATGGACACTGCCCCACAAGGACTGCTCAGCCCTGCTCCCAACCATCTGGGAGCTTCAATGGCCTCCAATACCCTCAAGCGAGGTCATTGATGGGGACCGTACCTGATTCCCACGTGGAAGAACCTCAACGAGCAAGATAGTGGAGATGCGCGAGTACAGACAATAGCATTCGGTGCTTGTTAATGATATTTAAATGATGCTTTCATATTTAAACTGGCTTTCACAGGCAAAGCATTGCTGATAAGATCAGGGAGGTGAAACCTGATTTTTTTTTGTCTCACATCGATTGTATCACTTCACCTCACCAAATTTTGGATGGAGCGAGCTTGGGAGAACGCAGCCTTAGAGTCTTCAACTTCACTGATACTGTGATGAAAGATCCAATCATTCACGAAAGGGATGCCACCCTGCACCAAACCACCGCCACCCCTCAGTCCCCTACACACACATACATACACCCAGCAATGTAACATAACACTTCACAGGAGCAAATATCAAAAGGAAGCTTGGCGCCAAAGGCTATGCACAAACATGGTGATGAACCTTAGAAAGACAGATCTAGAGTTCAGGACCTGATCAGCTGAAGATGCAGCCACCAGTATCACAATCCCTGATGTGCGAGACACCAAAATTGGAGGTGCACAGGTCTCTTGGAAGATCCCAAACCTGGAAGATATTACAGAAATGGGGCAGAGATAAGGCCACAGAGGGACATGAAAACATTGATGACACTTTTAAAAAACAAAAAAAAATTGTAATTCCTGATCTAATTCAGTTAAACCCAAGAAAGGCACAAAGAGTGAGGAGGGGTGGGGATGGGGAGCCAGGAAGGTTGTGGATTCTAAGATCTACTTCATGCTTGGCAGCAGGCTGGAGGAGAATCTTGGGGACTGTCTCCAGCAGTCAGGACATTAGAGGGGCCTGGCAATGGGAATGGAGGAGGGTTAGCACTGAAGCTGGTGTGTGTGTGTGTGTGTGTGTGTGTGTGTGTATATCTGGAGGAGGGGGGTAGGGTTTGGCATTTGGACAAAAGGCTTTCTGAATGGTCAGTGCGAGGACTCTTGCTTCTTGTAGAGATTAGTGGAAAAATACTTGTTCCTTTTGGAGGTAGTAATACGTCTTCACTGTTGAGTTTCCCAATCGCTGGGTATCTTTGCAGCAGCAATAAATTCTCAAATTGAGAGTCCGGCTGAAGTATGTTAATAAGCGTCTGGGGGCACTGCTGCCTCATAATGTCAAGGACTTGGGGTTGATTCCCGGCTTGGGTCACTGTGTGGAGTCTGCACATTCTCCCTGTGTCATAGAACATAGAACAATACAGCACAAACAGGCCCTTCGGCCCATGAATTGTGCCGATCACATCTACCAATCCACAGACCTATTTATAACCCCCTATCCTATTCTTTTCCATATACTCATCCAGAAGTCTCTTAAAAGACCCCAGTGAGTTTGCCTCAACAACCTCCGACGGCAGTCGGTTCCATTCACTCACCACTCTGAGTGATAAACCTACCCCTGACATCTCCTTTGTATTTGCTTCCCTGCACCTTAAATCTGTGTCCTCTCGTATTGACCATTTCCGCTCGGGGAAATAGTCTCTGAGAGTCCATCCTATCTATTCCTCTCAACATTTTATAAACCTCTATCAGGTCGCCTCTCAACCTACGTCTCTCCAGTGAGAAGAGTCCCAGCTCCCTCAACCTATCTTCATAAGGCCTGCCTCCCAATCAAGGCAGCATCCTTGTAAATCTCCTCTGAACTGTCTCAATAGCCTCTACATCCTTCCTATAATGAGGCGACCAGAACTGCGCACAATACTCCAACTGAGGTCTGACAAGAGTCTTATAGAGCTGCATCATTACCTCCTGACTCCTAAACTCTATTCCTCGATTAATGAAGGCCAGTACACCGTACGCCTTCTTGATCACTTCCTCCACCTGCGAGGCCGATTTAAGATTCCTATGGACCCGGACCCCGAGATCCTTCTGCTCTACAACACAGCTAAGACTCCTACCCCTTATATTGTACTCCTTCATCCCATTATTCCTGCCAAAATGGACCACTACACATTTATCTGCGTTGAAGTCCATCTGCCACTTCTCCGCCCAGTCTTGCATCCTGTCTATGTCCCGCTGCAACTTTTGGCATCCCTCCAGACCATCCACAACACCACCGATCTTTGTATCGTCGGCGAACTTGCTAACCCATCCCTCCACTTCCTCATCCAGGTCATTTATGAAAATGACAAACAGCAGGGGTCCCAGAACAGATCCCTGGGGCACTCCACTGGTTACCGACCTCCATGCAGAACAAGACCCATCCACAACCAATCTCTGCCTTCTGCCGGCAAGCCAGTTCTGGATCCACGAGGCCAAAGCCCCTTGGATCCCATGCCCTCTCACCTTCTCCAGAAGCCTTGCACGTGGGACCTTATCAAACGCCTTACTAAAGTCCATGTACACTACGTCCACCGCCCTTCCTTCGTCAATGTGTTCAGTCTCCCCGTGTCTGCATGGCTTTCCTCCGATTTCCTCCCACAATCCAAAAGATGTGCTGTTTGGGTGTATTGGCCACGCTCAGTGTAACCAAGCAAACACTGGCGTACGTGTAACTCAAGGATTATTCACAGTAACTTTATTGCAGTGTTAGTGTTCGTCTACTTGTGATATTACTAAATAGAGTGACCGTAAACTCTGCACGGCAGGTAACTCAAACACACAGATATCCGCAACCATAAAAAGGCAGCGTGCTCAGCTTGATTATGTTCCCTGCACTTTAAATATTAACCCATCCACTGACCCTTTCCCAGTCAGGTTAAGGCCAAGTTTTGTTGCTTGCATTGGTTACAACTTTGGCAGAATGCCAAAATATCAGGTTTGCCCCTCTTCTTGGTCTCTCAGGTAGAATATTTATGTATGTTTCACTTGGCTGCCATTTAGCCTCAGTTTCCTGCTAAGGATGGGTCAACTCTGGAAATGGTTGGACAACTATCCACTTTGTGATGAGAATAACCATCTATCATATCAATGTCTACCTGAAATACATACACATCAAATGACCTCCCTCTTCGAGGCCACACGGTATAGATGATGCTGTCAATATTAGGACAATTTTGAGAATAACTATCAATGAGATGATCCCAGGTTGCGATCTGAAGAAATGAGTGAAACATAATTCTATCTTTCTCTCACTTTCACATGTTGAATGCTTCAGATGTGTTACAACATAGTAATGGGAGCTTCCTTGACTACTGTCACATTTTTTTATATTCCACTTTTGCTGTGAAAGATCATCATTTATATTTATTAATAAATATAACATTGAAATTGAGATCCGTTACGCATACAAATATGTGAAGAAATATTTTCTTTTTTTTTAAGTGTCATATGATTCAATCCTTCCTCTCCCCAAATCTTTCTCCAGGCATGAAGGAGCCTTATACAATATTGACCCACTTCCAGTAAAAACGTAATATTCCCTCCTTGCATCTTGTGATATTAAATTCAATTTGTCACAGATCTGTCTATTTGTCCGTAAATCTTTTGAAATTGTGCCTTTTCGCTCTGAACATTCTGCTTTCCCATCTACACTCAGCATTACTCGTAAATCCTGACATCTGGCTTTTTAACTGTTGCTGAGATAATTCATAAACAATACAAATGACTGACTCCGCCAGTCAAAGCTGTCCAACTACAACAATTGTGTCACCATGCTCCTTTGTAGCAATTACTACAGCAATGTTCTGTCAAACTACAAGATATTCGCTCCTAATTGTCCTCTCTCCAAAAGGCTGGGATCTAAAGCACAGGTAATAGTGGTCTCTTGGTGTCAAAATGGCCCATCATGAGAGTGAACCTGTTGAATATTGGCAAGTTAGATCATTAGAGGCAATACTCATATCCAAACTCTGTGACTCAAATCTCTGTGCATGCTGGGTAACAGTGTTGGGAGAACCCTGAATTATTTTTCCAATTTCTTGGACCACGAGATTATCTTCTGTGCTCAAGGACAGCACAGTGGCACAAAAGGCTTTGTTGAGGGTCAGTGGGAGCGCTCTTGCTTCTTGTAGGGATTAGTAGAAAAACAGATGTTCCTTGCAGAGAGACAGCAACTCCTCTTCACTGTTGAGATTCTCAGCCTCTGGGTAAGTCTGCAGCAGCAATAAATTTTCAAACTGGGAGTCCAGTTTATGTATGTTTAATAAAGTGTTTTACCTGGGGTTGGCACTGTGGCACAATCATTAACACTGCTGCTTCATGGTGCCAGGAATCTGGGTTTGATTCCCAGCTTGAGGTCACTGTCTCTCTGGAGTCTGCACAAGTTTCTTCTGGATGCTTTGGTTTCTTCCCACAGTTGGAAAGACGTGCCGATTAGGTGCACTGGCCGTTCTCCCTCATTATCCAGACAGGTGCCGAATTGTGGCCACCAGGGGACTTTCACAGTAACTTCATGATAGTGTTAGTGTAAACCTACTTGTGACACCAAATAATAAACTTTAAACTATCACAGCCATAGGCAGAATCAATCTTCGTCACTATTTGGTGATCGTGCTGCTGCTTTGTGAGGTTGTTGTGATGAAACGGGCTTTCCCACTTCCAACAACACCATGGCAACTGCAGTTTATCGGCTGTAATATGCTTCGGAAGCTCCTCAGGTTGTGAAAGATGCTCTGTCTGTGCAAGTATTTCACTCTGTTTAAAAAGACTCAGCAAGTAGTTGCAGTGAGATTTGGGGTCCATATCAACTGTTCACAATCACGGTATCGTTACAATGTGGACAGAGGCCATTCGACTCATCAAGGCTGCACCAATAATCCCATCTAGGCTCTATCCCCGTAACCCCACATTTTCACCCCACTAATCCCTCTAACCTACGCATCCCAGGACACTAACAGGCAATTTAGCATGGCCCGTTTACTTAACCTGCACATCTTTGGAGTGTGGGAGGAAACCAGGGCACCTGGAGGGAACACATACAAACACGGGGAAAACATGCAAACTCTGCACAGGCAGTGACCAAAGCCAAGAATCGAATCCAGGTCTCTGGAGCGATTGTGCCAACATGCCGCCCAAAGTTGCATTAAACCATGAAATGAATTTGCTCACTGATTAAGTATGTGATGCAGCATTTCATTAATCTTACTCTTTTAGTAAGGAATCTTTGCAAACCATTTCCAAAAATCAAGAAAGCTAACTTATATGACATTGATAAAACAAAGGCAGATGCTGACAATGTGTCGAAGGATTCTAATCGATAAGATTCGCCACATAACCTTGCCACGTCATTCCACATAAACCAAGACGTTCCCGAAGAAATACCCAATCAGGCCAAAGGCAAACTGAGAATTGATAGGCAGTGCACAGGGGCAACCAAATAGCTTCTTGCACATTGCTGTCAAGTTAGCAACCACTAAGCCTGATTTACTTTCAATTTTGTGGTCACTTCTTTGTTATAACATAGTACATGATGTAGAGATGCCGGCGTTGGACTGGGGTAGTAAGAACTCAGTAAGAATTTAGCAACACCAATTTTAAATCCAACTGATTTATTTGATAGTAAATTTGCGAGCTTTCGACACTGTCTCTTTGTCAGGCAAATGCGCATTTGCCTGACAAAGACACAGAGTGTCGAAAGCTCGCAAATTTACTATCAAACAAATCGGTTGGATTTAAAATTGGTGTTGCTAAATTCTTACTGAGTTCTTATAACATAGTACACCCACTGATGCCAAAATGTCTACAGTGCAACTTCTGAGCAAGAAACATTAGGCAAGGAATTATGCTTATAGCAAGGCTATGACGGTTAGCACTGCTGCCTCACAGCACCAGGGACCAGGGTCTAATTTCAGCCTCAGGTCACTGTCTGTGTGGAGTTTGCACGTTCTCCCTGTGGGTTTCCTTCTGCTCCAGTTTCCTCCCACAGTCTAAAGATGTGTCGGATGTGTGGATTGGCCAACCTAAATTACCCCTTAGTGCAGGGAGATTAGCAGGGTAAATGTGTGGGATTACATGCATATGTTCTGGGTGGGATTGTGGTCAGTGCAGACTCGATGGGCCGAATGGCCTCTTTCTGTACTGTAGGCATTCTACGTTTCTGTGATAAAGGAATCTAATCTTACATTTCTAATTGCAACAATGGTGAAGAATATACTTGACAATGACTATTCCGCCAGTCATGAATAAGGAAGGAGATTAATCTCTGATAACAGACTTATCAACATTTCCTTGAAGCTTTGAAGTCGCTCGGGTCAACGAGAGCATAATATTGAATAGGTTCACCCTTCGAATCAAGAACTACACGACGCAGATGATAATATTGACTCCGATTGAATAATTTAAGGACTAAGATGCGTCTAAGGCAGATTGCTTTCCCGTGTAGGTTCTTCAGAACTGAGTAATTTATCTTTGCAAGCTGAAGTGCTTGTGGGCATTTCAGCACAAATTTGACCTTGATTGAATGGCGGGAGATGGAGGGGTGGATGGCGAAGCAGTGTGGCAAATGAGTATAGATGCACTCTTCTGCCTGCCTTGGTCATGTTTACTTGAAGACATGCTGAGCAGTAGCCAAATGTTTCCCAGGACATGGGGTGGGGGAGATTTGGCATCCATTTCATTGCATGGTCCTCCCTTCCTATAACCTATGGACCTGGGCAAGTGATTTTTTTTTGCTCATCTACATGAGCGACAATTGGTTGTACTAATTGGCTGGAAGGAAAGGGACAGAATATGGTTAAAACAACAAGACTGCGACAATCGATCCTCGAAAGATTCCTATCTTTCTTCCATCCTGTGGTGACAATAGCTCCGAATGGAAATCCCAGCTACTTTTCAGATTGTCGCAAATAATAGCATAATTTATGTTTTAAGATTGGATATTCAAATTGAATTCTTTTAGTAACAGACAATAAACTGAAAATCTACAATTTTGGATTTACAACGTGGGGATTTCACAATGGCTATTTCGTCATTATTTCCCTCGTGAAGTATAGATTGCATTGCTTAAGCGCAAAGAGAGGGCAGCCCTTTATCTTCAACAAGGGCAGCAGGGGTGTGCAATAACTGGAGATCATGTCAACAATGCCCATTGATCTCACGGATGGATAAAACAATAAATAGGCTGGAAACTTTCTTCTTTGAGACAGCAGCCAGATCAATGGAGGACAGAGAGAAAATAATACTTCATTAAAAAAATAGCCCAAATGTTGGACCAAGTAGCTGCTGAGTCAGAAAGCAAATCACAAGACGGATTATCAATCACAATAACCTCTTTGCAAAGCGCCAACTGCAAGGAAGAACACAGGTTGAAAACATTATAACTATGATTATAGCAACGATTAAACGAGACAAGTCAACGCACAAATTAACACCTCCACCTGTCAATTAAAGAATTCATAAGCACCTCACAGCACAAGTGCAGCTGTGCAACAGAAGGGAAACTGAAAACAAGCCCGATATTACGAACGTCACAACAGGGGAAGTTCAAGAATACAGAACAGATGCCTCAAAGTAATTATACTTTGACGGTGAAAACGGGTGACTTTTATGCGCCGAGCAAATTTACTATCTGGACAATTACATTTGAATTAATAAACAACAAATTGTTGCTCGTACCACTCTCGACCGCGTCGCCCGTTCTGTGAAATGGTGCTCGCCGTGAGTAATTGGTACAGAAGTAGTTTTTATTCCACATGTGAAAATAATCGAATGTGATGAACACAACAGAAGAATGATTGAAATTGAATCTGTCATCACTGGCCAAAACGGCAGTGAAGAGTTAGTGCAGGAGATGTAATTGCTTTTCTGTAAATTGCTATGACTGCACAAGGCTGCAGTTTATGTTCGTTGTAAATACATTTTACCTCAGCTGTGAAGGTCAAACTGTTTGAAAGATTAACAAGTTAGAATTGTGAAACTTCTTCATATCAGCTCCTTCTGTCCCACCGTGTTGCTTTGCTGTACTCTTTCTGGTTCTTTGCCTGATTGTATTCTGATTCCTGTAGTTTACAGAATTACTCAAAAATAACAGGAAGAAACCACCCAAATTGTTTCTGTTGCTTGTCTGAGATGACTGCACTTTCAGGAACTCATCACATCTCCAAATTGTTCTTTCATTTTAAAGTTTAAAGGTTTTTTAAATTGTCACAAATCGGCTTACATTAACACCGCAATGAAGTTACTAGAGTGAAAATCCTCTAGTCGTCAACCTCAGGCACCTGTTTGAGTACACCGAGGGAGACCTTAGCACATCTTTCAGACCGTGGGAGGAAACCGGAGCACCCAGAGGAAGCCCACGCAGACACGGAAAGAATGTGTAAACTCCGCACAGACCAAGCCAGGATTCAAATCCAGGTCCCTGGCACTGTGAGGCAGCAATGCTAACCACTCTGCCACCATGCCGCCCTGTTTGTGCTCGCCCCAAAACCAGAAAATCCTGCCCGAGGTCAATAGACCTTTGACTGGTCCGTACTACCACCTGCTGCAATTCCTGTGGCAGATGGGATGGGAAAATGCTTTGGATTATGTGCACACCTTGATTGGTCTCCTTATCCGATAAAGCCAAACCTCTTATACTGATCTCCACTTACTACTGTGCTGTAAGACCATCACAGAGTTACAGGTTACCACTAAAAGAAGGTATTTGTCTCTTTCAGGATCATTCATGCAAAAAGTAGTTGCAGGAACCCATTGCCACATCATTCATTTTGGATCTTGAGCAATCCTAAAGTTGATTTGTCTCTAACGCTCTGCTGCTGGAAAACCATTCCAGGAATTTTAAGGTTAGATATTATTTCACAGAAAAATTTGTTTTCAGCTTCAATATTCAACTGGCCTCATAAGTTTTATTGTACATCTCCCTGGTCTGCTATCATGGTTTAGAGTGGTGTTCTATGTGGTTTAATATAGATATTGCATATGAATACTTATTATTGAAGCAGGTTCAATTCCAGCCGCGGCTGATTGTGTGGCATTTGACATTCTCCATGTCTATGTGGGTTGCCTCCCACGCTCCAAGGATGTGCAAATTAGTCATGCTAAATTGTTTCTTTGAGTGCCAAGATCACACTTCTGACAAATCCAATTTAGGGGCAGCACGGTAGCACAGTGGTTAACACTGTTGCCTCGTATCGCCGGGGGTCCGTGTTCAAATCTGATCTCAGGTGTGGAGTTTGCACGTTTTCTTTGTGTCTGTGTGGATTTCCTCTGGGTGCTCTAGTTTCTTCCCACACTCCAAAAATGTGCAGCTTAGGTGGATTGGAGAAGCTAAATTGCCTCTTTGCATAAGAAAGATTAGTAGAGTAAATAAGTAAGCTTATGGGGATAGGGCTTGGGTGGGATTGCTGCTAATGCAGACTCGATGGGCCAAATGGTCTCCTTCTGCACTGTTCAGATTCTATGTTTCCATGTGTAGGTTAGGGGGTCTGTGTTGGGTTACAGCGATGGGGGTTGGGAGTGGGCCTGGGTCAGACGCTCTGTCGAAGAGCCAGTGCAGACTTGATGGGTCAAATAGCCTCCTTCTGCAATATAAGGATTCCATGATTCTGTCGTGCGCCTTTGAATTTTATTGAACTGAAGTCTCTCCTCTCCCGAGATGAATGCCCCATGCCTTCTTTCAGTTGCTAAATTATGACTTGCTGATTATCTAGACTGCAAACAGCGACTTGCAAGTGAACAACAGAATTGCCTCCAGTCATGGTGCATCTGCTGAATACATTTGGAATGAATAGCAGGGACCTAAAACACTACAAGCAACCCTGAACACACAACAGAACAACTTGCATTTATACCTCCTTATCACATCTCCTGAAGAATGCAATGTTTTGCAGTGCAGCGAATGCGCAGTAGTTGTGACAGTTAAATGAGAAGTAATATTTTGTTAAAACATCTACGGCCCCACAACCTGATGATGACTGTCAAAGTAATGACTGGGCTACTGGCACTCACTGTTATTTGTGCATAAGTATTAACCTCAGGTAATGCTGAGATGTGTGGGTAAGCAGAAGTATGCAGATTGCTGTCCAAGTTACATTGCGCTGCTAATTTTGTGAAAATTACATTTCACTTTCTAACTCATCACCGAATTGCATTAAATGTTGTAAAGTTTCTGTATTTATGAGATATGAACTAAACCCACTGCAAATATTTTGAGATTAACCTCTATTCACACAAATTGATGTTGTTGCTTAACAAGCTTAATAACTCTTTTAACATCGTGATAGGTTTTAGTGACTGCCAATCACTTTCTCTGGCACAATAAGTATCTAATCTTGTTCTATTAACTTGTAAATTATTTTAGAATGCTGGAAACACCACACATTCTATTTTCCTTCTCTGTGCAGTAAAATCAAAGGCGACGCGTTGTGGCTACAATAATGAACGATACACAAGTTAAGTGTTTGACAAAACAGCAATTCGTGGATGGCACTGCTTACCCCAGTCCAACACTGGCATCTCGATATCATGGCTACCATCGACACCGTCAGCACCGAGTGGACGCATATCAATACAGACATCAAGTTTCTTGCTTACCCCAGTCCAACACCACATCTCCACATCACGGCTTCACAGTGCAATGGACCCGGATTCGATTCCCAGCTTAAGTCACTGATTGTGTGGAGTTTGCATTATCTCCCTGTGTCTGTGTGGGTTTCCTTTGGGTGCTCCAGTTTCCTCCCACAGTCCAAGGATGTGCGGGTTAGGTAGATTAGCTATGCTAAGTTGTCCCTTAGGTCAGGGGAACGAGTTAGGCCAAAAGCATGTGATTATGGCATTAGAGCCTGGGTAGGATTGTGGTCGGTGCTGACTCGATGGGCCAAATGGCTCCTTCTGCACTGTAGGGATTCCACACCAACTCTCTACTCTTCCCTGGCTCCATCTGAGGTTTCTCCCCATCCCAGCATCCACACGATTGGCTCACCTGATCTCAGGTATATACGTTCATAAGATATAGGTGCAGAATTAGGCTTTCAGTCCTTCGGGCTTGGTCCACCATTCAATCACGGCCGATATATGCTCCTCATCCCCATTTTTTTGCCTTCCCCCAATAATCCTTCAACCCATTACCAATTATTAGTCTGTTTAACTCCTCCTTCAATTTACTCACTGTCCCAGCATCCATTGTATTTTGGGGTAGCAAATTGCACAGGTTCACAACTCTTTGGGAAAAGTAGTTACTCCTCAACTGTTCTGCAAGTATTTTTTTGCATGAATGATCTTCAAGGAGCCAAATATCTTTCGCTCATGTGACCCTCAACAGCCCAATGCTTTGAAGGGACGACGTTACCATACTCTCATACTTGATCTGGCATTCAATTAACCGCTTTCAATTCACCATTCTTCTCAAAACTCAAGCTGCTAATTTTCCAATCTTTCAATCTCATTGGTTTCTGGAGGTACCCATTTAATTGTTCTATTCCCAGATGCCCTGTTGCTACTGTGGCACCATTAACAACTCATATCTTCAGCGGTCAAGTACACAAACAGCAACTGAGCAGGAAAACGCAGAGAGACATCTAGTTAATGGCAGGTGTTGTCAGATATCCTGGGGTGACACGCTGAACAGTGGTTAGCATTGCTACCAGGGACCTGTTCAATTCCGTCCCTGGGTGACTGCCTATGTGGAGTTTGCATGTTCTCCCCATGTCTGCATGCGTTCCCTTCATTGTGTTCCCTTCAGTTTCTTCCCACACTCCAAAAATGTTCAGGTTTGGTTAATTGGCCATGTTATATTGTCTCTTAAAGCAAGTTAAATACCTGAGGTCATGGGTGGAATTGTTGTTGATGCAGACTCAATTGGACAAATGATCTCCTTCACCAATTTAGGGGTTCTATGATTCTATTCTACGCAGCAAGATCTGGCCCACTATTAATCTTCTTTGGGTCACTAAATTAACTCACGCAAAAGACCAAAAAAAAAAATTAATTTGGAAAAGAATGGTTCGAATTTCTGCTTTAATTGAAATGAGCCCAGATGGTTCACAGTAATATGTTACATATCGTGACAGATAGCAAAAATGATGACCAAAGCATTTTAGGTGCCCAGGAAACTGTATCTTGAGGTCGACACATCATTACATTATGAGAGTAATTCTTTCCATTTGTGTAGCTCTCATTAAAAATCAATTTCTTATCCATCTTAGTAATTTGTTCATGACTTTGTGCCACTGCAGTCCATTGTAACTGGCACCTGTAGTCAAGGAAACAATGGCTCCAATTAAACGGATAAATCAAAGTTCTCTGCCTATCCGTTGTTTTCCGCACGATTGTTAGCACACTTACAATACTGACTAACTGCAACTATGTTATTCTGAAGTGATTAAACTCCTTTAAAACAATAATAGGATCTCTTTCACTGCAATGGGAGTTACTTTGGTCTGGGATTTTATTGAAGCAGTTCAGTCACTGCTATGGCAAAGTACTGCAGAGATGGAAACGTAGGCCTTAATCTTCCGGAGAACTTGACGGACAAGCAAAAGGAACATGTGTCGCTGTGCGAGCGGAAGGTGCACGTGTATGCAGGGAGCCACGTACGGGTGAGCATAGCGAAACACGGACAGGTGAATAAAGAACAAAACAGCACGGGAAACAGGCTCTTCGGCCCAACAAGCCCGCGCCGCCAACAAGCAAACTTCTGTCCTACCAAAGCACTGACATTTTACGGTGAAATCAATAGTACTTTATGTAACTGAGTCTCTGTTACTCCTACTCTTCTGCTCCCTTCAACACTATTAATCTCCTCTTTGTCTTTGAATGTCACTTGCTCACAGTCCACTTCAGACATTGCTCTTGTCTGTCACGCTGCACATTCATCACAAATTATTTTTCTTGCATAACTTATCTCTGTAACAAAAGGCTTCATCCTCCTATCTTCCTCTTATTTTACACTGCCTGTCGATAATGTTATCTAATATAATGGAATAAGTTGTCACATATGCTGTTGGCTCATAGCTCAACTTTGCCACTTTCTCTGATCCCACGACTGTGGTTACTTTACCCATTGTCTCTGATGCAAAAGATCTGGATGAACCAAATCTTCAGCCATTTTTTTTGAATCTTGCAAATACCTCTTTCCAACTCCAGCTCTCTCCTAATTGTACCTCTGTCATAACCCAGCCACGTGGAGAATTGATTTCTTCCTCAATACTCCCCCATATCTGAGTTACCATCAAGATCTCCAAAAATTTGCATTCCTGCATTTCTGCTTAATCAAATCTCTATCCTAAATTCCTCCCTCAGTCACTGACTCTGCCTAATACATATTTTTCACCTTGTGAATGAGCTCCAGAATCCTTGCCAACTCCCCTACTTCCACAATTCCTAAATTGTAAGTCAGCTCAAGCACTGCGGCTCGTTTTTAGTGATATGAAGGTCTATATCTTTGTTCCTGTCCTTATCAAGATCCATTGGTTTTCCAAAGCTCATGAAAATCAACTTTAAGGTTCTCATCTTCACATTCAAAGCCTTCCATGGTGTACCCAACATTCCCCCCTCATCCCTTTCTCATCCTTTCTTTTGTCTGACCCTTTCGGTGAGTCCTGTCTGTGATTACATTATTAGCTTCAACACTCAGCTAATTTCTTGTTCATGTCTCCACTATTAGCAGCCACTCTGAGCTACAATATCTTCCCTCAAATGCAGTTTTTCAACAACCCTGACTTTTCATCTCCTTGGGGCCCTGGTATTTGAGCATTCTTTTTAAATGTTTTTAGTGAAGATTTCTATTTTGCAGTTTATCATATGCCACAACAGAACTCAAAATCCAGTACAGTACAGAAAAATCATCATTCAATATATACAAATAGAAAAAAACTGACAAATACTGACATTACGTTGTTATCAGATGTACCTGTTATAGTCATTGCCTCATTTTTGCGTAAGTAATTGAGGGATGTTTCAAAGAGTGAGGAATATCAGGATAACCAGTTAGGATAGAACAATACAGTGGTGCACACCCTTGCCATCAGGATAACAAAGACAGAACTACATAACATAGGGGGATCATATACCCGCAAATAGGATCTGACTCAGTACCACAACAAGGACACCACTCACGCACACACACACTCCCACCATCAACAGATTTCACCCATTACCCCTGATCAAAGAAACTGTAACGGCCCTAATGACACGCTCACCATTTGTTCCAGGAGCCAAAGTACAAAGCAACCAGTGTCAGCCAAGAAAATACAAAAATATCCACCTTAGAAAAGCAGGACAACCACAGATAAACTGACCACTGTGGGGTGGTACTAAATATGCCTGAGGCGCTAATGACAACAAAATACATATGTCTGCATCCTAATAGGCTATCAAGGAATCATTAACCCCAAGATAATTAAAATTCGAAAAAAAGCGACGCCGTAAGATCGAACATAGGGTATGTCTCATCTACTTTTAGGACTTATAAGGCCATACACACCACCTCTAAGCCAAATTGCTTGCCCACAACCCTGATATGTGCTACTCATCTATAAAACAAAACAAAGGGTACCTAAATAAATATTCCTCACTGAAAATGATGGATTTCGACAAAACAAAAGGTAAATACAGCACAATCCTCATGCCGTGCAATCAATCCAGCATGTTCCCAATGGAATGAAGGAGACTCATTTTCAATGTTGAAGTTTAAAGTTTTTTTTAAGAAGTTTAGAGTCACTTACATGAACACTGCAATGAAGTTACAGTGAAAATTCCCAGTTGCCACACACTGTTTGTTCGGGTACGCTGGGGCAGAATTTAGCATGGCCAATGTGCCTAACCAGCACGTCTTTTAGACCGTGGGAGAAAACTGGAGCACCCAGTGGAAACCCACGCAGGTATAGAAGAGAACATGCAGACTCTGCATGAACAGTGACCCAAGTTAGGATTCGAACCTAGGTCCCTGGCACTGTGAGAAAGCAGTGCTAACCACTGTGCTGCCCTTTCAGAGGAATGGGGAGAGTCATAGTTATGGCAGGAATCATCACTGGATGTGATCTTATGTAGAATTTCTTCAAATTTTCTCTGCTCTGTCCCTTCTTACTTGTACCTCATCCCATACACACAGCATGACAAACTGTAACTGCTGCCAACATCCATTTCTTTCTCTTTCTCTCTCTCTCTCACTCACTCTGCTTCACACTAAAAAGTCAGTCTTCTTTTTACTTCAAGTGCTAAAATATCTTTCTCACTTCAGAAAACAGAAGACAGTCTAAATGAAAAAGCATCATCATTTGATCTGATGCTATGTAGCTCCAGCTCAAATATTAATGTCACACATACTTCAGAGAGTAGGCCGGAGAAGGTTACTTCACGCAGTAAATCGCTGGGCTCGAGTGCGTCAGAACTAGTGCTGGAGTTAAAACGCTGTAGTTGTCAAATCACTTGAGAGTGGAATTGCATACTAGCTCTGATGAATAGAACTCAAATGCTAAATTCTAGACTCCAAGCATCAAAAAAGACTGATGGGCATACATCAGGAAACCCTTGATGCAATTGGCATTCGTTCAGTGATTTAGCACAATGGCTCGGAGCATAGAGAAAGTCCGGTCTTCCAAAAAGATGATGATTGAGGCTGTCGGAGGTCAATCGTCTCAGTTCCAGGACATCGCTGTCGGAGTACCTCAAGGTAATGCCCTCAGACCATCTACCTTAAGCTGCTTCAACACTGACCTTCCTTTCATTATCAGGTTAGAAGTGGGGATGTTCACTGATGAATGCACAATGTTGAGCATCATTTGCACTTCCTCAGATGCTGAAGCTATTCATGCCCAGAGGCAACAAGATCTGGATAATACTCAGGCTTGATGGAAAGTAACATTTGCAGCACACAAAGCAATGATCATCTTCAATAAGAGAAAATCTAACCTTCTTCTCAACATCCGATGGCATTACCATTGCTGAATCTCACACTATCAACATTCTGTGGGTTACCATTGACCACAAACTGAACTGGACCAACTATATAAATACCCTGGTCCAAGAGGAGGTCAGAAGCTAAGAATCTTTCGGAGAGTCACTTACCTCCGGCTTCCCCAAAACTTGTCCACCATATACAAGGCACAAGTCAAACAGTATGGTGGAATACCCTGGATAAAGTAGCTTCGACAACACTTCAGAAGCTCAACACTATCCAGGAGAAAGCAATCTTTTCAGCCCCGCTCCCCCAGACATTTATCATTGATGCACAGTGGTAGGTAGCACCTAAAAGATCCACAAGCAACTCATCAAGGTTGTTTTAATAGTTCCTTTCAAACCCACATCCTCTAACAACAAGAAGGACAAGAACAGCAGATGCAATGGAACACCACCACCATTTACGCGTTTTCCTCGAAGCCACACACCATTCCAATTCGGAAATATATATTGCCGTTCTTTCAACGTCACTGGGTCAGGATTCTGAAACTTGCTCCCTGATAGCACTGTGGGGGCATTTACACCATGTCGGTGTAGGGTTCAAGGAGGTGGTATACCACCACGTGCGTTTTATTCATTTGTGGGGCACAGACATCATTACCTGGCCAGCATTTATTGCCCATCCCTCGTTGCCGAAAGGCATTTCAGAGTCAACCACATTTGCTCTGGTTCTGTAGTCACATGTAGGCCAGACCAGGTAAGGATGGCAGATTTCCATCCCTAAAGAACGTGAGTGAACCAGATGCTTTCTTTTCCTGACACTCAACAATGCTTTTACAGTCATCAGTAAATTCTTAATTCCAGATTTTTTTTTTACTGAATTCAAATTCCAGCATCTGCCATGGCGGGATTCGATCCTGGGTCTCCAGATTATTAGCTGAGTTTATGGATTAATAGTCTAGCAATAACACCACAAGATTATCTGAACATTTGTGTGGTCAAGTAAGGATGGGCATTAAATGTTAGCCTAGCCAGCAATGCCCACAATCCATGAATGAATAAATCACTTTTAAAAACTGGGTCTATTCCCATCTGTCCACTTACAGTGAACAAATCACCCAAAGTTAGTGATCTGTACATTCCTGTCATTACCTCCAGAGTCTCGCATTGTTTTCTCCTCTCCTTCTTCTCATTGACATGCTGCTTCTTGTTAGGTCCCATTGGATGCTGCAACAACCCAATTCCACCTCACCAGGACCTCCTGTGACACCCTCCACTGCCTGTTTTATGCCATCTGGGTCGGTCAATACCCTAAGCAATTTTTAACATGGCCAATCAACCTAACCTGCATATCTTTGGACCGTGGGAGGAAACCAGAGCACCCAGAGGAAATCCGCGCAGACACGAGGAGAATGTGCAAACTCCACACAGACAGCGACCCAAGCCGGGAATTGAACCCAGGTCCCTGGAGCTGTGAAGCAGCACTGCTAACCACTGTGCTACCGTGCCATACCAAATACGTCAACAGTTGACATGGATTTCATTATAGTCAGGTTCTATGGCTGTGACCAGGTTTCTGGCAGGCTTTGTGAGGCAAGTGTGAACACCACAGCTTTCACTCTTTATCAGCTAACCCTACCGCACCTCATTTTCCAAGTGGCAGTCGCTATTGTGTCTTGCATTGTTGCAAAGGCAGGATAACTTAATTATCATGTTTATTTATTACTGTCACAAGCAGGCATATATTAACTCTGCAGTGAAATTATTGTCAAATTCCCCTCGTCGCCACACTCGATGCCTGTTTAGCATAGCCAAATGCAGCTAACCAGCACGTCTTTCAGACTCTGAAAACCTGAGCATTTGGAGGAAACCCACACAGGCGTGGGGAGAATGTGCAGATTCCAAGCCGGGAATCAAACCAAGATCCCTGGAACTGTGAGGCAGCAGTGTTTACCACTGTGTCACCATGACAAGCTAAGTAATTTTTTGCCCTTGTATCTGATTTATAATAGAAGTATAAAAATTACACTGATTTCTACGCAAAATCCTGTCTGTTTGCCCTTAATTATTATTCATTTTCCCATCGGCTAAACGTGCTTCTTTTGAAGAATACAATTGACTTTACATATCAACTTGACAGTAGATTGTCCTGTGTGTTGTCAAATTGGAAATGTCCGGATATATCCCTCTGAGAAGTTCCATTGAAATCCTTGTGCCTCTGAGGTCTGTCTGTCTGTATGGAGTAAAGCTATCTTTCAGCGTTGCCTTTCACTGCTGCAGTTCCTCGCTCTGACCACTGAGTGGGGCTGGGTAGCTATTTTAATTTTCTCTAAACTTTGCGACAAAGAAAATCTCCCAATGGTTGGTGTCATACCCAGTGCGCAGCAATATAATTCGTGTTGAAGGTCAATTATTCCGGTCCCAGAACATCAGGAACTGCAGGAATTCCTCAGGGAAATGTCCTCAGACCAACCGTTATCAACTGCTTCATTAATGATTCTACCTTCATTATTAAATTGGGCACTGACAGCTCCATTCACAACTGCAGAGAGTATCTCAGCCCAAACCCAGCCTATTATTGTCCCCGAAACGTAGCCAGGCTTGGACCGTCAAATGATGGACAGTGCTCACGCCGCGCAAACACCTCTGGTAATGGTCATGGTCATCTCTAACAAGAGAAAATCCATTCACATCCCCCACTCCCAATCTTCAGTGATATTATCCTTGCTATACCCACCCCACTATAGCTCCATTACAGAAGGGTGAGAGGTTTATCTAGATTAGTCAAATCTTGACTTCACACTTGACTTCAAGAGCTAGGCAGAGATTCAGTTCTCCATAAGAAACGCTGGATCTTCACCTCTCTCTTCCCCAAACTTCTCGAATCAGTTACAAATCACAAATGTGGGACAAGATCAAATACACAAAATCGAGGATCCTACCCACCCTGGACATACACTCTTCCATCGTCTTCCATTGGGAAAAACGTACAAAAGTCTGAAAACAGGTGCCAACAGACTCAAAAACAACTTCTTCCTTATTGTCCTCAGAGTTCTGAATGGTCCTATCATATATTCTCTTCACCCTATTAATAATTGCAACACTACATTCTTTGCCTTTCCTTCTACCCTATGTACTCTATGAACGGTATGTTTTGTCTGTATAGCATACAAGAAATAACACTTTTCACTGCATCTCAATTCATGTGACAATAAGTCAAATCAAAATCAACAAGAAACTCAACAATCTCACAGATAAATCAGTTGGCACCACTGAGTGCAATCTCCTCTTTCTTCTCCACCTCGACTCTGTATTTTGTATCCACGGACGTTTTGCAGCAACCATAAACAAAGTCATGACCTCCAGCATCCAGAAAGTCAAAAGCAGTAACATTATAAAACCCCATCAACCCCCCCCCCAGTTACAAGCTTGGGCATCTTTCTCCATCCCTTCAAGACTGCTGGGTCAAAGAGCAGAAATCCCTTCTCTAAAACCTTTGTGAAAACAAGGATTATGTTAATTCAGCAAACACTAACATAACCTCGAGCCAACTTAGAGTGGAAAAGTAATGAGGCGTCTGTGGAAAACCCAATCTACCTTCATCTCTAAAGAAAATTGTCTATCTGGCCAATAGCTACGGATTTCCTTTGATTCTAATTGTGACGTCCTTATGAAATTTCCTTTGATCAAAAGTGATATTTAAATGGAATTTATTATTCATATTAAAATCATGTTAGAATTTACACACATTTGGAGATTACTCAGTGTCGACGTCCAAAGCCTCAAATGCCTACCAAGTCCCATTCCGATCTACCACGTCCCATTCCGATCTACCACTCCAGCATTATTATAATTGAAAGGTGTTGGACCTTCGGAGATAGGTTAATGATTTTGAACATAATTAAGGAGAAGCACAATTTACAAGTAATTTTGTTACAACACATTGGTAATGAATCATCCAGTTGACTTGTGCGAAGTACTTGCTGAAATTTCCATAGCTCACAGGTGCATTCCAAAAGCTGTTCAAAATATTATTGTCAATCACGTTAAATCAAAGACAAATGCCCATTCATTCCATTGCTCAGTTTCTTTAGTTCTCTGTTGTTGCAGACGTGGAATATCAATGATAGCTGATAAATATCTGGCTCCAACAGAGACTCTTCAAAGTCAAACAATGTCCCGTCAATTCCATCACTTTCAACAGTCACCAACAACTGTGTGTTCAACTGACAAAACTCCTGAAATATTTTTAAATAATCAGCGTGCGTGAACACTATACCTGTTGAGATATTCAAACTTTTTGGTTGGTTTATTAGTATCACTAAGTAGGCTTACATTAACAATGCAATGAAGTTACTGTGAAAATCCCCTAGTTGCCACACTCTGGTGCCTGGTTGGGTATACACTGAGGAAGAATTTAGCACAGCCAATGCACCTAACCAGCACATCTTTTGGACAATGGGAGGAAACTGGAGCACCTAGAGGGAAGGCACGCAGACACGGGGAGAAAGTACACACTCATCACAGATAATGACCCAAGCTGGGAATTGAACATGGGGATCCCTGGCGCTGTGAGACAGCAGTGTCAATCACTGTAACATGCTTTTTTTAAATTTATTAATTGGGGTGCAATTCTTTGGACTTTTTTTCCCCTCAGTGTGTTGACTGTAGCGAGAAAAGCAGAGGCCAGTTCTCAATCTGCCTCGCTGTGTTTTCCTACCGAGTTCCTTAAATAAAAGAGGTGGATCCTACAATGCCGCACTGAATGAGCCCATCCCTACCAGCAATCTGCGGGGTCAGGGAACAGTTTTTAAAATGGCAGCCCGATCCAAAAGAAAGCAAACATCCCCACGGATCTGGAACCCATCCCACTCCCAGGTACCCCACCCCAAAGAACACCATATCTCCCTCAAAAGGGACTCCCTACCCAGGAATCCGCCCAACAAACCTCCACAGTGGGAATGCTGCTGGCACTCCCCTTGGACTGGGGGTTGGGATTGATTCCTTTTTTGGGGTTTTGGGGCAGGGGAGAGAGAGAGGAAGCTCACAATATAGTGGGGAGGCCCGCTAATGTCATTCAAATGAATGATAATGATGTTTCCGATCTTGCTTGGCAAGGAACCCCATTACATCATTGTGGGGTGAGGGATAAACCATCTCAATGGGCAGTCATTACATCCTAGAGTGCAGAAGGAGGCCATTCAACCCATCGACTCTGCACCAATTGCTATCCCAAACTCTTTCTCACTGGCGTAAATGCTGGATTCTTCATCCCAACCCCCTCTCCTCCCTGAAAACTGGCAGAAAATCCTTCCCTCACTGTCGGAAAAATCAAATGAGCTGATTATCTGTGACGTGAACGGCAACATATCTCTGATCTGAAGGAAATAGTATTGAAATGGGCAACATATGTGTTGGAATCAAGTGGATTCATAATGACTTTAGGGGTATGCTAAACTGCATTTTGAAACGCCGGGTTACTCTCAGCCCATTGTAAACATAAATAGATTTCCTGCTGCGTGCTTTATAGATTTATATGATTGAAACAGCAGGGTGCAATGGGCAATTTGAAATTAGTATGCATGGCAATTGACCCATTTCCCTTCCCTGGTGTCACTCCCATTCCGCAAACTAAGGCAGTCAGTTATTGCGTATATTAATTAAAGAATAGTTAGTGATAAAATATGCAACGTTCAAAAATGCTCCAAGTGCTGAGATGGAAACAAATGTAAATGAAGTGCCATCTGCAAATTCCTGTTGCAATTTGAACTGGCGCTACGCGAAATCTCAGGAAGTATATATTTGTTCCCTTCTACATGTGGGATTATTCAAATTGATTGAAAGGTTATGTACCGGTAGGGGATGTGCTGAGAAGTGAAAGCAAACGGCGTCGCTGAAAGAAGCAAAGCTATCAGAACTCTCTGATTTTAATTTCTATTGCAGTCTATAAGGTGATAACCAGATGGGTTCTATTGGTAGCTAGTCCCACGTGCCAGTTTTATGACCAGGTGGCACATGGAATTCTACCCTTACATCTTTGCCACTGGCAAGTGTTTCCATGAATGACCATGGATTCCCCTCTCCCATTTCGAGTGTTAGTTACTGTGTTATGTGCTTCCTTTGAATTTTGGTACCTCATCTCGCTACTCAATTCTCATCCCTTCCACAAGCTGATCATTTGGAGCGTGAATTTGGAAGCCCCATATTTGCTTACATTCAGCAGTTCTGATGTCAGCCACCACTGCTTTATTCAGAGGTTGACCCTAACCCTACCTTCACAGAAGAAGCACAATGTGAAGTGTCATACCACATATCAGTGGCTTTATTTCACAGCGTCAGGGACCCGAGTTGAATTCCTCGGGTGACAGTCTGTGTGGAGTTTACACTTTCTCCCCACGTCTGCATGGGTTTCCTCCAGTTGTTCTGGTTTCCTCCCACAGTCCAAAAGATGCAAGTGGATTAGAGGTCACTTTAGTGGCAGAATCGCTTGTCCTGCTGCCCCACTGGAGTATGTGTGATTTTGGCCAATGGTGGTGGTGAGAAGGAAGCAGATAACAGTAAGGGAGCTCCCAGCTTTCTTTGGATTTTAAAAATAATTAGTATTTGACTTACCTTCTCCTTCTCACCTCGGTGCATTCCCTTGCCAGGTTGGCCTTATTGGAATTTCACTTTGGTTTGGTCAGAATGACAAATTGGATTGAACCGCAAGACCAACATGCGTTATGTTAAAAAGGATAACACCAGCTTTTTAATGGGTCAATTTGTCACATGCTCAGAAGGTGAACAGATGAAAACTGTGGGAGATCAGTCCCAGCGCAGGTCAACTCCAATTGCCCAATCACCCTGATTCTGCAGGGTCAGTAGTGTCAAAATCATCCCCACGACAACAAATAATAGATAGCGAGAAATTTGCAGGGGATGGAGGCTCTGTAATTTTCAAGGCCCTACCCCTACATATTTTACCCACTACTCTCTCTAACTTACGTACCTCAGGACAGTAAGGGCAATTTTAGCACGGTCAATCAACCTAATCTGCACATCTTTGGACTGTGGGAGAAAACTGGAACACCCAGAAGAAACCCACGCAGACACAAGGAGAATATGCGACCTCCACACAGACAGTGACCCGAGCCGGGAATCGAACCCAGGTTCCTGGAGCTGTGAAGCAGCAGTGCCAACCACTGTGCTACCGTGCCACTCGAGTAGTTTTGGGAGGATGTGCCGGGTGAGTCATGGAGTCAAATCGACTTTGACTATAGAATTCAAGAAGGAAAGAGGGGGAAGAGCGAATGAATTAGAAGACTTGCAGATTGTTCCAATGACAGCTTGGATATCAATTGGCTGATTTTAGCTGCCTTTGGTTGCAAGTGGCTCCACACCTCTGCTATTTTAATGTTAACTCTGAGCGGCAATGAGGTGCAGCACAATACCCTGGAAATTTTGATCTGCAGGTATTGTTCAACGTTCAGTTGAACCACTGTTTGAAACAGAAAAGGATGGTTGAATAAAATGCTGTGGATGCATTATATTTGCCTTGAATCATAGAATCCCTACAGTACAGAAGGAGGCCATTTGGCCTATCAAGTCTGTACTGTCCATAATTCTACCCCGGCCCTATTTCTGCAACCCCACACATTCAGCCTTCTAATCCCCCTGACACACAGCATAGAATTTCTAGCGTAGAATTTAGCACAGCCGATCAACCTAATCACACATACTCCAGTGGGGCAAGCGATTCTGCCACTAAAGTGACCTCTAATCCACATGGATTTTAACCATTTCACCAGCTGGAAGGAGAAACTCAACAATCAAGCTCACCGGCTGGAAACTGAGCCTCAATTAAAAGCAGGTCCTCCCTCTTTCAAGCACCACTTGCATGTTAGGAATTTTAAGGCCACAAAGAGTAAGCCGCAAGTGTCAACTCTGACACCAGAATTAGTAACTGAATGCATAAATGTGAAACTAATTTTGTTGAGGTTACATTGTGAGCTCTGCCTGTCTCAGTAACAAAATGAACCCTGCGATGTGGCTGCATGTGTGGGAAACTTATAGAGTTGTCTTCAGAGGGCATAGTGCACAATCTTAATTATGGTCCAACTGATTGCTCGTGGTGCATGAAGTGTGATGCTCATATTAAGAAATGGTGTAGCTGCTATATTAGCAAAGGCTAAACTTACTGTTTGCTGCACTGACTGTGAAGGACTAAAATCCATTAACTTACCCAAGGAAGTCACACAAGGAGATAGCTGTACATGTCCTGGTTGCGTATCATGTTTCTGCCGATAAGGGCAAAAAGTGTGCACAGATGCAAACACACACACAAACATGCACACATGCAAACATAGTGACGATAGTAATGCAATTGATATGGATGAATGTAGTTTTTTTTAGATTTTGGGGAACGTTTAAAATTCAGCCTTATTCTACAAATAGTTGGTACGTCTGACAGGAATACAACTCAGATGCAGGGAGAGCAGAATAATTACTATTTTTTGCCATGCAGTCTTTACTTAAGATAAAGCTAATGTATTTTTGTTTACTGATGGAGATTTCTCCTGGGGTTTTTGATTGACAGGGCCATATAGTAATGGGTTTAATGTGCAGAGCTGGAACTGTAGCAGACAGAAAAACTAAGCAGCTGTTGTTGGGATTCTGCTGCAGTTTGTAGGCCATTCCTGAGAACTCTTTGTCTCTGCGCAAAATCTCTTTGCGAAAACTTCAAGGTTGCTAATGCAATCTATAGCAAATATGTCTTAGTTTGCTGACTGCATTTATTTGAAATTGGTTTTGATCTATGTAAGAATATTTATTTATTTGGAACCGGAACAGTCATAAGCTAGAAAATAAAGTTGCTTTCTTTCAGTTTTAAGTATTGTTTAACTGTTAACATATAAGCTGCTTCATTTGTTAATGTTATATTTAAACTGTTTTATTAAATAAAGTTTGTTTTAGTATAAAAGATCCATATCTTGTCAGTGGAATCACTCCTGGAGAAAAATATTCTATCCTTATATCTATGTCAAATAGAAAAGTTTCTGGAGTCTGATCCAGCTTTCTAAATTAACTGGGGGTTCAGGTTGATCACCCTAACAATCCACACATCCATGCATATAAAATATACCCAGTACGTTACCTGAATTCCCACTTCATGACTTTGCAAGTTCTTGCCTCAACACAATTGAGCATATACTTTTGTGATCTCTAAATCACATAGTGGTTACCACTGCTGCCTCACAGAGCCAAGGAACTAGGTTCAATTTCCAGTTTGATTAACTAATTGGTATTTGCACAATCTCCCCGTATGTGCATGGGTTTCCTCCAAGTGCTCCAGTTTCCTCCCACACTCCAAAGACATACAGGTTAGGTGATTGACTATGCTAAATTGACCTTCAGCATTTCAAGGTGTGTAGGTTTGGGGGATTAGCAGTGTAAATGTGTGGGGTTACTGGGATAGCGTCTGGGTCAGATACTCTGTCGGACAGTTGGTGCAGACCTGATGGGTTGAATGGCCTCCTTCTGCATTGCAAGGATTCTATTCCAAGAAGTGGCCGGCACTGTGGTTAGCACTACATCTTCACAGCTCCAGGGACCTGGGTTCGATTCCCGGCTCAGGTCACTGTCTGTATGGAGTTTGCACATTCTCTTTGTGACTGCATGGGTTTCCTTTGGGTACCCCGATTTTCTCCCACAGTCCAAAGATGTGCGGGTTAGGTTGACTGGCCATGCTAAAATTGCCCCTTAGTATCCTGAGATGTGTAGGTTAGAGGGATTACTGGGTAAATATATAGGGATATGGGGGTAGGGCCCGGGTAGGATTGTGGTCGGTGCAGACTTGATGGGCCGAAAGGCCTCTTTCTGCACGGCAGGGTTTCTACGATAAATCTACGAACATCAGCTGTGAGGTACAAATGATTTTTCACTCGATGCTGTATTTAGATCATGAATCTCTCCACATAACCTGAAATGTTAGTTTTCTAAGTTAGTGTTTCATAATTCTTATTAACTCAGCAATATTTCTCGCTCTTGGCGATTTATGTTTGCGTGTTGGATTCTGTGGCGATTAAAACATTTCTGTGGATTAAACCAAATCACTGGCACCAGTAAGATTGTTTTTTTTTTCCCAAGCAGCAGGGGTAGTACATCTGAATTATTATCATCTTCGAATACTCAAAAATTCGTTTATTAAATCAGTACTTTATATTCCTCGACAGTTAAATGTTGCCATCACTTATTGCATCCCAACTGTAAATCCAAATTTAATTATTCAAATTACAAAATCCTGATATTGCAACGATATCTTAGCTACTTATTATGACAGCATACATTTTGACTATTGCAAATGTGATGAGGCCAGAGAAATGGAGATAAAGCAAAAGGTGTGACTCATTGGTTGTGGAACAACAGGAGGAATTTTGTGTTACTCTTTTGTGAGTGTTGTTGGTGGGGCAACCTAATCCCTAATTGGCCTTAAGGTGGTGGTAAAGAGCTGCCTTTTTAAACTGCTGCCATCCATGTGATAGGGAGGCTCCTGAAAAGAAATACTGAGTATTCCACTCCTGATATGGGGTGGCTCAGTGGTTAGCAGCTCCAGGGACCTGGGTTCCATTCCCGGTTTGGGTCACTGCCTGTATGCACATTCTCCCTCTGTTCGCGTGGATTTCCTTTGGGTGCTCCAGTTTCCTCTCACGCTCCAAAGATCTGCAGGTTGGGTGGATTGGCCATTAAATTGTCCCTTAGTGCCTGGGGAACTAGCTAGATTAAATGCACGGGGTTATGGGGATAGAGGCATGGGTGGGATTATGATCGGTGCAGACTCAATGGGCCAAATGGCCTCCTTCTGCACTGTAGGGATTTTATGATTCTAATATCACCTCCAGTAGGCACTGATAATTTAAGTGACAGAAGAAATACAAACATAGAAGCAGTAGGCCAGATATTCCACTGTTGGAAGGAACGAATGAGAGAGGAGAAAAGAGGGGTAGAGGAGGGGATGGTAACAGTAAAGGTGAGCAGTTTCAGGATAAGGGGAGTTAGCATTGTTTAGAGATGCGGCAGAGGATGGTGGGGAGGTGAACAGTCTTGGTGGGGTGTGAGTGATGATGATGGTGAGTGGTATTGGGATTGAAGGGTGGTGGGCATTGTATGGAGGGTGTGAAACCAAGGGGTTGTGGGGGGTGGTGATTGTGAGCATCCCTCTCAGGATGGGGTGCGGGAACGGGGGGGAACTGAGTTATTGTCCAGGGATCCAGAGCTGGGGTAGTGGGGTGAGCGTATTAGGAGTCGGGGGTTGAGCATTGTTGCGGGGGTGCAGACTTGTGCGGGGACAGTATTGGGATTGCTATGGGTTGCTGGAGTGTTTTGATGCTGATTTTCTTGGAGTTGTACTCCTGAGCAGGTTTTATATAAATCAATAGAAAACAGCATAATCAAAAGGGGAAATTGCCCCAAATTTATGGAATTGAAGACCCAAACAAACTACCCATCAGGGCTCCTGTGTAACCATTCAGACAAATTGGAAGTTGAGAGTTTAGGTTTAAATTGGCTCCCCAGAAATAGCAACGCTCTCGCGACCTTCAAAAGGAACAGGTGTTCGGCATTCACTATTGTTAGGATTAGCAAGGGGAGTTTCCACGATCTCCCAAGATTTTCCACTCCAGCCCACCATGACAACCATGGCAAATGGGAGTGAAACATCTTGGCCAGAAGCTTTGGGCCAATTTTTTTTTGCCCCCCACACACAATGCATCCTCACCTCACAACCATTCCAATTGAAGATTAATAACTGTACTTCTGAAGTTGTGTTGAGATCTGAAGTTAATTGCTGAGCTTGGTCTATTCCAAAGAAGATAGACTCTTCCAGTTCCCAAGCAGCATTACAAATTCATCTGGAATCTTAGCAATGTGCAGAATAATTTGAACTTTAACAAAGAAATGGTGTGAAGCAGATTTGAGTGGGAGTAGTGTCAATCTCAACGTTCCTGGTGAAAAGATTCGTACTCTCCAATATGGCACTCATAAAAAACAGTGTAGTGCGTTTCATTCCGAAGAATATCTTGCCCATATTGAGCCATGCAAAACATTTGAGTAACCTTCGCATTAGAATAACTCAAATTAAAATCAAAGTGCATAAAATGACTTGGGTTAAAACCTGTATTATCAGCAGCCCTGAGTGATAGAATGGAATATCTTCCTCTCTGATTAGAAAGATCCAAGTGGCGATTCTCCAAGCCTGTTGCACTGCTCTAGTCACTAGGGAACTTGATTTCAATGTTAAAATTACAATTTGCCTATCATTAGTGAGTCTGGGATTGAAGCTTCCAGTCCCGTGAGCCTTCCTTGCGCCTTCCCACTCTCTGCCAGGAGTGGTTCACTCCAGGCTGGTTTACAACAGTTCCCCGTCTGTGGGGGCTAGCAGCTGACCCTGCTGGAGTGAAGGGAGGCCATGAAGATCCCCGCAGGTGGTCAGAACTAATGGCAAGGGTGCCCTCTAGGCACTGCCAGCCTTCCCCAAGCACGCCCCAAAGTAGCAATGCCTAAGGGGCACCCTAGCACTTCCCACCAGGCATCAAGCAGTGCCAAGGGGCAGAGCTACTGGAAGAGATCAGTGGCAGTGGGTGGGTGGGGGTCCCCCTGCCACTTTGTAGTCGGGATCAGCAGCGGAGGGAGGGAACGAGGATGATCAGAGCTGGCCACCATTTGGGCGAAGGGGGAGCTGCTGGGGGTGGGGGGGGGGGGGGGGAAGGGTCAGGGCTGCCAGGAGAGGTCCGTGACATCCAGGAGGCCAGCGGTAGTGGCGGTGGAGAGGAAGGGGGCAGGTAAGGGGGGGGGTGGGGGTGGGGGGAAGAGTTGGCAAGGGCCAGTGACGCGTGGTGGCCAGCGATCAGGAAACTGGCAACGCGGGGCTACGGAACATGTGCCAATCACCACGATGACAGATCAACGCATGCGCAGTGGCCCAGTCAGCGCCACTGTCCAGCAAGAATAAGCCCTGCCCACTGATTTTCAGTGTGAATCTCTCTGAGACACTCTGCAGGGTGAGAGAGATTCATTTTGAAATACCACTAAAAAGACCAGCAGGACTTACTCCCGTTTTTACGCAAATTCAGCACTTAGAATTATTTTGGTGGTGGTTGGGGGGGGGTGGGGGGGGGGGGGAGAATTATCCTCCCAATGTGAAATAAGATCGTTAATCTGAGCCAGCTCTTGTTCTATGTCACAGAAGCACTGCTCAACCCAACTTCAACTCAACGGCAATCATTACTCAAATTAGAAATACTCTTGTAGTGATACAAGGATTGCTCTCCTGATCGTCAGCTTAAGGTGCATTGTTGGAGGGAAATCCAGGGAATTGTATGTTGCATTCATCCAGGGACCACTTACTACGAACATGTCTCTTACTGTGGATCTGCTTCATGTAACTTCTGTGTAACATATGGGGGTTAAAATCAGCCTTTTTTAAACATCACTTCTCTTTCTACAATTAATCCTTGTGGGGACACAGAGAAAACAGTGCAGGAGCAAAAAGCGAAGCCATTGCAAGTGAGACTCAACGTACAATATAATTTCAACCATTGAGGAGAGGATCGATAATTGGATTTTCTTATTTATTTCAAAAAAATGTAGTTTGTGAAATGAGTAATGACAAGTGGCAAAATTCAATGGATTTGCATCTTCAATGAAAATGATCAACTAACCATCAAGCTGAGGTTTTATTGCACCCACTCCAAATGCAGACAAATGTGAAGTGAGACAAAAAGGACAAAGTAAGGACAAAGAGAGAAACCCTACACTTCAACGTGGTTTGCAGCCTCCTGAATGTTGCTTTCCCTTTTTTTTCTTTTCGAGCTCCCCACAGAGCAGGAGGCCATTCGGCCCATCATGCAACAACACCAACAACAATCCCAGCCAGACCCTCTACCTGTAACCCCACATATTTACCCTGTTAACCCCTCCTGACTTCCAGATGGAATTTCACATGCCCAATCAACCTAACCTGCACATCTTTCAAGCGTGGGTGGAAACCAGAGCACCCGGAGGAAACCTACGCAGACACGGGGAGAATGTGAAAACTCCGCTCTGACAGTCACCCAAGGCCAGAATTGAATCCGGGTCCCTGGCGCTGTGAGGCAGCAGTGCTAACCACAGTGCCGCAAAGCCACAAACTTTTAAGGCTTTCATTTTTCTGCACATGACTATCCAAAACCTCTCTGTGGCAATTCCACAAAATAACACTGCCAGCGTAAATGCATTCCTGGCATACATACAATCAAAAAGCTCTGAGACCTTAGATAAAGAACAATGCAATACTGTGTTCACAACAGCTCGAGAGCAAATATCATTTATGTCAGTTTAGTATCAATTCTATACTAATCGAACTTAACTAGCAATGCCTCTCTGCTGTCTCAAAATATTCTCACTCAAACTCAATTACATATTGTGTGACTGACTTGAAGCAAAACAAAATTAAAAGCAACAAAGTCCCTTTAACAATTAGCACTATAAACTCTAATTGACATGCTGGGGCAGTGCAGAGATTCACTCATCAGAAATCAAAGCAGTCTTCAGCAAATACAAGACTGAACTTAATTATTTTATGGGACGTGGGCAGCACCATCAAGGCCAACATTTTTTGCCCATCTGCACTTTACGTTCCCTTGAGAAGATGGTGGTGAACCGCAAGCCAAAAAAATGGAGGGCTCGTTACTGTGAAGCTGCAAGCTGCAGTTCAATATTAGCAGCAGGAGGTAATTCTCACGGGGAGTTCAGCTTTGCAAACAGCAGACAAACAGCCCAGTAGTTTGCTATACATGTAACATCGTAACAATATAAGAAGTTGCGGATTTTAAGCAGAAAGTAAAAAGACATGGCTGCAAACAAATTCAAAGTAACCCACAATAGGATTATTCAAAGAGCTTTTGCCTGCACAGATGACAAAAAGAAATTAAAAACTGGAAGGTCTGAAACACCCCAATGACATGACCACGAATTCATGTGACCTGCTCTTAAAGCAATCATGCAACTATTTAAAAACATAACAGTATAATAACCACCTACCGTGTTTTAGGGCTGCACCTACAGCTAATCTCAGATTGTAGAATCACCGTAGTAATCTTCTCAATAAATCAAAAATGTTGATAAACCAATAACTCCCACACAGTGATACAGAACTATTCAATAGTAGATCATGTGTAAAATCATTGCAAAAGGGAAATAAACATTGAAAAAGAACATTCTCAAATAAAAGATGGTGGGGTAGATTTTTATCTTTTGTGCCTGGGCACTAATCTGATTGAGTAAATCACACTTCCTTGACAGAATGAGACCGATTTTTCATCTCTTTCAACGGGTTCTAGGTTACTGTAAGGAGGCAACTTTGTTCCATAAGTTAATTGGAAACGTGCTGAACCTGATGATATACTTTAATGAGTCTTGTGAATTCATTTTTTTTTAAACAACTTCTTTGCACTGAATCTTAAATCCTAATTTTCCCATTCACTATGTCTTGAATTCAACAGAAAATGCAACAGTGGGACAGAAATATTTTGGGTCTCTGAATACCGTCTACAATCTGTCACCCTGCACGAAGGAAAGCATTTGTATCAATATATGAATGTGTACCAGGGGTATCCAAGGATTGTGAACAGGAAGAAGCACTTACTGAGTGAAGTTCGTTCTCATTTTAACAATAAACTATGACTATCAAATGGGTAGAAAATTCCCTAACTATCAGTGGTTGGTCAATCCATTTGTTCAGGATGTGGCGAATGGATGCTGGGGCAGTGTCAAGATTAACTAATCAGGGGCACAGCGAGATGCTGCTAGCCAGTTGGATGATATTTGTGAAATTTGGAGAACGGTTCCTTCTCCTCTTAGTCTCACAAAGATCTAGGCTTTGTATGTTGTTGACACTGACAATGCATTGATCGTAACAATTTGGGTTCTGCTTATTTTATCTCCACTTCTACGTAATCAAAGAAATTACTGCAGATCTGGAATCTGAAACCAAAAGAGAAAATGCTGGAAAATCTCAGCAGGTCTGGCAACATTGGTAAGGACAGAAAAGAGCTGATGTTTTGAGTCCAGACGACCTTTTGACAAAGGGCATCTGGACTTGAAACATCAGCTGTTTTCTCTCCTTACAGATACTGCCAGGCCTGCAGAGATTTTCCAGCATTTTGTATCTTTGGGTTCAACATGATAATGTTTTGGTACAATTTATCTCACCACGTTTGTTTCCATGACAATATCTTGACACTACTGTGTATCAAAATATAAATACATAAAAAATTGTTTTTTCGGCTATTGTAATAAGTACCCAAACTATAGATTTCAGGCAGGATTCTCCGATCCTGTTTGCCCACATTTCCTGCCAGCGAGAATGGAGAATTTGATGCTCAGCCAAAACTCCATTCACTGCAACCACACCAGAGAATCCCAGTCATGGGTGAAGCTGGAGATTTCCAGTATTCATGAATTATTAATTGAACTTTTTCCAAAATGCTGCATTCATAGAATTCTGGCAGAAGGAGGCTATTCGATCCATCAAGTCTGAAAGAGCATCCCACTCAGACACCATCCCCTTCACCACACATATTTACCCCATCAATCCCCCAAACCTACACATCTTGGGATTCTAAGGGGCATTTTAGCGAAGTCAACCCACCTAGCTTGAACATCTTTTCAGCGTGGGAAGAAAACCGTGCAAACACCATGCTGACAGTCACTCAAGGCCAGAGTTGAACCTGGTGCTTGGTGCTGTGAGACAGAATGCTAACCACTGTGCCACCCTAGATGACTCATGTTTTTAGCTGATTTATGACGTTGAGTTGATTGAATTTCAGTCAGAGCCTCAATTATTTTGAAGCAATAGAGTCACTGGGGGTTGGAGGAGGTTCACAATTTTTTTCTCTGTCAAATCAATTTTGGACGCTGAAGGAATTACGTGATATTCGGAGAGCGTGTGAAACAGAGGAGCAGTAATGAATGGTGGAGCAGGTTTGAGGGGCTGTGTGACTCCATCCAGCTCCTATTTCTTGTGCCCTTATTACTGGAGCAGTTTGAGCTGTTGAACATTGACTCCTACAGACACCAAGTAACGCATTTATCGTTCTAAACTCCCCGATCTTCCAGCCCAATCAGTTGTTCAATACTCCCAACACAGCCTGTCTTCAAGTTGAACAGACAGACCACCTGAAAGAAAAAGTACTGAACTGTTTCATAAATCAAAATGTTGTCAGAAATCTAATGCAATCATGACCAAAAGTGTTGAGTGAAAAATTGTATTTCATAAATCACTTCATTGATTTTTTTTTTATTTTCCTTCAAAAGTAAAGCTTGATGGAACTTTCAATAAACAAACGCATATGGGGCAGTTTGGTAGCCAAAGCTTTGGGAATTTATATAAACAGCAAATTGTGGGTAGATTTAAATGTTCACCCAAAACAGAAATTATATCAAACACATTGTTTTATCGTTACCAGGGGTTTCATTTGCAGTCCTTTAAAAGGGAAAGTGTGAAGGCCTAAGTTGAAAGCATATGCATGAAACATAATTTCTCCAAAACTTGCATTTATTAAGTCCGTGACATATCCTCTTCAATCAACCAAAACTGGAAAACAACAAGCCCATTCCCAGTAATAAACAAAATCATCAAAACGATTAGAACGGGATATGATCCCACAACCTGTTCCAGAGAAATCTGCATGTCAATAACAAGCAAATGGCAGGACTGTTATTTTTCTTCTCGTGCCTTTTTTTAATGCTTCTTTTAAATGGATCATAAAGGGTCTGGTGGTATTGTTGTTAGATTATTAATGCAGAAATTTAGCTAATGATCTGGGATCCCGGGTTCGAATCCTGCTGCAACAGAAAAGGTATCTGGGATTAAGAATCCACTGATGACCGTAAATCAGAAAAACACATCTGGTTCACTAATGTCCTTTAGGAAGGAAATCTACCATCCTTGACTAGTCTGGTCTACATGCAACTCGGGAGCCACAGCAATGTGGTTGACTCTTGTCAGGCAACTGGGGATGGACAATAAATGCTGGCCAACCAGTGACGCCCATAACCCACAAATGAATAAAAAAAACACTGACTTGTCATTTTCAGAGATGAACACGCCACTGCACACCGCACCCCCATCACTCTCTCACCACCCCGCCTTCCTAGCCAAAAAAACTCTGATCTCACAGAAAAGCAACAACATACATTCAGACAATATATACTAATAGATTTCATTGTGAATGGACAAAATCAGGAATAAGATCACCAAAATAAAGTCAACATCTGAGATTCTGACATAATCTGAAATAATTGATTTGATTTATTATTGTCACATGTATTAGTATATTGTAATAAATATTGTTTCTTGTGAACTATACAGACAAAGCATACTGTTCACAGAGAAGGAAATGAGGGAGTGCAAATGTAGTGTTACAGTTACAGCTAGGGTGTAGAGAAAACCAACTTAATGTGAGATGGGTCCATTCAAAAGTCTGATGATATTAGGGAAGAAGCTGTTGTGAGTTGGTTGGTATGTGACCTCAGAATTTTGTATCTTTCTCCCGATGAAAGAAGGTGGGAGAGAGAATGTCTGAGGTGTCCTTAATTATGCTGGCTGCTTTTCTGAAGCAGCAAGGAGTCTAGACAGAGTCAACGGCTGGGGGGATTGGTTTCTGTGATGGATTGGATTACATTCATGACTTTTTGTAATTTCTTGTGGTCTTGGACAGAGCAGGAACCATACCAAGCTTTCTATGGTACATCTGTAAAAGTTGGTGAAAGTCGTAGCTAACATCCAAATTTCCTTAGTCTTTTGAGAAAGTAAAGGCATTGGTGGGCTTTCTTAACTATAGTGTGAACGTGAGGGTCCAGGACAGGTTGTTAGTAACCTAGACAAGTAAAAACTTGAAGTTTTCAACCATTTTTACTTTATCCCTCTTGATGTAGACAGGGCCATGTTCTTGACTACACTTCCTGAAGTTGATAACAATCTCCTTCACTTTGTTGGCATTGAGGAAGAGATTATTATTGCCGGACCAGTTTACCAGATTCTCTGATTCCTGCACTCTGTCTCATCATTGTTTGACATCCGACCCAATGCGGCAGTGTCATCAGCAAACTTAAAACTTGAGGGGAATTTGGCCACACGATCATAGGTGTATGAGAAGTATAGTAAGAGGCTGAGAACACAGCCTTGATGGGCGCTGATGTTAAGGATGATCGTGGAGAAGGTATTGGGGGCTATCCTTATTGATTGTGGTCCGTGAGTTAGGAAGTTCCGGGTCCAGTGACAGAGGGAGGAGCTGAAGGATTGAACTCAGCCACTTCAATTATCGATTAAAGAATTGAGATTATGAAAGCTATTAAGAAATGAGCAAATTCATGAGCTCATTTGAAATTTTTGAAAAACCCTCTCTGTCATGAAGTCCATGGTCTGAAGTTTCACTCAAAATAATTAAAATTTGAAGATAAAGCTTGAACAGGTAATTTATAAGGATGTCACTTTGTAGAATATATTTAAAAAACACAACTTGGGGAACAATCATCAATGGTGATGCCTTTACAATTCAGAGCCTGGTTTGGGTTTAAACAAAAGTTTGGCAGTTAACTGCTCCCTGGTGCGCTTCCTTTGGCAACACCTCTGCTATTCAACATCCACATGCCAACTATTCAGCACTCTTCTCATGCAATACAAATTGTGCGCCCTTTACCACTGCAAATTTACAAATAAGCAATTCTTGCTAATTTTGGCTTGATGAGTGCAAAATTAAAAGCTTCGATAGCTTGTGTCTTTTTTCAGCAACGCACAAGTTGCATAAAAGCTGCGTATTGACTAAACAATTGATGCACATTTTTAAGTTCTCAATGTCTTGCGTTGTTATTTGGTGATGCTCTTTCGAGCAAATATCAGATTTTTCTTAGTATTTATTGCACGCCAGCATTTTGACAATCTAAGAGCGAACCAAAATATACTAGAGTCATCAAGGTTTACAGCATGGAAATAGGCTTTTCAGTCCAACTTATCCATGCCACTGAGTTTTTAACCACTAAGCTAATCCCAATTGCCTATATTTGGCCCACATTTCTCGATACCCGTCTTACCCACGTAACTGTTTAAACGCTTTTCAAAATGCAAAACTATACCTGCCTCTACTAACACCTCTGGCAGCTTGTTCCAAACACTCACCACCTCAGTGAAAAAAATGCCCCTCTTTTGTACCTCTTTCCTCTCACCTTAAACCTTTGTCCTCTAGTTTTAGACTCCTCTACTTTTGGGGAAAGGTGGTGACTGTCTATCTTATCAATACATCTCATTATTTTATAGACCTCTATGAGATCATCCCAAAGCCTCCTCTGCTCCAGTGAAAAAAAAGCCCAGTTCATTCAGCCTTTCCTTATAACTCAAATCATAATGTCCCAGTAACATCCTAGTAAATATTTTCTACACTCTTTCTAGTTTAATAATATCCTTTCTATTATAGAGTGACCAGAACTGTACATAGTATTGCAAATGTAGCATTACTAATGTCTTGTACAACTTCAACAAGATGTCCCAATTCCTGTATTCAATGTTCTGACCAATGAAATCAAGCATGTTGAATGCCTTCTTCACCACCGTGTCCATCTATGACTCCATTTCAAGGAACTTGAACCTGTTCTTCCAAATTGTTTTGTTATCCAAGTCTCCTCAGAGCCCTACTTTTAACTTAGGAGATTCTGCCCTGGTTCAATCTACCAAAATGCAACCCCTCGCATTTATCTGAGTTAAACTCGATCTGCCATTCAACGGCCCATTGGCTCAATTGATCAAGATCCCGATGTAATTCTAGATAAATGATTTTATAAATTTTATAAATGATCTGGATGAGGGTATTGAGGGTTGGATCAGTAAATTTGCAGATGACACTAAAGTCGGTGGAGTGGTAGATAGTGAAGAGGGGTGTTATAGTTTACAGAGTGACTTGGACAAGTTGCAGAGCTGGGCCGAGAGGTGGCAAATGGAGTTTAATGTGGAAAAGTGTGAGGTAATGCACTTTGGCAGGAACAATAAATGTGTAGAGTATAGGGCTAATGGTAGGGCTCTTAATAGTGTTGAGGAACAGAAGGATCTTGGTGTATGTGTCAATAGATCCCTGAAAGTAGGCAGTCAAGTGGATAAAGTTGTTAAGAAGGCATATGGAGTCTTAGCTTTTATTGGTAGGGGGATTGAATTTAGGAGCCGCAGCATCATGTTGCAACTGTACAAAACTCTAGTGCGGCCGCACTTGGAGTATTGTGTGCAGTTCTGGTCCCCACATTATAAGAAAGATGTGGAGGCATTGGAGAGGGTACAGAGGAGGTTTACCAGGATGTTGCCTGGTATGGAGGGCAGGTCTTATGAAGAGAGGTTGAAGGATTTGAGGTTGTTTTCGTTAGAAAGGAGGCGGCTAAGAGGGGATCTTATTGAAGCATATAAGATGATTAGAGGTTTAGATAGGGTGGACAGTGATAGCCTTTTTCCTAGGATGGAGAAAGCTAGCACGAGGGGACACAGCTTTAAATTAAGGGGTATGAGTTATAGGACGGATATCAGAGGTAGGTTCTTTACTCAAAGAGTGATTAGGGAGTGGAATGCCCTGCCTGCAGCTGTTGTAGATGCGCCAAGTTTGGTGGCGTTTAAGAGGTTAATTGATAAGTATATGGAAGAGAAGGGAATGGTTTAGTTTGGAGGGGCATTGCTTTTTATTTTGGTCGGCACAACATCGAAGGCCGAAGGGCCTGTTCTGTGCTGTAATGTTCTATGTTCTATGTTCTATAACCTTCTTAACTGTCCAGTATACCATCAATGTTGGTGTCATCTGCAAACTTACTAACCACGCCTCTTAAATTCTCATTAAAATCATTAATATAAATAACCATGGACCCAGCACCGACTCTGAGGCACATTGCTGTTTACAAGCCTCCAGTTTGAAAAACGACCCTGTACAACGAAGCCAATTTTTTAAATCCAATTGGCTACCTCATTCTGGATCCCGTGAATTTTAACCTTATGCAACAATCTACCATATGGTACTTTATCAAAGGCTGTGAAAGGAAAGGATTTCCAAGTGCATTCTCTTTAGATGCCCATCGCTTGCAGTGACGGAAAAAAGCAGATCTTCCTTGCCCATTCCCGTATGATTATAGCCCTTGAATTGTTCAGCTCCCTGTTTAATAACTTGGCTCATTTTCCAGATTGCCATGAAAAGGTCAGAGGTGGACCTCCTTGTTCCTCTCGTGCCATGTCTTGGAACCTGGAGCTGCCACTCTGTGCACTTACACTGAAGATTTGAAACCAAGCTCCAATTATCAATGTTCTGGCCCTACAAGAAAGTTGTCAGCAACGCAAGACAGCAAGATGTTCTTTCACACAGCAGCGTGATTATTTCCATTCAGGCAACGTTAAAAGTGCTGCAATTAGACTGAAACATGGGCTTCATTATGTGAGAAGCCCTGAGGTGAATGTATCCATTTTACCCATTCTGCTGATTTGCATTTAAGCTGATTCAAGACGCAAGCTTCAAAACTTCAATGTGTTGCTCAGCTGAAAATACAAATTTGATTGAACGCAATAGTTCTCCAAGTTCAAGCCTTTTCATTAACTTGGCTTGAATTACTTTATGGGGAGAGATAAATGCTTGCCATGAGGAAAATCAAATCCTTTAGCTCCAAAACTAAGTCAGCCTAGTATATCAGAAACATGTATTTCGAGTGGTTTTGCTTGATGGACCAAGAGCTCCTGCAAAAGGAACTAGTTTACATGGACCAATATTGAGAAATGACAATACAACCATTTAATAGACCACAGTTTAGAACATAGAACATAGAACATTACAGCACAGAACAGGCCCTTCGGCCTTCGATGTTGTGCCGACCAAAATAAAAAGCAATGCCCCTCCAAACTAAACCATTCCCTTCTCTTCCATATACTTATCAACTAACCTCTTAAACGCCACCAAACTTGGCGCATCTACAACAGCTGCAGGCAGGGCATTCCACTCCCTAATCACTCTTTGAGTAAAGAACCTACCTCTGATATCCGTCCTATAACTCATACCCCTTAATTTAAAGCTGTGTCCCCTCGTGCTAGCTTTCTCCATCCTAGGAAAAAGGCTATCACTGTCCACCCTATCTAAACCTCTAATCATCTTATATGCTTCAATAAGATCCCCTCTTAGCCGCCTCCTTTCTAACGAAAACAACCTCAAATCCTTCAACCTCTCTTCATAGGACCTGCCCTCCATACCAGGCAACATCCTGGTAAACCTCCTCTGTACCCTCTCCAATGCCTCCACATCTTTCTTATAATGTGGGGACCAGAACTGCACACAATACTCCAAGTGCGGCCGCACTAGAGTTTTGTACAGTTGCAACATGATGCTGCGGCTCCTAAATTCAATCCCCCTACCAATAAAAGCTAAGACTCCATATGCCTTCTTAACAACTTTATCCACTTGACTGCCTACTTTCAGGGATCTATTGACACATACACCAAGATCCTTCTGTTCCTCAACACTATTAAGAGCCCTACCATTAGCCCTATACTCTACACATTTATTGTTCCTGCCAAAGTGCATTACCTCACACTTTTCCACATTAAACTCCATTTGCCACCTCTCGGCCCAGCTCTGCAACTTGTCCAAGTCACTCTGTAAACTATAACACCCCTCTTCACTATCTACCACTCCACCAACTTTAGTGTCATCTGCAAATTTACTGATCCATCCCTCAATACCCTCATCCAGATCATTTATAAAAATTACAAACAGCAGGGGCCCCAAAACAGACCCCTGAGGTACACCACTTGTCACCGAACTCCACGATGAATATCTCCCATCAACCACCACCCTCTGTCTTCTATCTGCCAGCCAATTCCTAATCCAATTAGCTAAATCACCCTCTATTCCACACATCTGCATTTTCTGTAGAAGTCTTCCATGGGCCACCTTATCAAACGCCTTACTAAAGTCCATATATACTACATCAACCGCCTTACCCCCATCCACCTCTTTGGTCACTTTCTCAAAAAACTCAATGAGGTTAGTAAGGCATGACCTACCCTTCACGAAACCATGCTGACTATCCCCAATCAATTCATTTCTCTCTAAATAACTATAAATCCTATCCCTAATAATTCTCTCCAATACCTTGCCCACAACAGAAGTAAGACTCACTGGCCTATAATTCCCTGGAAGGTCTCTCTTCCCCTTCTTAAACAATGGGACCACATTCGCTATCCTCCAGTCCTCCGGAACCACACCCGTAACCAACGAGGACCTGAAGATCAGAGCCAGAGGCTCTGCAATCTCCTCTCTTGCCTCCCAGAGAATCCTAGGGTAAATCCCGTCCGGCCCAGGGGACTTATCCAACTTCAAACCCTCGAGAATTTCTAGCACATCCTCCCTATCTACTACAATACTTCCCAATTTGCAACCCTGTACCTCAGTGTTCTCCATAGCTACATTTCCAGCACTCTGCGTGAAATGCGTTTGTTGCATTTCAATTAGGGGAGGAGCGTTATCACTAAAGTATTAATCCAGAAACTCCACTAATGTTCTGGGGATTCAAGTTCGAATCCCACCACGGCAGATAGTGACATTTGAATATCTAGAATGAAGAATATACTGGTGACCATTGTCGATTATCAGAAAAAACCCATCTGGTTCACTCATGTCATTGAAAGAAGGAAATCTGCCATCATAACCTGGCCTGGCCTTGACGTAGTTCCAGAGGTCAGCAATGTTGTTGATACTCAACTGCCCTTCATGGCAATTAAGAATGGGCAGTAAATGCTGGCCAAACAGGGATGCCCATGTCCCACAAATGAATGAAAAAAATTGTCATGATTAACTTCCTACTCTTTTCTATTCAACTTTCACACAGTTTTAGGACTGGTCAATGGCTGTCTCATTTCACAAGCTTCATCATTTTGCTTTGAGTGACATGTCGTGACTGACAGCTGCGTTGATGACATCCAATAACAGCCTGGATTAAAATGATTGACACCAAGCGTGTATTGAATTATGGCAGAACAGATGCTGAAGTGAGAAATAAATCCCAGCCTTCTGAAGCAGTTGAAAAATTTCCTCCCAACTCAGGACAGCAGGAGATTGCTGTGGAATGCAAATATAAATGCAAACTCCAGTGAGCAAAGGAAAAAATCTTGGCCAATTCCCCCCCCCCAAAATATTCTAAGTTCTGTACGCGTGGGAAAATGGGAGTAAGTCCTGTTATTGTGATTTCCGGAGGGATTCTCCAACATTCTGTGTATCACAGAGTGTCCTGTAGTGATCACTCTGGGAAGTAGGGGGCCTATTCTCACTGGAAAAACCATGTCAATGCAGAGATCAGCAATGAGCGCTGGCTCAGCATTGCTGGCCTGCCCCACAATCCTGATTGTTGGCCTTCCAAATTCCCTTCCCCCAGTCGCTCGCCTCCGAGATCTCCCCAGGCGAGGCCCAATCTCCCCACCGTCTCCCCGGACAGCCTCATCTCCTGACTCCATCTCCCCCACCCTGTCAGTCCCGAAAATCCCCTTGGTGGCCAGGCTCCGTCACCCCCTCCACATAAATGGCCAGCCCTGGCCATCTCTTCCCTCCATCTCTCAATCATACCAAGTGCAAATGGCAGCGACTCCCTCACTTCCACAACGATTGACTCCTAATAGGCCCTACCTGCAGTAGGCCCTGCCCCCTCTGGCCCAGCCCTCTTGGCACTGTTCGATGCCCAATGGGCAGTGAAAGTGCCTCTTGAATTGTGCCAGTTTGCCCCATTGCCAGTGCCAGGGTAGCACTTCCCAAAGGACAACCTGACTTTCACCAATCTCCTGTGGGGGTAAGGGAAAGCCTCAATGGCCTCTCTTCCCGCCAGCGGGATCAAGCCACCTATTCCCCATTCATGAGTAGCAGGGGTAAATCCCGCTGGAGTGAACCATTCCTGATGGGAATGGTGGAGGATAAGAGCGGGCCCAGAGTCTTCAGTCCCCAGCTCGCTAATCAAATGCGATTTCCATATTGTAATTAGCTCCCCGCTGATTTTGCTGGAAATCATAGTCTTGGAAACTCATCGAGGCCATGACGACCAGCAGGAAGCCTACAAAACGGTGGTGCTGATGTTTCCTGGCCTGCAATGAAACCCAAACAGCACAATGGGCTGGGAAAATCGTCCTTCCTTATATTTAATCCACAAGTACAAATTTCATTTGTATTAAGCCTTGCAAATATAACTCCATTGCTAATAAGACACTCCAGGGCTCCTGTTTCAACTAATTAAGGCCCATCACATTTTATCAGCATTCCGAGCAGAAATTTGACAGAAGACTTAAATAAAACAATTCTAATTAAACTCCCAACTATCCTGAACAGCTACTTTATTTAGCCTCAAGTCCGCAATAATAATGGCTCCACAAAATTGCCCACCAACATTAGCACCTTTGAAAGTTACTGTCATCTCCTGATAGGGTGGTAAGCTTGCTCCATTTCATTTAAATAGGATATTGCTCCAGATTAACAAAATGCCTCTTTCTCAGTGAGAAGGTACACAAGCATTGCTTTCTTCTTGATTTTTGAACGGTTAATTCCGAGTCTTCATGGCAAACGTATCTCAACATTTAACAAACTGGAAGTACGTCTCAGATAAAGGTCAGCACTTTTCTCTCAAAAGGTAACCCTTTTGAGAGAATTGTCACCCTCTCTCAAAACGTTAGCTCTATTGTCTCTGCACGGATGCTGTCAGATTTGCTGAGATTTTTGAACATTTTGTGTCTTTGTCGTGGGAGGTCTGCTATCCAGACTACCAGGACTTAGTTTAAGGGAGCATTCATGGATCCATGTCCTTAAAACCAATCCTCAGACCCCATTTCCTTTTTTAAATCTCTACAATGGAACCATAAACATTTACATAAGAACATAAGAAATGGGAGCCGGAGTAGGCCATCCAGCCCCTCGAGCCTGCCCTGCCATTCAATAAGATCATTTAAAACATCATTTGGCCCATCGCATCTGTACTTGCTCTTTGCTGGAATAACCCAATATTAACCACTCCACGTAACTTCTGTATTTAAGTACTTAGGTTTTGGGCATCCTCTCTGTAATGAATGGCCAAAAACTTATTCTAACTGCAGATTCAGAATTACAATAATTTGTTATGTATTTATGTTTGGAATCTCTGCATCAGGTGTAAAATCCAAAATATCTACCATCTGATTCTGAATAGCACTATCTAATTATACCATTTCAGTGGGGTATGTATTTGGAACCCTCTTTTATTCAGTCCTCGCATTTGTATCATGGATCCCTCTGGTTTCTTTCTGGAGAACTGATTATATGTTTAAAATCATTTTGATTTGATGTTTTGTCACCATATATTTACATATAGTGAAAAGTATTGTTTCTTTGGTGCCATTCATAGAGAAGAAAATGAGAAAGTGCAGAAAGTAGTGTTACAGTCATAGCTAGGGTACAAAGAAAGATCAACTTAATGCAAGTTAAGTCCATTTAAAAGCGTGACAGCAGCAGAGAAGAAGCTGTTCTCGAGTCGGTAGGTACATGGCCTCGTATTTTTATATCTTTGGAAGAGAGAATGTCCTGCGTGTGTGACGTTCTTAATTATGCTGGCTGCTTTGCTGAGGCAGCAGGAAGTGTAGACAGAGTCAATGGATGGGAGGCTGGTTTGCGTGGATGGATTGGGCAACATTCACTCGCTTTTGTGATGGAATAGTTACAGCACAGAAAGGAGCCATTTGGCCCCATCACATCCTGGCTGATGCTCTGCAAGTACAATTCAGCCGGTCACACTCCTTACCTTTTTTTCCCTCTCGGCCTACAAATGGTCTGTCTTCAGATAATTATCCAATGCATTTTTGAGAAACTGCAATTGACTTTACCCTGGCTGTCATCTGGGATCAACATTTCAGATCCTGGACAAACACGGCGTGAAACAATTCTTCGGTTCTTTTGTTATTCATCTTAACTCGGTGTCCCCTAGTTTTTAATCCTTTTGCTAATGGAAACAATTTCCTTGTAATTGTCGTTTTTAGATGGGTCATGATGTTGAACACCTCTATGAACTTTCTTCTCAATCTTTACAGTCTTAAACGGCAGAACATGAGCTTTTCCAGTCCATTCACATACAACTGAAGTCCTTTATCACTGGAACCATTCATACAAATCTTTTCTGTATCCTCCCTAACATTTTCAAATTGCATCCTAAAATGTGGCATTAGAATTGTACTTTATATTCCAGATGAGGCCAAAGTATTTTGTTTTATAAAAGTTCATCATAGACACCTTGTTTTTTTTTTAAACTTTGTGCATCTAATCATAAAATCGAGGATGCTGTATGCTTTATTAACCACTTTTCCAAACTCTGCATTCAATGAGTCATCAGAACTTATCTACAGATCGCTGTACATGCTTCAAATTTATATCTTTTTTTCATGCTGCCCTAAATTAATTCTCTGCATTAAACTCCTTCTGCCACATGTCCACTCCTTGTGCCAGTCTATGCCCTCTTTACATCTTTCACTATCCACCCCCCTGCTTATAGTACTTTCAAGCTTTATATCATTTGCAAATGTTGAAACTGTGCCTTGCACAGCCAAGGCTTAATCGTTAATATAAATCAAGACAAGTAATGGTCCAAATATCCACCTCTGGGGAAACTCCCTGTGTACTTTCCTCCAGCTCATAATGTACTTTTCATCACTGATCTCCGTTTTCTATCACTCAATGCATCTTGTTCCCATGCTGTGTAGTCCTTTCGTGCCATGGACCTTAACTCGAAATTGCTGACAACACAGAAACATAGTTACAAGGGCTAGGAGTAGGCCATTTGGCCCTCTGAGCCTGCTCCACCATTCAATAAAATCATGACTGATCCTCAATCTCAATACCATATTCTCACATTCTTCCTATATCTCTTGGTGCCATTAAAATATTTAAAATATATATCTCCTGCTTGAACACATTGTGACTTGGCCTCCACAGCATTCTGTGGTGGAGAATTCCACAGGTTCACTACCTTTTGAGTGAATAATCTTTCTCTCACCTCAGTCCTGAATGGTTTATCCTGTATCCTGAGACCGTGTCCCCGAGTTCTCGGCTTCCAAACCAGGGAAGACGTCATCCCTGTGCTTATTAAATGTTACACATTTCAATCAGATCTCCTCTCGTCCTTTTAAACCCTAGTGAATACAGGCCCAGTCAACCAATCTCTTCTCTTAAGACAATCCCGCTAATCCAATATCAGCCGAGTGAGCTTCTGTTGCACTCCATCTATGGCAATTGTATCCTTCCTTACATCGGAAGATCAAATCTGCATGCAACACGACAGGTGAAGTCTCACCAAGGTCATGTATAACTGCAGTAAAACATCCCTTCTTCTGAATTTCAATCCTCTTGTAATGAAAGCCAATATTCATTTGTCTTCCTAATTGCTTGCTGCACCATCCTCTCCCCTTTTATTGACTGGTACATGAAAACAAAGCAAGACAAGCCTATTATATGACACTTCATCAAATATTGTTTGGAAGTCCAAGTACATCAACTGCATCCTCATCAACCTTCTCTGACATTTGACTAAACACCCAATCAATTAGTTCAACATGATTTATCTACAGTAAGTCCATGCTGATTTTCCTTAATTAATCCACATGTATTGAAATGACTGTTACTTTTGTTCTAAATTATCATTTTGAAAAGCTTTTCCATTACCAATGTTTGAACTAATGGGCCCATAGTGGCTGAACTTACCTTTGTGAGCAAGACTCACGGTGGCACACTGGTTAGCACTACTGCCTCACAGTGACAAGGGTCTGGATTGAATTCCTGGCTTGGGTCACTTGTCTGTGCAGAGTTGGCATGTCCTCCTCGTGTCTCTGTGGATTTGCTCTTGTGCTCTGGTTTCCTCCCACCGTCTGAAAGATAGGTTAATTGACCATGTTAAAATTGCGCCTCAGTGTATCTGAACAGGCACAATAGCGTGGCATCTCGGATATGTTCACAGTAACTTCATTGCAGAGTTAATGTAAGCCTAACTAATAAAATAAATAAAATCCTCAGGCACCATTCCTGTATCTAAGGTCTACTAGAAGATTCCAGTCATTGCCTCAGTAATTTCCACCCTAATTTCGATCAGTGTCTTTGGATACATCATCCCAACCTGGTGACTTATCTACTTTAATGATGACCAATCTTTCTAAGTACTTTTTCTTTATCCCAAGGTTAAATCTCAAGTTTATCCCAAGATTTCTCCCAGGCTGGAAAAGTGAATTACTAAGGTGCATAGATTTAAGATGAGATTTTTAAAAGTGATGTATGAGGGAGATTTTTTTTAAAACACAGTACGGTGGGTGCCTGGAACTCGTTCCCAGGGGAGGTAGTGGAAACTGATATGCTATTTAAGGGGCGTCTTGACAAGTACACGAATTAGATGGGAATAGAGAGATATGGTCCCTGTAAGCACAGAGGGTTTTATTTAAGTCAGGCAGCATGGTCGGTGCAAGGCTTGGAGGGCCGATGGGCCTGTTCCTGTACTGTAAATTGCTTTGTTCTTTATCAATTTTTGGCTCATTCAGAGCCAACTACCTCCTCTTTTACTCTGACTTTTATAGTATCTTCTTTCTTGGTAAAGACAGATACAAAATATTCACATTATTCTACACATTTAAAATTGAATGGGACACCTATTCACTTTCATGACAAAGTATTTTTACAGTGCTTCTCAATGTTAGCTAAATGCTCCACTTTTCAGTCATCAGCAATTTTGATATTGCACCTTCTATGCCCAGCTATACTCTATGTATTTTAGGAGTTAGGCAATGGCACAGTGACATTATCACTGTGTTGATAATCCAGACATCCAGGCTAATGCTCCGGGGATCCAGAGTTTGAATTCCAGCATGGCAAATAGTTAAATTTGAATTCAATCTGGAATTAAAAATCTGACAGGAACCAACAAACCATTGTTGATTATTGCACAAACCCATCTGGTTCACCTTCTGAATTCTAGTCAAGGGCTTTTAGTTCAAAAAGAGATTTAAAAAAAACTGAGAGTGTCTATTTAATCCAACAAGTAATGAACACTTTTAATTTAAATTTTATTTCATAGAATCGTAGAATCCCTAAGATGCAGAAGAGGGTCATTCAGCCCATCGAGTCTGTATCGACAACAATTGCACCCAGATCTTATCCCCATTAACCTCTGTCTTTACCCTGTTTAATTTATTATAATCAATCAACCTAACCCACACGTGTGGGAAGAAACCAGAACACCCGAAGAAAACCCTCACAGACAAGGAGAAAATTTGCAAACTCCACACAGTCAGTGACTTGAGGCCGGAATTGAACTTACTTCTGGATAGTTAAACAACTTTGCTTCTTTATCTTCTGTTGTACTGATTGAAAACCCACCAATCTCCTCCTCAAGTTTAAATATTAATCATAACGAATACAGGCAGAACATCGTGAACCTATTCCTCCTTTAATTCTCCCTCTTGTGATATGACCAGAAGGGGAAGATTTATTCCCTAATCTCTTGAGTCTACATTTAGACATCCTTGCTGCAATCCTCCGAGTGCTAAGCTTTTACATTCTCAGAAAGAACTCTGCAAGCTAACATTCACACAGACTAAAGTGATCTACAAAGTTTTCTGCAACAACACTCAGGTTCTTTTTTTAACCCCTGCATTTCCACATTCACCTGGGCAATAGGATAGAGCTCGCAGCTGAAAAACCTAAGCACCATGAATGTAAAATTTTGTCGTTTTTAGGACCTCTCCCCCACCCCCTCCCCCCCCAACACACACACACACACGCTTACTGATTCTAACTGTCTAGCTAACGGGAAAATTGAAGAGTTCTTAATCGTTATTTTGGGTAAGTTTTCATCCTCAATCTTATGCACTTAGTCACTGAAAAATTGGTCTAGACTATTTCAAGCTGCTTCAGGGAATGGGTTGGGCTTAATTCACCAGCCAGCCTGTAGACGGAGCAACTGTATCTATGCAGGCCTCTGATTCTGCACATGCTCAATTATCAACTGTAGGAGTCTGATAGACAGAGAGCCCTCAGACCCCTGCTACTGAAGGCAACCTCAACCAGTTCCCCTCCTCCCTGCAATCGTGTAGGCCAGTGACCGATCGTGAGTGCCACACCGCATGGGTATCTAGCCCCTGCCCCCCTTCCCTCCCCAACACCCAGACAGATTGGGTTCCCCCTCACCCAATCAAATCACAACTATGGAGTGACAGCAGCCCTCCTTTGATCCAATCCTGTTGCAGAGTGGCAGCGGGCATCCCTGCCTCCCGATTGGGCTCCCCCTTCATGGTGGGCAGGGAAAGCTAGCAAAATCTGTCCAGAGAATCTGGTGAGCTGGTGCAACAATAATCTCTCCCTCAGTGTCAACAAAATGAAAGAGACTTCAGGAAGTGTAATGGAGGACACGTCTCTGTCTACATCAATGGAGACAAAGTAGAGATGGGTGAAAGCTTCAAATTTTTAGGTGTTCAGAACATCAACAATCTGTGCTGATCCCTCCATGCCAACACTATTGTTAAGATAGCCCACCAATGCCTTTTCTTTCTCAGAAGATTAAGGAACGTCAGTATGTCCACTGCAAAAGTCTGAGGTCACATCCCAACCAGCTCACGAATGGTTTTTTCCCCTGTTGCCATCAGACTTTTGAACGGACCTACCCATTCACAAAGCTGATTTTCCTCTGCACCCTAGCTATGACTGGAACACTACTTTCTGCATTCTCTCCTTTCCTTCTCCATGAACAGTATGCTTTGTCGGTATGGCACACAAGAAACAAAATTTTTCACTGTAGACTAATGCATGTGACAATAATAAATCAAATTTTCAGCTCAATTTAAGTTACAGTAATTGTAATTAAAGGTTGAAATGTCACATTGTGCTGCACTGAGAGAAGATGCTATTTTAGAAACTAAACTGGTTTCTGCATTACTGGAAACTAGCCACATCGGTCAAATAAAAAAAAAAAGCCTTAATTGTGAAATAGTTCAAGAATAAGCAATTAGTCACTAGATGTATTAGTAAGGCTGGTAATATAATTTACAGCACAAAATTTATAAACGTTTTATAATTATACATAATTAACACTCAATTCTAAGCGTACTGATCATAAATTATGAGATTGGTAAAATGCTTCTTCCCAACCAATTTGGAAAGATTACATGAACTTTTAGATCTTTGTTGGCCTTCATCCAATGAATGAATAGGGCTTTATTCAACAAAAATTCAAACAGAAAAACGCTGGAAAACCTCAGCAGGTCTGACAGCATCTGTGGGGAGAGAACAGAGCCAACATTTCGAGTCTAGATCACTCTTTATCAGAACATGGCTTTATTCAGATTGTCTGAATAATAAATTGAGAAACAGTTAAGTAAACCGATTAATATGTCACCAACTAACTCAAGATATATCGTTCAAGAGAAACTATTGTCTTAAAGTTAAGACAACGTACATGATGAGCTTAAAAATAAGATTTAGTTCTTCTTTCATTATGGACAAATTATAAACCATTCACTTATTTCCAACCACCGAGGTAAGGTGGGCTGGCAGTATCTTTAAGGTTTAAAATCATGGTCTTGAGAAGACATCTGTGTTAAAATGCCATCCATCTTTTTGGGACAATCACTTCACATCTTGGCTTCATCCATCAGGGAAGATAGAGAGAAGTCTATTTAATTGTTCAAGTTCAGCATTCTCCTCTTACTGTCAATTATTGTTCATTACTGCTACTTACTGTCAATCGATACTTTGCTTTTTAACTTTTTACTTTCTAATGGTTAACAAACTTCCAACTTGGCGCAACTCAATCCTCCAATTCGCCTGACCCACCCAATTTCTCCTATCTTGACTCTCACACAACTCAGCAGTACATCATCATCCATCCCGGATCCACCTCCCCTCCCAACTCCCGACTCAAATCGACACTGTGCCATCTTTGCCTTTTTAGAACAGTCTGAGAATCTGATTCCGATTTCATAAGGTGTTCATTCTTGCTCGATGGTCTTGCAGAACCAGGTGTGATTTACAATTTGGAAATTATTGCAAAACAACCTGAACTCCAGAAATATTCTTGAGCAATGAAACTCACGCCAGTCATTGTTTGAAACTTCTTGAAAGCACAGAATCAATAGACTCCTAGATTCTGTTTTCTAACTTACTGGCTCCTCAGCTTCAGGTTTGAGGGATACATCAAAGAGGCACTGGGAAATCCTTCTTGGTCTGCCAAATATCCAGATGCACTAACAACCCTTAACAATTGCACTGTGATGGGAACCATCAGATAAAATGAGGTGAATTTTACCATCCCGCCTCCTGTGGGATTTAGAACAGGCATGGGGCAGACCATGGGAAGGTTCACTGAGCTCGGGAGGGATTTTACAGTTTTGAAAAGTTTGTGGTCATAAAATCTTTGCCAATGAGTTAAGTTGCTGATTTCATGTGGTTCTGCCAATTGTACCCAATTAACCATAAGATATAGGAATAGAATTAGGCTATCGGCCCATCAAGAGTGCTCTGCCATTCTATAGTAGCTAGTATGATTCTCATCCCCATTCTCCTGCCTTCTCCCCATAACTCTTGATCCCTTTATTGATCAAGAACGTACCCATCTCCATTTTAAAGACACTTAATGATCTGGTCTCCACAGCCCTTTGTCGCAATGAGTTCCACAGATTCACTACCCTCTGGCTGAAGAAATTCCTCCTCATCTCAGTTTTAAAGGAGCGTCCCTTCACTCTGAGATTGTGTCCTTTAGGTCCGGTCTCTCCCATGAGCGGGGACATCCTCTCCATTTTCGGTACAATAGTGACTCAGAAAGAGTTACAAGAAGTAAAAGCACTTTCAACTTCTGTGCAACTACTTTAAATACCCAGACCAAGCCCCACGAGACCTCGTCCACACTCTGCATCCCACTTCAGGGTATTCCCAAACCCTTGCTGATCTCCCGCCACCCACAGCATTCGCCTGATCTCCCAACCCCCAGCTACATGGGACTCCCTGATCTCCAAAGTCAATGGTCCCACTGTAATTCCACACCCCATCCCTGAACTCCACTTTCCCTGACTCAACCCAACTCAATTCCCCAATCCAACCCAATCTCATCCATTGCTCTATCATTTTTGCCATTTAAGAAAATCAGTCATCCCTCAGTCTGACAACATGACTCTGAATCTAACTGCAAGTCAGCTGAAGTACTGTTAAACTGGCCACCTGAAACATCTATAGTTCCTCTTTCAAAGTACATGTGAGAGAATCAACCGCAAAGATATTTAACTATAATAAACCTCACAATCTGCTATGAATTATGCCATCTTCATTTCAACTTAATATTATCAAATGCATTCAAGAGACTAAAGCACTGTCACGTAAGGGATCAGAACTCGTAAATCAGACACCAAATAAAGTAATTTATAAAAGTGCCTTATCTGTGTTAATCATTTTATGCAGGTTTGTGTGCGCAGTTGTGTTAGCATGCACATGTCTGAGTGTGTAATGTTACATTTTGTTGAAGCATGTGAAAATAACTTCCTTATTTTAAATTCACAAACATTTATTGCTGAATTATTTTCTTGTTTAAAGTTTATTTATTAGGATCACAGGCAGACTTACATTAATACTGAATTATTAATGAAGTTACTATGAAAATCCCCTAGATGCCACACTCCAGTGCCTATTCGGGCACACTGATGGAACATTTTTGCATGGGCAGTGTACCTAATCAGCACGTCTTTTGGACTGTGGGAGGAAACCCACGCGGACATGGGGAGAAAATGCAGACTCTGCACAAACAGTGACCCAAGCTAGTCCCTGGTGTTGAGAAGCAGCGGTGCTAACCACTGTGCCACCCCGAACAAAACACCCAAGGATAAGAAATGGCACACCTCCTTGAATACCAAACATGGCAGTAAGGCAGAAAATACATTCTGTCCATGCCACTTGAGAATATCAGCAGAAACAGCACAAGATAGATACTGGTTAAGTATTTTTTTTTCCAAAATTAATTTTTGTTGCTTTGGAGGCACGAGCAAACTTGAAATCATCATAAGTCTATATTCATCTTTCTCAAAGCTCCATATTTGGATCCCTTCTTCTCAAAGTCAGCAATGGCATCAGACCCAATTGTGATAATGGAAAATTACTCTTTCTTTTCCTTCAGAGCCTATTTGAAGTCTTTGATAAAGGTGGAGTTTTCCTCCAGCACCTGCAAAGCTGGCCGAGACAAAAATTGGCTTGTTTCCATTTCATCCATCCAGTTGTAATCAAAGGATAATCAGTCTTGGCTTCTCTTTCCATCCCCACCTTTGATATTCCCCAAAAGACCTATAATTTGCCCACTCATACTTTTATCTACATGTTGCCTGCTGATGACAAAACTTGAAAACGTAACATTATTTTCCACAAGTACGCTGAAGGCAATCCATTCTACCTCAACCACTCCACACTGTATTCAAGCTGTCAGCTTGCCTTCCCAAAATCCAGTTCTGGATTGAAGGAAATTTCCTCTAACAAATATTGTGAAGACCAAAGCCGTTGTCTTCAAGTCACAAACTGTATTCCTTTTCCACTGGTTTTCGGGCCTGAACTTTCACCTCAAGCTTGTGAAATAAGAGTTGGTCCCTTTATGATTTCTGAAACAGAGCCTGTTTCTGAACCCATTCCTGCGATAATAATGTCTCTGAGAGACATGAGCAAGGAAGGGCTGGAGCTTGAGAGCCAGGAAGCATCGAGGAAAAATGAGAGTGTGAAAGCAGTTGGTCAGCAGACAAGCTTCAGTTGCCAGGGACAACTGTCAGTCAAATACAATTCATATTGAAAAAAACTCTTTCATAAAATCCATTCAAACAAAATCTCAATTGATTAATTGGATGCAGAAACAAAGAAACACGTATTTACATACCACAAAGATAGATAATCTTTTAATGACTTCTTAAAGTTGTCAATCAAGATGTTTACACAACTCCCTACTAAAATGAGCGATTCAATGGCTTTTGAAACCCAGCCAAGCATTCATTATGTGCTAATTTTCAAAACAAACTATGGGAAATGCAAACAATGAAACTTGAAATTTGAGATCACCATTTTCCTCCCTAAAGTCTGTCAGATATTTTATCAAAATAAACTAGGTACAGGTAGTTTTGTTTCCTAAGTGAAAGCTGTTCAAGGTTTGCTTTCAATTATAAAAGTCACTGGGCATTTAAATTATATCAGATTATTACATTGAAGAGCTCAAGTAACATGCTCTTCAGTTTTGAACGCAGAAGAGCACTTCTTCCAAAGGGGAAAGTAACCTGATACATCTCAATTCTCAAACAATGCTCCCTGCAATGTTTCTTTGCACTCAAAATGGTTGCACAGTGGTTAGCACGGGTGTCTCACAGCAGCAGGATCCCTGATTCAATTCTGGCTTCGGGTCACTGTCTGTGTGGAGTTTGCACATGCTCCCCATGTCTGTATGGGGTTTCCTTCAGGTGCTCCCATTTCCTCCCACACTACGATGATGTGCGGGTTAGATTGATTGGCCATTGTCCCTTGGTGTCAGGGGGATTAGTAGGGTAATTACACTGGGTTACAGGGAGAGGGCCTGGGTGAGACTGTTGTTGGTGCGTGTCTGATGGACCAAACAATTTCCTCCTACACTATATGGATTCTATGATTCTGAGAGCTCTATGTAAATGCAAGCTGCAATGGAGTCTTTGCGGGTCAACACCTGTGTCCCAGACACCGCTTCGTGGTGAAAATGTTGAGATCAATAGCTGTAAATAACAGGAAGCAGTAACACTGCAACGAACTTCATTATGTTTTGCAGCGTTAAGAAAGGCAAATAATTAAAATGAATGGATTTGTCCCAGTCCTCAGCAGCAATATCTGACAGCTCTGTGCTGGAGAGGGGAAAAAATACAATATGTTCAAGTGTAAAAGTGAGTCTCAGCCAGCACCTTATGGTGTGGTGAACGTACGAGCGCATTCATTACCACGACTGCTGATTTATCAGTACTGATGTAATGATATATAAATTTCGACACGCTACATTAAGACGACAGCAGGTCACCAGAATCAGCGGCACAGCAAAAACCGCAGACACGGCTGAAATGACATGTACACAAACAGCCCGTAATAAGGCAGAACAATTGAAACAGAAATAGGAACAGAAGGCTTTAAGTTTGAGCAATTACGCTCTAAACGAGTTGTATATCAAAGTCAGAAATCTCGATAAAAACAGCTTAGCCGTTAGAGTAGTTCTTTGAACAAGTATGCTGTTTGTGCTCCAATAATTAGTCTACACTCCTCTTTATAGTCACAGTGTGTGCGTGCGCGTTTTAACTTGGGGGGTCAGTGGGAGTGATTAGTGGATGTGATAAGCCAGCATTCTAATACATAATTAGCACAGGACTCACTTATTTCCTTATGCACTCTTCATAGAGAAATGGGGGGGGGGGGGGAAGGGGGGGAGACGGGAGTGGGGGATAGTTGGGGGTTGGGGGTTGATTAACTTCTTCCCACTCAGGGATTCTGCATTCTTTGCATTGGGCTAGGCTGCACACATTTAATACCATCTAAATTACCAAGATGATATAAAGAACAACTCCTGATTTCAAGGCTCACATTTACCATGTTAAGCTGAAGCCATTCCGCAATTGCTGTTTACGTTAAAAAGACACTAATTGGAAGGGTAAATAAACTATGATCACTGGCAGTTTGCAACGTGCACAGAACACACCATAATTGCCGCTTTCAGTTCGACTGAGTGAGAGGTGGAATTTGATAATTGAGCCAAAAACAGCTGCTGTCAGCAAGACACCGAGTTCCGAGGGGGCTTTCTTCCTGGGGGAAAATACGCATGCTGGTAATCCTTCCCTCTTAAGTGTTAACATTCACCAATGAAAATTGTAGATAGGCACATTTTTACTGGTGCCAATTTCCTGTGACTCCAATTCATAAACTGCTCCCAGCCACAATACTGCAAATCTGCACAAATCAGCAGTTTAAGTTAGGAGATGACTGGAACATGTGCACAGAGACATTTTGCACTATTGAGTAGAATCACACTTAAAGTTTTTTTTAAGTTTATTCATTCCCGTTACAAGTAGATTAATATTAGCACTGCAATGAAATGACTCTGAACCCCCCACCCAAGTCACCACACTCCAGCACCTGTTCGGGTACACAGAGAGAAAATTTAGCATTGTCAATGCACCCAATCAAGCACGTCTTTCGGACTGTGGGAGGAAACCCCAGCACCCGGAGGAAAGCCACGCAAACACGGGGAGAACGTGCAGACTCTGCACAGACAGTGAATCAGAGCCAGGGATTGAACCTGGGTGAGGCAGCAGTTCTAACCACTGTGTCACCTAAGCAACAGAGAGGAAGCTATTTCATTCAATATGTTCATGCTAGCTCATTGAAAGAGCCATCTAATTTTGTCCCCTCCCTCACCACAGCTGCAATACCCTGTAATTTTCATGGTTTTTGGTTAGATAGCCAATTCACTTTTTTAGGTTACTTAATTCAGTCTAGCCCCCCCCCCCATCATATTTAGCAGTGCAATCCAGGATGGTTATAAGTTGCTGCAGTGAGAAAAATCCTCATTTTCGCCCTGTGGGTGTCGACCCACCAGGGGAATTTTGTTGCCCATCTATTCTATCTAAAGCACTTCATAATTTTGAACATCACCTTTGAAATGTTTTGCTCTGCTTTTCAACAGTCTGTAGTATAATTGACCTGTGCAGATTTTATACCGTAAAATGATTTATATGCAATGCTCTTGGGTAGCACCATGACACAGTGGTTAGCACTGATACCTCACAGTGCCAGGTACGGACCCGGATTCAATACTGGCCTTTGTTCACTGTTTGCGTGGGTTTCTTCCAGGTGCTCTGGTTTCATCCAAAGATGTGCAGGCTAGGTTGATAGGGCAAGCAAAATTGCATGTGTTAGGGGAACTAGCAGAGTAAATATGCAAGACTACAGGGATAGCACCTGGCTGGGATTGTCGTTGTTGCAGTCTTGATGGGCTGAATGGCCTCCTTCTGCACTGTAGGGAAATGCAATCCTGCACTACATCTCTAACTGACTTGCCATTGCCATGTAACACTCTGTCATGAGTCTGTATTGAGAAGCAGACATCTTACCATCAGTGAAATAAAGCCCCTCACAGAAACATACACAGAAATAATCACTACTGCTCCTATAGTTGCAATACCAACCAACAATATGATCACTCTGCTTCTTCTCAGCCAGAAATGTTTCAATGCCACACAACTTAAGTCAGATTCCCTTCAATTTACACTTATGCTTCCCAACAAAACTGAATAAATTATTCAATCAACTGTAATATTTTGAATGTGAATTTTAAAACATAATGAAAGCAGATAAGCAGAAATGTATTGAAGTCAACTCAGCGTGTTAAGTTGTGGTTCATTCCAATTAACGTCGTACAGGTCGTAGTTGACTCTGTTGCCTCACAGCAACAGGAATCTGGGTTTAATTCCCAGCTTGGGCTCTGCACGTTCTCCACGTGTCTGCATGGGTTTCCTCTGGGTAGTCCGGTTCCCTCCCACAGTCCAAAAGACATGCTTGTTGGCCATGCTAAATTGAGCCTCTGTGTACTCAAACAGGTGCCAGTGAGGCAACGTGGGGATTTTCACAGTAACTTCAATGCAGTGTTAATATAACCTGAAACCAAAAGAGAAAATGCTGGAAAATCTCAGCAGGCCTGGCTGCATTTGTAAGGTTGGTTAACGTAAGCCTACTTGTGACACCAGTAAATAAACTTTAAATCAGTAACATTAATTATAAATAACTGAGGCCCAAGCATTGTTTCTTGAAAATATAAAATTAAATTAAATGTTGAAGCTGTTTTATTGAGGAGAATTAAGATCTTTTTGATTAAGAATGGGAAAACTGAAAAATTCCTTCCTGATATAAATGGAAGTGGTCGTCTTTGAGCCACTGGTGGGTAAACTTTGTATCCTATTTACCGGCAGTCCGATGCAGTGAAAGCACGCTTGTTGCAAATGACTAAAGGCTGATATTGTCACGGTAGAAATGAGACAGCCTGCTACTTGGAGGCCAAAGGAAGCAAACATTCATGAACAATAAGCATCTAAAAAGACTGGTGTACAATAATGCAGGAAAACATCAAATATCCAAGGAAATCGGGGAAAGGGCAAGAAATAGTTAGAGGTTAAGGTGAGCAGAACGAGATACGTTTGAACAATTCTTCCACGCTTAAGTTGAATTATTAGTGTCACAAGTAGGCTTACATTAACTAATTTCACAGATGCTGCCAAAACTCCTGAGATTTTTCAGCGTTTTCTCTTTCAGTTTCAGGCTTACATTAACACTGCACTGAAGTCACTGTGAAATTTCCCTGGTCGTGTCATCCTGGCACCTTTTGGGTACACCGAGGAAGAATTTAGCACGGCCAACCACCACGTCTTTCAGGTGTGAGAGGAAATCGGAGCAGCTGGAGGGAACCCACGCAGACACGGGGAGAACATGCAAACTCCACACAGACAGACAGTGACCTGAGCAGGAATAGAACCTGGTCCTTCGGTGCTGTGAGGCAGCAGTGTTAACCACTCTGCCACTGTGTCAACCCGGAATATCATATGTTCAAACAATTCTTCCAAGATAATGCAGCTGGTGGTAAAGCTCCTGAGAATTCTTCAGATTCCTGATGGAAATCGTATGGAAAAGTTTTGCAATACTCGCACGCGACGTTCCGTCTAATTTCTCTTTGTTATTGATTGGCGACTTGCCTTTAAGATAGTCATGTAGTTGCAGTTGCTTCTTAAAGGGACCCCTGCTTGTGACTACCTGCACAGTACACTGCTGTTCACCCACTTGGCTTACAGGGGGCACCGCTTACACAGTCTACCGAGAGCACTGGAGTCCAGGTTATGATTCTTGATAATCTTGCTCTGCATAACATCCCAATGGAGTTACAAATCAAGGTCACATTTCTTGTCTATTGCTCTGTAATATTTCTGTGTTTGCTGTACGTAGAAATTAAAAGCAGGAATAGGACAATTGGCCCTTCAAACCTGCTCCTTCATTCATTTTGATCATGGCTGATCATCAGATTTAATATCCTAATCCTCCCTTCCACCCACACTGCTTGATCCTTTTAGCCCTAATATCTAATCTCTTCTTGAAACGAGACAACATTTTGGCCTCAACTACATTCTCTGGTAGTGAATTCCACACACTCCACCCTCTGGGTGAAGAAATTTCTCCTCACCCCAGTTGTAAAAGGTTTACCCTTATCCTTAAACTATGATCACTAGTTCTGGATTCTCTCACCACTGGAACTATTTTTTCTGAATCTATCCTGTCTAACTCTGTTAGAATTTTATAAGTTTCTATATGATTTCCCTCTACCTCATTCTTCTAAACTCCAGCGAATATAATCCAAACCAATTTAGTCACTCCTCCTATGATCGACCTGCCATCCCAGGGATCAGTCTGGTAAACCTTCGTTGTACTCCCTCTGTCACAAGGGCATCCTTCCCAGCTAAGGACATCAAAACCGCATATGATATTGGTCTCACCAATGCCCTATAGAATTGCAGCAAAACATCTCTATTCCTGTACTCAAATCCTCTCACTGTGAAGGCCAACATATCATTTGCTTCTTTGTTGCCCAGTGTACCTGTGCATTTATTTTCAGTGACTGTATGGGAATAGACATGTTTTGCTGCAATTGTATATGGCTTTGGTGAGGCCAACATTGTACGTAGTGTCTTCAGCTGAGGAAGGATGTCCTTGTGATAGAGGGAGAACAACCAAGGTTCACCATCTGATCCCTGGGATGGCAGGTCTGTCACAGGAGTGGTGACTAAATTGGTTAGGATTATATTCACTGGAGTTTAGAAGATTGGCGGGGTGGGGGGGGGGGGGGGTAAATCTTATAAAATTATAAAAAATAAACAAGGTTAGACAAGGTAAATGCAGAAAAAATGTTTCCAGTGATGGAAGAATCCAGAACTAGGGGTCAAACTTTGAGTATAAGGGGGAAACCTTTTAGAACTGCGGTGAGGAGAAATTTCTTCACCCAGAAGGTAATGAATGTGTGGAAGGCTTGCCTCGCGGGTTGACAAATTCAAAACCAGAATGCCAAAATTCCTCAGCATCAGCAGTTTTAAGACAGGCACAAAATTATATATAGGGACCATTGATTTTAATTTTATATATGGCCCAAGTCTCTCTGGCTTTGGTCTCAGATAGGAAAGATCTGGTTGTCATAGAGAATATCCATCAAAGGCTTACTAGATTGAGTCCTGTGACGAGAAGCCAGTCCTTCAAAGTGCCTGATTTCTGTGGAGTTTTGAAAAATGGGAGGTAATTGCTTGAAAAGGTACAAGATGTTTTGCATGTGTTTAACATTGAGGTAATAATCCTATTCCCCCTGGCTGGAGTGTCTGGAACAAAGATTGATAAATGCCCAGGATTAGCCAAATGAGAAGATATTCCTTCACTCAGATGGTCACTCAGTGAAAAGAAAATCCAAGATTGAATGAGACAGACTTTTTTTTTGCTGCGAGGGAGCAGATTTTCCGGTCCTGCCTGTCACGGGAATCATTGGGCAGGACAGACAATTTGACAGACCTTTCAACGGGCCTTTCACTGCGATTGGGAATTTCCCAGTTCGAGGAAGACACAACCGGCAAATTCCATTGTTGGGTCCATTCATTCATTCCTTTGAACAGACGAGGGGACATCACTGATGCCAGTTTTCAACTGAACATAACTTAACAGAAGCAAGAAGAAAAAACAAACTTGGAGATTGGCTTCTACTGCCAGCCCCCATGCTGAATGGATCTCCAAAGCGAACTAGAAAAACACGCACTAAAATCCAAACTATATCTCAACTGTTACCTCGTTATGGGAAATGATCTCCTCAGGCTGTTTTCCATCTTGGGAAAAGAAATCTTGCAGCCGTTATTATGAAAACCCTGTTTGCCTGCATTATGTACCCTTCAGGAATGCAGGCAAATTTTAACTAACTTTTAGCCTTCTGATTCGACACGGAGTCAAGTTAGCAGGAGTCAGTTACAGAGGCAGAAATGTCTTAAAATAAAGTCTTTGTATTGACTGAAGCAAACAAAACTAAACATCTATACAATCTTTAACCATTACGAAGGAATCGAAGGAGACTGAGTGAGAAAATGGAGTTGAGATGGAAAATTTGCTATTGAGGAGCAGGTTTGAGGGGCTGTACAGTTCCTTCCTGCTTATTCTTACATTGTTACACTTGCACTTCCATTGCTTACAGTGTTTCAAAGAATGATGAGTAATCGGAACAAATTTCATTCAACAGACAAATGGGCCAATTCCGTATTATGAACTGACCAGAAAAAAACAGTACTGCTCTGTTTGTGCAGTAGATTTTTATTCCAATTACTATTGTCTCTGACATTTCTTTCTTCTCCATGTGATTACTGCTGTTGAGCTGCAGTTGCATAAGTGACAGTTTTCTTGCTGATTGAAGAAGTAATCCATTGTGTGCAGTGAGCTGACGGATGCTTCTGAGAAGTATATAAGTGCAAGTTTACTTAGAATACCTACAGCCTGTCGAGCCTGTATCCACAATAATCCTACCCAGGCTCTGTCTCCATAACCTTATGTATTTACCATGCTAATCTCCTTGACATTAAGAGGCAATTGAGCATGGCCAATCAACTCAACCTGGGCACCTTTGAACTCTGGGGGGAAACCAGAGAATCCAGAGGAAACTCACGCAGACACGGGGAGAATGTACAAACTCCATACAGACAGTGACTTGAAGCCAGAATTGAACCTAAGCCCCTGGTATTGTGAGGCAGCAGTGCTAACCACTATGCCACTTGATGCATTACCTGTAAGATCAGTTAACTCTCTACTCAGTGACAACTGTATGAGAAACTCACCCCCCTGCTCTGGCTAACATGTCAAGACTGGGGAGTAAGAATAAGGAAATAACTTAAGAAACAGGTGCTGTGTGGTGACTGACCATTACTCTGCTGTGTTGCCCTTAATCACTGGGGACTGACGATGTGACCCCTTGAGTCTACTCCACTTAACATCGCAGCCAGAGCTAATCATCTTCCTCCAATCCATAATGCCTCACGATTCCCATAATGCATCTTCCGATTGAACTGACACACAAGATGGATTTTGATTTGTTTTCAACTGCTTTTCCTCACGCCTTAGATTTTGTTTTCAATTCTACAACCTTGATTACTCAACCGAAGCCCTATTCATCTAGGGCATCAATTTTATTCCAGCATGTTTTCAGTCATCAATTAGCCTGTGTCTCGCAGCAACTGAGAACAACAGAAAATCCTCAAATTTACGATGGCTTTTAATTGCCTCCGGTGAAGATATCGAGACATATTTCAATTACGTTAAAAGCCCTGACTGAGCATTAAAGCAGCTCCCCTGCAATAATCCCGAATGGAAAAAGAACGGTTGAGTTGTTGAGTCCAGCTGGTTGAGCAGGTGCTGGTCTGTCCTTTATTTTGCTGATGGTAATCCACATATGTTGCACTGATTGTCCACACATTTTGGGGAGGGGTGGTTTGGTCAGATTTGCCGAGTGGTGTGATCGTGATGTTCAATATTACGAGACACATGGATAGGGTGGATAGTTTGTCTTACTTGAAGGTTCAATTACAAGGTGACATAGGTTAAAAATGAGGGCTGGGAGGTTTTGGGGAGATGTGAGGAAAATCTTTTTTACTCAGAGTGCTGTTGGTCAGGAATGCGTTGCCTGGGAGGTGGTGAAGGCAAGATGCCTCATCTTTTAAAAAGTACCTGGATAAAAACTTGGCACGTCATAACATTGAAGGCTACGGGCCCAGTGCTGGCAAGTGGGATCTGCTGGGTAGGTCAGGACCTTTCATGCATTGATGCAGACTCAATGGGCCTCTTTTGCATGATAGCATCCTGTGATTTTGTCTACAGAAGCAAGCATTGACATATGCCCACTGCCTAATGTCTCCTCTCTTCCCGCCACCGCACCCCCACCCCACACACACACACACACACCAATCATTATTTGACCTCGGGACACACACTTGTGCCAAGAACTAGCCTAAGTTTTTGCTCAGCTTGCGGAGGAAAATCTGTAAATAACCTGTTTCTGTCTTGACTCAGCTAATGTTGTGGAGACCTGGGCTCAAATCACGCCACAGCAGATTGGTGGAATTTGAATTTAGTAAAAAACATCTGGAAATTAAGAAGCTACTGATGACCATGAAACCATTGCCGGAAAAATCCATCTTGTTCACTAATGTCCTTCAGGGAAGGAAATCTGCTGACCTTACCAGGTCTGGTCTATATGTGACTCGATATCAATAGCAATGTGGTTGACTCTCAACTGTTCTCTGAAATTTCCGAGCAAGCAACTCAGTTTCAAGGCCAACTAGAGATGGGCAATAAATGCTGGCCAGCCAGTGACACCCAAGTCTCATGAATGAATAAAAACCCCATAACTTTCTTGCTGAAATATATAGAATACAACATAAGAACCCTATAGTGCAGAAAAAGGCCATCTAGTCCATCAAGCCTTATCACACCCAGGCCTTTCCCTCTGCTCAATCCCCATAACTTCCCTCACATTTACCATGGCCAATCCGCCTAATCTGCACATCTGTGGACTGTGGGAGAAAACTGGAGTATCTGGAGGAAATCCACGAGGAGAAAGTGCAAACTCCACTTAGACTGAGCCTCTTCCCAGGATACATCTCAAGCTTTGGGTACATTGTACACAGAGCACTCAATGTAGTAGCCACCATTTTCAGAGCATCCTGGATACAATTCAAATAATTTGAAGCATAGTTATTGTTGTAATGTAGGGAATATGGCAGCAAGTGCATGCAAAGCATGTCCCACAAACAACAACGAGGCCAACTACAAAGGCCCCATCTGCTCTTTTAGATGGACTTAAACACCCCAAGCACCGAAAGAAGAGAAGGCTAGTTCTCATGGCATCTCTGGAGTGTAGACGTCTATATCAGGATTTACATAAGACATACGTAAAATGAGGTGACAGTGTGGTTAAACTGCAGCACTGGAGTACGTACAAGCTAAACAGCAGAAGTAGCCATGGAACACAGCTGAACAATCCCACAACAAATCCATCACATCAAAGCTCTACAGTCCTGTCACATTCAGTGGTGGACTTTGTTAAACAATTAACAATGGCAGAAACCCACCATACTAGGGCAAAGATCAAAATATTTGCAAATATTTTCATCCAAAAATGCCAACTAAGTCATGCAGCTTAGCTTTCTCCGGAGATCCCCAACATTATGAGGGAATTATCCCATCTGTCATGGGAATTATAGCGGACGATGGTGGGGGGGGGATCGGGGTGTAACCACAGAAAGGTCCTTGACTTCAGGTGGGATTCTATTGTTTTGGGGCGAGTGAGCCTGGAGAATCCCATTTCAAATATGTCAATCTTCAACCGGTTTATATACCTCACACGATATAGAAAAAGCAGGACATACTATCAGAGTTAAGCCTCAACAACATCCTGGTTTTAGTGATCAAGGCTCATTATGCATCAAACCAAATTGTTCCAATACCACTGCAATTTGGTAACCCAACAACTCAACAAAATGGATATTTAGTTTGGGCTCCCCTCAGCCTCCTTACCCACTGACTGCTCAATTATCCTCTTCAACCACTCAAACCCACTGACTCACCAACTTCCCCCAACCACCAACTACCATCTGGAAAGGTGATCTTTCTCTGCACCCTGTTTATGAATATATCATTATATTCTGCACCCTTTCCTTCTCCCCTACATATTCTATGAACGTACGTCTTGTCTATATAGCGTACACTGTTTAGAGAAGGCATTATACAAGGTGCAGAACAGGTATATGAGAGTAGTTCTGGAGTGAGACTTTGTGGGAGGGGCAGTCAGTGGGTCAAGTGGCAGACAGGGAAATCGGGGCTGAGGGTATTGCTGGACTGATGGTTGGGGGGGGGGGGGCAGTGGGTTTTAGGGTGATTGTTAGACCATTGGGGTGGGGTAAATTGTCTAACTAACCTGCTGTTGGACTGTGGCCAGAATTTTACATGTAAAGTTCAGGCACATGCCCAACTCCGAAGTAAATAAAACAATTTGAAAAGACATCCTGATCTCATTGCACGATGTTTTGATTTGCCAGTCGGAAGCATGCCTGCAACCAATGAAGAAGCCAGTTAATTAACCAGGAATGGGCTGGGATTTTACGTTGCCTTTCTGCCTTGGATGGAAGGGCTGATTGACCAAGCGGCCTTCACAGTTAGGCTGTAACCTCAAACGAGGGCAGAAGGAAAGGTCGGGGTTCAAATAAAATTAACAAACATGTCGGAGGACTGAGGTGTGCGTACAATCGAGCTGCCTGGGCATACATTTTATTTATTACTGTCACAAGAGGCTTACATTAATACTGCAAAGAAATTACTGTGAAAAACGTTCATATTTATTTTTGACAAGTCAGCAGCTGTCAAAGACAGCGCTACTATCTCCCTAAGGAAGTAAGAAGTCTTACAACACCAGGTTCAGGTCCAACAGATTTATTTGGTCGCAAAAACTTCTAGCTTTCAGAGACTAGCTTCCCCTTCGTCAGGTGAATGGGAGTTCTAATCACAAACAGGGCACATAAAGACAAATTCAATTTACAGAATTTACAGCTAATCGAGTCTTAAAAGGTACAAACAATGTGAGTGGAGGCTACGATACTGGATGAATGAATGCCGCTCGACAATCACCAGGCAAGTTCTCTTCCTGTTGGGGAACACTTGAGCAGTCATGGGCATTCTGCATCTGATCTTTGCATAAGCGTTCTCCAAGGCAGCCTTCATGATAAATGACAGTGTGGAAGTGCTGAACAGAGACTGATAACCAAGTTCCGCACACATGAGGACGGCCTCAACTGGGATCTGGGGTTCATGTCACGCTGTCTGTAACCCCCATGACTTGCTTGGACTTGCAAAATCTCACCAACTGTCGTGTCTGGAGACAATACACATCTCTTTAGCCTGCGTTTAACACTCTCTCCACTCACATTATCTGTACTTTTAAGGCTTGATTTGCTGTAAAAACTCACTTTCCAATCATTATTCTGTAAATTGAGTTTGAGTCTTTATATGCCTCGTTCGCGATTAGAACTCCCACTCACCCTATGAAGGGGCAGTGCTCCGAAAGCTCATAGCTTTTGCTACAAAATAAACTGTTGGAGTTTAATCTGGTATTGAGAGACTTCTTACTGTCTTTACTCCAGTCCAACACTGGCATCTCCACATCACCTCTAAGGGAGCACACTGGCAGTGCCAGTTCCCACCCTCCTTTTTCTCAATACCCACCCTCCACTCTTCCGCCTTGGCAGGGTTCAGCCTCTCAGGTGGCCAGCCAGCAATGAAATTGCGCTGGGGGCAGAAAGTTGCTGGGCCCATTGACAGCGCACACCCAACAGGCAAAAGATGCTGAAGCGTGTTTTAATCCGTCCAACATTCCCCTTGGTAACCACACAGGAAAGTACATCAGAACAATCTGATAGTTGAGTGGAGACCCCAGGCATGTTCTCTTTGGTGGAGAGAAAGTTGAGACCAGATGGGGAACAACTATCTCTTCTGGCAGAAGGATCGTGAGCCCAAAGGATACTGGTTTAAGATGAATAGCGAAAGAATAATATGTGCGGTGAGGGGAAAAAATTATATTTTTTAAGCGGCGAGTGGCCAGTATATGGAATGCACTGTCAGTATGGTGGAGACAGGCTCAATCATGGCATTGAAAAGGGAACAGAACAGTTGGCTGAAAAGATAAAATTTGTGAAGCTATGAGGAAAGGACTGCAATGTGAGGAGAAAGCCAGCTTGCACTCGATGAGCTGAATAATCTTCTGTGTAGAAACAACAGTACAATTCTACACTCCCTCATTTGCCAACATAGCCACAACAAGAGCAACTCAAAACAATTTGTTGTCTATAACATATTTTTGTTTGCCACGATGACTTTAAGACACAAGTTAAACACAAATCCTACGGTTCAGACCTTGACTGGTATTTTGTTTACCGGGCTATTCGCATTAGAGGTCGTGAGTTCAGTTCCGACCATAGCAATTTGCAACAAATACAGTAATTAGTGGCTTGCTCTGAAAAATGACAATGAAATAACATTAATCTGCACCATCAAAGAACTGAACTGACAGAAATGGATGACGACATAATCCCAAATAGCTTCCCGGTTGCTCTGCACCATTACTATATTATTAAACTGAAATTCACAATGCATCATGAATGCTGAAACCAATCATTATCATTCCATGATTTTAAAAGAAAGATAATTGGAGCGAGCACTGTGCATTTACAAGTTCTGATTAGAAGTTGAATTATTTCAGTACAAATTATTGAAGACTTATTTGCAGCCCGGTTGAAAGCTTGAGCAACCCATGACTCGGAATAGTAGCAAGCCCACAATCACTGGTGTGAGCCGATGAGTTCTCGTTTATAAGCAATCCTATGATTGCATTAAATATCATCCACAGGGATATTCAGAAACACTGCGTGAATGCTCAGAGCATCTGAGAGGAGACGATGGTCTAGTACTATCATCACAAGATTATTAATCCATGAACTCAGCTGTGGACCTAGGTTCGAATCCTGCTGAGGCAGATAAATTCAATTTAAAAATATCTGAAATTAAGAATCTGCTAATGACCATGAAACCATTGATGGAAAAATCCATCTCATTCATTCATGTTCTTTAGGGAAGGAAATCTGCCTTCCTTACCTGGTCAGGTGTACATGTAACCCTAGAGCCAATGTGGTTAACTCTCAACTGCCCTTGTGAAAACTAGGGAAGGGCAATAAATACTGGGCAACCAGCGACATCCATTTCCCATGAATAAATAAAAACAAATTTTCACAAAACTTTTACTGGGATGACTCTTCAGATTAACCAACCCATATCTCGCTGCCCCAAGTCATTTCCTGCCTTTTTGCTTTGGGGTACGTTAAGTTTGCTGACTTGTTATATTTCACTCTGTTTTCAGAAGCCTTCCCAAAGTCTTTTCCATCAATTGGACATTCAGCTTCTCCCCATATTTCCCCAGCCAAGAAATGTGCAGCGGCAGCAATGCTCAGAGTGAGGGGAATATAATTACAGGACAAGAGTGGGGAAGGCACCTTTGAATTATTTTCTCTGCTGCCCTCTTCATTGGAAATAAACCCTTCATTGAAGTGGTGGGAGCATGTTTAAAAAAACTGCTTTAAATTAGCAGATAGACTGACCCACCATACATGAACCACAAGAGGGAGACATTCTACAAATCAGAAAATCTAGAAGCCTACTGCAAAACATGTGATGGATTGTTTCTGAAAAGAATACTTCTCTTTGTACTTCAACCCCAAAAGTATTCATCTGTGTTATATTCTGACTTTAAGGGATAGCGTCATGCTACACTATCAGGAAAGTACATCATGTCATCCAGTCTTAGTTTTACTTTAGCCTGTGAGCAGAACACAGCGCACACAACTCCATCAATGAAGTCTTCAAGTTTTTTTTAAATTCATTTGTGGGACATGAGCTTCACTGACTGACCAGCATTTATTGCCCGTCCCAAGTTCCCCATTCAGAAGGCAGTTGAGAGTCAAACACATTACTGTGGCTCCAGAGTCACAAGTAGGCCCAGGCTAGATAAGGACGTCAGATTTCCTTCGCTGAAGGACATTAGCGAACCAGATGGGCTTTTGCAACAATCGACAATGGTTTCATGGTCAGGAGTAGATTATTAATTTAAGATAATTCGTGTAGCATTCAAATTCCACCACTGCTGTGGTGGGATTCGAACCCGGGTCCCCAGAACAATCGTTGAGTTTCTAGATGAATAGTCTGGCGGCAATACACCCTTATCTTTGTCTCAATGTTATTAAGTGCTTAGTCTGAATAAACCAACCCCTAACGTGTCTATTCAATTGGTTATGAATGGTTGTTTTCTTCGTAGCATTGTAAAACATTAACCACAAGGAGGAGACATTCCACACATCAGGCAAACTTGAAGATGCGGCTTCACAATCTGACAGATAGACAAGTTTTTAATGGAAAGAATATTTATCTTTACACACACACACCTCAAAATGATTGATCACCACCAATGGAATTTGACGAGAGCCAGATGCTGTAAAATTTAAACAAAACAGACATTGCAGGAAATAGACAACAGAAGTATGTGAAAGATGAAAGGAGACATTCCTGTGGTATTTTCTACTTGTAATCCTGACAGATACACGGTGAATTGTCAGCACTTTCACCTGCATTATTACAGGCAAACAAGCCTGTTAAATTAAGACTTTGGTGGGGTGGGGGCAGGGATGGGGAGAGACCAGGGGAATGGTGTAAGCAGGGTGGGCAGGGACAGGTGGGTGGATCGTACAAAGGCCCATTGATCTCAGGCGGGCTTTTCCGGTTTCAGAGCGAGCAGGGCCAGATAAATCCCCGCCCTTCAAGTGGGTAAAAACTTTTAGCGGAAATGAGCTTTAGCAAGGATGCTGGACAGTCCACAGCTTCTTAACCTTTGAAAACTTATCATGGAGATAGTCTCACCTCCAGGGACAGGTAACTGATGCTTACGTCGCTGTAATTAAGAGATGAATCTCCACAAGTTAAAACTGTTGATTGTTGGAAGGGATAACTGAATATAACTCCTCCAGAGATAATTGGTATTTTGTAAACATTATCATTTGATTCCTGTACCTCCGCTTTTTGTGGACAAGGACAGAAGGAAATATATACAAATAGAGCGTCTTCCTTACTGCCATCAGACTTTTGAATGGACCTACCTTATCGTAGAATCTCTATAGCACAGGAGGCTGCCATTTGGCCCATCTGTACCAACCACAACACCATCTCAGCTTTATTCTTGTAACTCCACGCATTTACCCTGTTAATCCCCCTGACACTACAGTCAAATTAGCATGGCCAACTCAGTTAGCCTGCATATCTTTGGAATGTGGGAGGAAACCGGAATACCTGGAGAAAACCTACACAGACACAGGGAGAACATCCATACAAACAGTGATCTGACGCTAGAATTGAACCTGGGTCCCTGGCACTGTGAGGCAGCAGTGCTCATCACTGAGCCACCATGCCAACTTATGTCAAGTTAATCCTTCCCTACACCCTAACTTTAACTTAGTATTATATTCCTCACTCTCCCATTTCTTTTTCCCCTATGTACTCTTTGGATGGTATGCTTTGTCGGTACAGCATGCAAGAAACAATACTTATCACTGTATCCCAATACATACGAGAATAAAAAAAAATCAAATATACTTAAGAGTCAAAAAATTGTTATGACGGAGAAGGAGGCCATTTGGCCCATCACATCAGCACCAGCTCTCCAAACGAGCATCATGATTTGTCTGTATTTGCACATTGTTTCTATTCAAGATAATTGGCAAAGTAGCCAGTAAAGGGACATATTTTTCTTCAATATATCACATTGACATGATCTATTCATGTACTGCTGGAAAGTAGATGGAAGCATATTCAATTGTGGTCTGCAGAAGGAAGTTGGCTAAGTCTTCGAAAGGGAAAGTTTCACAGGGCTACATTGATAGACTGCAGGAGAACAGATCTAATTATGTAGCTCCTCCACAGAGCTAGCAGTGTTATAATGAGCCAAATGGCATCTTGACGTACTATATGATTCAATAATTCTATGATCCAATCACTTGTAAACTTCCTGTTCTTACATTATGGTATTTAGTCTATTTAGAATCATAGAATCCTACAGTGCAGAAAGAGGCCCTTTGGCCCATCTAGTCTGCACCGACCACAATCCCACCCAGGCCCTCACCCATATTCCTTCACATTTACCCACTAATCCCTCTAATCTACGCATCCCAGGACACGAAGGGGCCATTTTAGCACGGCCAATCAACCTAACCCGCACATCTTTGTATTGTGGGAGGAAACTGGAGTGCCCGGAGGAAACCCATGCAGACATGAGGAGAATGTGCAATCTCCACACAGACAGTGATCTGAGCTGGGAATCGCAGGTCCCTGGAGCTGTGAAGCAGAAGTGCGAACCACTCTGCTACCGTGCCTCAAACAAAGAAACACCTATAAAGTTTCACACCACCAGACTACTTTATGCAGTGAGCTACACCATTAATTATCCCTTAAGAATTAAAATCTTAGCCATAACATGTATACATTATTCTCCTTTTTCTAATTTACTTCAACTCCAATGAAATGTTTTCTTTAAACAATGATTAAATGTTCAAGTATTATTATATATGCTACAAATCTCTGCCCCCTTGGTTTTGAAGATATGGATAGAAATTTCTGGTCACATGCACCCCAACACTGGAATTTCCTACCGAGGTTAATAGACATTTAAGCGATCCACCAAGTTTGTTGTCCCGCAGAATGTGAAAATTGCACCCATGATTTTTCAACTGGAAATTTTGCAGCTCGAACTGTGAAGGAGCAGGTTGCTAAAAAACACAAGGCCACATTCCAAGGTGAGGGTGAGAAGCCAACAATTCATTGTCAGAAGAGTGTGAAGAGAGAAGCGTTTCCTATAACGCAGACAACCATCAGAACCTGTGAATGTCAAAGAAGGTGACATTAAAAATGCAAGATATTGAATATTGAGATAATGACTGCCACACAAAGACCCAGTTAAAACCTCTCGGGGATACACAATGGGTGAAGAATTTTAAGGTAAGGCTGTCAGCCATGAGAGAGGGTGTGATGAGAAGTTTCCTGAGAAAAAAAAAATCAAGAAAAGAATTTGAGGGCTACTCTCCCTCCCTTTTTATTTGAAAGAGCTTGTCATCCAGTACAAGAAATTAATCTACTAATTGGAACTGAACCACTATCAGATCAGCCATGATCTTATTGAATGGCAGGGAAGACTCGAGGGGCCCAGATGGCCTACTCCTGCTCCTATCTCTTATGTTCTTATGTACTAGAAATCTACCAGCAAACCATGACCTTGCAATAATTGTAACATCTTCGACATCTGACTTCATCCAAGAAACCAACCAACGTTGAAAATCTATGTCTTAAAGGATATTTAACAGTCTATAGTTTGATCTCTTTATTAATGGACTCTCGCTCCCCTTAGGGTTAAGGGGCTAGTGAGAGCAGAATGCTTGATGTCCCATTTTTATTAATTTTCTCTGGTTAATGAACTTGATCTTTCTTTGACTCAAGAAAGCCTCATTTGGTTGGCTCTCAATTTCCCAAAGCTTAAATAATAAAAGACATTCTGATTTGGAAAAGGCATATCCTTCTTTTAAAAAAACAACCTTTGTTGCGACCAACTAAGGAGGTTGAACAGAGGGAAACTAGTTCACTCTTTCACAACCAGCCACAACAAATGTGATAGATTAACATCCATTTCTATTTTGATTCAACACAAAAGGACATGAAAGTTTCTACGATTAACATCAAGGCAGCATTTGACAGGGTGTAGCATCAAGGAGCCACAAAACTGACAGCGATGGGAATCAGGAGAAAGCTCTTCATTGATCGGAGTCCTACCTGGCACATAGGAAGATGATTGTTGTTGTTTGGAGATCAATCATCTCAGTCCCGGGGTCCCTCACTGCCTTTGGCCCCATTATTTTCAACAGCTTCATCAGCTTCCATCCATTATAAGGTCAGGAGGAAGATGATTGCTCAGTGTTCAACATCAGTTACTCAACTTCTCAGACACTGAAGCAGTCGTGTTCAAATATAGCAAGATGTGGAATTGGGCGGACAAGTAGCATTCACGTCACATAAATACCAATGATCGTCTCCAACAAGGGAGGACTTAACTATTGTTCTCGACATTCAAAGGCATTGTCATCATTGAATCCCCACTATCAAAACCCTGGGAACTACCATTGACCAGAAACTGAACTGGACTTGCCGTATAGATATTGCAGCTACAAAAAGGGCAGAGGTTAGGAATACTGTGCTAAATAATGCACCTTCTGAATCCCCGAAGATGGTCCATCAACAACAAGGCACAAGTGATGGAATACTCCTCACTTGCCTGGATGAGTGCAGTTCCAACAACACTCAAGAAGATTGACACCATCCAGGACATATAGCCACCTAATTGGCACCCCATCCACAAACATTCATCCCTTTCACCAGCAATGAACAGTGGCAGCCATGTGTACCAGCTACAAAATACACTGCAGGATCAGGGTTCTTGAGATAGCATCTTCTAAATCCACAGTCATTACCATCACAAAAGACAAGGATAGCAGACACCTGGGAGCACCACCACATATAAATTCTCCTCTAGGTCACACACCATCCTGATTTTGTAATAGATTGCTGTTCCTTCACTGTCGCTGGATCAAAATCCTGGAAATCCTTCCCGAAAACCATTGTGGTTGTACTAACACCTCAGGGACTTCAGCGTTTCAAAAAGACAGCCCACCTCAAGGACAATTAAGGATGGGAAATAAAGATGGACCTAGTTAGCGAAATATGTATCCCGTTAGTGAATTTTATTTATTTTTTTTAAATACTCTGTACTCAGTTTATTAACTTTTCACTGAACTTTTCCTCCCAACTCTCTTGTTCTACTTCCACTTGTTCTACTTGAAGGGGCAACTTAACAGTTGTCAGCAAAATAAGTAGGTAAACAGTGCCTTTATCATCATAATAAAAACATCACAAGGTGCTTCAGAATATTAGCTAAGTGCCTCATAGCACCAGGAAGTTGCGTTCGATTCCTGGCTTGGGTTGCTGTCTGTGTGCAGTCTGCACATTCTCCCTGTATCTGCATGGGTTTCCCCCGGATGCTCCAGTTTCCTCCACAATCTAAAAGATGTGCTGGTTAGGTGCATTGGTCATGCTAAATTCTCCCTCAGTGTACCAACGCACCAGAACGGCTGCTTGTGGGTGGAGACGAGAGGGTTTTCACTATAACTTCATTGCAGTGTTAATGCAAGCTCATTTGTGACATGAATAAATATGCTTTAAACTTTAAGTCAATGACACCGATTGTAAATAACTGAGGCAGAAACATTGATCCTTGCAACACATATTGCCATTTCAAAAATTACTCTTTCTTTATTCCCTGTGCACCTTGGTTTCTGTTAGTTAAACAATGCTCAATCCAATATTTTCCTAAATCCTTTAAGACTTCACCTAGCATATTACCTTGTAGACTGCCTTAATGGGGCCAGAACTGGAGAAATGTCGAAGTCTGTTTGGGCTGTAAAGCTGATGGAAGATACAGAGTTCGAGAGCAGCCAGACCAATGGAGGCATTTGAGTGTGAGGATAAAGCTTTGAAAATCAATGGGAATCATCTCGCTGGCCTCTTACCTTCAGTCTGAAGAAAAGCTGCAAAACCAAGAGTTATTGTCAATCCCTGCAGAATAGTGGGGGTGGGATAATATGCTTGTGGTTACGTTTTGTCAGAAACATAAAGGAATCCTGCTAGTTTTTAATGCCTTTCATTTTTTATTCCGTTTTTTACTACCACCGCTTTTTGAAGCTGAATTCTCTATAGTGGGTTTCAAAAGCAGGCAACGGTAATAGTTACAAATGCCAACCATTAAGAATTATTTGATAATATTTTACCTACAAGGAGCACAGATCTATTTTTCTTGTTAAATTCGACACCAAATAAACAAGATTGACAACAACGAATGAAAGTAAAAAGTGCTGTTGACATCCAGCTAGCCTGATCAAACTGCACCGACTCGGAGCAGGATGTCCATCAATAATTCTGTCAGCAGCATCTTAATGCAATCTTCTTCATTCTTCCAACTTCCTCCAGAGATCGTGGGCCCTTCTTGGAGTGCAGCTTCAGGGCTGTTGGCTTCCTCTCTGTACCTTCTTCATTCACAAGTCTCACTTATAGAATGCAAAGAGTTCATTAAACCACACAGACAGTTAAAGTTGAGCTGGAATTTGTCCAACCTGACCTGACACCTGATGCGAATACGAATAAGCAGATTTCCCCACAGGATATGACAGGAGTTTGATTAGGAGCAAGAACATTTCCCCGCTTTCATTCCCGAATATAGCCAGGGATTTCTAAAAGCTAACATGGTGGTTAAATCAGAGTTGTGGCAGAGATAAGAGCTGAGGGAATTGAAATTTTACTGCTGGATGGATCGGTTCCTACGCAATAACTCTTATCAGCTAGATCCTGTACTGTGGTAAAACACGTCAAGCTGTTTTACAAATGTGCTGTTAAACACCAAATGACATAAGGAGATATTGGGACAGATGGTCACAGAAATAGGTTTTCGGGAGTGCCTTAAAGGAATGGACAGACAGAGGTTTTGAGACAAAATTCTGGAGGTCATGATCTACACAGTTGAAGGCAGGCTGACCAATGGTGAACCTATTAATATCGCAGATACGCAAGACATGAAGTGCAGAATTTTTTCATTTCGCCTTCCATGGGAATTGTAGCAGGACACAGACAATGCAAAGGTCGGCGACACAGCTGCCTCACAGCGCCAGGGATCTGGGTTCAATTCCCGGTTTGGGTCACTGTACAGAATCTGCACGTTCTCCCCATGTCTTCATGGGTTTCCTTCAGGTGCTTCATCTTTCTCCCACAGTACGAAAGACGAGTTGGTCTCGCTAAACGTTCACTTGGCGGGCAGGCACCAGAGTGTGGCAACTAGGGCATTTTCACTGTAACTTCATTGCAATGTTAATATAAGCCTACTTGTGACACCGATGAAAAAAACTTCAAAAGAAATCTCGAGTGGGATTTTTCAGTTTCAGCACAAGCATGTCTGGAAAATCCCATCCCAAGTTTAGATGCAAAGATTGCAGGGGCTCACAGAATAGACAAGATGGCTGAGATAGAGAGGAATGAATTTATGGAAGGATTTGAAAATAAGGATGGAAGTTTTAAAATGGGGACATTATAGAATCATAGAAACCCTAAAGTGCACAGAGGCCATTCGGCCCATCAAGTCTACACCGACCACAATCCCACCCATTTCAGGACACTAAGGGGCAATTTTAGCATGGCCAATCTTTGGACTGTGGGAGAAAACTCAAGGAAACCCACGCAGACATGAGGAGAATGTGCAAACCACACAGACAGTGACCCAAACGGGGAATCGAACCCAGGTCCCTGGAGCTGTGAAGCAGCAGTGCTAACCGCTGTGGTACTGTGCCACCTACATTGTTAGACCAGGAGCCATCAGACACGGATGGGGTACAAACTAACTCAGTTGGGAATGCAATCCTCTGCGGAACTTCACAGAACACTTTTTTCCCTCCTGATATTTTAACGTGTTTACGAGACGAAGGAAGTGGCCCGTTGGAAGAAAGTTCTTGACTTATTTTTGTAACGGGCTGCCATTGCCCTCAGGCAGTTCCAAGTAGGTTATGTTTTTACTTCACAGTCACTTGGACACCCTTGTGCCTAATTCCAAGAAATAAATTATCAATCACAATTGTTTGTGTGGGACATTAAGAAAAATCCTACAACTTTGATTTATAACTTGCAACTTTTGCATTCCTCCATGTCTCTGCTTGTTAGGTTCTTCGCCATGCTGAAACTTAAACTGCCCTCATTACAGCTGTGCAGGGAGTCTGTCTGAATGTCACGCGAGATCCCGACGGCTCAGAATAGTTTGATGCACTGATGAACAGCAAGGCTGAAATCGTTCTATATTTATCACATATTTGGAATACAAAGGCTTGCATGTGTCATCTCCTGGCTTCTGGGTAAAATGTTTTAAAAAAAGAAAGTTGATTTCTCACCACAGTTCACCACTTGAGATTTCCTGATGCAATATCAATTTAACTGGCTCGCCTGCACTTTTCAATACCGTACACTCCATATTTGGCTCACCCTTGCTAATTGACATGGCACAAAAGGAAGAAGTTTTTTTAAAAAAAATTCAACTACTGACTCCCCAATTAGGTCAATGGATTTCACACAATGCTTTCAACTTTCCTGCTTTCCACCCAACCCCCACAAGTTCTCTGTAATTCAATTAAAACACTTTTTGCTCTGCCCAAAATAGCATCTTTCAGGTTTTTCCAATTGAACAATCACCAGATCACAGAATCTTACAGTGCTGGAGACAGCCATTTGGCCCATCGAGTCTGTACTGACCACAATCCCATCTAGGCCCTATCCCCATAACCTCATGTATTTACCCTAGCAGCCCCCCTGACACTAAGGAGCAATTCAGCATGGCCAGTATACATAACTTGCATATCTTTAGAGTTAAGATATTGGAGCACCCGGAGGAAACCGACACAGACACGGGAAGAATGTGCAAACTCCACACAGACAGTGATCCAAGCTGGGAATGGAACTCCGTCTGTGAGGCACTGGGCTAACCATTGTGCCACTCAATTTGAGATCAAGAGACATTCGCCAGCACAGAGAAGACCTCCAAAGATGAGGTATTCAGTCAAAGCCAACTCGCAGGACTTTATTGTATGACTTTGTCCTTTTCCATCTGTGTCCTTCCTAACTATTCAAAGATATTGAGGATGATTTACCCTGAGCAGAGAATAAAGTTGACAGATACAGTCTGCCAGTGTCAATAATGTTCTCTGCAGACATAACAGTGACAAGCTGGGAATCATTACCTGTCACTGAATACCTCAAATTAAATGGTTTGATTATTTGCATACTATGCTTTGAAGGACAGTATCTAGAAGCCGGAGATTCTGGCATGGGATTTTGCAACCTTGCTTGCACCAAAACTGTAAAATCCCACCCGAGGTCACTGGACTTTCCTGTGCTTTGTCTGTCGGCAGCTTCGATTCCCGTGGTGGGCAGGCAGTAAAATTCAGGCCACAATATCAATAAAGCAAAGTTAACTGCATAACCATCAAAGTGAACCATAGAGATTGACAAAACCTTGAAAAGAATCAATTGACGCTGACTACAATGTTGATTAGTTCAGTCAAAACTGGACGGGTACAGCTCCAATACAAGAAGTTTGCCACCATCCAGAATAAAGCAGCCTGCTTGATTGACACCCCATCCACCATCTTGAACATTTACTCATTCCACCACCAAAGCACAGTGGCAGCACTGAGTAGGATGCACTGCAGGAACTTGCCAAAGCTCCTCTGACACCACCCTTCAAACCTGTGAGTTCGACCACCTCAAGAGACAAAAGCAATACACATACGGGAAAACTACATCGGCAAGTTCCTCACAAAACCACACACCATCCTGACTTGGAGCTATTTCGCCATTCTTTCACTGTCGCTGGGTCAAATCCGACAATTAATTCACTTCCTAACAACATTGTGGGTGTACTTATACCACATAGCCTTCAGCAGATCAGAGAGGCAACTCATTACTATCTTAATGGTAAATACAGATGGGCAATAACTGTTAGCTTACCCCGTAACATGCCCTCACCATCCTCCCCTTCCCCCCTGCCCTCCACACACAGACATATACACACACTATCACCAATACCTGCGCACTCCCCCACCCGACACACACACAAACAAACACTGCACCCGCCCTCTTCTCCTGCCTCCACCCCCCTACCACACACACAGAGCTCCCCTGCCACTACTCTCCCCACACACATATATAAATACTGCCCTCCACACACACACACTATCACCCTCTGCCACCCCACACACACATTCACCCTGCTCCCCACAACAGAGCCCTTCCGTCCTCTTCCCTCCACCCCTGACCACCCCCCCTCCCTCCCCCACACACACACCCTCACTATCACACCCACACAAACACATCCCTCACCCCTGAGCCGTGCACGTGCGCACGCGCGCACACACACACACACACACACACAAACACTTTGTTAGGCTGTATTCAATGTTTTGCATGTGTGATATAGCAGTCTATGAACGTAAAAGAAAAATTCTTTAGATTTTAAAAATGTAATTTTGAATTAGAGCACACAATAGTCCAGTGTTACCATTATATTTCACCTGTGGAATTCAATGGATATTGACAAACTCAGCAGAAAAGCTCCAGGAATTATAAATGCAACTGTTCATAGAATCTCTACAATATAGAAGGAAGGCCACTCAGCCCATCAGGTCTGTACTGACTTCAATCCCACCCAGGCCCTATTCCTGTAACCCCACACATTTACACTACTAATCCCCTTGACAGTAGGAGCAATTTAGCATGGCCAGTTAACCTAAACCACATGTTTGGACAGTGGAAGGAAACCAGAGCACCCAGAGGAAACCCACATAGACATGAGGAGAACGTGCAAATGTCTCCACACACACAGCCACAGGAGGCTGGAATTAAACCCTGGCACAGTGAGGCAGCAGGATTAACTGCTACACCAACGTGCTGTGCTGCTGTAGAGAATAAATCCAGCTTCTGCCACTTTTAATATTGGTTTTAAAAAGTATTGCGCTGAAGATTGTCACATCCACAAAGCTAACCACAGCCCCAGATCAAACCAATGAACTTCTCTCAATTGTGCCCATTCAAGAATGTTCAAATTCAGCTTGTAATTTAAATCTAAAAGATACAGGTAGGCAACTTCTAAAAGCTTTTAAAATATAAAAAGTGATTTAATTTTCAAAGAGGCCATGTACACTAATGGCTCTATATATTTTCACAATGTCAACCTCAATTCTGTAAATTTGGATTCCTCACCTACGGGAGAGTTTACAATGCTATCAAAGTTGTTTATTTTTCACGAACTCATTTTCAGCTTTCTGAATAAAACTCTGACAAGCTAACACTCTGGAGTACATCAGAAAAGAAGTTTTAGTGCAAGAAAGAATGATGATACTCGATTCTGCTGGTTCATGGAACAGTTTATGCTTGCAATTATACAGGTTATTGAGAGTGACAATATGAATCAAAACTTCATTTCAGAAAAACGGCACAATTTAAAACGTCAATTGTGTCCCAAGTGGTCACCATCCCAAAGTACTAAATGTCTTTACAGAGTCGCTTCAACTTGACAAGCTCATGAAACTCATGGGGTGTTCACAATGGCGCAGTGGTTAGCACTGCTGGTTCACAGTATCAGGGATTTGCGTTCAATTGTGGTCTTAGGTGACTGCGTGTACGTGTGGAGTTGCACATTCTCCCCTTGTATGCATGGGTTTCTTCAGGTGCTCCGGTTTCCTCCCACAGTCCAAAGATGTGCGGGTTAGGTTGATTGGCCATGCTAAATTGACCCTTCATGTCAGAGGGATTAACAAGGTAAATGTGTGGGGTTATGGGGATAGGGCCTGGGTTGGATTGCTGTCAGCGCAGACTCAATGGGCCAAATGGCCACTTCCAGCACTGTTGGAATCTATGATTTTATGAACTTGAATTCAACAGGAAAACCCACTCTCTGACACTCCAATTATCAGTCTAGACTGCAATTCTGGATTCAGCCTGTATGGGACATTTTAACTGTATTTCTGATGGTTCACATCAACATTACATTACTTGATATGAAAAATAAATTTCCTCCTTTTAAAAACCCCCCATGCCTCCAATCTATCCGAAGAACTATTCTTTTCAGTCAACCTCAGCTAGTGTTTCAGGAAATTTGCTTCCTCTCTGAAAACTAGAACATGATCACTTGACACTAAAAGATCCCATGTGGGCTGTTGTCTTGTTATAATTATATCATCACTCAGAAGGAATTGTGTAAACACATTATAGATTCACTTACTTAGAGTAGACATGTGAGAACATTGATACAAAGGCAGAGGTGTGTGCTTGTGTGCTCTGTTCAAAGGCTAAACAGGAAACTAAGTAATGTCAGTGGTTAAAGTAACTAACGAACAACAGTGACACAGTGGTTAGCATTGCTGCTTCACAGTGCCAAGGAACTAAGCTCAGTTCCTGACTTGTGTGGAGTTTGCACGTTATCCCCAGTTGGGTTTCCTCCCACAGCCCAAAGATGTGCAGGTTATGTGGATTGACTATATTAGTGTCCCAAGTTAGGGGGCATTGGTGAGTTAAGTACGGGGGGGGAGGGGGGCAATTTACAGGCATAGAACCTGGGTATGTCAGGAGGGTTAGTGCAGATTTGATGGGCCAATTGGCCTTCCACTGCACTGTAGAGATTCTATGATTTTAGTTCGACATAATGCTGACCTTGTGCAATAAAAACATTTTTTTTATTCCACCTTGCTGATGTTCTGATGTGAATTTATGTTTGTGAGTACAGAGGGAGGAATGTACATAAAGCCAAAACGTATTTAACTTAAACACCATAGAACAAAGTGTGTTCTGCTACATTGCACTTCCTTGTGCATTTGATTGTGCCAAATGAATACCCATTGCAACAGGCTGCTGGTAAATAATCACCCATATGCTTCAGAGTTGTCTCAAACATCTACATTCCATGAAAACTGAACATTCTCAGGGTACAGGTAAGTATATTGTTTTTCCATTCCGAGTGAAAACAGGGTAAAATCAAATTTACCAGTAATATAAATATAAATTTCTATTCAGTTTGCTGTGGATGACTGGAGGTTTTTCTTATACCCTCCATTTCTGTACCCATCAACTCATTCGAAAAAAACCCCCATTACTCAGAATTATAGGTAGATTTTGTCAGGCGCTACATCACTTTAAAGCAGTAGCCTTATGAAATACACCGACCAAAGTCCACAGCAATTATTTTGGAAAGATTTATTTATCCGAGAGTCACTTTAGGGTGAATACTGGCATCAAGCGCTTACGAATTGCATTTATTCATACGGTGACTCATGGAATGGACTTCTGCAAATACGAATTTAAATGCTAAATTCTCCCTCAGTGGACCCAAACAGAGGTCCGAGTATGGCAACTAAGGGACTTTCCACAGTAACTTCATTGCAGTGTTGATGCAAGTCTATTTGTTACTAATAACTAAACTCTTAACTCTGGATCTTATAACGTACTCCCTTTCTAATGATATCAGGCCCTTAATGGCATATTATAACATCCTTGTTTCTTCTTAAAGATAATTTCCTCCCTTTTAATAAAATACGTCTATTTACAATACATGTTCATTACAGAGCAAGACTGGGTAAGGATGTCAGATTTCCTTTTCCAAAAGGACGTCAGTGAACTAGATGTGTTTTTACGACAATCGACTATGGTTAAAAGATTGGTAATTCCAGCTTTTACTTTTAAACTGAATTCAAATTTCACCATCTGCCTTAGTGGGATTTGAATCGTGGTCCCCAGGGAACATTCGAGGGTCTTTGGATTACTAGTCCAGTGACAATACCACAACATCACTGCCATCCCAGGTACAGTAGTATATGGATTCTGTAGGCGGTTTTCAAAATGACATCAAGTTCAGCAGATGAATACAAAGGTTCAAACTGATTCAAGCAGGTCTTCTAATTTAGTCCACATCTTATGCAGAGCTCATTTCAGACACACCATCGTATACCAATCCATATCCTCTTATCCATTCTACTCTCTCAGAAACTTGAGCACAATGTTGAAAACTACAAGAGATGATCGTTGTGCTTGATAAAATGGCAGGTACAGAATTGCCAAGTGTACCCTTGGGTCAATAATTCTGCATCCAGGGTCACAGAGAAGTTACGGCAGCATAGTAGCACAGCAGTTGGCACTGCTGCTACACTACTCCAGGGACCTGGGTTCGATTCCCAACTTGAGTCACTGTCTTTGTGGAGTTTGCACATTCTTCTCATGTCTGCATGAGTTTCCTCCGGGTGTTCCAATTTCCTCCCACAGTCCAAAGATATATGGGTTAGGTCAATTGGTCATGCTGAAAAATTGCCCCTTAGGTGTCCTGGGATGCGGAGGCTAGAGGGATTAGCGGGTAACTACGTAGGGATATGGGGGTAGAGCCTGGGACTTGATGTGCCCAGTGGCCTTGTTCTGCACTGCAGGGTTTCTATGATTCTATGTTGCAACCAGCTGAGGAACATAGAACATAGAACATAGAACATTACAGCACAGAACAGGCCCTTCGGCCTTCGATGTTGTGCCGACCAAAATAAAAAGCAATGCCCCTCCAAACTAAACCATTCCCTTCTCTTCCATATACTTATCAATTAACCTCTTAAACGCCACCAAACTTGGCGCATCTACAACAGCTGCAGGCAGGGCATTCCACTCCCTAATCACTCTTTGAGTAAAGAACCTACCTCTGATATCCGTCCTATAACTCATACCCCTTAATTTAAAGCTGTGTCCCCTCGTGCTAGCTTTCTCCATCCTAGGAAAAAGGCTATCACTGTCCACCCTATCTAAACCTCTAATCATCTTATATGCTTCAATAAGATCCCCTCTTAGCCGCCTCCTTTCTAACGAAAACAACTCAAATCCTTCAACCTCTCTTCATAGGACCTGCCCTCCATACCAGGCAACATCCTGGTAAACCTCTGTACCCTCTCCAATGCCTCCACATCTTTCTTATAATGTGGGGACCAGAACTGCACACAATACTCCAAGTGCGGCCTTATATCATCTTATCATCTTATATGCTTCAATAAGATCCCCTCTTAGCTGCCTCCTTTCTAATGAAAACAACCTCAAATCCTTCAACCTCTCTTCATAGGACCTGCCCTCCATACCAGGCAACATCCTGGTAAACCTCCTCTGTACCCTCTCCAATGCCTCCACATCTTTCTTATAATGTGGGGACCAGAACTGCCCACAATACTCCAAGTGCGGCCGCACTAGAGTTTTGTACAGCTGCAACATGATGCTGCGGCTCCTAAATTCAATCCCCCTACCAATAAAAGCTAAGACTCCATAAGCCTTCTTAACAACTTTTATCCACTTGACTGCCTACTTTCAGGGATCTATTGACACATACACCAAGATCCTTCTGTTCCTCAACACTATTAAGAGCCCTACCATTAGCCCTATACTCTACACATGTATTGTTCCTGCCAAAGTGCATTACCTCACACTTTTCCACATTAAACTCCATTTGCCACCTCTCGGCCCATCTCTGCAACTTGTCCAAGTCCCTCTGCAAACTATAACACCCCTCTTCACTATCTACCACTCCACCGACTTTAGTGTCATCTGCAAATTTACTAATCCATCCTTCAATACCCTCATCCAGATCATTTATAAGAATTACAAACAGCAGGGGCCCCAAAACAGACCCCTAAGGTACGCCACTTGTCACCGAACTCCAAGATGAATATCTCCCATCAACCACCACCCTCTGTCTTCTATCTGCTAGCCAATTCCTAACCCAATTAGCTAAATCACCCTCTATCCCATACATCTGCATTTTCTGCAGAAGTCTTCCATGGGCCACCTTATCAAACGCCTTACTAAAGTCAATATATACCACATCAACCGCCTTACCCCCATCCACCTCTTTGGTCACTTTTTCAAAAAACTCAATAAGGTTAGTAAGGCACGACCTACCCTTCACAAAACCATGCTGACTATCCCCAATCAATTCATTTCTCTCTAAATAACTATAAATCCTATCCCTATAATTCTCTCCAATACTTTGCCCACAACAGAAGTAAGACTCACTGGCCTATAATTCCCTGGAAGGTCTCTCTTCCCCTTCTTGAACAATGGGACCACATTCGCTATCCTCCAGTCCTCCGGAACCACACCCGTAACCAACGACGACCTGAAGATCAGAGCCAGAGGCTCTGCAATCTCCTCTCTTGCCTCCCAGAGAATCCTAGGGTAAATCCCGTCCGGCCCAGGGGACTTATCCAACTTCAAACCCTCGAGAATTTCTAGCACATCCTCCCTATCTACTACAATACTTCCCAATTTGCAACTCTGTACCTCAGTGTTCTCCATAGCTACATTTCCAGCACTCTGCGTGAATACCGAAGAGAAATATTTATTCAGTGCCTCACCAATCTCTTCAGGCTCCACGCACAACTTCCCACTGCTGTCTATGACTGGCCCTAATCTTGCCCTAACCAATCTTCTATTCTTAACATATCGAAAGAAAGCTTTAGGATTCTCCTTAATCCTATCAGCCAACATCTTCTCGTGTCCTCTCTTAGCTCTCCTCAATTCACTTTTTAGATCCTTTTTGGCTAATCTATAGCTATCAATTGCACTAACTGAGCCTTCAAGCCTCATCCTGACATAAGCCTCCTTTTTCTTCTTAACCAGCAAATCAACTTTTTTCGTACACCAAGGCTCTCTTACTCGACCATTTCCTCCCTGCCTGACAGGGACGTACTTATCAAGGACTCGCAGCAGCTGCTCCTTGAATAAGCACCACATTCCAGATGTTCCCAGTCCCTGTAGTTCCCTAGTCCAATCTATGCCCCCTAATTCTCTCCTGATGGCCTCATAATTACCCTTCCCCCAGCTATAACTACTGCCCCCAGCTTCATGCCTATCCCTGTCCATCACTAAGGTGAACGTAACCGAATTGTGGTCACTATCACCAAAATGTTCACTAACTTCCTAGCCTAACACCTGGTCTGGCTCATTGCCCAGCACCAAATCCAATGTAGCCTCACCTCTAGTTGGCCTATCCACATACTGAGTCAAAAAACCTTCCTGCACACTCTGTACGAAAACTGACCCCTCTAACGAGCTAGAGCTATAGCTATTCCAATTAAAATTAATCTTTCAGAACCAAGAAGCGAGGAAGTCACTACACACAACAATGATGTGTAACCAAGGACAAATCAGATTGATCCCAGTTCTTTAATCACTGCACAAGTCCCACTGTGCCAAGGCCAACATCTCAGATGCAACCAGGAACACCTGCCCCAAGAATGACAATGTCACATATCACCGTGCACAGTTGAAGAAACCTACAGATAAGTTACCCGTCACAACATTTGGGTGTAGCAGCATATCCCTTTGTGTGATAGAGATTCACGGATTCATCCATTCTATGAACTTATGTAATGGTAACTAAACATGAATATGTAAATAGTCCTACTTCTTTGGTAGGGTGGGGGGGGGGGAGAAGCATTTGTAAAAAGAAATGGGGATGTTGTAATATGCCTTTAAGAAATAACAGCTTAAAACACAGGAACAGGAGTAAGCCATTCGGCCCTTTGAGCGTACTCCCCTATTCATTATAATCATGGCTAATCATCCAATTCAATAGCCTGATCCCACCACCCCTCCCAACATCCTTTAATCCTCTTCACTCCAAAAGCTATACCGAACTCCTTGACAATGTTTTGGCCGCAACTGCTTTCCATGCTAGCAAATTCCGCAGGCTTACTTCTTTCTGGGTGGTGGAAGTCAGTTCTAAAATGTTTACCCTTTATCGTTAGATTGTGACCCTTGGTTCTGAACATGCTCACCACCGGGGACATCTTTTCTGCAGCTACTCTGTCTCCTCCTGTTAGAATTTTACAGTTTGCTATGAGATTCCCGCTCATTCTTCCCAATTCCAGTGAATATAGTCCCGTTTGACTCAACCACTCATCATGTCAGTCCTGTCATCCCAGCAACCATCCTGGTAAACTTTCTCTGCACTCCCTCTTGAGCAAGAACATCCTTATTCAGCTAAGGAGGCCAAAAAAACTGCACACAATATTCCAGATGTGGTCTCACCAAGACCCTATCTAACTGCAGCAAGACATCCCTGTTCCTTTATTCAAATCCTCTCACTATGAAGGGCAACATACCATTTCCCTTCTTTCCTGGCTGCTGAACCTGCATGCTTACTTTTAGCAACTCATGTGCAAGGATACTCAGGCCTCATTGCTTGTTTCCTATCTTAATTTATAGCCAAACATCACTGGAATAGAAATATGTTATGTAATCCACTCCTTGGTTCACTTTTGCTTTTACAGTGCACAGACGCACAGCTCTGATGTCTTCAAGCATGATATCAATGTATAACTGATTTCATCAGTGTAGCCTGAATGAATCCACAACCTGTTTTTTTTCCCAATTTCTTACAAAAGTTGGTGCCTTGTGCAGTTTTGGAGTATCTTTATACCCATTACATGTTTTACTCTTCAGGGAACAGGAGGGACATTGGTGAAAATATTCTCAAGCTGATTACCAGCCTATTGAACTGTGTTATGCATGTTTCTCCCATGGCCAACAAGTCCTGGCATTGGATCTGAATCCAAAGTTTCTGGTCCAGTGGTAGACGTGCTACTACTTGGTCACAAGATCTTCCCGTACAGTAATTAAGCCTGAGGTACTTAATCATTATAATATCACAACTCTGCACTGGCTATCTTAGGGAGATAAGTGGTTCAATGAAGTATGCAGAAGCAGCACCAGACAAACCTAAAAATGAGGTATCAATCTGGTGAAACTACAATATAGGGCTATCCATGTGCTAAACAGCATAAGCAGCAAGTGACAGACAGACCACAACCAACGGATTTGATCCAACGTCTGCCGTCTTGCCACATCCAGTTGTGAATGATGGTGGACATTTAAACAATTTACTGGAAGACGAGGCTCCACAAACATCCCCACACTCAGTAATGGAAAAACCCAGCATACCAGTGCAAAAGATAAGGCTGAATTATTTGCAACAATCCTCAGCCAGAAGTGCTGAGTGAGTGGATGCTCCATCATCTGTGATGATCCCCAGCCTCACAGATGTCAGTCTTCAGCCAATTCAATTCACTTCACACGATATTAAGAAGCGGCTGAGTGCATTGGATATTGCAAAGGCTGTGGCTCCCGAAAATGTTCTGGCACTGGTACTAAAGACTTGTGCTCCAGAGTTTGCCACGCTCCTAGTCAAGCTGTTCCAGTACAATTATAACACTGGCATCAGCACAGCCACGTGGAAAATTGCCCAGGTACACATAAAAAAACATAACAAATTCTAAAGTGATTGAAAGGGTCATCATCAATGCTATCAAATGGCACTTGCCTAGCAATAACCTGTATACTGTCACTCATTTTGGACTCTGCAATGGCCGTTCAGCTCTTGACCTCATTACGGCCTTGATGCAAACATGGACTAAAACTCTGAGATAAGGTGAGATGTCCTGGATATCAAAACAGAATTTTATAGGATGTGGCCTTAAGGATGCCTGACAAAACTTAAGTTGGAGTCTGGTTGGAGTCATACCCAGGACAAAAGAATATGTTTGTGGTGGTTGGAGGCCAATCACCTCAGCTCCAGGGCGTTGATACATGAGATTTTCAGGATAGTGTCCTTGTCCTAAACCGTCTTCAACTGCTTCATCATTGACCTTCCTTCCATCACAAGGTCAGAAGTGGGATGTTTGCTGATGAGTGGATAATGTACAGCTCCATTTGCTGCTTTTCAGATATCATCCATCTCCATATGCAGCAAGACTGGGGCAATTTTGGTACCACATAACATTCTTGCCACAAAAGTGTCACACACTGACCATCACCAACAAGAGAGGATCAAACCATCATCTCTTGGCATTCAAGGACATTACAATCACTGAATGCCCTACCATCAATATCTAGGGTTTCCAACTGACTAGAAACTGAACTGCTATTTAAATACTATAGTTTCAAGGGCAGGTCAGATGCTAGGAATCCTGTGGCGAATAACTAAATGCTTGACTTCCCAAACCCTGTCTACCATCTACAAGACACAAGCCAGCCACGTGATGCAATATTTTGCAGCTCCAACAGCACTCTAGAAATTTGACACCATTCAGAAGAAAACAACTCACTTAATTGGTACTGCATTCACAAACATCCATTCCCTCAACCATTGATATACAGTAGCAGCAGTGTGCCTCATCTATAAGATGCAATGCAGGAATTTACTAAGGTTCCTTCAACAACATTTTCCATGTCCATGGCTGCTACCAGCGAGAAGGACAAAGGCAGCAGACACCAAAACCTGTACATTCCCCTCGAAGCTATTTAGCATCCTGACTCAAAGATATTCCTTCACTGTCACCGGGGCAAAAATCCCAGAACGCCCTCCCTAACACCACTGTGGATGTATCCACGTAACAAGGACTGCAATGATTGAAGAAGGCAGCTCATCATTTTCTATGGCAATCAAGAAAAGACAATAACTGCCGGCCTAGCCAGTGTCACACACATCTCTAAATGAATTTTTTTAAAAAAGATAATCAGAATGATGTTCTCTGAAGATTCTGAATCAACCAACCTTTTTCTCTCTTATCGTTTGTACGAGGAGCTTTATTTGATCAAGTTGATAGTTTCAACACGAGTTTGAAAAATGGATCCAAAGAAATAAAGCATGCTGTAATTATTAGTTATTAACTGGTGTCAGTAACAGGAACATCGAGCATACTCTATAATTATAAAAGTTTTTTGAGGAAGGTGCGGCTGAGCAAATTCATTGACGCTGACTCATAATTTTTACATTAGTTCATCCATTACAAATTTTGGTCGCAACTAACAGCAGATGATTAGAGACAAAAAGCACTGGGAAGCAGATTGTTTCATATTGGATAGTTAATTCTTCCCCAGGTTTACTAGCTTAAAAATGACACTAATATTCAGTTCTTCATTTAGCGTTACAACTTGCTGAAAAGAAAAATGCAGATGCATATCATCAGGATGAATGTTCAGGCCACACAGTTACGTTATGATGATTTGTCATCAAGAGAGTTCACATTTCCCAGATAACACTTCAAATGAGCAGGACTCAAGCCAGTAACATGGTGAGCAGTTATACAGAGGTTAAAGGTACAACAAGTGGTCAGTAACATCTTGGTCATTAACAGAGTGGTAACGCTATTGAACAATCAATAACACAGTATGTAATCATTTCAAAGTATCTCTACAATATAGAAGGAGACCATTTGGCTCATCGCTCGTGTCAACAACAATTCCATCCAGGCCCAACTGCCCTACAAATCCTCCTGACACTAGGATCAATTTAGCACGGCCAATCAACCTAACCCACACATCTTTGGACTATGGGAGGAAACCGGAGCAGCCGGAAGAAACCCACACAGATGTGAGGAACGTGTGCAAAATCCACACAGACAGCGACCCAAGGCCGGAATTGAACCTGGGACCTTGGCACTGTGAGGTAGCAGTGCTAACCACTGTGCCACCATGTAATAGTGGGCAGCACCACAGTGCTCATAACTCGGTGGTTGGTAATAGCATATCGGTTAGAGGCCGCAGTAGTGGATAATGTCATGGTGCTGAGGGAAGTCATGTGGTGAGTAAAGTTTATTTATTATTGTCACAAGTAGGCTTACGTTAACACTGCAATTAAGTCACTGTGAAAATCCCCAAGTTGCCACACTCCAGCACCTGTTCGGGTACACTGAGGGAGAATTTAGCATGGCCAACGCGTCTACGAGCACATCTGTCAGAATGTCCGAGCATCCGAGGAAACCCATGCACCAATGGCGAGAATGTGTAGATTCTGAACAGACAGTGGCCCAAACCATGAATTGAAGCCAGGTCCCTGTTATTGTGTAGCAGCAGTGCTAACCACTGTGCTACCGATCATGGTGGTCTATAATATCATGTGGGTGAGTAATGTTATTTTGGTGTGTTGTGTCATGGTAGTTGGATAATGTCACGACAGCCAGTATTGCCATGGTGATGAGTAATAGTATAGTCAACAGCTTGAGGCTTCACAAACAGAAAAAAAATACATAGTTACAGCCAGATCCCTTATTGTGGATCTAATCCATCCATCCGTCTATTCACCATATCCATCAATCACTTTTCAATCTATAAAAGAGCCTTTAACACGTTTATAATGTGACCTCCATTTAACTGAGAATTTACATTTTTCTTCCTGAGTTTAACATATTAATCTGCCTTCTTCGCCTGAATTACTGGTCACCCTGGTCTCTCACTCCAACGATGTTGCAGTTCCATAAGTTACCAAGACTTATTAACCTCCAGCAGTGCGGATGACATAACCCATGCTGCAAGTGATAAGCCCCCAACATTTCAATGGGATAAGTCAATGCAGTGAGAAGCAGAAGAGTCAGCATAATAGTAGGCCAATATGTCCAAAGAAAGAACAGAGCAGCAAACCTGTGGATTCTCTTTAGCGAATGAGGGCAACTAGCTCAGAGAGAGACAAAATAACAGGCGAGAGATGTCAAGAAGGGTCACCATTAAACCATTGTAAAAAGTCTCACAACACCAAGTTAAAGTCCAACCGGTTTATTTGGAATCACGAGCTTTCGGAGTGCTGCTCCTTCACCAGGTTACCCAACCAAGTCCAACACTGGCATCATAGCTACCATTAAACCAGTCAGATCTTGAACAAATTTGACCTTGATCAGTTCTCATGTAGTCAGAAGGGTAAAACTGAATTTACAAACAGATTTAGCTTAAAAAATAGCAGTTACATTTCTTTGCTCTGGATAGCATTAAGGTTCATTGTACCAGAATTGAGGCAAATCTGAGGGAGAAAAAAGAGGAAAATGTTAAGTTCCCTCAAGAATTTCCAGGTTGAAATGAATCAGCAGTATTCAGAGCAAATATGTCAGCGACACAAACCTGTCCCTTCAAGATATCGTTGAATTATTTCAACCCATAAATCTCACCCTCCGCGGCCATTGTCTCTTTACTACGGGTCTACAAAGTGATGTGTGGTTACGGAGAAAGGAGACTATTCCACAAATAAGATATAGGACGAATGGATTCCCAGACAGCACAATCCCCTTTGTAAAACTCATAAATAATATATAAATGATGGCGAATTCAATGAACGCAATTTGACAACAGATAATCTATGAATTTTAATACAAAATTCTGTAAATTAAGGAGCCCTGAATTTTGTATCGTATTGCAATTATCTATATATTGAAATGATCCTATTAAATATTCATTTTATTATGTCTTCCATAGTTCTTAATTTAATAATTGTCTGTAACTAGGTTATGAAATCTGATTATTTGCATCATAGTCATAATTTAGCATTTGCCGCCACAATGTCTGTCCATCCATCCAAAGTCTAAGATAGCAGAGTTTAAGACAGCAAAACAAAATGCACAGCACCTAAAAATATAGTAGGCTCAATGGACTTTTCTGAAACAACACTTCATGGTTAGCACTGCTGCCTCACAGTGCCAGGAACCTGGGTCAATCCCAACCTTGGGTCACAGTGCAAGCTCCACACAAATATTTTCCCCGTGTCTGCTTGGGTTTCTTCCGGATGCTCCAATTTCCTCCCACATTCCAAAGATGTGTGGGTTAGGTTGATTGGCCATGCTAAAATGACCCTAGTGTCAAGGCTATTAGTAGAGTAAATATATGGGGTGATGGGACTGGGACTCGGGTGGGATTGCAGTCGGTACAGACTCGATCAGTCGAATAGCCTCCTTCTGCACCGTAGGGATTGAATGATGTTATTGCATTCGAACCACAGAATCCCTACAGTGTGCAAGGAGGCCATTCAGCCCAGAGTCTGTGCTGACCCTCTGAAAGAGCATCTGATCGAGGCCCAATCCCCACCCCATCCCTGTAACCCTGCGCAGTTAGCATGGCCAATCCACCCATCTTTGCACAATGTGAGGAAATTAGAACACTTGGAGGAAACCAACTCAAACAAGGGGAGAATGTGCAGATTCCACACAAACTCTCAATGCCAGAATTGAACCTGTGCCACCCTGTCTTGCATAGTGAACAATTATGAGATGGGGACTTTCTATCACATGGCTTCTTCACTCACAAGCACTTTTTCAATCCTCCATTCCAGATCTCTGCTACTGACACCAAGAGAATAAGGGGGAAAAGAGAAAGATTGAGCAGGAAGAGAGGGAGAGGTGATGAAATAGAAGCAGAGGGCAAAGAGAAAATTAAGTAAACACAAAATTGAGAAAGTACCTCAACCATATAGGTGTAGGGAGAGAAAAGGAGCTCAGAAGCACTGTGTGATGGAAATAGAAACTCAGATAAGGAGATTTCTCAAGCCCCAAGAAACTTCAGACACTAAATAGGACCAAAGTTAACTTCATATCACAAAACCCTCACTATTTTCAATGCTTTGAATTATGTCCTGACAACCCATCCAGCTACAGTAATAGTGGCACCCACTCCAACAAGCTACTTATTCCCATGTAACTAGACACAGCTCAATGAAATCTGGAAGTTGGCAATATGGAGCCAGGCTATGGTTGTGACACTTTGTCTCTGAATGTACTTATACACCATACCTCAAACCACTAGTGTCACCTATTTAAAGCCCCTTCAATGTCAGTGGATTGTCTTAAATTCAATTTTTAGTGGCTATGTCCTGCAAATCTATTCATTCAGTAATAATTGACAACTGTGCTGTGCGAATACTGCATGTCTAGGACCAGAATTTTACCACCTCGCCTGCCCCAGAACCGGGGTGAGTGAGGCTTGCAGAACAGCATTCTCCATTGATATCAGACAAGATCTTATGAGGCTGAGGTGGACACAGCGGTAAAATTCCAGCACTACTGTCTGTGCTGAAATTATGTACAAACAGATGCCTTTCCAATTGGGGATATATTTAGAGTGGAACAGGGGAGCCTCACTGGAGAATGAACTAGACTGTGTGCCTGGGAGTGCGCAATGTTAATAGCCGGGTGCTTAACATGAAAAGTTTCAATTTCCCATCACCAATATCCCTAAGCGCTGTCAGCTCAACACAAATTGGTTACAACAACAGCAATTATCTGATCATGGTAAATAAAAAGAGGAAAAGTTTTGAGCTTGTGTTTACTTTATCAAGGGCTGCGGATCAAAGATGGGCAAATGGAGTTGAAGTACAGATCAACCGTAACCTAATTAAATGGTGATACAGGGCCGAGGGGATAATTGGTCTTCTCCTGGACCCGATGAAAGATTGGCTCAATCACTCAAAAGTGAAAGAAGTTAACACCTGCAAAGTGTTATGCAGCATTAAAAATTACCCATCTTTTCACAGCTATTTTTAAATAATGTAATATTGCGGAGTTGTAGAAACTAAAACCAGTATCTGAAAAGCAATTTTACAAAAAAAAGATAGTGATGATGCCTTATAGTACCCAAAGCAACGTACGCTTAAATTAACATTTACATTGGCGATTTCGTCTGTGCTGATCATTATTTATAGTGCAGACACATTGAGATTGTGAAGTCCCCTTAGAGTAACATAATACCATTTGTATTCTTGGGAGCAAGCTGCAACGAACTGCAGAATGGATATTTTCACCTTCATGAGCTGTTGATTATTCTATTCTCTGTGGAGAGGCGAGAATCTGTACTCCTCAAAACAGTTCTTCAACTAACTGCTTGTTGTCCGATTGCCTGTGGTATTGTTGTTTGTAAATTAACCTAACACAAATTATTCTTCAACCCTTGGGCCCACTGAAGCATTGGTGCTATTGAATAAATATTCATTGAACTATTCTTTATCTTTATATTTTTAATATAAATTCATAAACATGGAAGGAAAGGTAATGCAATTTACGCAAACTAACTCATTCCGTTGGAAGTTCCTCGGGCCTCAAAGGTCTCTTCTTGCAGAATAAATCACTGCAGAATAATTTTGCTTATTACTCAGGTCATCATCCTACAGTCCTAAGTTGTGAATTATGTGCAGCTTTAACCTCACAACGCTGTTGACAGTTCTAAGATATGAAGCAGGTAAATTGGAATTTTGTTAATTGGGCATAGCACAGTTCTTCAGTGTTGAGTGTGTCTCAGTTTCCATGTATTAGTTAGGAGAACTGTAGGCAAGAGACTTTGGCAGAATTCATGATCTGCACTTTAAGGAACACCAAATCGTGACCTCAATTCATCAACTTTTTGATTCAAGTCCTGCATCAAAGGAGGCACAGTGGTTAGCACTGCCGCCTGACAGTGCCAAGGTTTCGGGTTCAAATCTGACCTTGGGTCACCGTTGTTGCAGAGTTTGCACATTCTCCTCGTGTCTGCATGGGTTTTTTTCCCCCCACATCCAAACATGCACAGGATTAGGTCGATTGGCCATGATAAATTGCCCCTTCGTGTTAGGAGGGCTAGTAGGGTAAATGTATGACATTACAGGGATAGGGCTTGGGTGGGATTCAGGTTGATGCAGACTCGATGGGCCAAATGGCCACCTCCTTGACCATAGGGATTTCTATGCTTCCATATTAAGATTGCACTCAATATAGATTTTAATGACATCTTTGCTCTGAGTTTATCAAGATCAGCACAATGCAAGGACCACACGGACCCATCGCATGAGGAGGCAGCTTGTTCATGCTTGGCAAGATAAGAAATCCATTCATTTGCTCTGAGGAATCTTTATGTATTTACAGAATCTGACAACCAGGCAGGAGCCCTTTTGTCCCACTTGTTCATTTGCTGGCTCACTGAATGGGTTATCCAGTTCATTGTACCCCAGCCACTCTTTCCAAATAGCCCTATAGGTTCCAATTCCTTTGTGAAAGTTGCAAATACATCTTGATTTTCTTTAATTAATTGATTTGTTTGATATTGTTGCAGAGCTAAATCATAAATGGAGCATAATTTTATTCCTAGGTTACCAAAATAACAAAAGATTTGACTTATTTAATTGTCCAGAGATAACTTCTGCTGACAAACTATCACCTTGAGCCCATGTAAGTGATTTCTCCTATAATTCAGTACTCATTGCATTGTACAGAACTTTGGTGAGGCCACAGCTTGAGTAGTGTGTGTAGTTCTGGTCGCCACATCACGTGAAGGATGCGATTGCACTACAGGGGGTGCAGAGGAGATTCACCGGATGCTGCCCGGGATGGAACATTTAAGTTATGAGGAGATGTTAGATTGGTTTGGGCTGTTTTTGTTGGAGCAGAGAAGACCGAGGGGCGACCTGATTGAGGTGAACAAGATTATGAGAGGCATGGATAGAGTGGATAAGGAGCAACTGTTCCCCTTAGTTGAAACATCAGTTATAAGGGAAGATAGTTTCAAGGGAGGAGCAGCAAATTTGGGGGGGGGGGGGGGGGGCGGTGTATGAAGAAAAACTTGTTTACCAAATGGGTGTTAACAGTCTGGAAAGCTCTAATTGGGAGGGTGGTTGAGATGGGTTGCCTGATGTTCTTTGAAAATTATCTGGATGAGCACTTGACACATCATAACATTCCGGGCTTTGGCCAAATGCTGGCAGATGGAATTAGGTAGGAGTTCAGGTGCTTCTGCTGTGCCAGTGCAGAGGCCTAAGGGCCTCTTCTGCGCTGTGTGATTTTGAGTATTGCTGAAATCTGTAGAAACAATATTTTAAAATGCAAATTCTATTGGAAAGATGCAGCTGTCGTCAAGATTCCATTGGCCAAGGCAAGTGTCACTTGACCAATCAAAATTGGGTATGGTTTAACCAAAATGATCCAGCAATAGTGCTAGCCATCATGGTCAGCAGGAAGAAGGATGCAAAAAATATAAAGCATTATTTTGACTACATCAGCATTAGGCTAATTACACACAATGTAACTACAAGCTAAAGGAAACTTCACCCAAGATATGCTACTCATCCTTAATCTGAATCTTAAAATTTGAACAATAATTTCAATTTAGAACATACCGAGAACCATAGTCAATTTTGCAATCCTAGGCTAAAAGAATGTAAGAGGTGTTAGCTGGTGTTATGGTTCAGGTTCAAAACTCTTAAGTATTTTATGAAGCTCGCCTGAATCATAAATTTTGCATCTTGAATTTGACTAGGATAAGCATAAAAGATGTTTCACTTCACAAGTGATTCAAAAGACCCACTAAGGAGCTTTTATCTCACAAAGTTTATTTAAGAAAATTAGCAAGAACTTCCATCAATTACAAACAAGAAACAAAACAATCACTATAATATATAACTCTTAATAAATATCTCTAATGGAATCCAATTAAAACCAAAATCCAATAAACAAAACCCTTTGTCACTACATAAGCTAAAACTCGCATGATATTTGCATCCAGTTCCCTGAGTCGAATGCTATTTTCAAACGACCTTAAAAACTCAGCCGTTTGTTGTCAGATCTGCTCCCCAACACACCAAAACACACAGTTTATTTACTGTAGCATGGCAACAAGCTTTTCTCTGAGCTAACTGCGAGAAGGACAGAGGTTCCTGTTCTAGCTTGCTTGTATTTTTCACTCAGAGGGTGGTGAGTGAATGGAATCAGCTGCCGTCGGTGGTGGCAGAGGCGAACTCGCTGGGGTCTTTTAAAAGACTTCTGGATGAGTATATGGGAACTATTGGGATAGGGGGTTATAGATAGGTCTGTGGCTTGGTAGGTATAGATGTGATCGGTGCAACTCGTGGGCTGAAGGGCCTGTTTGTGCTGTAGTGTTCTATGTTCTATGTAATGCTGTCTTTAACATTGCAGCCGAAACAAAACAAAGCAGGAAAACTTTGGGCACCTAACCTGCCCACAGTTTTTTTTCTCTCCCACCAATGACTATGATTTTTTTAAAAATCTCTTAAAGGGTACATTAACATCACAGCGGAGTGACTTGATAGATCCGAGGGGAACCAACAAGATTCTAATTGAAAATAGATAATACAGAGAAAATGTCAATAAATAAACTGGTGCTCAATAATGTTACGCAGGAAGGGTAAATACAGGACATTTTAGATGGCAGCAAATACCTTCGCAGAGTAGAACAGTGGATTTGTTTGCAAACACTTGCAAAAGATGTAAAGATCTCTCTCAGAGAGGGGAAGTTATGAGTTAATCCCACGACCGTAGAATTCACGTAAGGAGAGAAAAGAGCTGATGTTTCAAGTAGGGTCTTTTGGACTTGAAACATCAGCTCTTTTCTCTCCTTACAGATGCTGCCAGACCTGCTGAGATTTTCCAGCATTTTCTCTTTTAGTTTTAGATTCCAGCATTCATAGTAATTTGCTTTCATCAGAGAATTCCTGTAATGTAGAAGACACCATTTGGCCCATCAAGTCTGCATCAACTATCTGACAGGATATCCTATCCAAGCCCTCTCCCCGCCCTATCCCTCTAACCTTACACATTTCCCATAGCTAATCTAACTCTCACATCTTGGGACACTAAGAGTCAAGTTCATCATGGCCAATCCACCTGGAGCACTGGGAAGAAACCCACGCAGACACGGCAAGAATGTGCAAACTCCACATAGACAATCGCTGATGGCTGGAATGGAACCCGGATCTCTGGCACTGTGAGGTTGCACTGCCAACCACTCTACCACTGTGCGCTCCTCAATGAAAGTACTCAGGTTGTGTTACACATCTGTGCATTGAGACTAGTTCCATTGATTTGATAGCAGAGCACAGGGTGCATGTGACCATTTGGTCATAACATATGTGACATGCCCCTGAAAAATACAGTGGATTTGTTAATGGAAGTAATTGAGGAGTTTAAGGCAAAGGCAAGGTGACCTTGAAGTGGTGAAGAGAAGAGTTTTTAAAATACTGGAGGAGAAAGATGGAAAAGGAAAGATGGTGCATTACAAAGCAGTTCTGGAAAGTCAGCGTGTGGGTAAGAAAAAGTAAAGTGTAGAAGCAGTAGCCGCTCCAAGGTAAAATATATGATTTGTACAGATTTTTCATAAAATGAGAGTGTTGTTGGCAAAGCCAACATTTATTGCCGATTCCTAATGTCCTTTAAACAGAGTAACCTGCTCGATCATTTCAGACAGCAGCTGGGAGTCAGCTACATTGCTTATGTTGGAATGACACGTTGGTCAGACCAGATAAAGACAGAAGACTTCCTTCCCGAGAGGACATTAGAGAACCGGATGGGTTTTTCTTTGATGACAAATTAATGATTGCTTCATGGTTACTATTACTGAGACCAGCTCTTAATTCCAGATTTCACTCGTTGAATTTAAGTCCCATGGTAGGAATTCCATTTTCTTGGATCACTGTATTACTAATTAGGTTTTGATTTGATTTATTATTGTCACATGTATTAGTATACAGTGAAAAGTTTCATTTCTTGCATGCTATACAGAAAAGCATACTATTTACAGAGAAGGAAGTGAGAGAGTGCAAAGTGTAGAGTGACAGTCATAACTCAGGTTTGGAGAAAGATCAACTTAATGCAAGGCAGGTGACATTACCCTGACACCACATTAAATCTAAAGAACTATCCTTAGATTAGGTGAGGCTTAGAATATCCAGACTTTGTGTAAAGTTGTTTCAAACCTTCGCTGTTTTAACTCTGGTGTTTATTCAGTTAAATGCATGTGTATGTATTCCAGGCCTCATTCAATGCATAAAGATTTCAAAAACATATCCATCAGTCCCAAAGTGAGACTCAGGTTGAGTCCAATATCTTCATTGTTTCAATAACATCAATCAAATCCTCTCTAAGCCATCATTTACCTTCAGTACGTAATCCATAACGTTTATTTTTCTAACTAAGAGCCATTAGGATGACAATCATTCATTTCATCCTGCTCTGCACGTTATTCAGATCCTCAATATCATTGCCTACTGTGGGGCTTAAATTGGGCATGGTACACTGCAAGTCTAAATGTTCTTAGCCTTATGTTTTATATATAATGCTCCAAAATATATACTCTAAAGCTCAAATATATTCTCCCTCAAGTCACATGACACTATTTATGTACACTTATTGAATGATCACAAGTTGCAAAGCTCTTTATCTAATCTATCTCCCTGAGTGTCTATCCCTCAATACATGGCATTTACGAGGCCCAAATATACGGAAGAGCATTAAAGAACAGGAATATGATTATTTATTGAATTTATCCACACCAATCTATAACCTAAATAATATGAATTACTCAGACTGCACCCATTCCTCTTGTCTGTAAATTCCATCATCTCACTGAAAACAACATCTAAATGCTATGGTTGTGCCCATTACCCCCTGTTTTCCTCTGCCTGCTCTCCCTCATTCAGTCATTTACATTAGTGCAGTGCTTTACCATCACAAGATACTTCACTGGCAGTGCTGATCACTGACGAAGAAGAAGGGGGCAAGTTCAGATGAGTGATGAAAGGCATGGTTAAAGAAGTAAGGTGTGGTTAGAGATGATGGCAATGCAAAGTAGTTTAGGAAGATCATTACAAAATGCAGAAGGACTGAAGACTTTGCCACCATTGATGGAGGCGACTGGTGGAGGACACCAGAGCAAAAAGAGTTCAACTCAACAATGAAGCTGTTGCTTCATTAAAAGTTACGCCTTTATAAACCACTCTGTCTCGGACAATATCTGGGTCAGGTTTATATGTTTCTGATTATTTTCCTTCTCTATTTGCCTCTGTAAGTAACAAAATTGAAACTGGTGCAGTAGATGTGATGTACTTTAAGAGTTTAATATGTGAAAAGTTTACGTAAACAAAAGTTTCCTTTTCCCTTACAACATGAAAGGGAAAATTAATAAATGATTTATCACTCTGAGCAAAACATTGATACATTTTCAATGTAGTTTTTCCTAATGCAAATCAATCTTCTCTTGTACTCCTCTTTGACATAACAGAGCAATATTATCTTTGAATTTATTTTAAAAACTTCATTCATTCTATGTCTCATTTTATTCTCCTTTGAACTGAAACTCTCTCTGATTCTTGCTAATAACTTTCTGCTTGGCATCACCTCAGTGCTGGGTCCCTTTTTATCTTATATATATAAGTGAAATCAATGATAATGAGAGGGCAATGATAAATAAGCTTGCAGATGCCACCAAGATTAGTCGTGTGATTAATAGTGAAGAAGGTGGTTGTAGGTTACAGGAAAATATAAATCGATTTGTCAGATGGGCAGACAAGTAGCAGGTGATGCACTTTGAAAGTAACAAGACAAGGGAGTATTTAATGGATGGCAAGACATCAGTAAACTTAGAGGAATAGATGGACCTTGGGGTATTTATTCACAGATCCATAAAGACAGCAGAACAGGTGAATAGCTAGTTAAAAAGGAAAATGGGGACTTGCTTTTAAATAAGAGTACAAGAGCAAAAAGATAATGTTAGAAACGTACAGAAAATTGGTTCGGCCACAGTTGAGTACTATCTGTAGTTCTAGTCACCTCCCTATAGGAAGGATGTGATTGCCCTAGAAGGGGTACAAAGGGTATTCACTAGGATGTCGCCTGGGATGGGGCATTTAAGATTCAAGGAGAGGCTGGATAGGCTTGGATTGCTTTCTCTAGGGCAGAGGAGACTGAGGAACAACATTACAAGGTGCATGACCACGGCAAGTAGGAAACACCTGTTCCTCTTGGTTGAGGGGTCAATCATGAGGGGCCATTGTTTTAGGGTGTGGGGCAAGAGAGTCAGAGAGGATTTGAGGAAAAAAAAGTCACTGAGAGGGTAAACCTTACAACCTTCAAAATGTATTTACATGGTCATTTGTAACACCATAACTTGTCCAAAGTGCTGAAAAATGGGATCAACACAACGTTAGTAGTAGTTTTTGTTGATGCAGACTTAGTGGGCTGAAGAACCTTTTCTGTGCTATGCAACTCTGATATTTCCTGTGCATACTTATCAGCTCACCATCGCTTATCAATGTGTTCCATTACATTGTGCCATTTATATTCTTCTGCTGAAGTCAGTCACTCATAGATGGACATTGTTTGAATAAACTCAAACCCATTCATTGACTGCCTGCGTAATGAATCACAGAATCATAGAACCCTACAGTGCAGAAAGAGGCCCTTCGGCCCATCAAATCTGCACCGAACACAATCCCACCCAGGCCCTACAACCATATCCCTACATATTATACCCACTCATCCCTCTAACCTATGCATCCCTAGATACTAAGGGGCAATTTCTTAACATGGCCAATCAACCGAACCGCACATCTTTGGACTGTGGGAGGAAACCGGAGTACCTGGACAAAACCAACGCAGACACGAAGAGAACGTGCAAACTCCACACAGACAGTGACCTGAGCCAGGAATCAAACCCACGGCCCTGGAGCTGTGAAGCAGCAGTGCTAACCACGGTGCTACCGTGCTACACATAAATGCAATGAAAATTTACTTCAGTGTTTAACAACCACAGCTCTTCCTTCATACCCAGGGTACAACAACTGAATATCTGAACTAACAAGTTTTTATTTAATGCACTATAATCTCAGCTTTGAGAAAGGGATGTCAATTATTCTGGTCCTGCAATCTTAGATAAGTGCCTTGGATGCCATTCCAAAGTTACACAAGATGGTTTTTATTTGCTCAGTAGCTGTTATTATAATTGCACTGCAGCTAATTGAAAGCAAGAACTTGCAATCAACGAGTTTCACTTTTGTAGAGCCAATAGAATGACATGGAGGATGAATAGAGACAGCAGAGAGCCGGGCACGTTGCTGGAAGAGGGAGAAGGAGAAGGGGGAGAAAAGTACTCAGCGGAAGGCCACTCTTCTCAGGGTATTCACAGAACAATTCGCTCACCTGAATCTCATCTCGTCCAACAAAAATCTCCGGTACCTTGTCCGAAAAACTTGAAGCACGTGTTCATCCATTTTTCTCCATTTCTTACATCAGATTCATAGGATGGGATCTTGAGACCATGTTCACTGTCCATGGGATTGGTGGCAGGGCCCAATATCGGGCAAAAACCAAAAGTCGTGAATTTCGCTGGTCAGATCACAGCTTCTGATTTTTTTTCCCATTCTGCACAGCTGACATAATGGGTGTGAACTCAATTTGCATACATTTAAATGGATTTAAGTATTAACATTACCTCTCACAGCATTTGATCACCCCTCCCCTACCATATGTGCTAGTTGCCGGAAGCAGATATAGGATCTTTTGATATAATTTGAATTATTTTCATATCTATTGGTATACAGTGAAAAATATAATTTCTTGTAAACTATACAGACAAAGCATACCATTCAGACAGAAGGAAAGGAGAGGGTACAGAATGTAGTGTTACAGTCTTAGTTGGGATGTTGCAAAACAGCAACTTAATACGAGGGCGGTGGGGGGAGTCCAATGTTCAGAGGAAGGGTGATGCCAAAAGGATGGAGTGGGTGGGGGTAGAGGTCTGATTTCGAGTGAGGGAGCAGCTGTGATGGGGGGGGGGGGGGGGGGGGACAGAAATGCCATATCTTCTGGAAGGAGAAAGAATCTTAACCGGGAGGGGGCAGTTTTGGGGCAAGCCCCTGAAACCCATACTGTGGCCTGATTTTGGTAGGGAGGAGGGGTGAGAAGGGTGGGGGGGGATGTGGAGAGGGAGGTTTACTTCTGTTCCGATAGAAGCACCCTTTAAACATGGTGCCCTGATCTCAGTGCAGTTGGGCTGTAAGTGGTTCGGGTAAGTTACGGTTTTGGAACCATTGTTGTTGTGTGCAGCCTATGAACAGCATCAGTGGAACCAGCTACATGCAGCAATGAGACTAATAGCAACAGGAATAGGCCAGTTCGCCTGTCAAACCTGCTCCACTGTTCCATACAATGATGGCTGGTCAGACATTTTTACCCACACTATCCCCATAAGATTTTATGTTTCTATCAATCAGAAATCTATTAATCTCTCTCTTAAACATGCTCAAGGACTCAGCTTCCACTGCTCTCTGGGGTACAGATTTCCAAAGATTCACAACCCTCTGTGTAAAGAAATTTACATTTCGTCTTTGGAGATGTCAGGGGTAAGTTTTTCACTCAGACCAATTAGGAAAAAGCAATGACCCTCTAACCTAAACCATTCCCTTTTCGTCCATAAACTTATCTACTGACCTCTTAAACGCCCCCAAACTTGGCGCATCTACAACTGACGCAGGCAGGGCATTCCATACCCTTACCACCCTCTGGGTAAAGAACCTACCTCTGACATCTGTCCTAAAACCACCACCCCTTAATTTAAAGCTATGTCCCTCGTGCTAGCTTTCTCCATCCTAGGAAAAAGGCTATCACTGTCCACCTATCTAAACCTCTAATCATCTTATATGTTTCGATAAGGTCCCCTCTTAGCCGCCTCCTTTCTAACGAAAACAACCTCAAATCCCTCAGCCTCTCCTCATAAGACCTGCCCTCCATACCTGGCAACATCCTGGTAAACTTCCTCTGTACCCTCTCCAATGCCTCCACATCTTTCTTATAATGCGGGGACCAGAACTGCACACAATACTCCAAGTGCGGCCGCACTAGAGTTTTGTACAGTTGCAACATGACGTTGCGGCTCCAAAGTTCAATCCCCCTACCAATAAAAGCCAAGACTCCGTATGCCTTCTTAACAACCTTATCGACTTGATTGCCAACTTTCAGGGATCTATGCACATATACACCAAGATTTAAGTTGGTGGAGTGGTAGATAGCGAAGAGGGGTGTTTTAGTTTACAGAGTGACTTGGACAAGTTGCAGAGCTGGGCCGAGAGGTGGCAAATGGAGTTAATGTGGAAAAGTGTGAGGTAATGCACTTTGGCAGGAACAATAAATGTGTAGAGTATAGGGCTAATGGTAGGGCTCTTAATAGTGTTGAGAACAGAAGGATCTTGGTGTATGTGTCAATAGATCCCTGAAAGTAGGCAGTCAAGTGGATAAAGTTGTTAAGAATGCATATGGAGTCTTAGCTTTTATTGGTAGGGGGATTGAATTTAGGAGCCGCAGCATCATGTTGCAACTGTACAAAACTCTAGTGCGGCCGCACTTGGAGTATTGTGTGCAGTTCTGGTCGCCACATTATAAGAAAGATGTGGAGGCATTGGAGAGGGTACAGAGGAGGTTTACTAGGAGGTTGCCTGGTATGGAGGGCAGGTCCTATGAAGAGAGGTTGAAGGATTTGAGTTTGTTTTCGTTAGAAAGGAGGCGGTTAAGAGGGGATCTTATTGAAGCATATAAGATGATTAGAGGTTTAGATAGGGTGGACAGTGATAGCCTTTTTCCTAGGATGGAGAAAGCTAGCACGAGGGGACACAGCTTTAAATAAGGGGTATGAGTTATAGGACGGATATCAGAGGTAGGTTCTTTACTCAAAGAGTGATTAGGGAGTGGAATGCCCTGCCTGCAGCTGTTGTAGATGCGCCAAGGTTGGTGGCGTTTAAGAAGTTAATTGATAAGTATATGGAAGAGAAGGGAATGGTTTAGTTTGGAGGGGCATTGCTTTTTATTTTGGTCGGCACAACATCGAAGGCCGAAGGGCCTGTTCTGTGCTGTATTGTTCTATGTTCTATGTATCCCTCTGTTCATCAACACTATTAAGAGTCCTACCATTAGCCCTATACTCTACACATTTGTTATTCAAATGTGATAGTACACCCATCGATGCCTGTTCCTACAATTATACATTGTTTGCCATTTCCTTTTCAATTTCCTAACTAGACTTACGTCAGGAATGTATTAAGATTTTCAAAATTATAACATACTTCTCCAGACGAATCATTTGTTTGTCTTGATCATTTGTTTTACAGAAAGAGCTGTTGAAAGTTTAGAGTTCAGTTTATTTCATTTGATTATTTGTTCTCTTTTTTTCTGCTATTCCACATGTCATGAGTAGCCCACCAGCCAGCAATGAGTAAACGTGTTCTCCCAAAGGGGCCAATCTTCAAAAACAATACAAAAGCCAACAGACTATGGGAAAACGTTTTGTGAAAATAACCTTTTAATTATTCATTGGTAATTTGAATTTCATCACACAGAAACCCTGATAGGATCTGTAAAGTGATTACTGGTTTCATTATCTCAGTATTTAAAATTTGATACAGTCCCTTTGCCTGAAGGAGTCCAAGAAAATTTACACACGTCACACAGGCAGCGATCGGCACAAACATAAAATGATACTTCCCTCAAACTATGTTTGTTTAGTCTTCATTTTTGTGAGGGCTAATTGCCACTGCAAGAAATTAGATTCCAACGTGCCTCATCACTGTGTATGACGATAAACTCAAGCTCCAATCCCTGGCATTTTCACTGATTTCATAGCGGAGATGCTATCCCTCAAAATTCTTCCTTCCCTGAACGTGCTGCCATTTGTTGCTGAATAGTTCCACAGGGCTCATGCAGATTTCTGATAACTGGGTTAGTTTAAGTTTCTTTATTAGTGTTACAAGCAGGCTTACATTAACATTGTGAAAATCCCCTAGTCACCACATTCTGGCGCCTGTTTGGGAATCATAGAGCCCTACAATGCAGAAAGAGGTCATTCGGCCCATCAAATCTGCATCAACCACAATCACACCCAGCCCCTAGCCCCATATCCCTACATATTTTACCAACTCAGGACAACAAGGGGCAATTTTAGCACGGCCAATCAACCTAATCCACACATTTTTGGATTGTAGGAGGAAACTGGAGCACCCGGAGGAAATCTAACAGGGAGAACATACAGACTCCACACAGACAGTGACCTGAGCAGGGAATTGAATTCAGATCCCTGGAACTGTGAAACAGCAGTGCTAACAACTGTGCTACCGTGGTACACTAAGTGAGAATTTAGCATGGTCAATGCACATAACCAGCATGGCCTTTTGGACTGAGAGGGGAAACTGAAGCACCCAGAGCAAACCCACACAGGCAGTGACTCACATCATAAATCGTACTGACTCCTTGGTGCTGTGAGGCAGCAGTGTTAAGCACTATATACATATTGTATGCCAATTTACATGCTGCTGAGGTGATAATCCAGAATCATGAACCCTTAGAAGGAGTCTATTCGGGCTATCGTGTTTGCCACGACTTTCCGATAGATTATCCCACCACCTCCCTGTAGCCCCACGTATTTTCCCCGCTAATCCCCTTAACCTACATATTTTGGGCAATTTAATAGGCCAATCCACTTAACTTGCACATCTTTGGATGTGTGAGGAAACCAGAACGCTTAAAGGAAATGCACACAGACATGGGGAGAATATGCAAACTCTACACAAACAGTGACTCAAGACAAAATTGAACCAGGGTCCCTGGCACGGTGAGGCAACAGTGCTAACCACTGTGCCACCATGCTGTCCTCCTCTGTCACCGTGCTGCTCTACTGGTCACAACCTTGGAGGTCCAGTTTCTCAATTTAATGCTTAGCTCTTCATAATCTCTATGCAGAGAAATCCTGTCCTAGTTCTACCTATATCATTTGGTACATACATGGACCATGACCACTGGATCTTCCCCTGACCACGGCAACTTCTTGCATGGTCCTGAGCAGATATTCTGAACCCTGACACCAGGCAGGGAATAAGTAGTCTCACGATACCAGATTAAAGTCCAACCAATTTATTTGATAGTAAACCCACAAGCTTTCAGGGTTTTCCTCTTCATCAGGTGAGTAGAATGTTCTGGCCAGGGAGTTCTGTATTGTGAGACTTCTTACTGTGTTTACCCCAGTCCAACGCCAGCATCTCCACACTAGGCAGGCAACACAGCCGCTTGGAATCTCAGTCTTTGCTGCAAAGAAGAATGTCAATCCCCCTTGCGATACTGAAACTTTCAGACTTGAATGATTTCCATCTTTTACCACAAGATCTCGGAACCTTCAACCTTGACTATAGACCACAAAGTCGCACAGCAGACACAGGCAATAAAAACCATTATTGGATTATCAGCGAGGGCCTTCCCTCAGCTCAAAAATCTTCCGTGTTCAATAGCAATTAGAAATAGCACTGAAGGTGTTAAAGGCAGAGAAAGCTGACCTGAATCATTAACTTTATGAATCTCTCCACAGATGTTGCCTGACCTTCTGAATATTTCCAGCATTTTCTGTTTTTCTATATTTCAGATTTCCAGCATCTATAATGCTGCGTTTTTCACACAGAACGTGATCTGGATTGGGGGGCATCCACGTCATGACCAAGACTGGCTCAGCAGCACCAATACAGACTGAGCTGGCCAAGTCTTAACAATCATTCTTGCCAAAATGGGCCTGGTGAGGGAATCAAAAAGAGAGGAATTGCCCTCACCAATCTACCTGCTGCAGATACGTCAATGACAACATCTGTAGGAATAACCCTATTAGAGACAAAGTCCTATTTTCACACTGAATATTCTCTCTATATTGTTGTGTGATAGCATTGCAATGCTTACTGGAATATATTTAGAAAAGCAGTTCAAAATATTGGCATTCGTAAGGCAATGTCGGAATCAGCAGTAGCAAAATTTATGCCTCCATGTTCTCAGGAGATTAAGGAAGTTCAGCATGTCCACTAAAATGTTCATCAATTTTTATAAATGTACTGTAGAATGCACCTGTCCAATGTATCAGTTGGTCTGCCTCCTGCTCTGACCAAGAAGGCAAGAAACTACAAAGAGTTGTGAACTCAGTCCAGTCCATCACACAAACCAGCCTTCTACCCATTGACGCTATCTACATTTCCCACTGCCTCTGAAAAGCTGAGCCAACATAATCAAAACCCCCCTCACCCTGAACTTACTCTCTTCTACCTTCCAACAGAAAAAAGATACGAAAATCTGAGATCAGGTACCGACTAACTCAAGAACAGCTTCTTCCCTGCTGTTCCCCTATATATCAAGCTAATCTTTGTCTACACCCTAGCTATGACTGCAACACTTATATTCTGCATCCTCTCCTTTTCTTCTCCCCTATGTACTCTATGAATGGTATGTTTTGACTGTATAGCGATACTTTTTCTTGTATCCCAATATGCGTGACAATAATAAATCAAAACAGAATTGTGCACAACTGCAAACTAACTTCAGGGTCCCAGTCTCTCACTCAACCATTTCCATCAAACCAGAGAATAAACCCTGATTCACTGAAGAGTGCAGGAGGGCATGTCAGGAGTAGCATCAGGTGTACACAAGATGATAACCTGGTGAAATGATAATGCAAGGCTACTTGCACACCAAACAGCATGGAAACAGCAAGTAATAGACAGGAGGCAGGATTTTCCTCCCTCTCCACAATTAGTTTTGCAGGATCATTTGGTCTCGCCTTTGTCAATGGGATATCGCGTTGACCACATTCCTTGTTGCTGGGAAACGTGTGACAGAGGTGCACCATTAGCAGGACCGTAAGATCCCGCTGGCAGAAGTGGCAGCAAGATTTTGGTGAAGAACTTAGCAATCATTCAGCCAACAGAAAAGATCAAAGTTGTCAGTGCTGCCTTACAGAGCAACAAACATGATTCCACTCAGTCTCTCAGACTTACTACATCAGATGTTTCTGCCTTCCTGCTTATCCCTCTAGAATTCAATTATTTCACAAGACTTCAGAGAAGTGGTCAATGGACCCCCCTCCTGTGAATGGATTCTGTAGTATCTCTCTCTGTGCGGGGGCTTTAATGGGTGCAGCAACACTTAAATACGTCAAGCTGTGTGTAAATCGAAAATTAGATGTTCCTCCAACAGTGTTCAGAAACATTGTGTAGCCAAATTGAATTCTCTCTCACCAGGATCACAGGATCACAAAGGACAACACTGATAGCAGTAACAGAATTATTGCCAAAATAGTTATCAATTTGAGAAACTGGAAGCAATTCTAGAAACTCAACCAATCAGCCCTTTGAGCCTGCTCCACCATTCATTATCATGGCTGATCATCAAATTCAATATTCTGATCTTCCCCCACTCCCCCACCCCCTTGACTCTTTTAGCCCAAAGTGATATCTAATTTCTTTTTGAAATCAGACAACATTTTGACCTCAATTACTTTGTGGTAGGGAATTCCACAGATTCACCAACCTCTGGGTGAAGAAATCTTTTCTCACCTCAGTTCTAAAAGGTTTATTCCTTATCTTCAAACGATGACCCTTCGTTCCAGACTCCCCCTCCATCAGGAACATCCTTTCTGAATCTACTCTGTATAATCCAACAGAATTTTATAATTTTTTAGGAGATCCCCTCACTTTGGCAAAAACATTTCTGAGCCGCAAGTCAAAATTATTCATTAATGGAGAATTGTTTCAGTCTTTGGAAAATTTAGCTTGTCTTCACTTGCTGCTGGCAGGCTCGCAACAGTCCTTGATGTAGCAGACTTTCTCTCTCAACTCTGAACATTTCCTCTCTCTTTACGGCTGAACTGTGCTGGTCCAAGCATCCCCGAGTATCACACAATCCTCCTGAGCTTTTATAACTGAATGCATAAAGATTCAAAGCCTTCAGACTAAGTCCATTCACTTGTTGAGTTTAGGAATATTGTTAAAGTCGGTTCATAATCACTGCTTATGGGATTAAGCCATCTTATGCTAAAAGATTCAGAGATAAACCATTGAGAAGTTATTTGATTGCAAACGTTTTATCTCCAATTCTGGAGTGTTGAAGTGCATAATGAATAGCATAGCCATTGCTGTGTTTTTGAAAATTGTGATTTGGATGTAATTATAAACTAAAGAAGTTGCACTGATCTTGTAGCACATCCTTAAAACTTCTCCAGTGAGCTCTTTTCCAAACTGCAATGTTACAATGGCAATGGGTTATATCTCTGCACAGGCTTTGCAGAATATGAGTTCCTGTATTTGGTGAGTGAGGCTCACCCAGACACAGAGTAGCATGGAGTTTAAAAGCCTCCATTTTTAAAGTGTCAAGAGACTTTGAGTCTGATCTTTACTCCGTAGCTGCTGAACGGCACATTAAGATTGTTGTAAATACAGTGGTGTTGCAAGAATGGCCTCGGTAAGATTATTACATTGGCGATGAGGAGTAAAGTGATTCTTTTCTCCCCTCCAGACCATCTTCACTGTTGAGCCACATAATCCTCCTATAAGAAAAATGTGTCCTTTTGGTAGACTTGGACCCTACGATGCAAGCATTGATGACCGGATCCAGAACACAGAGCACATTCACGATTGATTTCATGACAAAATCATGCCCCACTGCCATGGCGACACTATAGTTAAGAAAACCCACTTGCACCTCTACTTTCCCAAAGGCTCAGGAAATTTAGTGCGTCAGCTACGACTCTCACCAACCTTTACAAATACACCATAGAAAGCATTCTTTCTGGTTGTATCACAGCTTGGTGTGGCTCCTCCTCTGCCCGAAACCGCAAGAAACTACGAAGGATCGTGAATGTAGCCAAGTCCATCATGCAAACCAGCCTCCCAACTATTGACTCTTTTTACACTTCCTGCTGCCTCAGGAAAGCAGCCAGCATAATGAAGGATCATCACACACCATGGACATTCTTCTAACAACTTCCATCAGAAAAGGATGTCACATCTGAGGTCACATACAAACCGACTCAAGAACAGTTTCTTTCTTGCTGCTGTCAGAATTTTGATGGACCTACCTTACACTAAGTTGACCTTTCTCTACACCCTAGCTCTGACTGTAATACTACATTCTGCACTCTCTCCTTTCCTTCTCTACGTAAGGTATGTTTTATCTGTAAAACACACAAAATACTTTTTACTGTACACCAAATACGTGATGATAATAAATCAAATATACAAATGTGAGTTGTTGTTATATGGATCAATGCTGCAGCCAACTTTCACAGTGAATAATGAGGTCCCACTAATCAGCTTATCTGATTTTCATTGCATTGCTTGGCCAGATCATTACTCTTCATTCAATAATGTTGAGAGATCTTTAACTGCGACCTTAGCAGGGAGAAGCAACTTCAATTTAATCACTCATCCCCCAGTACGACCATATCAACCTGGTCTGATAAGTCTCACAGCCTTCTGATTTTGAGGCAGTGGCGCAAATAACTGACATTCAATTGCTGAAGTTGTTAAGAAAATTTTAGTCCCTCGAAGGACTCCTGCAGTTGATGTTTTGGAAAATTATTGAAAATTACTTGACTGTTTATGTACAATTTCAATTATGTTATCTTAAAATCAGCCAAAATCTTTGTTACATGCGGGTAGAAGTTTCAGTTTGATCCTTTCAAACCTTTTCATCAGTGCTGGCACAATCTTGACACTTACTCTATCAGCAGCTCTAACGAGAATCTTGAACTGTTTGTAGAACAAATGCATTTATTATTCATAATTGCACAATACACACCAAGCTAAAGATTTTAAAATTTATCTAGTGTTGCAAGTAGCTTATATTAACACTGCAATTAAGTTGCTGTGAAATTTTCCTAGACGCTACATTCCAGTGCATGGTCGGGTACACAGACAGAAATTAGCATGGCCAATGCATCTAACCAGTATGTCTTTCGGACTGTGGGAAGAAACCAGAGCACTTGGAGGAAACCCAAGCAGATACTGGGAGAACGTACTGACTCCCCACAGATAGTGACCCAAGCCAGGAATTGAGCCCAGGTCCCTGGCGCTGTGAGGCAACAGTGCTAACCACTGTGCCCATGCTGCAAATTATAGTGAAATACATATATTAAATGTCTGAGCAGTGTCACATAGGAATCATAGTGGGGAAACACATTGAGGTAATTAGATGACGTTATGAGAAAAATTACATTTCAGCATTCAATGACATGAATAGGCACCACAATGCAGCGATTAAGTGATTTTCACAGTAACTTCACTGTAGTGTTAATGTAAGCCTACCTGTGACACTAATAAATAAACTTACTGCTGTGCTTTTTAGGTGTCAGTTTGGTTAACTTGTAGCACTCTTGCTCATGACTTCAAACTTATTTATGGACTACTGAGCATATAGCTAAAATTTTATATTCGTTCCTCTGATGTGTGCATAGTTGGCAAGGCTAGCATTTGTAATCCATTTTCTCACGCCCTCAAGGTGATTGTGAGTCACTTTCTTGATGTTTGAATCCATGTAGTGCAGGTACACTCTCAGTGCAGACAACGAGTAACAGGTTTTGGAAAGTTTGTTTCAGTGAAGATTTGAAGGACAGCTGCTTTGACACTGATCTTGCCTTTCTGAAGTGTTTTTTTAATCATTAAGGGGATATGAGCGTCACTCTGTCCGGATTTATTACCCATCCCTAGTATTGACCACCTTGAGAAGCTGGTAGTGAGCAGCCTTCTTGAATCGCTGCCCTCCATATGCTGTAGGTTGACCCAAATTGCCATTAGGGAGGGAATTTCAGGATTTCGACTGTGAAGGAAATATTTCCAAGCCAATATGGTGAGTGGCTTGGAGGGGACCTTGCATGTGATGTTGCTGCCCTTGTCCTCCTAGTTGGAACTGGTTGTGGGTTTGGAAGATGTATCTAAGCATCTTTGGTGAATTTCTGAAGTGTATTTTGTAGATAGTCTATTATCAGTGTGCACTGTCATTGGCGGCTGGAGCGGATGTTTGTAGATGTGGTGCCAATCAAGTGGGCTGCTTTCTCCTGGATGGTGTCAAGCTTCTGGAATGTTGTTGGAGCACTCAGCCAAATCCCCATTCTCTGCAGTGAGGGGAGAGAATCCCGACTATCAGCAATGTCGAAAATTCCATACTAACGCACCCTTTAAAAAACCAAACCCCACCAATATCTGTTCTAAAGTGAGAATAAAATGTCAGGTTTTTGAGTCCCTTTCTTTCTCTGTGCTTCCCTTAATTAGGTCACAGTCAGGTAAGTACTTAGTTGGACAGGTTACAGGCACCTCGATTTCATTGAATCGATTTCAATCACTTACCTCCGTGTTTTGTGACAGATTCCCCAAAGAGGCTGCAATATGTTGACACTGCAGAAAGTCCACAGCCTGACAGAGAAAGCAATTGCAGAGTAATCTCAAATTTACCCAAACCTAACTAAACAAATGCAAAATATTGATTCTGAGAGTCAATGGCTGATGCAGTTAGTGAGAAAGAAACAGACAGCATTCCACATTGGTTGACAAAGACGGCGGGAGAGAAAGAAAGAGCAATATTCTGACTAAGACCTGAATTTTTGAATCAGGGGAAAATGGCCTCATTTTAATGTCTGATCGCCTCGTACTGTAAGACCAGCCAGAATTGGGTGTTCAAGTCACACAAATTTGAGGTATGAATATAAATAACCGATAAAAGCTGATGCTTAATTACCTCAAAACACTACGGAAAATTTTATAGGGCTAAGTGGAATAATCATAACTTATTTGCATTTGTATGCTAAACCTCAAATCCATTTGGGGTTTCAAATCACTAGAAGTCAAATTAGTGAAATCCTTCAAGCAGTGTGCCAGCAATACATACGGGGTGTGATTTATCCGACGGCTGTGTTGCTCAAGTAACGCAAAGGGGCGGGAAATGTCAGCGGCTGGGGAATCTGTCACAAAACACGGAGGTAAGTGATTGAAATAAGCTGAGCAATGGTGTGTGGTCTGGGAGCTTCTTGCTTTGTATTTAACCAGGAGTGTCAGTTCCTCTGGGACTCCTCGTGTAGACTGCTGAGAAAACTCTCCGTATGCTGTCGTCAGACTTGTAAATAAAGGGATTTTGGTGATATGACTTCTGCCTCCGAGGACTCATTATACCCAGCCTCCCGCAGCAACACCCCATCTCTGCAAATTATCTCTACCCTCCCTTGTTGGCAGGGCTTTATTAACAGCTCAGGTTCTCACGTTTCATGCATGCGTCTTTTTAACGTTCCATAATACTTGGATTCTTTCTGTTCACATCCTGATGTACTTCACTGGATTTTAGCACACGCATTGCCAGCACTGGCCAGCATTCTCCAGCCCTTCACACCCTGCTGCTGCTGGTGCCGCCAGAGAGAATTGGCCCTCAGCCGAGGGTCCATTCACTGCAGCAGAGTCCATCCTCCGGGATCCCGGCTGGAGAAGCGCGTCACTATCTCTTGTGAACAAGTGGTAATGCCACTGGCAACCCGTTGAGTACAATCGGCATTTGAGAAGAACGTTCGGGAGAGTTGCTGGAAAGTATAATTGTATGCAGCCAATTAGAGAACCTTCCTCTGCGCTCTTGCTGAAGCTATTGGAGATATTGGCTTATCTTCTTGGAATAAGCTGAGCAATGATACGTGGTCTGAAATGATTGTAAATGCTGTCCATAAATGTACTGATGATGCTTTCAACTACGTGCGTGATTATCAACCTTTTCTTATGATCAGGAATACTTATTTTCAGCCTTAGATAACATCCTTGAAGCAAGGCAACTGGCCTTTCTGCTCCAATGTGCATTCTGTAGGAGAAGAGTGCTTCCAATCCATAGTGATGCAGCGCAAGTCACTGACAAGGCCTTGATTGGGTCATGTTGCATCAATAATTCTGACAATAGCAGAGCATGTTTGTGAATGTCTCTTCCTGGTTTTCTCCCCACCCCATTGTTGCTTTAACAATTGGCAGGGTGGGGCTGAGCCAATATATTTTCTAAAAACCTACGATAATAATTCACCATTCTGCAAAATTACTTTAATTCAAAGATGTCCGTTGGCTGTGGAACCCTTTTTTTTAAAATGGATTTTACTTTGTCTTCCAAAATCTTTTGAATCCACCTTAAAACCTAAATAGTTAAACTACACCTGTTTGGAAAGTCCATTTCTCCCATTCGGCCTGCTTCTTCAAGTCACTGTTCTCCACTGAAAGGCTGATTACATTTTTTTTTAAATGGTTGGGGATAATCGCAATTCCCAGTTTTGGCCAGCTCTGACATTGCCTGCCCCTTTGGCCCATCAATGAGACCTTTAATCAGGGATTTCATGTCCTAACAGATCCACCTGATAAAAGTTATTACGCCAAGGAAGATGGTTCTTGTTGCAAAAGCTGCATAACTCACATCCGGGTCAAAGCAGAATGAAAGCACTGGCCTCACATTATGTGTGGTGACCAGGGTTTGATACAGAAATAGAGAAGATGGTTAGTCCGTGCCTAGCTGTCAAGCTCAACAGGCTCTGCTACATTCCCTGAGTGTCATGTGGTCAGGCCCGATGCTATAGAGTCAAGGTGAGAAGCTTAGTCAATCGAGCGCAACCTGGGTCAGGAAGAATCAGCAGTTGGAGCCAAGAAAGACAAATGTATATTCACATAGTATTCTGCCAGAGTGATTTACCATTTACCACATTATCATCCAGATTATTGATATAGATGACAAACAACAACGGACCCAGCACTGATCCCTGCGGCACATCACGAGTCACTGGTCTCCACTCAGAGAAGCAATCCTCCACTACCACTTTCTGGCTTCTTCCATTGAGCCAGTGTGTAATCCAATTTACTACCTCTCCATGTATACCCAGCAACTGAACCTTAATTATGGATTACCTTTTCAAAGGCCTTACTGAAGTCCATGCAGACAACATCCACTGCTTTCCCTTCATCCATTTTCCTGTTAACCTCTTTGAAAAACTCCAATAGCTTTGGTCAAACATGATTTACCACATAAAAAGCCATGTTGACTCTCCCTAACAAGTCCCTGTGTTGTTAATTGTTGTGTTGGCAATAAAGCCTGTGTGTTCTGAAGCCTCTTCAAGTCACTTGATTTATTACACCAAATTTGTCAAGAACTAAAAATTCAAATTAATAAAGAAAGAAGGACTGAACAGTTAATGTTCTGAGCTATCAAAGAGGAGACATTACTGTGTTGAGGAAAAAGCGTCGAGTTTTGCAAACTTATATAAAACATTAATTAAAATAGAAAAACGGTGTGCAATATTTTTCAAATATACACTTTTTATTCTTCAATCATAATAACCATGTATAAGCTACGTAAATTTCCCAACCGAAACCAAATAATACATTTTGTCCACAATGCATGCTGACACTGTCCAGTTTACTGACAGGATCTGGTGGTGTTTGCATCAGTGAAATTCCCAGAGGAAACATTACAGATAAATAAACATTACAGCACTGAATGGATCAATCAGGAGATATACAATATCTTTTATTTGACATTGAGTTGCAATTTCCTCCCTCCCGAGGAAGGTATTTAAAGCCCATGAATTTACCTGTCTTCACATATAAATTGATGTCTGTTGCTCGCAATGCTTGTTGATTTATGTTGTATACGACCTGAGCCAAAATTGTAACATGACCATATTAACATTGGAAAATTTGACCTAAATGCTTGTAAAAGCTTGGGTTTCTTCCAAAATTTAAATTGATAGGAGTAATGCTGCTTCTGCAGCTCTAAGCCAGCAGGATTGTGTCTGTGCACTGATGGCCACAATATGACGACATTGCCCGATATTTAGATGGAAGCCCATTTATGTTGTGATATTTGCAGCCTCTGCTCACTGAAGCTCACCAACTCAGGAATATTCATCATAATATAAAAGGCATGAATATGGGTGAAGGAAATAAAGCACATTTCTATTCCACTCGCTCTTCTTAAGTTGCGTGCTTGAGAGCGCTCTTGAGCAATTGTTTGAAGATAAACATTTATACATCAACAACAGAACAACTTGCTTCTGAATACTTGGCTGGATGCTTTCAATTAGACCTCTTTTTGCTTGGTCATCATTTCAATAAGTCTGTGCAGTAATCCTTGATCTGAAACACTCTGATAAAAACCAGAGGTCTTTTTTTCCCTTGTATTATCTATTATCTATAATACTTATAACTACACAAATTACCTGATCATACAACTATTTGTGGGGGGTTTCTGTGCTATTATTTTTTATTGATTCATAGTTCATGGGAGTTTTTGGCTAGACAACCATGGACAGTCTCTGGCTATTGCCCTTTCCTAGCTGCCCTTAAACTTGCTGGACCAATACAGAGAGCAGTTGAGAGAATCAACCACATTGCTGATTGCTAATACACTCAGCAGATTTTCTCCCCTAAAGGGCATCTGTGAACCAGATGGGTTTTTCTGGCAATCGACAATGGTTTCACGGTGATTAATTCGAGACCTTTTCACTGAATTCAAATTCCACCATCTGCCGTGACAGAATTTGAACCCAGGTCATCAAAACGTTTAGAATATTGTGTGCAATACTGGTCACTCTATTGTAGAAAGGATATTATTAAACTAGAAAAAAACTCCAAAAAGATTTACTAGGATGTTACCGGGACTTGATGGATTGAGTTACAAAGAGAGGTTGGATGCACTGGGACTTTCAGCCTCTGACATCTAGAGATGAGAGATGATCTCAGAGGTCTACAAAATAATGAGGCGCATCAATCAGATACATAGTCATTATCTTTTCCCAAAGATAGGAGAGTCTAAAACTAGAGGGCATAGGTTTAAGGTGAGAGGGGAGAGAAACATAAAAGTGTTCAGAGGCGCAACTTTTTCATAGAGGGTGATGAGAGTTTAGAACAAGCTGTCAGAAGTACTAGAAGAGGTGGATACAAATTTTGTCTTTTAAAAAGCATTTAGAGAGTTACATGGGTACATTTGGTATAGAAGGATATGGATTAAACACGGGCAATTGGGATTAGCTTAGGGATTTTAAAAAAAGGACGACATGGACAAGTTGGGCCAAAGGGCTTGTTTGCATGCTGTAAAACCTCTATGACTCTATAACAGTAGCAGAATTATTGGATTCATAGTCTACTGATAATATCACCAGGCCATTACTTTACAACAGTGACCACACTTCTAAGGTCTTTCATTGGTGGTGAAGAGTTTTGTGATATATGGAAGGCATGGAAGTTGCTCTAGGAAGGCAAGTTTTTTTTTTCTTGCTTTGGATTTTTAATTTCTTGAAATTAGCAACATTTTCTGTGTGTGTATGTGTGGGGGGAGGGGAGGTCAAAGGGGATAGGCTTCATATCGCAGCCAAAAAACTATCTCCATTCTTTTTAAGAAATAAAATACTCCCCACTCTCTCTCTGAAGAATATGGGTAGCCTTTATTATGTGCCCCAAGTGGTCTGTCTTTATGCATTTGCAGACATTCCATGCATTAGTGAGCAAAATGACTGAGTGGATATCAGAATTGAGCCTGATGTGTCCTCAACTCAGGTCAACGCATCCACATTTATAGAATCCCTACAGTGCAGGAGGTGGCCATTTGGTCCATCAGTCTGCACCAATCACAATTCCACCCAAGCCATATTCCCATAACCCCTCATATTTACTCTTGCTAATCCTCCTGACACGAGGGTCAATTTAGCATGGCCAATCAACCTAACCCGTAGATCATTGGTCTGTGGGAGGTGAACAGAGCAGCCAGAGGAAACCCACACAAATATGGGGAGAATGTACAAACTTCACACATATAGTGACTCTAGGCTGGAATTGAACCCGGGTCCCTGGCGCTGTGAGGCTCTATTGCAATCAGGAATGCGAACCCTCACTTACTTTGCTCTCCCATTAGAGAGAGGAACATCCTAAAACCCATACTTCACTGATAATGGGGCAAAAAAGATATGTTCAGCAACATTCAAGTGTAAAAGGGTCACACAAACACCCTGTTAACTGGAAGCAGTCATCTTATAATGGGAAGCATGTCTGTTTGATTGATTATCCTCAACATGATGGCCTCAAGTGTTACTTTTTTTAATCAGGATGAGAAATGAACTATTTCCCATCCCAATCATATCTGTTTATAACCAAAGAAATATCTTTGATTACAATTGTGTCAAAGTTGCAGGCTAGTCAGTGGAGATTGAAAGCTGTTATTGTCAGCAGTGTGTGTAATTATCTTTTTGCAACTACATCAGAAGACATTTCACCCATTCTCATTAACTTATTTTTATGGAATCTGGGCACAGGAATTTTTGGGTAACTGTGTTTCCTTGTTTTGGAATGTGCAGGAGTGGTTAGGAGTAGCTTTCAAACCCACTCACATTAGACAAAAAAGTGCAGACTCAAGTTCACATCATTTGCGTGATTTTAACTAATTAAAGAGATGTAAAATATAGAATATTAGAATGATTTCGGAGCGAGAATGGAGACATTGCTTACCACAAAGAGATTTCAGATCTATTTCTTCCAAAGCTTGTAGTTTCTGACAGAGTGTTATTCCATCATTTCACAGTGATGTAAATATAATCTTTATATTTCAACTCATTTCAGTTTGTAACTTTTTAATTCATTCATGGGTCATTTTCAATTTGATTTATTATTGTCACATGCATTAAAATATAGCGAAAAGTATTGTTTCTTGTGTGCAATACAAAACATACCATTCATAAAGAAGGAAAAGAGAGAGTGTGCAGAATGTAGTATCACAGACATAGTAGAGTGCAGAGGAAGATCAATTTAATGCGAGGTAGGTCCATTCAAAAGTTTGATGGTGCCAGGGAAGAAACTGAATTAAAGCATTGTTAGAGAGTTTAAAAGAGTTGGAATGAAGCTTTAGAAGCATAAAACAAGATTAAAACATAGAAGTAGAAGGTATGCTCGACACAGCTTACAAGTTGCCACCTCTCTCTTGGGCATCTCTGGCTGGCCAACATTTATTGCCCATCCCTAGTTGCCCTTGTTCAGAGGGCAGTTAAGTGTCAACCGCATTGCTGTGGCCCTGGAGTCACATGTAGACCAGACCACGTGAGGACGGCAGATTTCCTTCTCTAAAGGACGAGTGAACCGAATGGATTTTTCCGATAATTGGCAATGGCTTCATGATCATCAGTAGATTCTTAATTCTGGATTTTTTTTTTATTGAATTCAAATTCCACCACCTGTTGTGGCGGGATTCGAGCCCAACTCCCCAGAACATTAGCAGTGCTTCTGCATTAATAGTTTATCTAGCAACAGTAGCACCTGTCCACCGCCTCCCTTCATTATACTAAACATCTTTGGAGAAGTGGGTGTTCAGGAATCTCCCTCATCTTGTAGCCTAACTTGGACTCATCCACTTAGTTAAGTGAATTTAATCTACATCCATTTAAGGCTTTTGAAAAAAAGAGCAAAGCCCTTCATTGACCAGAGCATACTCCTCACTCCCTGCACATGACTGACAGCTCGCTAGCTTTTGGAGTTTGCTTCTCCATCAAGTGAGTCACTCCACACAGACAGTGACTCGTGCCAAGATTTGAACCCAGGTCCCTGGAGTTGTGAAGCAGCAGTACTAACTACTGTGCTACCATTGCGCTCTTGTTGGTTGATGATGCTGATTTAATGCTGACAGATATGAGCAGATATGTTTTAGTTGTACAAATATCAAACACTCAATTTTCCACCATAACTACTTCATTAACATGCTACGCAAATCACCTGCATAAAATGAACATCCAACATTTCTAAATCATGCAAGATTAAAGATAGGCTATAAATTATTTTAGAAATCTTATCAGTGGGATTTTTGCTACCCTCCATTGCTTATCTCTTGACTCTAACTTCATTTATATCTTAGGTTCTATCTAAATGGCAAACGTTGTGAAATATCTGAGAGAGAATCTGGTGAATTGTAGTGATGGATGGTAATAATTTCTCCCTCAACAAAGTGAAGAAGATTGCCATTGACTTCAAGAAGCATAATGAAGGACATGATCTCGTCGACATTAATGGTGATGAAATAGAAGTGATCAACAGCTTCAAGTTTCTAAGTATCCAGATCACCAAAAATTTTTCTAGTCCCTGTACACTATCACTCTCGCTAAGAAAGCCCACCAATGCCTCGACTTTCTCAGCAGACTATGGAAATTTGACATGTCTGCTCCCATTCTCACCTATTTTTGCAGATGCATCATAGAAAGCATCCTTTCAGTTTGTATCACAGCTTGGTATGGCTCCTGCTCTGACCAAGACTGCAAAAAACTACAAAGGGTTGTGAACATAGCCCAGTCCATTAAGTAAACCAGCCTCCCATCCATTAACTGCATCGAGACTTCCAGCTGCCTCAGAAAAGCAGCCAGCATAATCAAGGACTTCACACACCCTAAACATTCTCTCTTGCCCCTTCTTTTGTCGGGAAAAAGATGCAAAAGTCTGAGGTCATGTAACAACCAACACAAGTCTGCTGCCGTCAGACTTTTGAATGGACCTACCATGTATTAAACTGATCTTTCTCTACACCCGAGCTATGATTGCAACATTATATTCTGCACTCTCTCCTCTCCTTCTCCTCCATGTACCCTATGAATGGTATGTTTTCTCTGTGTAGCATGTAAGAAACAATACTTTTCTCTGTATTCCACACGTGTGACAATATTAAATGAAATCAAAACCCGAGTTTCCATACAAACCATTAAAATCCTGATACGGGTCCAGTAATGGCCACACCACCACTTGCAATGCAAAGAGGCAGTGTGGCACGTGTACTGGTCTCCAAGGGGGATAGTGTGATGTCATCCATGTGCGGTTGCTACAAACCCCATTATTGATTGGCCAAGGTTTTTTGAATTGTAAACCCATCCATCATATTCGTGGCAACATCAGCATTGTGTCAGTGCATTGCTGTGATACCCCAAGAACTGGCTTTGGCTTTGCATGATCACTGCTAGGAACCACACTAAATGGTACAATTGCAAAGATTTCTTCAAATATTATTTTGTGTTACTGTCTCCCGATTAATATCTTTTGTGCAATTTGTTCAATTATATAGCTGCCAGATTGGGCAGTTAGCAAGTGAATAGAGTCATAATTGTACAGATTTAAACTTCCTTGATTAAGAAACTAATAAACCTAACATGCTGTCCCCCAGTGCTCTGTAATGCAAGATCTTTCTGATCAGTGCCAGGTTATTATCTCACTGAACTAACTTGCCTTGCACTTTTCAACATCTATTCCTAATAAGTGGGAATACATTGAACACTGGGCAACATGGTGGCACAACGTCTAGTACTGCTACCTCACAGCTCCAGGGACCCAGGTTCAATTCTGGCCGTGGGTGACTGCCTGTGTGGCCTTTGCACTTTCTCCCCGTGTCAGCACGGGTTTCTTCTGAGTTCCTCCCAGTGTTCAAAGATGAGTGAGTATGTGGATTGGCAATGCTAAATTATCCTTTCGTTTCCCAGGTTAGATGGATTAATGTGAAAATGTCTAAGGTTATGGGGATCGGGCAGAGTAGAGGGTCCTTATCTGTCAGAGAGTCAGTTCTGACCCCATGGGCCAAATGGTCTCATCTGCACTGAAACGATTCAATGATTCAACCTCCCATTTGCCTCTTCCAGGGGCCTCTCAGCATCAGATAGCTTATTTAGCAATTAGATCCCCGACTCCTTTCTTATCCAAACACAGGGCAGTAAGAGTTGCTAATTTCAGCTGTCAGCATCTGTCTATTCCCAATGTCTGAGAATTGTTCAATTTTATACATTTTCCTCTGATGGTTAATCAGGGCATCGTGAGCCACGAGCTGATGTGCAGGAACTTTCCAAATCCACCCACCCAAGTCAATGTACCTTTCACTAGCCCATCAAATTATCCATCCCACACACAGCAATTCCTGGAAAATTCAAATCTATTCTTCCTCAGCCTTTGTCTCCTGTTCTCAACCTACACATGCTCTCTAGCTCATCAAATAACATCTTAACTAAACAAAATAAAAACAATTTTATGCAACCAATATGATATGGCTCAGTTTGCAATTGCCACCCTTACAAGTCAGTGAGAATTATCCAGGCATTGCAGTGAACAAGATAACATGCATAGCCAGGAAAATAATTCTTGTTAGATTTCAATGCATCTCCAATCCATATGTTAAATTGCACAAAGAAACATTCAGTAAATGTCATCTTTTTGCTCATTGCATATATCATATGTCATCTATAATCTAAACAGGCTTGTCGCTTCAAGAGAAATTAGATGGAAAAGTACAGGACCTCAAACAGACTCAAGTTGAAAGGAAAGATGATGACGCGTGCCTGAACTGCACTCGATTGCTGATGAAGCAGTGGGTTTTGCTGAAACGTGCAGCAGTCATCCATTTAAATCGTGCAGCCCTTGCTGAATGAAGACAGCGGGTCATTATGAATCTATCATGATAGCCCCTGCCTGGCACGGTAAGTGGACAGTGTTCCTGCGGACACCGCTCTACTTTAAAAATCGCAAGAGCCACAACTTCCAAAGATGATGATTATTGTTTGCATGGCTCAAGTTTTTAACTCACTCAGCCTCATAGTGAAATGCTGTGCAAAGGAGATTGTATTCGGATAAATACAATGGGAATATGTGTATTTGCCTTGACTGATGAATAATTTGAACGTATTTTCTGAAGAACATCAGGATACAATTCTCCAACGTGCTGGCTGAAAAATAAACCATTTAAATAAAAAGCACAGTGGGACTTGATGCAAAAAAAGATTGGAAAAATGGTATCTGATGTGCTCCAGATTTTGATTGCCCAAGTGACCATTACTAATAGAGAATTACAAAGAAACAGAGGATTGGAATGCTGGGACAAAATCAAATTAAAATCAACTGAACATTATAGGGAAAGATTTTACTGTGAATGATGTCTACATAACAGCATCACAGTATGATTGCTATTCATCTGTGTCCAGGAAATTTGAACACATGGATAATGAAACAAAGTTGTAACAAAGTGGACCTGTAAACAACTTTATACCTCGCGAGAAGAGATATGCAGGTTAGATTGATTGGCCATGCTAAAATTGCCCCTTAGTGTCCCAAGATGCTTAGGTTAGAGGGATTAGCAGTTAAAATATGTAGGGATATGGAGGTGGGATTGTGGTTGGTGCAGTCTCGATGTGCCGAAGGGCCTCTTCCTGCATTGTAGGGTTCTATGATTCTATGATTAGTATTATCAATGCAGCAACCTAAATGTTACAAACTCTTTTCAAATAATCAGCATTTTTTCTTTACTTTAACCTGAAATTCTAAATCACTATCAACACCACAAAATTCTGAAGACAGAATTATCATTCCGATGCCCGGACATCATGGTGAGATCTATTTGCACCATCTGAAGCTCCAGGATTTCATCCAAAAGATCCCCAATATTGCATACAAACCAACCTGCCCTAACGATTACCAACCATGAGGTAATGGGATGTGGGGGGGTGGGGGTGTGATGATGGGATGTGGGGGAGGCGGGGGGGGGGGGGGGGGATAAAATTCACAATCTTCCTTAGCTCAAAGAAATTAGAATGTCCTTTGCAGTATTCAAAATAAGCAGATAATTGCTTCTGTGAAAGAGTTGCATAACTTCTGGCTTGCAAATCTCTACCTCTGAAGCGGAGCTGAAGGAAGAGAAAAGGATTAGCAATGCAAACTGTTCCGTGAATAAATATGGAATGTGAATGCATTATTGCTCATGTATTCTTCTTAAACATCAAGTTGCTGCACAGACTTGAAATAATTCTAAAAACGTTGGCGTGCTGTCGCTTCATCTCCTTGCTTAAAAACAATTGATAAAATTGGACTTTGAAATGATCACAACAGGAGTGGAAAAATTAAACCCAATAACCAATCTCCTCAGATGCAAGTCTAAGTTCAAATCAGACGCAAAGCAATTGAATAAAGGTGATCTTTCATTGAAAATCAGTCTGGGGTTATCAATGATTTGGATGAATGGAGACATCAACTTAATTGTCCACTAGTTCACGCAAAACAATTAGCTAATATTTCTTTTATTTCAGGGTCTGGTTGGCAAATACAGAGCAGGGAAGGATCAGAGGTTGAGAGCTTACATTTCAGTGGCAGGCTCACTCAATGTCACGAGTATTCAGGAATTTGAAGTCAGTCACTGAAGATGAGAATCACTGATTAAGTGCGTACCAACTATTCCGGGAGTATTCCTGGGGTTAAAATCCTGATTGAGACTGAAATATTTTATCAAGAAAGAAACCCCCAACAACATGAACAGAAATAAACAATTGGAATATATTTCACCTTTTTAAGACTTTAACTGAAACAAACTAAATTCAACTCAGATCAATCATTAACTAAAGAGCAACTAATACAAACCACAAGAAAATATCAATTTCATGTTACCTTACACAACCGAAATATGCCTTCTGAAATGCATTTATTCAAACTCAAAGGGGAGGCAATTGCCAAATGGTATTATCGCTAGGCTATTAATCTCGAAACTCAGCTAATGTTCTGGATTGAATTTGAATTCAATAAAAATATCTGAAATTATGAATCTCTATGACCATGAAACTACTGTTGATTCTTGGAAAATCCCATTTGGTTCAAAAATGTTCGTTAGGGAAGGAAATCTGCCGTCCTTATCCAGTCTGGCCTACGTGTGACTCCAGATCCACAGCAATGTAATTGACTCTTAACTGCCCTTGGGCAAGTAGGGATGGGTAATAAATGCTGACCAGCCAGCAACATCCATGACCCACGAATAAATTAAAAAAAAAACTTCACTTCTGGCTGATATGTTGCATTAAAGGAACCATCTCAGTCATTCTCACGGTTCCAGCAGAGGTTTGTCTCTGCCTACCAAGTCAGGTTGAAACTTCCAGGGTCCGCTGGCACTCATTCCACTCTGTCCGATTTTTCCAGGTCTGATCACCACTCCTCATCCTCCAAATCTTCAAAAGTTCCCATCTATTCTGTTCTCTTTACTTGAGCAGAAGCACAGCTCTTAAAAGTGTCCTTCTTGACCTTTAAGACAGGCAGTTCTTCCTGCTCCTCAAAAGTAGCAGCTTTTGTCCTGCCCTGTCACAAGGGCTAAAATCACTGATCGGTAAGTTGCCATTCAGGTTTCACACCCATTGTGCCAACCTGAGATCACATGGGCACTTCTGAGAAATTCAGGGTCTACAGACAATGTATACCATTCATTCAGAACTTGTTCAGCTTTTCAGCTGAAGGGAATATCTCAAAACGTATTTGTCCTGTAATGTTCAGCATTTATCACAGTCAGAAAGTCATACCTAACTTGCAAATAGTATTTCTATGGCATGCTTTATCGCTTGCTATCAAAGGCCAATTGTGGGTCAAATATTTACATAAACACACTGGCACTTTCACATAATGTGTATAAAATATATAAAGTTGTTAGTTTGTGGCTAGTTGCATTCCTGTCTTCCTTCAGCAAGATGGGAATCGTGCACATGGGAGAATATACATCACGTGGAGCATCCAGTTGATATAACATGGGATCTTACTGTTGTGTTTTGGGAGCATCCATTCACTGGATGGGTCAGCATTAATGAGTCTCAATTGGGGTATCTAACTTCCAAGTTGAGGTTTGGAATAGAGTTAGAGAAAAGTTTTTCTTGTATGTAGGTAATGGAATGATTTCTAAACTAGATGTTAGCCTCACATAACATTTAGGTGTAAAATACAGAACAGTTTAAAGAAGGAAAAAAAATGACAAGATATAAGGAAATCACAGGCCAGGAGAATTGGATTTGATTGTTCCAATATGGAGCTAGCAAAAGTATACTGATTGAATAATTCCCTCAATGCTAAGATCTCTTTGATTCACTGTAGCATCTAAAGTTCTGGCAGTGCAAGATCATTCTAATTGATGCACATTCTCTTCAGAAAAGTATTGAAGGGAAACACTTGTTCACTGAGCAGCAACCTGCATTTTTCTCTCCTGCTTAACAAGACCATGACCCATGAAAATAACTTACAGGTTTCAACTTTGTTGATACATTTGTTTTCAAAGCAATTTTAAGTCTCAGGTAGTGTAACATCAGAGAGGGTGGACACGGTTTTAGTGGCTATTGACAAAGACAATTGATTATCTTGTGTCTCCCACTCTATGGCTTAAAATTTCCCACCCGACCCATTGCGGAAATCACAGCAGGCGAGACAAAAAAATCCAGCGGACGATTTTACAGTCTGTTGAGCTCAGGAGGGAATTTCTGGTCTTGAGACTTAGGCAGCCGGAAAACCTTGCCCTACATGTTGGGTGTTGAAGGGATCAGGATTATATGTTAATCCTTGTAAATATGAATCCCGGATGTAGTATTTTCAAGAGTGACCATAACATGCAGAATTGGATTTCAGTGAGAGGAGGGGATAGTAAATTCAGGGTAAAGGATTTTTAAAACATGTAACCTACTCACTCTTTTATGTTGCTTGTAAGAAGTAACGATCAGGATTTACGTATTATGGGTGTTACTGGATTGCTTAATGGGCAGCTTGCACGGTCTCCATATCTGGGTTTCCTCCAGATATGGAAACCCATATCTGGGTTTTATCACAGAATCCCTACAGCACAAAAAGGAAGCCATTTAGCCCATCAAATCTGCATCGACAACAATCCTACCTACGTCCTACCCCCATAACTCCATACATTCACCCCACCAATCCCTTTAACCTATGAATCCAGGGACACTAGAGGCCATTTAGCATGACCAATGCACCTAACATGCACGTCCGTGGGTGGGAAACTGGAGCACTCAGAGGAAACTCATACAGATACAAGCAGAACGCGCAGGGTCTACACAGACTCAAGTCGTGAATCATACTCAGGTCCCTGGCGCTATGAGGCAGCAGGGCTAACCACTGTGCCACTGTTTCTTTCCACAGTCCAAATGGCGTGCTGTTTAGTGCATTGGCCATGCTAAATTCTCCCTCACTGTATCCAAACAGGCACCGGAGTGTGGCGACTAGGGGATTTTCACAGTAAATTCATTGCAGTGTTAGTGTGAACCTAGATGGAATTCAATCCTGATAAATGCGAGGTGATGCATTTTGCGGAGAAAGAATGTAGGGGAGAGGTATATGATAAAGGGTAGACCTATTAAGAGTATACAAATGCAGAGGGACCTGGAGGTGCAGATGCACAAGTCTCTGAAGGTGGCAGAGCAAGTGCAGAAGGTTGTGAAGAAAGCATATAGTATACTAGCCTTTATAGGAAGGGGTATAGAGTACAAGAGCTGGCCTTTAATGTTGCAGTCGTATAAAACGTTGGTTAGACCTCATTTGGAATACTGCGTCCAGTTCTGGTCGCCTTACTACCGGAAGGACGTGGAGACTCTGGAGAGAGTGCAGAGGAGGTTTACTAGGACGTTGCCTGGTGTGGAAGGTCTGAGTTACGAGGAGACGTTAGGCAAATTGGGACTGTTTTCCTTAGACGTAGACTTAGAGGAGATCTAATAGAGGTGTACAAGATTATGAGGGGTATAGATAGAGTTAACAGGGTTAAGCTTTTTCCTAGGATGGACTCAAATAGCACGAGGAGTCACAGGCTTAGGGTGAGGGGCTAAGGTATAATTTGGATGCCAGAGGGAGTTTTTTCACACAGAGAGTGGTGGGGATATGGAATGCCCTGCCAAGTAAAGTGGTAGAGGCAGGTACTCTGGAATTATTTAATAAATACTTAGATGGGCACATGAACAGAATGGGAATGGAGGGGTATAGAAAACTGATTTAAAATAGGGATCATAGCCTTAGGAGTCCCTTGGAAGTGTGTAGATGATGATATTGATGTACTTGTTTTTATCCTACAGGTGCTTTGGTCCACTTTGTTGTCTAACGAGGGGCATACACGCAATGGGTCATGAGAGGGCTGCTCTTGGATTTTTTTTGAGAGTATCTTAGTGCTTTACGTCGTTAATGTACGCTTCACCTCGACCATTTTTTGGGCAACACGACAGCTCAGTGACTATCGCTGTGCTGTGCAGATACATGGATTTGGGCCTACGTCTGTGGGACTTTGCGCATTCTCCCCGTGCTTGTGTGGGTTTGTTCCGGGTGCTCTGGTTTCCTCCCACATAGTAAAGTTTTGCAACACCAATTTTAAATCCAACCAATTTATTTGATAGTAAATCCGTGAGCTTTCGACACTATGTTGTGCCTTCGTCAGGCAAATGCAGTGTTCTGATCTGCAGAGGCACTCATATCCACACAGTTACAGATTGCTGATTAGAATGCGAATCCTTACATCTAACCTGCTATTCAAGTATTAAAGTGGCTAACAATGTGCGTGAAGGAAATCCTGAGCATTGGTTAGAGAATTGCGTATTTTCTCCAGACAGCACAGTAAGTGAGGTTTTTTGCTAATCCAGGCAAGTTACGGGGGCTACAGATAGTGTGACATGAAGCCAAGATCCCTGTTAAGACTGTCTTCATGTGAGCGGAACTTGGCTATCAGTCTCTGCTCAGCGACTCTGCGCTGTCGTGTGTCACGAAGGCCCCCTTGAAGAACATTTACCCGCAGGTCGGAGGCCGAATACCCATGACTGCTGAAGTGTTCGCCCACAGGAAGGGAACTGTTCTGCCTGGTGATTGTTGAGCGATGCTCATTCATCCGCTGTCGTAATGTCTGCATGGTCTCCCCAATGTACCATGCTTCGGGACATCCTTTCTTGCAATGTATTAGGTAGACAACGTTGGCCGAGTTGCAAGGGTACGTACCGTGTACCTGGTGAATGGTATCCTCACGTTTGATGATGTCGTCCATGTCTATGATCCGGCATGTCTTGCAGAGGTTGCTGTGGCAGGGTTGTGTGGTATTATGGTCACTGTTCTCCTGAAGGTTGGGTAGTTTGCTGCGAACAATGATCTGTTTGAGGTTGTGTGGTTGTCTGAAAGCAAGAAGTGGGCGGGGGTGGGGATGGCCCTAGCGAGATGTTCATCGTCATCGATGACATGTTGAAGACTCCGGAGAAGATGTCGTAGCTTCTCCGCTCCGGGGAAGTACTGGACAACAAAGGGTACTCTGTCCACCTTGTCCCGTGTTCGTCTTCTGAGGAGGTTTATCGCTGTGGCACGTTGGAACTGTCGATTGATGAGTCGAGCGCCATACCCTGTTCTCATCAGGGCATTCTTCAGCATCTGGAGGTGTCTGTCACGATCCTCCTCATCTGAGCAAATTCTGTGTATACGGAGGGCTTGTTCATAGGGAATGGCTTCTTTAACGTGTCTAGGGTGGAAGCTGGAGAAGTGGAGCATTGTGAGGTTGTCTGTCGGTTTTCGGTACAGTGATGTGCTGAGGTGACCGTCCTTGATGGAGATGTGTGTGTCCAAGAATGCAACTGATTCTGGAGAATAGTCCATGGTGAGTCTGATGGTGGGATGGAACTTGTTGATATCATCATACAGTTGTTTCAATGATTATTCACCATGAGTCCAAAGGAAAAAGATGTCATCAATGTATCTAGTATACAACCTTGGTTGAAGATCTCGTGTAGTGAAGAAGTCTTGTTTGAACCTGTGCATGAAGATGTTGGCATACTGAGGTGTGAATTTGGTCCCCATGGCTGTTCCCTGTGTCTGGATGAAAAGCTGATTGTTGAAGGTGAAGACATTGTGGTCCAAGATGAAGCGGATGAGTTGTAAAATTGCATCCGGAAACTGACAGTTGTTGGCACTGAGTACTGAGGCAGTTGCAGCAATACCATCGTCGTGGGGGATGTTGGTGTAGAGTGCCGAGACATCCATTGTGACAAGGAGTGTCCCTGGTTCCTCACTTACTGTGCTGTCTGGAGAAAATACACAATTCTCTAACCAATGCTCAGGATTTCCTTCACACACATTGTTAGCCACTTTAACACTTGAATAGCAGATTAGACGTAAGGATTCACATTCTAATCAGCAATCTTTAACTGTGTAGATATGAGTGCCTCTGCAGATCAGAACACTGCATTTGCCTGACGAAGGCACAACATAGTGTCGAAAGCTCGCGGATTTACTATCAAATAAATTGGTTGGATTTAACATTGGTGTTGCAAAACTTTCATGATTTTACCCCAGTCCAACGCCGGCATCTTTATATCATTCCTCCCACATCCCAAAGATGTGCTCTTAGGCTAACTGGCAAAACAAATTCTCCCTAAATTGTCTCAAATTTGGTTTTTAATCCTTAGATCTATAAACGTAGACAGGGATCATGGGTAGAAGTGGGAACATCGGGGTGGCGGCAAGGGCTCATTGGGCCAAAGGGCCTGTTTCCCATGCTTCTTTGTTCTTTTGTACTTATGGCACGAATAAATAAACTTGAAAGAACTTGAAAGGGTCGAACTCCCCCATTCGCCATTTCACAGACAGCTTGCTTTCGAATGAGCACATCTCATTTTGCAAAGCATGCGTCTTGTACCTTTGTCCTTTTTGGGACAGCATAACCTGATGTCCTTAATATTTGAAAGCCCTTGACGAACTGCGTCACCTGTGAAAATCCTTGCACTTCAAATAGAATTCCCGGGTCGAGTTTAATTTTTGCTCTTGGTAACCAATCATGCAGAGCTTCAGCGATGATTGAAAATGCCTCACAGCCTGAAGCCACATTTTCCCGAAGTACACAAGCATGACGAAAACTAAAACCATGTCTGGAACAAAATGCATAAGCAAATACTTCCTAAAATATTCATACTTCCCTCGACTTCAGTTACATCTTACCAGGGTCCCTGGATAGCAGCCGAGAGGATCAGCATTTCTTCCTCAACTGATTACTCCCAGTGCAGTGCTGTGTCTACCAGGGCCCAGCGACATAAACAGGTCACAGTCAACCAATCATGTGCGATAACGTTAATTGGTTAAGCTCGCATTGCAACAACGCATTTGGTCTGCTTAACTTCTCAATGAATACACCTTTAGTTATTCAATTCAAATTCACTGAATCCCTCTCAATATTCCAAACATGTTTTCATTTTGATGTGTGTGTTCACATTTGAAGAGCATTTAACAAACTTGTTTTTTTTTAGAAAAAACTCTTTAAAAAAATTTTTTTTCTACGAAGGTGAATTGAGCAGGGAGCTCTCCATTTCATTTGATCCTTTACTGGCATATTGCTGAGATGGTGGCAAGCCTTACTGAACAATAATCTGCAATGCAATCAAGAACATTGAAAGCAGGACAGAATCGAGCACATTTCCCATCCCATGCCTGTCCAATTACAAGGGAGCAAAAACGTCAAGTTACACACGAGTCAGATGAAAGGTAAATCAGTCGTCAATTTCTCCAAGACATTCACAAGAATGGACCAAAGCTACCAGTGAAAAAGGTAAGCCACCATTCATTATTAATACTTACAACACTTTTTCATGCAAACGGTGCCAGGATTCTTTGCTAACTAACCCATTATTGAACTTCTGTACAAGTAGAAATCATGCCTTAAAATAAAAGGGAATTATTCACTCTCGATTAAGCTCTTTCTTAAGTAATTTTGTGGTATATCTTTAAAGAACAGTAACTCAAATTACAATCAATCAGTAAGAATGTGACAGGATGTGATATATTCATCCCACGACTTGCAGTCGCTCTATGAGAAGCAGTGGTAAAATTCAGATGTACCTAGCTGCCAGTGAACATTATCTTTTTATAATCTTATTGTCAAATAAATAAGCAACATTATTATTTCAACAGTTCTTCTCTACATTAATGTCAAAGACAAGAAAAACATAACATGATGGATGGTGGCAGCACAGTTTTGAAGGCATGTCAAAGTCAAGAGCGGTAGAATGACAGCATGACTTTTCCAGAGATTTGACTGCAAAATACACAAGCTTCAACACTTGGTAGAATCCTCACAGAAGGAGGCCATTTAGCCCATTGAGTCTGCACCGACCACAATCCCACCCAAGCCCTACTCCTATAACCCCACATATTTACCATTAATTCCCCTGACACTCGGGTCAATTTAGCATCTTTGGAGTGTGGGAGGAAACCCACACAGACACAGGGAGAATATGCAAACTCCACATTGATATTGACCCAAGCTGGGAATTGAACCTGGGTCCCTGGCATTGTGAGGCAGCAGTGCTAACCACTTCACACACAGCAGAAGAACTGGTGTGAAAGCGAACCAGCTATCAAAACTCACCATGTACATGTGATTCTGCAGCTTTGTAGGGATTCTGCACCCCATGTCTCTATTCCGCTATCACGTGCTACTCTAGGCAACAATCAACGATTCCCAGTATCATTATCCAAATGTTGGTGAGCTTAAATATTGAAAGTTTACCTGCTGTGAAGTTAAAGCAGGAACAGAAGTCAAAGAGTTGATTTTGGAGGGATTCTCTGGAAGCAGAACTTATAGACTGAGTGATCCATTGCTGCTGAATCTAACTTCTGCAGCCCAGGCCAAGAAGAAACATGTGTCCAGTGACAGCCAAAAGAAATGTCTTAAAAAAAAAGGCACTTCATTGGTTCCTTAGCATTTGAAGTCTGTTGCCATTTTCTTGCCTAAATCGCTGCTTCATGGGTCAAGTTTAAAGGAAACCCAAGGAAAATCAGGAAAGTCAGCAACAGCACCATTGAAGCAATAACCTCAGACGAGCGAAGGTTTGTCTTTCGAAAGATACTGCAGAGCAGAGCTAAATTAACTCCAAAAGCACTGGAGAAAACCTGAACACGTTCCAATCAGCATCAAAAATCTACAACAAATTAAAAGATGAACACAAAATTTCCAACACTCAATTAGACTTCCTTTCTGAGATTAATAAGCTCAAAATGCACAATCTGCAAATAAATAGCACACGCTATTGTTTCACTATTCATTGTGTATAATTGGTGCATGTACATTGAAAAGACTATAATAATAACAACATCATCCATCCCCTAATTATGGAAATAGTTCCTGTGTCCTTATAATAGAATCAGACAATGAGATCCAGTTGGGCAGGCCACTGCCTGTTACCAGGGGAACTCTTACTCAATGAGCATCGGACAGAGATCAATCAGTGATTCCCCACAGATCTCAGGGGGTTACAACATTGATGATGATAAATTATCCATCTTATGGTAGATAGGAAAGAGATCCTTTTTTAAAAATTATTTCATGGAATCTGGGCATCACTAGCTGAGCCAACATTTTATTGTCCATCCTTAATTGCCCTTGAACTTAATGTCTTGCTCGGCCATTTCAGAAGATATTCAGGAATCAAACATATTGCTGTGGATCTGGAGACCAGACCTATGGGATTTCCAATTTCTTCTCTAATTTGCTTCTATATTAGTATCTAATCAACAATCATACATAGTGAATTAAGAGGTCATATGATGCAATGGGTAGCGTCCCTGTCTCTGTACCAGAAGCTTCAGGGTCAAGTCCCACTTTGATGACTTGATGGCCAATGAAGGTGAACTAAAACGTGGTCAAAGAAATTTGTGCATCAACCCGTAAGTCATTCCAAACATGCAAATGGTTGGCAGCAAGAGTGGGACAAACTCCTGTTCAGTCACACTCGACATGGTTCCCCTCAAGCTATAAACCCCTGGCAACAGACTAGCAAAAAATAAAAGCTAGGATTTATCAAGCTGGATTCCATCCTGGGATTTTACTTGTCCAATAGTAACATCAGCTGGAATCATCACACATGGCAAGATCTGTTGACTGAGTCACAGGCTGGGAGTTTCCATTCTCGTTCGTGTCAGGTGGGTTCGCAGACAATATTGTGAGACTTGCTAAGTCACATTTTCCACCAGGCCCAATTATCCCCTCACCCTGTCACTGATGGGGTGATTTCCCGCCATTGAACATTTGGAACATCATTCCAATAAATGAACTGGGATCAGGTCCCCCTATTGGGGAACTCATCCCCTCCACAGTTGAAGAATCTATCCAAGGCAGTGAGACAGCACAATGGTGTAAATCATGACCAGTCTCCAAGGACATGTACCTACCATGAAAAGCTCCCAGGTAATTCAGGTGAGTGCGGCGCTTAGGGAATGAGGTGCACTTCTGGATAAGGCCCAAGCACTGGCTGGGCATGGCTTTGGGCACCTTGTGCAGTGCCTGAGGTGCCTGGGTAGTGACTAGATAGGGCAATGGGTGAGGTTGCCATGGGGATTTCCAGGGTTAACCACTTTGCTGGTTCTGCGCTGGGTCAACCTTTTAAATATAGTGCCCCAATACTCATGCTTCGAACTGGTTGGTGGAGTGTGCAAAACAGAGACCATACCACTTGTGGTAACTTGTTGCACTAGATGGTGGAGAAAACTGCCATTGCCACAGATGGCTTCAATGCCACTTTTCCCACCTGCCTTTCCTAAGTTCTGGGAAACTTTTGCCCACAGCCTCCACATCAGCTAAGGTGGTATTGACGGGTAACAGTGTTAGAGAATGTACTGAGAGGCAAGCTTCATTCTGTCTTCCCCAAATGCTCACAAATACGTCTTTTCCATCATTGCTGGATAGCAACTAAAAGTGAGAATCCTGGCTGTTTTTGTCTCATCTACAGCCCAAGGGGAACCTTGAAAGATAGGAGGTGGTTGAATTTTTTCCATTAGTCACTCAGGAGTAATTCCAGGGTGGGTACTTAGCAAATAGCACCCTTCTCCTATTTACCTGAAGTATTGGATTTTTAAAAATTTATTCATGGGACATGGGTGTCACTGGCTGGCCAGCATTTATTATTCTTCCCGAGTTGCCTTACGGCTGTTGAGAGTCAACCACATTGCTATTATCTGGAGGCACCGGGTCAGCCAGCCCAGGTAAGACTACCTTTCCGAAAGGACATCAGTCAATCAAATGGGCTTTTCCTACAATCGACAATGGTTTCATGGATACTTAATTTCATATTCTTTTTTATTGAATTCAAATTCCACTGTCTGCCTTGGTGGGATTCGAACCCTGGTCCTCCATAACATTAGCGAAGTTTCTGGATTAATAGTCTGGGGACAATACCACTGGGCCATTGCCTTCCCAATCGGGATACATTGCATTACACTGTGAGGAACTAACTGGCCTAACAAAAATGTGAGAAAGGCAAATTATTTAATAGGAAGGAGGAATTAAATTTAAGAACATGGACGGAGCAAAAGAAAAGCTGCCACTTCCTGATAGATAAAGAGCATTGAGCTACCAGCTTCAAATCCTTCTCAATACCATTCTTCAAGGTCATTTAAAGGCAAAGTGCTCTTCTAAGTGAAACTGCTTTGATTATTCAGTTGCTGAATACTATTCATAAAGTATCTCGAGTCTGATGCTTTGATGGTTATTTGTCATGCTGGATGGTTTTACATTATAATGTAGTGAAAATGCAACTTCAGTAGGACATTACTCACTGTCATCAGCAGAATGGCGCACAGGTTGAATATAATACTTGTTTCATGGAACTGTTTACACAGCTGTTCTGCTCTAGCTGAGGAAAAAGGCAACCCTATTCATCACAGGTACTGACTGCTGGAAGTGAAAGCATGCAACTACATTTTGCTCAAATCAGAATTACAGCTTTTGACTCAGTGAACTTTTAAAATGGAGTTTCTTTGTTAAATCAAAATGTCCAGTGGCATCTCTGCACTAACCTGGGATGGAATTCAAGGGAAAATCTCTGCTTGGTCAAACCAGGTCAACATTGACAGGTAACTCCCAATTGCGAAGAGGTCAGAGTTACTTCTGGTAGCTATCAAAGAACCAAGGGTAACAAACAATTGAAACTCTCTACCAATGAGTGGAATTAACATAGAACATAGAACATTACAGCACAGAACAGGCCCTTCGGCCTTCGATGTTGCGCCTACCAATATAAAAAGCAATGCCCCTCCAAACTAAACCATTCCCTTCTCTTCCATATACTTATCAACTAACCTCTTAAACGCCACCAAACTTGGCGCATCTACAACTGCTGCAGGCAGGCATTCCACTCCCGAACCACCCTTTGGGTAAAGAACCTACCTCTGATATCCGTCCTATAACTATCACCCCTTAATTTAAAGCTGTGTCCCTCGTGCTAGCTTTCTCCATCCTAGGAAAAAGGCTATCACTGTCCACCCTATCTAAACCTCTAATCATCTTATATGTTTCGATTAGGTCCCTCTTAGCCGCCTCCTTTCTAACGAAAACAACCTCAAATCCCTCAGACTCTCTTCATAAGACCTGCCCTCCATACCAGGCAACATCCTGGTAAACCTCCTCTGTACCCTCTCCAATGCCTCCACATCTTCTTATAATGTGGGGACCAGAACTGCACACAATACTCCAAGTGTGGCCGCACTAGAGTTTTGTACAGTTGCAACATGACGTTGCGGCTCCGAAATTCAATCCCCTTACCAATAAAAGCCAAGACTCCATATGCCTTCTTAACAACCTTCTCGACTTGACTGCCTACTTTCAGGGATTTATGCACATACACACCAAGATCCCTCTGTTCATCTAGACTACTAAGAATCATACCATTTGCCCTATACTCTACACATTTATTATTTCTGCCATAGTGCATTACCTCACACTTTTCCACATTAAACTCCATTTGCCACCTCTCGGCCCAGCTCTGCAACTTGTCCAAGTAACATTTCCTTTTGCAACTGGCTGCCAACTTGTGATTGAAAGTTCATACCTGTTTTATGCGTGGCTGCAAACCCTGGGTGGAGCTTTCCTGTCCATGGAAAGGTCTGTTGAAAATGGGCAGGAATCCGCAAATGCAGCCGGAAAATCCCATCCCATGCGCTTCTAGGATTTCTTCCCACACATACAAGCATAATGTTCATCACAATGTCACTCTTATGTCATTGTTACAGAAATGCTATGGGATTTTATCAAGACTTACTTTCAAGATGTCCCCTTAGTTTACTGCAAAATTGATAAGTCTCAATGCACTCTGATCAAGTGACATGCCCATGCTATCTTGCTGCCATGAAGAAAAAAAATCAAATGGAAATCTATTGAAATATCCAGTGACAGTTTTTGCAGAGTAACTCATAGAACAGGGACAGTTGATTTAGATGAAGATGATAGTGCTGGAGAAAACAAAACTATTTTGTTGTGCAGAAGCAAAATAATTGTTTTTTTTTGTTTACAACCAAGCAGGCTTCTTGAGAACTTGTTTTTTTTTTTGAAGAGAGATGTCAGAACAGACAGGAATTTTGGAGATTTAAGGACAAAAGTGATGGGCCTCACTGTTGAAAATCAGGTGTAGACGTGGAATGCTTCGAGAACGACACAAAGTTTTGATCTGGCGTAGCAGAGAATGTCTTCTGGAGAGTTGGGAGTTACTTTGGACTTCTCCTGCAATGTTGTACCTTCCACAGACCTGACAAAGGAACAGCGTTTCCGAAAGCTTGTGGTTTACTATCAAATAAGCTGGTTGGACTTTAAACTGGTGTTGTGAGACTTCTTATTATGTTGCACCACTGCCAGGAATGTGTATCACATTTTGTAAGACGTATCTGGATCGCATTAGATAGTTAATGCAAAAGTATCTTTTTATTAGATTTGGTTACCGGTTGCCTGTTAATCAAGGTTTAATCCACATCAACGTTAATTGATTTCTCACAGTAAAAACCTTCGAAAATGAGATCTTGTCCTTTGGTATTCTGTCATTTGCTGGGAAATCCAATTTTTTTTATAATTTATTGATCTCTACAAATATTGCAACAACTTTTGTGTCTATTATGGTACAAAACAACAAGTACATGAAGTGTAATACCATTATTCCAGGATGATCCATGTTAGAGTGAATGGCAAAATGCTTGTAATAATGGTACATTACCAACTGTAGTACACAATTACTCACTCAAAATACTTAGCGGTGACAGAGAAGATGGCAGATTCCTCTGTGATGAAACTGGATATCAGGTTCAGTGAAGCAGAAAATTATGTAATACAATTAACTTTTAAACTTTCTAGTGGCCATTCTAAACATTAGATCATATACTGTAAATTGAGGAGCTTGGAGAAATTGTGTCAGAAGTTGCAGAGTAAAATTGCATCTAGCAACCACTAAAGCTCAAACACCCATCAGAACAACTTGATAACAGGAACAATCAAATGTTCCCAGACAATGAAGAGAACTTGTGAAAAATTAACGACCCTTTCCTGAATGTCAGTAGATTTTCAATGAACGTTTCACCAGCATTGGAATAAGGTGTTCTATTTATGAAAGCTGGGTGAGAGTGAAGGACAGAGCAGCAGCCTAATCTTCACATATTTTATCAGCTTATATTTGAAGAGATACAGCTGTACAAATCCAACAGTCCACATCTGAACCTATTTATAGTCTTTTGAATCAAACCAAACCAATAAAAAGGGAACAAATCAACATATTAACAAAGATGTACCGATGTGTAGGAGCATAAGTGAAAACATCAGTTACTGCCCACCATCCATATCTAATCAAGCAGGCAATTGAGAACAGGCACACCATTTAATTATAAATTGCAGAATTAATTAGCAAGGAAATATACTGACTTTTGATCTTTACACCGAACAAATTGCAATTTTTTTTTTTACAGGTGCTTGATGAATTCAAAGTTGGCTTCGATCCACATAAAATTTAAAGAGGAATCAAAATAAATTTCTTTAAAAGGATAGTGGCAGTACTTTTGTTGACCAAATTATCTGGTTGCAGGGGTGACAAAAAAATAGAAGTCAAGCCTGAAAAGGCCACAAAGTAAAACTCACAGGATGGAAAACTTGAGCGCCCTGTTTTCCAGGAGTGGTGATTTTCACAGATCCCCCACCCTGCAGAAGAAGATCATACAGCCAGTCATGTCTGCACTGACTCTCCAAAAGAACACTTTATCTGGACCCCATCCCCGTAAATCCACATATTTACCCCACTAATCCCCTTAATCTACATATCTCAGGGGCAATTTAGCACGGCTAATCCATCAAACCTGGACATCTCTGGATTGTGGGAGGAAACTGGAGCACCCGGAGGAAACCCACACCGACACGGGGAGAATGTGCAGTCTTCACACCATTTGTTTCGCGATGACTCTGTGCTAGGTCCAGTTGAAGTTGGCAGCTTGCGAATATAATGCATTTCAGCCAGTCCACTGTGAAGCCCTGCAGTGAACGTGCTGATGTTTGAATGCCTGCGCAACTGGGGGACACCCAAGAGTGTGCATAGTTACGATGGTGCGGTGGTGTCTCCTTTGCCTTCCTGATGCAGTAATGCACAGCAAACTGAGGAAAAAAGTCGGCTATGTTAGCTACCTCTGCCTGTAAAGAAATCTGGCTGTCTGGCAGTTGTGTGTGACTGTAACCTTGACAGTTACTGGCAATGAATCCTTGCCTGGCTGTGAGGGAATTTAGCAACCACCAGCTGAATCATAGATGAGTCACACTTGGCCTCTGGCCAAGGTGAAGATAGGATAAGTAAATGTCATTGGTGAGCAGGGCCTTACGTCAAAATCTCTCCATTCTTTTTCCCTGCATGCCGCTTTCCCTTTCTATCATTTCTGCTTCATGCCCTTGTCATATTGCAATTCTCAAGAGTTCCAGTATCTATCAGCCTCCTAACTCAATCAAGCTTCCTGATGACCAGGTAGGAATCTTTTCAGATCCTTGTCAAACTTGCCAGGATCTCACTGAATGGCAGACAGGCTCAAAAGACCAAGTGGCCTACCCCCAGTTTGAATTGGTCTGTATGTATTCAACAACATTGCCTATAAAATTTATTCTAAGACAAACCACCGTACAACTACAAATAATAATAAAGAGTAAGCCACAAGCAACTTGGATGGCATAGGGGAATTGAATGGGGAGATGGGGTGCACTGTGGGGTGGGAAGGTTGTAGGCCGGGGAGCTGCTCCTTTTCAGGTCTGAATGTACGTTCAGCTCGGAGTGATTATGGGGGAGTATTAACTGGTCCTCCAATCAATTAATCAATCAGCCTCAGGGGCTAATTGGCATCATAGAAAATAGAACAGGACAGAACAATACAGGCCCTTCAGCTCTCAATGTTGTGCCAAGCTGTGTCCAAACCCAAGATCGAGCTGTGTCCAAACCCAACATCGAGCTCACCCACTCCATATAACTCTAGTGTGCTCTGGAGTGCTTCTGGTGTGCCTATCCGATAATCTCTTGAAAGTTCCTAAAGTGTCCGACTTCACCATCACAGCAGGCAGCACACATCAACCACTGAGTGAAGAATCTATCTCGGACATCCCTCCTATATCCTCTACCATAAACCTTATATTTACGCCCCCTAGTAACAGCTACATCCACCTGAGGGAATAATCTCTACATGTCCACTCTAACTATCCCCCTCATCATCATATAAATCTCTATGAAATCACCTTATCCTCCTCCGCTCGCAAGAGAAAAGCTCTAGCTCCCTTTTCCTTTCATCATAAGACCAAATCATGATCATGTCTGCTACCCGTCCACTGTGCATACATAGAATAGATTTGAATAACACAACCTTCTTATTTAAAAGATTTATCCTTTACGCAAAGATCAAGCGTCAAATTGAGCCCAAGATGGGTGTGAGGCCTTATCTTGCCAGCTTAGATCTTGTTTGGCACTCTTGCGGGGGGGTGGGCGGGGGTACTCAAATTAGATTCCATTGGAATTTGAATTTGGTTTTGAAGCAAGCAAGAAATGGATTTGGATTTGCCACCAAAATTCTGAGCATTTGTAACTTAAAGAATGGAGTAAAAAAAATTAAAAACCTTTTTACACAAAGTACTTGTTAGCCACAGTGCAATAAGTCTCACAACACCAAGTTAAAGGCGAACCAGTTTACTTAATAGTAAACCAACAAGCTTTCGGAAACACTGTTCCTTCATCAGTTGTGTGGGAGGAGCAGCGCTTTCGAAAGCTTGTGGATTTACTATCAAATAAACTGGTTGGACTTTAACCTGGTGTTGAGACTTCTTACTGTGTTTATCCCAGCCGGCATTTCCACATCATAACCACAATGCATACAGCACATGCTAGTGTGCAAGTAGCCAGGCATGTGTCAGCTGACATTACTGCAACATATGGCTTCCGCTGCTTCAACACCAACAGTGCAACGAAGTACGGTTTTGCAGCCGATGCTTTTCCATGGAATAGAATCATAAAATTATAGAATTCTTACAGTGCAGACGTGAGCCAACATGTCTGTACTGACTCTCAAAGGGCATATATCCGCCTCTCAACTTCTAACCTCGAATATTAATGCATCATGTCCTGCACATCTTTGGAATGTGGGAGGAAACTGGAGTACCTAGAGGAAACCCATGCAGATATGCGGGGAACATGCAAACTCCACACAGACTATTACCCAAGGCCAGAATTGAACCTGGGTCCCTGGTGCTGTGAAGCAGCAGTGCTAACCACTGTGCCGCCCCTAGAATTACAAAATAGAACACAACAGAAATATCAAAAACTGGATCAACAATCTGTTAAATAGTAGAAGGTAGCAGGGCTGTTGAAGTGTTAACAAACCTAACGGACCGTAAACTTGAAGTCAATGCCCCGCATAACCAATTTGTTTTCAAGATTTGCCTTAAGATGGATTGATACTCATAGAAGCTAAAATATGTTAATCAAATGTACAGTGCCTTGGAAAAAAAGCCAGAAGTGCACTACTTTCTAATTCACGATAAATCCCGAAAGGATGATACAATATTATAAATCGAAGAAAACATTTTATTAAAATACGTGCGTGCCTTAATACTTAGTTATTAAAAAAAACTGACAGGTGTATCAGTTTGGATGAACAAAGAAAGAAAAGCCTTTCAACAAATAAAATGATTATAGTCGGTATAACTTACAGAATGGCATTTTTTTTTAAATTATAGGCTTATTCATACGGAACATTGGATTAATTTCATTTATCTGTTAAAATGTTTGGTATTGAGTTTTTGATATGCAAATGAGTTGGCTCTCACACAGATCCAGAACATCAATCGTTTTCTACTGAATCGTTAACTATTTTATCCCCTTTTGTTGGTGGGAGATATATTTGAGAAGGTAACTTGGGTACAACAAGGTAGAATTAAACAGCTGCCGTGGTCTGGGTGGCACAGTGATTAGCACTGCTTCCTCATAGCGCCAGGGACCAGGGTTCGATTCCTCCTTTGCGTGACTGACTGTACAATTTGTACATTCTCCCCATGTGTGCGATGGTTTCCTTTGCGTGTTCCAGTTTCCTCCTATTATCCAAAGATGCGCTCAGTAAGAAGTCTCACAACATCAGATTAAAGTCTAACAGATTTATTTGGACTCCTGAGTTTTTGAAGCACTTGCTCCTTCATCAGATAAGTCCAAGATGTGCGAGTTAGATTGGTTGGCCATGCTAGATTTTCTAACTCTAATGCCTTGGGAGCAGAGTAAATACATGAGGCTACAGGGATAGGCCCTGCATGGGATTGTTGTTGGTACAGGTTTGGTGGCTGAATGACTTCCTTCTGCACTGTAGAGATTCTATGATTTTTGGTAAACATTTTTATAATTTTTTGATTGTAAATACCAGAGTTTTCAGATTTCCAAAGAATGAAGAACACCACAGCACAGGAGAAACATGCCCTTCAGCTCACGAAGCCAATGCCGATACATGGTTTTTGTCCCTTTATTCGCCTCCCGTTCTTTTGTCTATGAAGATATATCTTGAGTGCTGCTAACATGCCTGCTTCCTTCCACCACCTCCACAGGCAGAGTGTCCCAGGCATGCACTACCCTCTGCCTTAGCCGCACATCTCCCCCGAACTTCTCCTCTCACTATTTAAAATAAAGCAATCTTCTAACATAGGAATCATAGAAACTCTACCGTTTCCAGAAAGAGGCCATTCAGTCCATTGACTCTGCACTGACCACAATCCTACCCAGGCTGCACCTCCATATCCCTACATATTTACCCACTAGTCCCCCTAATCTACACATCTCAGGATACTAAGAGGCAATTTTTTTTAAGCATGGCCAGCCAACCTAACCTGCACAGCTTTGGACAGTGGGAGGAAACCGGAGCACCCTGAGGAAACCCACTCAGACACAAGAAGAACGTGCAAGCAAGCTCTGCACAGACAGTGACCCACGCCGGGAATTGAACTCAGGCCCTGGAGCTGTGAAGCAGCAATGCTAACCACTGTGATACCATGTCGCCCCTTAATACACAAGTAATGAAACTTAATGAACTCAGAATTACACTCAAACAGTGGCATTAAAGATAAAATTATATTAAAAGTACAATGAAATCAGTTACGTATACGGAATCCCTACACACTCAAACAAATTTAACTCAAATTTCCATTGGCATCCATTTGAATTGCACAGCCAAAAACTTAAATCAAATACTTAGCCAAAATTGGAAGGTTAACCTCTTGGCCTGAATAATGTTTCAAAGAGTCATTTAAAGTTTAAGATTTCTTGAACTTCTGACTTCTTTCTGATTAGATTATCCCTTCACATCTTTCAACCATCCCATAGTTCAATACAGCCATCACCAGCATCTTGCCTCAGGTCAGAACTCCCTTCGTTCATATGTCCTTGAATTCTGTAATTGTCTCTCATATCTAGAAATTCTGGTTGGAATTTTATCAGCACACTCACCCCAGTTCCGGGGGCGGGCAAGGTTTGGAGAACAGCATTCTCCATTGGCCTCAGGAGGGATCATACAAACCTTGGCCGGTAAAATTCCACCTCTGTCTCTCCATCTTTCCAGCTAGACTTCTCAAGGAGTCCAGTTCACTATTAGTGGAAGTCCTTCAGTTATCAAAGATTTTAAACCCATTTGACCAGTACATGGAATTCCAACTGATTCTGGTTTGAATCAGGTGTTACCTGCAGCTAGTCTGTTCAAAATTAAACTGCTTAAAAATAAAACCACAAACGAAAACCCACTCCAACCTGTAATTAATTTCTTATTTACCTCCTTTACATTTATTATTGTTTATCTTCTCGGCAGCTTAGGCACTTGATTAGTCACCAGAAACAAATTTCCTTTTAGAAGAAATCATCGCCTAGGGAAATCTAATTCTTCAATGGACCATGATCCCAATATAAAATAGTTACACCACCCCAATTCTGGAGCACTCAAAAAGCACTGTAGTTTGTCGACTTGTCTTTCCCAGCATGCTGAGCAGTTAGATTACCTGCTGACCAATGATTTACAACATACATTAAGAATAGTTTAATTTTCATACAACTTGGTTAAATCGATTATGGAGACAATATCTTCGCATATATTGTATGAGGCAAATGGTGAATCCTTATTCTCAATATAAGGCACCACGTGATCTTTATCTCAACCTTGTCTACTTATTATAGTAAATTTGAAACTATAAATTTACTACAAGAGATTTATATTACCCTCCTTCAAGCCATCACATGTGCTCAAGACAGTAGAATGCAGTCCAGTAAAGATTCAGCTTCAGTTAAATGATTAAAACTATTTTCGTAGCTGTTTCAGAAAGTATATTATGGACCAAACAATCTCCCGTTTTTGATGCCTGTTTCTGAAATTCAAATGATCGAAGATCTCCTATCCAATTCACTCCACACAGTACATTTTTTTTTAAACTATCAGTCCGCCAGATCTTCTATTTCAATTTACTCTGAGGTGGGGTGAATTTATGGTAAATATTTCCATTTCAAATGCTATCCACTTTCTCCTGTTGACAGACCTGTGTGTGTGTCTGTGTACATTCAACAGTTTCTGATTTTATTCATTTTTTCTAATTTTTCTTCTCTGCTCATTACATTTCCTTGATAAAAGCTGATAACTCCGACTAACTGGCACCTACTGGTGAAATGCTTTGTTTCTCTGCGTGTTCTTTCAAAATTTATTTGGAGGTTTGTGAATTCAACAAACAGCATTTTGCTTTTTAGCTGTCAGGCCTGCTTTAGATTAAGTTGCTTCATCAAGAATGAAAGATGATTATTATAATTGTGCCTGGCAAATTGTTGTTGCTTACTGCTGTGCGAGAGAAAGGAAGATAAACAAATGTATTAAAATGAAAAGCAACAAATTAATTGTAGCAGATATGTAGCTTTAAAGGTGAAATACACCCAACTCCTCCATAGTTTACAATAGGCTTATTCCTCCTCGTCATGCTGAGAGGAGTCTTCCACTGAACTCTGAGAATTGCTCAACTCAACTCTGTGAGTATCTCCAAACTGACTTTCAGCAGCAAGGCTCCTTCCAGCTATTCCTTAAATCTCCTGGCTCTTTGAATAGAAAATCAGTTCTGCTTCCCATCCTATTCAGTGACCAACACAAGGACAGTCTGGACAGAAAGAGTTGTCTTTGATGTCTCTTTGTCCCCTGGTCTGGGAGCCTGTGTTCAGAAAGACCCACCCCTCATTTTTGTCAGCGTGTGAATAATGGCGCTTCATTTTCATTAAGAATCAACCAGATCACATGGGCCTGTCTCTGGGCAGAGTTCAGTATGCTTTCACCATTCCAGATTCCAAGACATTATGCTTTACCTTATATTAAAGGAAACAGTTTAAAATAAAACATCCATAACAAAGCTGACAGTGGTTCTTTTTAATTCTTAAAAATATTTGTTGTTCAAAATTTGACCATTTGTTAGGAAAGACATGAGGATGGATGTCCACATACTGCGTTGCACATCTGTGTGTTAGAGACTAGTTCCATTGATTTGATAGCGCAACAGCGTTTGCCTTACGGAGGGCAAACAGTTGTGGCTATGGGGGATTTAACATTGCGTAAGTCATCTTCTCGAAGATGTCCACGATGCCTGATCAAAACAAGGAAGTTGGGGTATTTCTGGAAGACTTGTTGTGCAGTCATCCACCCCACTCCTTTTATCTTTGTCTATTTGTTGCTTTCCTTTTTCCTGGTCAATCCACCCCTGTAATTCTCTCTCACTCAAAGTTTCAATGGGGTGGCACAGTGGCCAGTGCTGCTACCTCACAGTGCCAGGGGCCCGGGTTCGATTCCCACCTTGGGTCACTGTTCGTGCTGAGTTTGTCCATGTCTGTGTGGGTTTCCTCTGGGTACTCCAATTTCCTCACAAAGTCGAAAGACATATTGATTCAGCACGTCGGCCGTGCTAAATTCTCCTTCAGTGTACCCGAGCAGGCGCCAGAGTATGACAACGAGGAAATTTTCACAGTAACTTCACTGTAATGTTAATGTAAGCTTACCTACTAATAAGTGAACGCCAACTTAAACTCTCTCAGCATTTCTCTATTGCTCCCTTCCTATTACTTCTGCTCTTTTTTTCTTCACTGTTTCTGGGACTCTCTCATATAGTAAACCGATCTCTGTCAACTCTTCCTTTCATGTAAATTCTCTCACAGTGGGACAAGAGTCAAGATTTGGAATCAGAGCCAAATCACAGGGCAGAGGGCAAAAATAAACAGAGCAAGCGGGAGACTGCATTTCATTGCTCGGCAAATTTGCCTGCTCAATTAACTGAGTGGCAGTGTTGCTGGAAACCATTGAATTATCCAGTCCTTGCATTCAATTAGTATGCCCATATGAAGCACAGAACAGCATACGTCTCGAGCAAAGTTTTCAACGTAGTGAAGCAGAAAGCAGCCACAAAGGCACACTGCTTGTTGCACTATTGTGGCATTTTCATTTCCCACAGGAGGCAAATGGATGATAATTGGCACTGAAAATTGACATTTTCTGTGCTGTGGGTTGACAATCATTTAGAATTGGATTTAGAATGCCTGAGCTGATGTCTCGTATGATCCTTTTTGAGAGCTAAATACAGCGCTAGAGTTACAAATACCTTGTGCGATCGCATCATTGCGTCTTTGTTTCACACACGGACATACAATTTGATGTCCTGTATCATAGTTGCTAGGATGGAGCATCCTGCCCCCTCAGCTACATACCCAAGAACAATTTTTCTTCTTTCCTGAACATCTGGGTAGGTTTTCATCTCAAAACTTAAATCCAACTTCAATCCTCAGTACAAGCATTCCTGGCACTTTTCTGGCTGGTTACAACTTCCCTTTGAAGCTTATGTTAATAGAGGATATCTAAACTGTTGACTTTATTTATTAGAGTCACAAGTAGGTTCACAGTGAAGTTACTGTAAAAATCCCCCAGTCGCCACACTCCGGTGCCTGTTCGGGCACATCGAGGGAGAATTTAGCACGACCAATGCACCTAACCAGCGCGTCTTTCAGACTGCAGAAGGGAAATGGAGCACCCGAATGAAACTCAGACAGACATCAGGAGAACATGCAGATTTCGCACAGTGACCCCGGAATCGAACCCGGATCCCTGGCCCTGTGAGGCAGCAGTGCTAACCAGTGAGCCATCATGCTGCCCAACTCACCCTAGTAATCTTTAAAGGACTGTTTGCAACACTCCTGGAAAAGATACGGACATCTACAAGCTGAATGGCTGAGCAACAGTATCTGGCAGAGCGCAAAGACCCAATGAGCTTTTTAAGCATTGAAGTAACTGCTACATAATATGGGCTGTAATATATTAAAAAAATGAATTATTAAATTGCTTTCAGTAAGACACGAGCATTGAGCAGATTCCAAAATCTCTGAAGATAAACAGCAGCTATAGTTGAGCAATACGACTCAATCAGGTGGCTAACATTTGAAAAGTTATTATGAAATTCATGATGACACTTTTAAGGCCCTGGATATGCGAAATGAATAACTTAAGCTACTTGGCTCAGGAACCTCTCGCGTTTAATTTGATTGCAGATAGGGGTGTGATTCTATTCACCTTCGAATTTCTGTTTGAGAGAGGACAGAATCTGCTTGGATTCTTATTTCCGATCGACCAACAAGCCAGAATAGAAGGATGTCCATCTGTTAGTTGGCTGAGAATGGAATCACGCCTGCTATAATGTCATCCCAGATACTTGTTACCTCGAGTGCCTCCCACAAACAGTGATGGAAGCAGAATCCAGAAAAGTACTTCTCTTTTTAAAAGAGGAAAGTGCTTGAAAAAGAAACATTAAGGAGCTCAGATGACTGCGTGCGCTTGCACATTCTCCTAATGTTTGCATGGGTTTCCTCCCACAATCCAAAGACGCGCAAGTTAGGTGGATTGGCCTTGTTAAATTGCCCCTTAGTGTCTGAAGATGTGCAAGTTAGATGGATGAGCACTGGTAAATGTGTGGGGTTATTGATATAAGGGAAAGGGAGAAGGTCTGGGTAACATACTCTGTTGGGGAGTCGGTGCAGACTCAATGGGCCAAATGGCCTCTTCTACACCACAGGGTTTCTGTGCTGTTAGCAAATGTATAATGAACCAAATAGCCTCTTGTAGAGCTGCAGAATGCTTCATTCCTGTTCCACAAGGGGAAAGGTGGTGAGAATTCTGCTGGAGCAGTAATTCCAGGAACTTTACCTGAAGCTGCTAAATACACATCAATAGATTATTGGCAAACTTTGAGGTTGGCTGGACTGCGGTGAAGTGATAGTAACCAAGGGAAACGTAGATTTGCATGGAGGTTTACAATGAACCCAAGAAAGCTAGATTGAGTATTTTTGAAATGGCGTGAAGCCAGCGAACTGGGGATTAGCACAGTAATTCAAGAAAAATAGAAACCACCAAAAGCCAGTGAGCAGGTACAAAAAGGAAAACGTGAAAGAAGTTTGTGAATTTTATCTCCAGAGGATTGTATTTCAAAGGGGTGGAAGCCATCTTACATATTTACAGCAATCTGCTTCAATCCCATCAGGATCACTGTACAGAGTCTTCAAATGATTCCAGTTCTCCTGAAGTTGACTGGTATACTTCAACAGGAGGGACTTTTGGGAAAGATAGTTTTTGAAGCCAATATAAAGTTAAAATCATAGATTCCCTACAGTGTTGGAGGAGGCTACTGGGCCCATCGAGCCTGTACTGACAATAATCCCATACAGGCCCCATCCCTGAAACCCCATATATTTACCCTGCAAATCTTTCTGACATTACGGGACAATTTACCATGGCCAATTAATCTAACTCGCACATCTTTGGAAAGTGGGAGGAAATCGGAGCAGCCGGAGGAAACTCATGCAAACATGGGGAGAATGTAGAGAGAGTCACATTCAAGCCGGGTTCTTGGCAGTGTGAGGCAGCAGTGCTAACTACTAAAGTGCCACCCCAAACTAGAACACTTATTTGCTGCCTTTTCTTGGCATTCTGGAGTTTGGGTCAGTCAGAGCAATCAAATCTAAAGATAAAGGACTGAAAGGTTGTTCCCACCTCCAGCCTGGGCTGCCTGAGGTCTGAGAGTAGATTGATAATTATCTGATACTGCAAGGAGGTTAATCATTCCATGTCCCTGGCGCTGTGAGGCAGAAGTGCCAACCACTGTGCCGATAAGATGATTGATTCCTGTCAGTGTAGCTCCCTTTCCTCCGCTCAAATCGCTTGTGTCATCACCTGTCTCAAACTGATCCACTTTACAAACCTGTTTTGATGGCTGGTGTCTTTGTGATGTGCCTGTGAGGGTGAGCTTTGCCCCGTGTTGTTCCATTTTCATCTGTTTTCCACTATCTCCTTTCATTCAAAGTAAAATGGTGGAAGTTGGAGAGGGGGTTCAGACTTCAGACATGATCTATCTAGAGGTAGACCCAATATCTCATACTGAGATAGGATAAGCAAAATACTCTCGGTTGCTAGAATATTAAACAAGAACAGAGGATACTGCAAATTCAGCGGGTCTTTAATTTTTTTTGGTATCTTTCGGTTCTTTAATTCTAATCAAAAAAGCCAATTCAAATTAAGTCCAATTACGGTCCCCGTATGAGAGACAAACCAGATCCAAGCTGACAAGCCAAGACATTGCATCCCATCTTGGGCTCGATCAGACAAAACCCAAGCTGATAAGATGAGGCACTGCACCTCTTCCTGGGTTAGATCTAATGCTTCATCTTAGCAAAAGGCTGAGATGGCTTTGAAAAATTCCATGAGGTAAAGCCTCAGTTTAACCTAATTGGCTCCCCTGATCCTCTACTCCGACTGAACCTGGGGAAAACCATGATCGCAGGCATTCAGTACCCACCCAGTGCCATGGGCTACCATTGTCCCCTTCATGATCATAGTTTCACCCTCTATCAGTTCAGCAGGTCTATCAGCATCTATCAGGAGAGAAGCAGAGACATGCCATCATTTCTGACAGATCCCATTTTTAGTAGTTTGAGAAAAGATGTTGACATGACCAATACAATCAAAATGAGCAGGTCCATTCGAAATCAGTGCTGAATACATTGTGAAAACAACAAAATTATAGGCAAGATGCACATACTCCTGAAGGCAGATAATGTATGTAAAACTGTCTAGTTGTCACATTATTTAAGTCCCAAATAAATTAATTAAAAAAAAATACCTGCTTGTGTCAGTGAGAGTTGAAGAGAAAGACGGGAAGTTATTTAAAGTCACAGCCCTTGAAACATTTGGAAAAAAATGATGTGCCTCTTAAGTTTGAAATAAAATCTATTCTTGCAGTTATGACCATCATTTATTGATATTACTCAAAGGTTATCACTGCATCATTATTAACAGTTGGCCTTTTCCAATAGTCCAATAATTATCTCAGCAGTGGACTGAGATAATTCACAATGAGTGATGGCTGAAATTGGTTATAAAAGGATATGATTTGAGCTTATGAATATAAGTTGTTGTTTTGATAGGGGATTAAACAATTGAGGGTTTTTTAAAGTTTTGAATGGACTTTCATGAATGAGAGTATTTGATTACTATACTGAATATAGTAATCATTTTATTTCATCTCAACAAGATGCTTGAGATTTATCTATGGTGGGATATTGGTTGAGGTGGCATGGAGGGTATAATAACAAAAGATGGTGGGCGAGATGGGGGGGATGATTTGGCTTTGGGAATTAGATGGTTACAGTGTGGTGCTAATAACTCCAAAACTGTGGGTTTGATGCCGTAGAAGCCACATGCAATTGTACATGCTTATACAATCCAGGATCCTGTTTACAGACAGCACAGTGGTTAACACTGCTGCCTCATAATGCCATGGACTGGCGTTTGATTCCTAGCTTGGAGTTACTGCTTGTGGAGTCTGTGCATTCTCCTAGTGTCTGAACTGCTTTCCTCCTACAATCTGAAAGATGTGTTGGTTGTATGCATCGGCCATGCTAAATTCTCCCTCAGGTGCCAGAGTGTGGCAATTAGGGGTTTTCATAATAACTTTATTGTGGTGTTAATGTAAGCCTACTTGTGATGCTCTTAAATAAACTAAAAACTTTAAAATACGGCCTTGAAACTTACTCTCTTAGCCTTCATATTCTGGAGCGTCTGTGTTGCAATATACCCTTGCCAAGATGCAGTATCCGGAACTGAACACAATAGGTAGAAACTTCTGCCCTTGCTGCTATTGAGCTTTGAGATGTGCAGGATTGTGGCGTACCGAAACCCCATTGCCTTTCCACCTCTGCCAGCATCAATTTCTCAAGGGGAAAATCCACAGTTGACATTACCATTCCAACACCTTTTGAGGTCCTTAAATGGAGGATTAACCAAGTGACCACTTCAGGACCTCATCCTGCCACCAGTGGCATTGACCGAACTGTTGGTGGGTCGGCCATCATCTGACATGTCAGCTTGTCACTTCTTGATGAAATGAACTCAGTATCCGATTGAGGAATTCAACATCAAGAACGAAAGGGCACTGTAAGCCATCCGTTTGCCCGTACTGTTAACCTCCCTACATCCTTCTACCCACTGCCAATGTAAACCCCCTCCACCTTACCTTAAATATCCAAGAGCTGGGTTATTCCATGATCCTGGGCCTATCCTTCTGGCAGCAGCCATGTCCTCTCTAACAGCATTGCTGATTCACCGAGCTGCCAGTCTCTGATTGGCTGTCAGCTTTGCTTGGTGAGATTCCCATCCCCGGGGTCTTTCCCATTGGTAGCTTCATCACTGCCTGACTCATTGTCTGTTTGCTGTGCCTTCCTGAAGTGGCAGCGCAGGTCCATCGTGGGTTCTCCAGCTAGCACCTCCTGGCACCTCAACAAGATTCCACCCAAAGTTTCAGAAAAAGCTTTTCCAAATTTCTATCAAACTGCAGCATAACTTCCACCAATTTCGTAGAATCCCTATAATACAGAAAGAGGCCATTCAGCCCACTGAGTCTGCACTGACCCTACTAATCGCCCTGACACAAATGGACAATTTATCATGGCCAATCCACCTAACCCGTACCATTTGTATCCCAGTTAGTGAGGTAGTGCACTATGGCAGAAATAATAAATGTGTAGAGTATAGGGCAAATGGTAGGATTCTTAGTAGTCTAGATGAACAGAGGGATCTTGGTGTGTGTGTGCATAGATCCCTGAAAGTAGGCAGTCAGGTCGAGAAGGTTGTTAGGAAGGCATGTGGAGTCTTGGCTTTTATTGGTAGAGGGATTGAATTTCGGAGCCGCAACGTCATGTTGCAACTGTACAAAACTCTAGTGCGGCCGCACTTGGAGTATTGTGTGCAGTTCTGGTCCCCACATTATAAGAAAGATGTGGAGGCATTGGAGAGGGTACAGAGGAGGTTTACCAGGATGTTGCCTGGTATGGAGGGCAGGTCTTATGAGGAGAGGCTGAGGGATTTGAGGTTGTTTCGTTAGAAAGGAGGAGGCTAAAGGGGACCTGATCGAAACATATAAGATGATTAGAGGTTTAGATAGGGTGGACAGTGATAGCCTTTTTCCTAGGATGGAGAAAGCTAGCACGAGGGGACACAGCTTTAAATTAAGGGGTGATAGTTATAGGACGGATATCAGAGGCAGGTTCTTTACCCAAAGGGTGGTTCGGGAGTGGAATGCCCTGCCTGCAGCAGTTGTAGATGCGCCAAGTTTGGTGGCGTTTAAGAGGTTAGTTGATAAGTATATGGAAGAGAAGGGAATGGTTTAGTTTGGAGGGGCATTGCTTTTTATATTGGTCAGCGCAACATCGAAGGCCGAAGGGCCTGTTCTGTGCTGTAATGTTCTATGTTCTATGTTCTATAAGGACTGACATTCTATCAGACTTTGTGGGCATGTCCAAAAGTTCCTAATTTCTCACCATTGAGGAGGGAGTCCGATCCAACTTTTTTTGGGTCTGCTTTGCATTACTTTACATTGCTCCTTGTTTGAATCTATTCACCACACTTCTGTTCACTAACATAATCCAGCAGTATCCCAATACAACTATCGACACCAATCAAGATAAGTTGCTGTCTCACTGAACTTTGCATCTTAGCAAATAGGGTGGCATGGTGGCACAGTGGTTAGTGTTGCTATTCTACAGCGACAGGGATCAGGGTTCAATTCCCGGCTTGGGTCACTGCCTCTGTGTGTTCTTCCCTTTTTCTGGGTGCTCCAGTTTCCTTCCATGATCTGTAAGTTGTGTTGGTTAAGTGGATTGGCCATGCTAAATTCTTCCTCCGTATACCCAAATAGGCGCGCTGGAGTGTGGCGACTGGGAGAGTTTCACAGTAACTTCATTGCAGTGTTCATGTAAGCCTACTTGTGACGCGAGTAAATAAACTTAAATGAGCAGTTCTCTATGTCTTAATTTGTACCAGTAGAGGCAATGAGATGCTGAGGCCTCAGTACAAATAACTGGGGACACCATGTGTCACATCCAGCCAACTAGAGAACATTGGGAAGGGAAGGGGAGGACCTAACTGTTGTTCCATATTGGGGTCAAGGACAGAGGAATGAAAAAGGATGAGGGGCTATGAAGTGAACATCAAAAGGTATGAACTATATTTTAAATAAGGGAATGGGATTCGCTAATCTCTTCTGTGGCCCACCCCAAGTGAGAATGGAGAATCTCGCATTCTAGCCAAATATACATTGACTTCAGCAACAATGGAGAATTCCAGTCCCAAATAAAGGAGGGTTTTTTTTGCAAGAATCTCAAGGGTGGTACATGCATATATTAAAGTTTATTTATTAGTCACAAATAGGCTTATATTAACATTGCCATGAAGTTATTGTGGAAATCCCCTAATCGTCTCAATGTTCCGGTACACTGAGGCAGAAGTCAGCATGGCCAATGCACCTAACCAGCACATCTTTCAGATCATGAGGAAACCAAAGCACCTAAAGGAAACCCACTCAGGCACGGGGAGAATGTCCAAACTCTGCACAGGCAGTGACCCAAGCTGAGGATCAAACCCGGGTCCCTCACGCTGTATGGCAGCAGTGCGAACCACTGCACCACCACGACGACAGGCTCAGGAAAGTGAATACATTCTGAAAGACTGGAGTGGGACTGAAGGTTTCATTTCAAGCACCTGGCACACTCAGTAAAGGGTCAATGGGAAAGTCTTAACCTGTGCTGTAAGGAACGAATAGGGCGATCAAAAGTATCTTAAACTAGGAAGACATCGGATAAACGCGAGGTGATGCATTTTGGCCGGAATACTGTACAGGGGAGTTATAGGACAAAAGGTAAAACTATCCAGAGTATAGAGACGCAGAGAGACCTGGGGGTGCAGGTTCACAAGTCTCTGAAGGTGTCAGTACAGGTGGAAAAGGTGATAAACAAAGCGTATGGTATGTTAGCCTTCATAGGAAGGGGTATAGAATACAAGAGTAGGAGTTTGATGTTGCAAGTGTATAGAACGTTGGTTAGGCCTCACTTGGAGTACTGCGTCCAGTTCTGGTCACCGTACTACCAGAAGGATGTGGAGGCCTTGGAGAGAGTGCAGAGGAGATTTACCAGGATGCTGCCTGGTATGGAAGGGCTGTCTTACGAGGAAAGATTGAACGCACTGGGGTTGTTTTCCCTTGAAAGACGTCGGCTGAGAGGGGATCTATTAGAGGTATATAAGATTATGAGGGGTATAGATAGAGTAAATGGTGGTAAGCTTTTTCCACCATTAGATTCTGATAGAACGAGGGGTCACGGCCTTAGGGTGAGGGGGGCTATGTATAAGACTAATATTAGAGGGCATTTTTTCACAGAAAGGGTAGTGGGGGTGTGGAATGCACTACCGAGTAAGGTGGTGAGCAGGCACGCTAGGGTTGTTTAATGGTCTCTTGGACAGCCACATGAGCGGTCTGCAGATAGAGGGATATGAGGACTGTTTAAATACTTTAATTGTTTCCACAGGCTATTCGGTCCACCTTGTTGACCAACAAGGTGCATGCATTCGGCAGGTTGTGCGAGGGCTGCTCCTGGAGGTTACTTCAGGAGTGGCCTAGTGCTTCACGTCGTTAGTGTATGCTTAAACTGGACCATCAGATGGGCAACATGACAGCTCAGAGACTATCGCTGTTGCTGTGCAGACACATGGATTTGGGCCTGTGTCTGCGGAAGTTTGCGCGTTCTCCCCGTGGTTGCGTGGGTTTTCTCCGGGTGCTCCGGTTTCCTCCCACATCCCAAAAATGTGCTCTTAGGCTGATTGTTCCTATAACAAATTGTTCCTATATTGGTCTCTATATGTCATTAAGACGTTAGGATGGCGGCGCGGGCTCGTTGGGCCGAAGGGCCTGTTTCCCGTGCTGTGTTGTTCTTTGTTCTAGCAGTGATCAGGGATGGGGCTGAGGGAGAGGAGAAATCTGATGAAGATAACATCATTGTGAAGATAAAACAGATAGGAGGTGAAAATAAAGGTCAGAGTACAGCATGGAACACGAGTAACAAAATGATCAGAAAATATAGTCCTTCAGCCATGTATTCACATACAATTCTGAGAAAGAAGTGTGAAAAGACTGCCAAAATAAATTAAAATGAACATCTGCTAAAGAACAAAGAAAATTACAGCACAGGAACAACCCTTTGGCTCTCCAAACCATGCTACCCGACTGAACTAAAACCGTTCCCCTTCCAGGGACCATATCCCTCTATTCCAACTCTATTCAAGGCACCTTTCAAAAGTCACTATTGTATCTGCTAAAGAACAATCAAATATGAATTCACCTGCTTATTCAACAATCTACAAAGCCTCCAAAATGAGAGAACCGGAAGCAGCAATCTGGAGATGGAATCAAATGGAATTGGAATAACCGAAATCGGTCAATTAAATATTGGAATTTTTAAGATGGTCAGAAAGATTAAGGGAGGGACTGTGAGATTATAATAATTAGAGATAACTTTACTATTCTAAAACAGGACATAGCTAATATGGTAGAAATAGAATGCACATGAAGCTTAACAACACACTCATTAGGATCTCACTAAGTGACGCCCACCACAGGGCACTGAATAGTGGCAAGGGGACAGAGAAAGAAATATGAAAGCAGATAGGTGAAAAGAAGAAAATACATAAAATCCTTCATTATCATTCTTCCAGGAAAATCCAACAAGAGGCAAGAAAAGAGATGAAAGGAAATGCATTCTTGCAAACAATTCCTTGTATGACCAAGGAGTGAGCATGTCCTACTCTGGGAAACGGTTCAGAACAGATAGAAGACATAAGCAGGGATCCAGGTTCCTTGGCGTTACTGTGACATGTTGTTTGGCAGCAGGAGGCAGCCTTCCCTGGTCCAATGGTGGGATTTTCTGGTCCCGCCGCTGTCAATAACAATTCCCCTTGAATACGCCCCACACTGCTGGATAGCCCACGGCAAGGGTGCACCATCGGTAGGACTGGAAAATCCCACCAGTGTGAACAGCCAGAAGACCTCATCCAGGAAAACATCTAGCTGATAGAGATCACAGCACCATATGGTTTACATTAAAGACTGCAAAGGTCACACGTCAGGCAAAGACCAAAATAATAAATGGGGGAAAAAAAAAAGCTGTTAAGGTGGTGGAGATAGAATTAAAAGGAAAGAAACTGGGTACACTTATTGACAAAGAAATAGAACATCAATGAGAAATTATTAAACAGCGCTAATGACAGTACTGGAGAAATATATGCTATTGATAAACAAGGACAAACTAGTCATCACTGACACATCATGGTTAATAAAGAAATACAGATAAAAATGATATTAAGGAACAAATATACACGAAACAATGAGGGCGATTCCCCCAGCTACCAGGCTGGGAGACTCAAGAAGAGGTCATTTGGTGTATTCCTGCTAGGCACTATGGCCTCTGTGACTCTGGCAGCCAGATTTTTGGTGCCATTAGCTACTGTTTCATCAAGTGCTCTTAACTGCCCCCCGCATGAGCTGTGACGTGATGCACTGTCACCTGATGAAGGAGCAGCACTCTGAAACTTGTGATTCTGAATAAGCCTGTTGGAATTTAACCTGGTGCTGAGACACTTCTTACTGTGTCCGTACATATAAGACAGCCACACTAAATTCAATAAGGAATTCAAGAGAACACTGCTTACCCAAAAAGTAGTTAGCATGTGAAACTCATGACATTCAGCACCTTGGAAGTGAAGAAAGACTTGTATTTATGTGGTGCCTTTCATGATAATCGCACAACTTGAAGGGCTTTATAGCCAATGCAGTATTTTTGAAGTGTAGTCACTGTTGTAACGAAGGAATTGCATTGATGAATTCAATGAGAAGCTAGGTCAACACATTGGGTGGAATTTTACAGGCGTGCCTGCCAAAATGAATGACCCACCACGTTTTCCAGTCCTGTTCCATCACGGCAGGGCTGCAAAGATCCACTCATGAGAGAGAAAAGAATTGGCTATATTGATGGGATTAAGTGGTGAAAGGTAGGGTAAGCTCTTGGATGAAGCAAGAACACTGGTACAGAACAATACAGCCATATGACTTGTTTCTGTGTGAGAAATTGTAATATAATGTACAAGCATTGTCCAGCCCTAAATGGACAAATCCAGTACCTGATATCAGTTCAAAGCATAAACATCACACTCACCTGATGAAATGTGATTTTTCAATCTCATCAGCATAGGGATTGTGGTTGCGAGGGAGAGGGAGGGTGTGCAGGGCTTTTGCAGGGGATTGGTTCAAATAATTTGAAGGCAAAATAGAAGTGAACAGGAGGTGCAGGAAACAGGACATGGGGCAACAAGTGCTCAAGTGGAGAGCAGGGGAACAACAGTTAATTTCCAGGGCCTAGTACATAGAACATAACAGCGCAGAACAGGCCCTTCGGCCTTCGATGTTGCGCCAACCAATTAGGAACGAGCAGTGACCCTCCAACCTAAACCATTCCCCTTTCATCCATAAACTTATCTACTAACCTCTTAAACGCCACCAAACTTGGCGCACCTACAACTGACGCAGGCAAGGCATTCCATACCCTTACCACCCTCTGGGTAAAGAACCTACCTCTGACATCTGTCCTAAAACCACCACCCCTTAATTTAAAGCTACGTCCCCTCGTGCTAGCTTTCTCCATCCTAGGAAAAAGGCTATCACTGTCCACCCTATCTAAACCTCTAATCATCTTATATGTTTCAATAAGGTGAAACACAAGAACACAAGATTTTTTTAATAATATAATTGGCACTCATGCCTAGAAGTTTTTAAGTACATGATAGCAGTATGGAGTAGTTCATAGGTGCACATCCATTTGGTATCCTCAGTCAAATAAAGGAAAGTACTTCTTAAGTGTATTTACTATGTCACAAGTAAGCTTACATTAACCCTACAAAGTAGTTAAAAAGCCCCTAGTTGCCACATCTGGCACCTGTTCCACTACATTGAGGGAGAATTTAGCAAGGCCAAGCACTTAACCAGCATATATTTTGGACTAAGGGAGGAAACTGGAGTACACAGAAGAAACTCTGGAGTTCCAGACACGGGCTTCTGCAGAGATAATCAGCCAGGCCGGGAATTGAAACCAGGTCCACGACGCTATGAGGCAGCAGTGCTGACCACTGTGCCACCGTACTTCCTCTGTGAATAAGAGGAGACTTGGATCCATACAGTACCTTTCACATTAGCATGTCATAAGACATGTTATGATCAATGAAATACTTTTAAAGCATTGTCACTGATGTAACGTGTTCATTACAAAAGGATAAAATGGGAATCATGCCACATAGCCTTAACTGTCTCAAACACACATCGTTTTCTCCATGAACAGGTAAAAAAAATTGCAAATTCTTCTTTGTATACTTGCAACAAATCAGTCCCGTTGTCACTGGGTCTCCCAGAGACAATGCAGGATTGATCCTGTAGGCTTAGCCATGTTAATGAGGTCTGCCGAGGCGGCTTTATTGCGTGATAGCTTAAATCTACATTCCCTTGACAAAACAGGAGGCTCAGTGTCGCTGCATTTTCACTGCATATTAATACATGGTTATTTTGCTAATCTCACCTCCTCTGTCTGCACGGAATGAATATGCACAGTTTGAAAAGGTCAACTTCCCTTTCTCTGATCAACCTTAAAACTTTAATTAAAGATCCTGTCAAACACGTCGCCGTAGTACAGCAATCAAATTAGACCTCATCTTGTGAAATCCTTGTTCGGAGGAAATGTTGACCTTAAGGCTGCAATATGCTTTAGTAAAACACTGAAAGGTTCTCAAGTTGATGTAGATTATCACTCTCAAGTGAATAAATTAAAATCGTAATAAGTAGGTAAGTTTGGTAAAAGCATGCATTTTTGATCCCGCTGCTTTTCCTACAGAAACAATCACACCAGCAAACCTCTGAGACAAATCTATCCTGAGGACCTATTTTCTTATTCGTTCAGATGTTATCTTCAAATCCAATTGAACTCCAGTTTATAAAGCTGTGAGACGCACATATATTGCCCAATTGATGGTTTTGGCATGTAGCAATGTTACTCAATGTCACATCGAAGGCCAATACTTCCGAGCAGATAGATGAAAATCAAGCAACCTATTCAACATGAACAATAACCAGCAGACGAGAGCGCACAAGAGAAAAAAAACTCAAATTAAGTTTTTTTTTTAAGTTTTAGGTTCAAGTTTTAAATTTCTTCATTAGTGTCACAAGTAACTCTGCAATTAAATATTGTGAAACCCTCTAGTTACCTGTTTGGGTAAACCAGGACATTTTAGCACAGCCAATGAACCTAACCAGTGCATCTTTTGGACTGTGGAGGACACCAGAGCACCTGGAGGAAACCCAGGCAGTCTCGGGGACAATGTGCAGCCTCTGCATAGATAGCGACCCAAGCCAGAAATTGAACCCAGGTTCCTGGTGCTGTGAGGCAGCAATGCTAACCACTGTGCCACCTTGGCATCCCACAGTCAGGATTTCTGAAATATTGAGGAACTCAAGTCATTTGAGAATTTTCAATTCAAGTTACTGAGATACCCGTATCTGGGAGTTTGATTTGAACAGATGGAGAAGCTGAAATTTTAGCACTTCTATCTCTGTAGGCTTGCAGAATGGAATTCTCCGTTGGCCTCGGGAGAGATTATATGGGTTTCATCTGCACGAGGTTGTTAAATCCCGTCCAGAATGCTCACTGTGGCTGGGATTCTCCAATCATGTCTACGTCTGCCCTCTCTACAAAAGAAAATGGAGAATTTGGCGTTTCAGTCAAAACTCCATTCATTGCAGGAGCATGGGGAATCCCAGCAGTGGTTGAGATGGAGATTATTTGGTGATCGTTACCCCTATAATTACAGACGTCAGCCTAATTCCAGGAAGTGAGCGTGTAGAATGATGGAGTCAAGTGTCCAAGTGTATGGGAAATATTGTGGTTGATCATCAGATAAAGCCACACAGCTTAAGCAGATGACAGGCAAGTCCCTTGTCTTCTTGCTCACCAAGGATCAGGCTTCCCTTTAGGAATTTAGGCTGCACAGATCTCATCTAAAAGATAGGCATCACAAGCAGATCTATCCCTCAGGATATCAACAGGGAGAACAACAGGCTCATCAATCCAATCATACTGCACACTCAAAAGTCCAGTGGATTAACCCTGGTGCTGTGAAGCAGCGGTGCTAACCAGTGCCGCCTTGAAATGGTTACACATTTGAAAGTCAATAGATGTCCAAATTGTACCAAACTGACCATGAGGGATGTTAGACTTTCACCAGCAAAAACTGATTCATCTTTCGAGTTAGTTCACAGATTTGCAGGTTAATATAATCTGCTTGATTTTCCCAGGGAATGCCCTCAAAAATTTACATCCATCAGCTGAAATTCCTTCTGCAACTGTTTCATTAGACTGCATTTGTGTGAATGGATAACGAGTAATTCTCTAACTTAAACTGTCTGAGATGCTCACACGGAACGAATACGGAGGGTTCTCCAGGGCTGCTTGCCACACAGATTAAGATAAACACACACCAATGAATCTTCAAATAATAATTTGAATTATAAAATCACCAAAGTTGATCCCAACTTCAAGTAGACCAATGGTCAAATCCATTGTCCAAATCCATGAAATTCATAGAACCCTTATACATATCAGGGATTAATCTACGTTCTTAGAATCATAAAATACATACAGTGCAGGAGGCGGCCTTCGGCCCATCAAGTCTGCAATGGTTTTTGCCCAGGCTTACCCTGTAGCCCAAATATTTACCCTGCTAATTGCCCTAACCTGTATAAATCAGGACACTAACGCACAATTTGGGATGGCCAATCAACCTAAGCTGCACACCTTTGGATGGAAACCGGAGCATCTGGAGGAAACCCACACAGACACAAGGAGAATGTACGAATTCCATCAGACAGTGACCCAAGGCCAGAATCAAACCTAGGTCCCTGGCGCTGAGGCAACAGTGCTAATTACTGTGTCACCCATTGGGAAAAGATGAGAAAATATCTAACTTTGAAGTTTGCATCACTCTAAGTTTACACTGCAGGTTGGAAACAAAATGTGCCAAGACCTCTGAGATGTATCCTTAGTGAGAGGTTAGTGATACATTTCTAAAACTTGGAGCTGAAAGCAAGACAGAAAGTTAGAAATCACAGATGTGCAAGAATTGGAGGAGGCTCAGAGATCTCAGAGGATTGTAGGAACATGAGTATGGAGGATTGGAAAAAAGTAAAGAAACTAAAAATCAATCCATTGACAGAGAGCAGTCCAGTTCAAGCTATTGTGGACAATTCTGCAATATAGTGCCTGGACTCTGTCACCATCACACACAGGCATTACTGGCTTAGATGCAGTATGTGATACAGAATTTATTAGCTTTAAACCAAGATCAGCAATTTTAAGAAGCTTTTTATTGAACCATTTATTCTTACGGGGACAAAATAACAGGTGAGGCAGCGATTGTGCAAATCAGTAGCTAAGCAATTATACAAGCAAATCACCAGGCAACACATTTCAAAGAACAGTTTCAAGTGAGAGAGTTATTGTAGGCGACAAAATGGTATGGAAAGGAAAGTGGAGTCAGATTCACTGATAACTTTCAAAAGGATACTGCATGAATATTCAAGGTCTATAGGGAATGGAACAAATTGGATATTTCTTTCAAATATGTGCAGAATATTTGCGGTATATCATTTTTGTTTTTTTAATTCTGTTAGCAGTTTTGCTATGTCTCTGGTCACAAGGGGCTGGTCCTGCAACAAGATACTCCCCACGACTTTTATGTGGAATTCGGGTGTCACTGGCTGGGCCAGCATTTATTGCCCATCCCTAAATGCCCTCTATATTTCAGAGCATTTGAGAGTCAACACGTAGGATTCACATGTAGGCCAGATCAGATAAAGATAGATTTCCTTCCCTGAAAGGCATTAGAGAACCAGATTTTTTTTTTTTAAATGACAGTGGTCATCGTTAGACTTTTAATTCCAGATTTTTATTGAATTCAAATTTCTGCCGTGGTGGGATTCAAACCCAGATTCCCAGAGCATAACCCTAATATTAGTTTCTGAGAGCTAGTCCAGTGATAATTCCACTGTGCTGTTGCTTCAGGTCTGAGAGATTTTAAATAACGAGTTGTAATATGTGTTGGCTAATAATAGGATTGCACTTAGCCAACTGTTCTATGTTTTTGTTCCACCTCAATGGTAAGCAATTAGTACAACCAGATATTACCACAAAGCCCAAGCTGACCAGGCTCATTGTGGCTGGCAGATGAGACAAATGGACTTCCAAATGTCCATGCACACTCTGTCCTTATACTATTCAGTTACCATACCCATCACAAGCTGCTAACAGGCTGAGGAGTTCATGCAACATTCATTTTTTTTCCCCCGAGTCTGTATGACAAGCTTAATTTTTGTACTCAGAAATGCACAAGTTGGTCCTTATTTCCTTCGGAGTTTAAAGTTTATATTTATTAGTGTCACAAGTAGATTTACATTAACACTGCAATGTGAACATCCCCTAGTTGCCACACTCTGGCGCCTGTTCGGCTATACTGAGGGAGAATTTAGCATGGCCAAAGCGTCTAACTAATACATCTTTTGGACTGTGGAAGAAAACCGGAATAGCCAGAGGAAACCCATGCAGACACTGGGAGAATGTGCAGACACCGCACAGACAATGCTCCAAGTAGAGAATCGAACCCTGACCTTGGCGTTGTGAGGCAACGTTGCTAACCACTGTGCCATCTTTGTAACTGTCCAAACCTTCATTATGTTCTGACTGCCTTCTCATTATTTCAGATTTTTTAGTTACTACATCATATTGTTGCATTAGGAAGCGTGGCCATTATCTTGATGTCCGACTTCCATGGCTAACATCATTCTGTTCACTCAGGTGCAAAAGATTTCCTTCCAACAATGCATTCCGCCTACTACATCTTCGCCTTCTATACCCCAACCCCCTCCCAACAAACCCCCACCCACCTAGTGCTAGTGATACTTTATTCACACTCAGGCTAAAAGACTAAAACAAAGCATGCTGGGATAATTGACCATTGCTACAAATTTTAAAAAGCATAAGAGTTGGTTGAAACCATTGTGGACAACTGACTGATCCAAAACTTTTGAAAATATGTACATTACTCCATCTCTTAAATCTCCCCAAAATACTATCCAGCTCCTTCTATCTCCCTGTGCTGTTTATTCTCCCCCGTGTGTTCTAAATTGTGACCTTGTCAAACATTGTTTTAGGGTTCAGTTTGATTATATCCTTGGAATCCTGAAGCTTCTGATAACGTCTTCCTTTAGAACTTTTTTCTCAGTGTAATCATCGAGAACTTAATTATATTTTGTTAATCCCTTAATTAGAAACACAAATGTCACCTCATTTAGCCTGCAAAGTCAAAAGATCACTTTTCTTCTGTGAATTCTTGCACTATTCTCCACATGGCCCTGGGTGTTCATTTCACTGACATAAGTGCTTATGCTCTTCATTATTAGTTTACTCACATCATTTAACAACATTCAATACCAGATTACATTCTTCCAGTCAAATGCAAATCTTTCTAAACATTACCAAACTTTGCACAGTTATTGAACAACATTGCAGACATATTTAATTATTGGCACCTTATGAGACACCTCGGGTTAACTTGAATCAGATCTGTCTAGCGGCAATGGGATGCTTTCATAAGAACATGGTGGCACAGTGGTTAGCACTGCTGCCTCACAGCGCAAGGGACCCAGATTCAATTCTGGCCTCGGGTGATTGTGCAAACTCCACACATTCTCCGTGTCTGTGTGGGTTTGCTCCAAGTGGTCCGCTTTCCCCTCTCAGTCCAAAGATGTGTGGTTAGATAGATTGGCCATGCTAAACTGTCAGGGGGATCAGCAGGGTAAATCTGAGAGATTATGGGGATAGGCACTGGGTAGGATTGTTGGCAGCAGTTAGCATTGCTGCCTCACAGTGCTCGGGGCCTAGATTCAATTTCCAACTTGAGTCACTGTCTGTGTGGAGTTCACACATTCTCTCCACGTTTGCGTGGGTTACCTCCAGACACTACGGTTTCCTCCTACCGTCCAAAGATAAAACAAAGAAAATTACAACACAGGAACAGGTCCTTCAGCCCTCCAAGCCTGCACTGAACATACTGCCTGACTTAAATAAAACCCCCTACCCTTCCAGGGGCCATATCTCTCTATTCGCATCTTATTCATGTACTTTTCAAGATACCCCTTAAAAGTTACTACCGTATCCACTTCCACTACCTTCTTCGGCAAAAGAATTCCAGGCACCCACCACCCTCTGTGTTAAAAAAAAATCTGCCTCGTACGTCTCCTTTAAACCTTGCACCTTAAACCTGTGTCCCCTAGTAACTGACTCTTGCACCCTGGAAAAAAATCTTCTGACCACCCACTCTGTCCATGTCTCTCATAATCTTATTGATTCCTATCAGGTCATCCCTCAATCTCCATCTTTGCAGTAAGAACAAACAGAGTTTCTCCAACCTCTCCTCATTGGTAATACTGTCCAGACCAGGCAACATCATGATAAATCTTTTCTGTATCCTTTCCCAAGTCTCCATATCCTTCTGATTGTGTGGTGACCAGAATTGAACACTATATTCCAAGAGCATCCTAACTATGGTTCTATAAAGCTGCAATGCGACTTACCAATTTTTAACCTCAATGCCCTGGCTGATGAAGGCAAGATGTAGAGATGCCGGCGTTGGACTGGGGTAGTTAGAACTCAGTAAGAATTTAGCAACACCAATTTTAAATCCAACCGATTTATTTGATAGTAAATTTGCGAGCTTTCGACACTCTGTGTCTTTGTCAGGCAAATGCAGTGTTCTGGACCAGAACACTGCATTTGCCTGACAAAGACACAGAGTGTCGAAAGCTCACAAATTTACTATCAAATAAATCGGTTGGATTTAAAATTGGTGTTGCTAAATTCTTACTGATGAAGGCAAGCCATATGCCCTCTTAATTACCTTCTCCACCTGCATTACCACTTTCAATAGTCTGCATACCTGTATACTCAGATCTCTTTGCTTATCAGTATTCTTAAGGGTTCTGCCATTTATTGTACATTTCCTATCTATATTAGGCTTTCCAAAATGCATTACCTTACATTTATGAGGATTAAATTCTATCTACCATTTCTCAGTCCACGTCTCCAACTGATCTATATTCTATATAAATGGGTAGGTTAGGTGGATTTGCCATGCTGAATTGTCCTAGGAGGACTAGGTAGGATAAATGTAATGGATTATGGGGATAGGGCCTGGGTGGGATTGTGGTCGGTGCAGACTCAATGGGCTGAACGGCCTCCTTCTACACCGTCGGATTCTATGATTCTAATATAAGAAAGGTGCAAGAGTAAGTTATCAAATCTCCTGAGCCTGCTCCACCATTCAATAAAATCATTGTTGATCTTCAACATTGACTACTTCATCTCCGTATCTCTCTATTCTCATGATGCTCAAAAATTTATCAATTGTTGTCTCAAATATACTCCAAGACTGAGCACCCTCTATTCTCTGGAGTTGAGTATTTAAAAGATTTACAACTATGGATTGGCCAGCAGTTCCATCAGTCTTTCACGTGCTAAGGGAACATTTGTGGTACAGATAAGAAAGCAATGAGAATCAAGTAGATAGCCTATCAATCCTCACAAACAGATATGACCAGAGTCTTGGCCAGGTAAGGCTTTCAGCAGGAGATGCCGTGGCCTAGTGGTATTGTCATTAAGCTATTAATCTTGAAACTCAGCTAATGTTCTGGCAACCCAGGTTCGAATCCTGCCATGATAGATGTGGAACTTGAATTCAATAAAAAAAATGTGTGAAACTAAGAATCTACTGATGACCATGAAACCATTGTCAGTTGTCATAAAAACCGTATGGGTCACGAACATACTTGAGAGAAGGAAATCTGCTTGCCTGGTCTGGCTTACTTGTGATTCCAAATCCACAACAACATGGTTGACTCTTTACTGCCCTCTGACAACTAGGACAGACGCTTAACGCTGGTGTGGTCTCAGCAAAGGCCCCCATGATTACAGCAATGCCTTCCTTCTCTCTCTTTTAAACTCATTCGTTGCAGTCTTGTGATGCTAATAAATAAACTTTTACCTTCACAGCAATAGATCCAAAAATTATACTATTCTAGGATACTGAAAGCACATGTAGATGTCTGCTTTATCATCATGCTCTAATACAGTAACTACCAAATATTTAGTCACATTTGCAAGATATGATATTGAAGACAAATGCAAACCATTCGTTTGTGTCAATGTTGTATCTCTCAATTTGAACCTGCCTTTCCACATCATTCAGCGAGCCTGATACTGGCTTTGCTTCTGTTCTGATTCTTAAAGCAGTTGACAAAGCTTTTCCCATTACTAACATATAATTGGTTATAATACCATCTGGGTCTCATGACTACAATGGAAGCCAAATGACCAATGGACTTAGAATGGTGAACCAGCACATACAAAGCAGAAAATAGCAATGTAGATGTCATCTAAAGCAGGGACATCTTTCCTCGGATAAAGACAGCAAACTGCACACATTACTCAAGATGTGGCCTCACCGATGCCCTATACAATGGCAGTAAAACATCTCTATTCCTGTACTCAAATCCTCTTGCTATGAAGCCAACATTCCATCTCCCTTCTTTACTGCCTGCTACATTTGCACACATACTTAAAGCGACTGATATGAAAACATCAAAGTCTCATTGAGCATCCATCTCTCTCAATTTATACCCATTCAAATAACAATCAATGTTCCTATTATTGTTACCGAAGTAAATAAACTCACATTTATCACATTATACTGCATATGCCCAAAACACAGCCTGTCCAAATCATGCTCAAGCATCTCTGCTTCCCCCTCACAGTTTACCCTCCCACTCAACATTGCATCATCCGCAAATTTGAAGATAATACATTCAGTTCCCTCTTCCAAATCATTTATATATAATGTGGAGTTAGAGCCGTAGCACAGATCCCTGCGGAGCCCCACTAGTCACTGCCTGCCAATCAGAAAAAGATTTTCACACACATTGTTCGCCACTTTAACAGCAGGTTAGATGTAAGGATTCGCATTCTAATCAGCAATCTCTGACTGTCTGTGCTGATGTGTGCTATTGCAGACCAGAACACTGCATTTGCCTGAGGAAGACACAGTGTCGAAAGCTCGCTTTTTTACTATCAAATAAATCGGTTGGATTAAAAATTGCTGTTGCTAAATTCTTACTGAATCAGAAAAAGGCCCATTTATGCCAGCTCTTTGTTTCCGATTTGTTAACCAGCTTTCTAGCCACCTCAAACATTACTTTCAATCCCATGCACTTTAGCTTTACATAGTAGTCTGTTTTGTGAGGCCTTATTGAAAGTCTTCTCAAAGTCTAACTAGATCAAATGTACTGGTATTCTTGGTCAACTCTACCAGTTACACCCTCAAAAAATTCCAACAGATTCATCAAGGATGATTTCCCCTTTGTAAATGCATGCTGAATTTGATGGTACAACTACCTTTTTCAAATGCTAAGTTATGAAATCCTGAATAATGGACTCTAGTAACATTCCCAATACCAGCAATTGCTCATTGGTCTATAGTTCCCTGTGTTCTTTTTACCTCCCTTTTTAAATAGTGAGTTTACGTTAGCTACCCTCCAATCTGTAGGAACCAGTCCAGAGTCTAAAGAATTTTGGAAAATAACCACCATTGGATCTACTACTTCTTGGGCCCCTTCTTTAATGACTCTGAGATGAAGATTATCCATCTTCAATTCCATCAGTTCCTGAAAAACAATTTCTCAACTAAAATTGATTTCCTTCAGCTTCTTACTGAAACTTGTTTCTCTGAGACCTTCTGGTGCATTATTCATGCCTTCCTTTGCAAAGACAGAAGCAAAGTATGAAGTTAATTCCTCCATCATTTCTTCATTTCCTGTTATGAACTCTTCAGTTTTTGACTTTTGTATGCCTTCAGGAAAGGATTTTAAATATTTTTCTCTTTACATACCTACAGAAGCTTTTACAGTCAGTTTTTAGGTCCCCCACTTGTTTAACTTTCATACTCCATTCTCCTCTTCTTAATCAATCGCTTGGTCCTCCTTTCTCAGAATCAGCTACATCACTATCCACCCTTGACAAAGAACTCCATTATATTATGGTCACTCATCCCCAAGGGTTCTCTCACAACTAGATAACTAACTAATCTATTCTCATTGCACAACACCCAATCTTGTTCCTTTGTTGGTTCCTCAACATATAGCTCCCGAAAACCATCCTGTTTATACCACAGAAATTCTTCCTCTATTGTACTGTAGCTAACTTGACTCTCGCAAGCTATATGCAGACTAAAATTGTCTATAATCGCAGATATTCCTTTAATACACGCCTCGCTGATTTTTTGAATAATGCTTTTCGCAACATTACTACTACAGTTTAGTGCTCTGTATACTACACCAATGTATGTTTTTTGGTCTTTTGTGTTTCTTACCTCAACCCACACAGATTCACATCATATACATTAATATCTTTCATCCATATCGTATCCATACAACTCCAGCACCTTTTCCTTTGTCTGTCTGTCTGTCTTTACTAAACATGGAATAGCCCTCAGTCTTTAGTCCCCCTTCTTGGTCCCTTTGGAGCCAAATTTCCATAATGCCAACTATATCACATCCCTTTATATCTATCTGTGTAATTAAATATACTGGTATTCCTGGTCAACTTTACTTTTGTTTTAAACGCTCCAAATATTCAGGTACAAAACCTTTAAGTGAGCCCTTTTAATATTTCTTGTCCCTTTCCTATTATTTTTTTACCCTGTCCTTCTCTGACATGAGCCCTTGATTTCCCTGCCCATCGCTTTTATTATTCTCTTTGCTGTCTTTTCTTCTTGTGCTTGATTTCCCCTGCTCTGAATTCTTACAAAGGCTCCCACCCCCTGCCAATTAACGTGAACTATCACCAACACTCCAGCAAGTACACCTCCCATGAAAAAAGGGCCAAGATTCCATTAGTCTTCATGATAACCTGTCTCAGAAAGGAAATTATGCTGATTTGTACAAGTCATTGGGTGCATTAAAGTTGAAACATTACTTGCAGTCCAGGCACATTACAAGGAATTAAATAGATCTATGGAATGAGTATGGTAAAGATTCATTGAAATGAAGCCAGGAATGAGAGAATATGTTATGAAAAATGACTTGACAAATTGGAATTGTGTCACTGGAACAAAGAAGGTTCATTTCATTTAACAAAGGTTTGAAATGATAAAAGGCTTTGAGAATCGAGTAAAAGATGTGTTATTTGCCACGTGGTGCGAACAAGGTATATATAAATGAGTATTACCTTGAGGAGAACAATGGAGAAATTTTAAAAGAATGCTTTTCTCATATGCTGTTGGATAATGGAACACTTCATGCAATAGCGATGAAGATTGAAGCGTAAAGTCAATTAAAATGGGGTGATATAAATGTTTTGAGATGAAAATTTACAAAAGAGTTAGGAAAGTAGGTGGAGAGTAATATTAGGATGAGTAATGACAGAAGTCGGCTGCTGTCTATGGAGTCTACAAGAATCGTTCTTCCCAGAGCCCATTCAAACCATTTTTTGGTATTGTTATGGACAAAATTCTGTCAAAATTACAGTGGATGACCTTGAGCAAAGTCAAGGGGTGAAGGAAATGCGAGAAGAAGTGCAAAACAGGCTATTAAATTGCTATCATCAATGTTGTCCTTTTGCCCAAAAAACAATTTCACTCTTTCTTTCAACTGGCCAAGAGGTAGAGATGCTGGTGGACTGAAGTGGGCACAGTAAGAAGTCTCACAACACCAGGTTAAAGTCCAACAGGTTTATTTGGAATCACGAGCCTTTGGAGCGCTGCTCCTTTATCAGGTGAATGAAGAACTAGGTTTCACACGCACAGCAGACATTAACAAAGACACAATTACAAGATAATAGATGGAACGTAAGTATTTTGCAAGTAATCAAGTCTTTATAAGTACAGACAGTATGAGTGTAAACTAACCTCCACTCACCTGATGAAGGAGCAGTGCTCTGAAAGCTCACAATTCCAAATTAACCTGTTGGATTTTAACCAGTTGTCAAGAGACTTCTTTCAAACAGTTACTTCCCCATGAAAACAATAGCTATATTTAAAAAGAATAGGCCAGTTTCTCAAGCCTATTCTGCTACCACTTAAAGATCTGATCACTACCTCAACTCCATATCCAGTGATATGTTCAGCAGATAAAATATGTAACTATCTTTTTGTTTTAAAAATCATGAGCATCATTGAAATGGAAAGATTTGATGGAAACATGTTTTGAAGCAGATTTCTATGCAGTAATGGGATTTTGTATGTCTGCAAAGGCATGAGTGGAATCTATATCTGATTCCACGCATATATATCCAATCACACTTTTTTTTCCCCATTAGAAAAGATACACAAGTCTGCAATCACGTACCATCCAACTCAAGGACAGTTTCTTCCCTGCTGCCATCAGATTTTTGAACGTTCCCATCGTATATTGGGTTGATCTTTCTCTTTGTGCTATTTGTAACTGCAACACTATATTCTGCACCCTCTCTTTTCCTTCTCCCCTCTGTACTCCATGAACAGTACACTTTGTCTGCATAGCGCACAAGGAACAATACTTCTCACTATACATTGATACGTATGACTATAATAAATCAAATTTTCAAAAATGTCATGTCTCAGGTCAGTTAGTGAATCTTGGCTTCTCCATTGACACTGAAATACATGGACAGCTATACCGGAGAAAATAACAACAGAAAATGCTGGAAAAGCTCAGCAGATCTGGCAGCATTTGTGAAGAGAAACAGAGTTAAATGCTTCCAGTCTGCATGACTTTTCCATGGAGCTGGACAATTCCAAGACAATGGGATATACAGACTTGGCAGTTATTCATGAAACAATAAATAGATGATCCATAAGTTCCCAGTGAGAGAAATTTAGCTGTCCACTTCTCAAACAAAAAACTGGCCTTGAAATTTCCTTCAAACTTTCCCCTCCTCTTTCTAACGTCATGTTTCATGCAACATTGTTAATTTTATCTTGATTACATTTTGTCTAATGCCTTCAATTTTCCATTTCCAGTCTCCCCTCAGGAATATGTCAAGCATGTCCTTTCTGTTCTCTGTGTTTAACTAACTCCCATTAAAGACACCATCTAAAAATGCCAAATTTAATCAACACCAACACATGTTTCAACGATCTTGCTCTAGGGATTTTCGCATCACTCTCTTTGAAATGCTCATTTTTGCTCAAGAGTTAGGAGGAGATTTGAAATATACAATTCTCAATTATCCAAACATCCATTAGGCCTCCAGGTTTGAATGGTAAATAGAAACTATGTTGATTAACTGAACAAATGCTTTACTTCCCAAGTGAGTAGATAATTGATGCTTCATTATTTAGCTTCTTCCGTTTCACAGCCTTCACATTCCATTCCCAATCCATAAAGTCTGGCATAGGAAAGGCAGAGGAAGTACCAACACCAAGTTAAAGTACAAAAGGTTTTGGAGCATTGGCCCTTCATTCGGTGAGTGATGAAAGTGCTCTGAAAGCTCATGCTACCAAATAAAGCTGTTGGACTTCAATCTGGTTTTGTGAGGCCACTTAGCATATCCTACGCTGGCAACGCCACATCATAGGAAAGGCACTTCTGAATCAGCAATAGGAAAAATGGTGTTGGGCTTTGAGATTAAGAGGGATCTGGGGTGTCCTAGTGCAGATTAGCTGTAAAGACTCACATTCTATTCTGTGAACTGTGTCTGCCTTTATACGCCCTGTTTCTGATCAGAACTCTGCACTCACCTGACAAAGGAAGAGCGTTCCAAAAGCGAATGGCGTTTATGAACAAATAAACCTCTTGGACTTTAACCTAGTGTGCAGGTAGCCAGCAATTAGGAATGCTGATAGAATATGACTGCTTATTGTGAGGGGAATTGCATATAGAAGTAGGAAGGTTACATTTCAATTGTACAAGACACAGATCAGAAGAAAACTGGAATATTGTGTACAGTTAGGTCTCTTAATTTGAGGGGGAATGTAAATTTATTAGAAGTAATTCAAAGGAGGTTTGTTACAGTCATACCTGGAATGGGTGGGTTGTCTTATGGGGAAAGATTGCTTGTATCTGCTTGATTTTAGAACTAGTTAAGAAGCAAAACCAGAAAATCCCACTCAAAGTCGACATATCTTTGCATAGTCACCACCCTTCCCCCCACCTCACTATGATTTCCATGGCGAACAGGACAGGAAAATTCCCTCCCACTGTTTCTAATTGTCTGAGAATCTAGAACAAAGGGCCACTATTCAAGAATAATGAGTTTCTAGTTTAAGACAGACGAGAGGCATAGTGGTACTCTACTACCTCACAGCGCCAGGGACCAAGGTTCAATTCCAGCCTTAGGTGACTATGTGGAGTTTGCACGTTCACCTTGTGTCTGTGTGGGTTTTCTCCAGATGCTCCATTTTTTTCCCCCACAGTCCAAAGATGTGCAGATTAGTTTGACTGGCCATGGTAAATTGTCCTTTAGTATCAGGGGGATTAGCAGAGTAAATGGGTTATTGGCATAGGGCCTGGGTGGGATTGTCATTGGGGCAGGCTCAATGGGCCAAATGGTCTCCTTCTGCACTGTAGGGATTCTAAGAGAAGAATTGGTGTCTCTCAGAGTGTAGTGAGTTTTCGGGACTCCCTTCCTCAAAAGTGCAAGCAGGGTCTTTGAATATTTTTAAGACAGAGGTGGATAGACAGTGGTATTGTAGAAATGTTGCTGGATTAGTAACCCAGAAACCAAGGTTAAAAGCTTTGGGGATCTGGGTTGAAATGCTACCGCTGAAGCAGGCAGAATTGGAATTAATTTCATAAATCTAGGATTAAAAAGCTAGTCTCAATAAATATAATCGTGAAGCTCTAATCATCATTAAAAACCCGTCTGGTTCACTAATGTGATTGAGTAAATAAAATCTGTGTCCTTACCTTGCCTATATGTCAATCCATACCCACAGCAATAAGGTTTACTTTGAACTACTCCCTGGAATGACCTAACAAGTCAGTTCAGGGGATAATTAGGGATGGACAGCAAATGCTAGCCTGGGCAGGGATAACCAAATCGCACAAAAGAATTTGAAAAAAATTCTTGATAAGGAAAGGATGAAAGGTTACTGAAGGCAAATGGGTGGTTACTATCACATCAGCCATGGTTTACATAGAAAAAAGGAGCAGAAGTAGGCCATTCAGCCCTTCAAGCTGGTCCGCCATTCATTTTGATCACGGCTGATCGTCAAATTCAATATTCTGATCCTGCATACCCCCTCATCCCTTCAGCCTAAATAAAACATTAACAAATGGATGGCAGAGATGCACGAGAGGCCAAGTAGTTTACACTTGCTCCCAAATTCTCCTTCAGTGTACCCGAACAGAGTGTGGTAAATGGGGGATTTTCATAGTGAAGACATTGCAGTGTTAATGTAAGCCTACTTGTGACACTAAAAAGTTAACGTTAAAATAAACTTGAAACTAATATCACTTGCCGTGATATACCCAATTCGTATTTCTGTAATAGCAATAAAGCATGCTATTGGGGCACACACAAAATAATCAAACAAAGAACATACTCAAGTTCAAGAAAACAATTTCATGGCTGGATTTTGTGGTCAAGAACTGAGTAATTACTCACCTAAGACAAAGTTGTCCACTAAGATCCCATGAATGTGGGAGTGTGCATTTCCCTTATCCTGATGGCAGATTCAATCTGACACCAAATCAAGGTATCCACCTGCAGTGGTATTAACAAGCAGGATAGGGCAACATGGTAGCACAGTGGTTAGCGCTGTTGCCTCACAGCACCAAGGACCCGGGTTCGATTCCTGGCTCGGGTCACTGTCTGCGTGGAGCCTACATGTTCTCCCCGTGTCTGCGAGGATTTCTTCCAGGTGTTCCAGTTTCCTCCCACAGTCTGAAATGCACTAGAGAGATGCATGGGCCATATTAAATTCTCCTTCAGTGTACTGGAACAGGCGCCAGAGCATGGCGACAGGTGGGGGGGGGGGGTGTTCACAGTAACTTCATTGCAGCGTTAACGCAAGCCTACTTGTGACTAATAAATAAATGTTACTTCCAACAAGCAATCACACTGAACATTCACACACATTTTTAAATTATTTATTGCAGCGTTTCTTCAAGAACTACTCCATAGCTAAGGGTTAAGGAACACAGATCTTTGTTCAGTCTGCTCACTTAACACTCCAAATGACAAATGCACTCTCAGGGTGGTTCCTGGTCAGTTCACTCCATACCCTGGGTCACATGATCTCTCCCCTTCAAGTCCAAAAAAAATCTGAAGTGTTGAATTTGAGTAAATTTGAGTACAAATGGGAGTAAATGCCACTGGCTTTTTCAGCGTGTTTCAAAACAAATCTTACACACATTGCAGAGTGCCTCAGCGTGAATCACACTAAAAATCAGTGGGCAGGGCCTATTCCCGCTGGAGAGACTGGCAGCACAATGCTGAGGGGGTCACTGTGCATGCACCAATCTTCCAAAGCCAAGATTGGCGCATACACAGCACCCCTGCACTGCTAGCCTCCCTATCACTGGCCAGTCCCACAATCCCTACATCACTGGCCTTTCCACCCTGCCTTGATGTCCTACCTGCAGCCATGATCTCCTGACCCCATCAACCCCCCCACCCCCCCCCAACCCTGTGCAGTCCTGATCTCATCCCACTAGGAACCCCAACCACCATCCCCCCCCCCCGCCCTTCAAGCAGGCTGACCACACATCCCTACTCCCCCACCACCCCAAAGGCCAGCCCGGATCTCTGTCTTCTATCCTTCTGTCACTCAGCTCAAATGCAGAGTGGCGACAGGAGCCCTCACCTCCCACTGATCACCCTGTTAGGCCCCACCCCTTGGCCCTGTCAAGCTGACCCTGGACACTGGCATTTTGCCCCCATGGGCAGTGCCAGGAGGCCAGGCTGGCACTGCCAAGTTGCCAATGCCCACAGGGAACACCCCTCTGATGGAGGAGTTCGATGGCTTCACTCCAGTGGGGTCAGCTCACAAGTGGGGAGCTATATTAAACCTCATTGGAGTGAAACATTCCTGATAGCAGAAACACTAGCAGGCGGGGAGATTTCAGTTCCAGGCCCTTTAATGAGACTTAACATTTGCATAATTTCTTCAGCTCTGTGCCGATTTCTGCCATGGAGTTGATGGCTACAGAATTCCGGCTGCCGGAGAAACACAAAGGTCACGGCGTCCAGCGGGGAATCCGTGTAACGGCCTCTAATAGAGTCTCCCAGCCCACTGCACTACAAAGACAGTGCAATGGGATGGAAGAATTGGCCCTGCTGTGCCCCAAGATAGAAAACGCACGTCAAACCAGTCAGTGACAAGGAGCGATTATCAAGACTTTCATTCAGATTTTGTAACAAAGAAATAAAATGATGGTGATTGGCTTAAAATGGAAGCTAAATTATCAGACAAGGGTGGGATTTTCCAGCCCATCCGTTGTGTGTTTGCCAGCAGGGGAGGCATGCACCGTTTGTCACAGGCAGAATCTTCCAGTCCCACCGATGTCTATGGCATCTTGCGCGGCTCACCCATCCTATTACCATGGCACAACAGTGAGGTACCTTCGGTGGGACTATAAGGTTCTGTTGACAGGAAGCAGCTGAAAACCCATCCAAATTTGAAATAAATTGTACTTTAAAAAGTGGATTTTTACCATAGTGGAGAAAAATCACACAGCAGCAATATGACACTAGCTTCTTCAAGGCCATTGAGAATGCTCAGCAGTAATTATGAAGTGACTGCAGCGTTAAGAATCCATTCAACAAAGCGTAACTTTCTACAATGAGACTGACAGCGTAAAAGGTAAGGTTTCCATCAATTCACTTTAGGATTACACTACAGTTGTCCACAACAGTGAAAGCTCAGCAATTTTGATATTTTTTGCATTATTCTGCACAAATATTCAGCATCCAAAGGCTGCTATCAATTTCAGTGCAAAGATGATGATGAATGCTAACAGTTTTGTCATACAGATGCACCATAGGAAGCATCCTTTCCGGATGTATTACAGCATAGTGAGATTCCTGCTTTGACCAAGACCACATGAAATGAAAAAAGGTTGTGAATGTAGCCCGGTCCATCATGCAAACCAGTCTCCCAACCATTGACTCTGTCAACACTTCCTGCAACCAGCATAATCAAGGATACAACGGACCCCAAATACACTAGCTGGGATTTTATGACACGCTTGGCAAGGCTTGTAAAATCCCACCCAAAGCCAATGGAAAACTCTGTCTGCGAGCCTCACTTGCCCTGATTCCGGGACAGGCTGTCTGGTAAAATCCTGGCAACTATCTTCCATCAACTTCTGTCTAGAAAAAGATATAGAAGTCTGATATAGGACAGCTTCTTCCCTGCTGCCGTCATATTTCAAAACTTTGAATTAGAATCATAAGATAGAATCTCTACAGTACAGGAGGTCATTCGGTCCATCAAGCCTACAGCGATAACGATCCCACCCAAGCCCTATCCTCATAATCCCACATATTTATCATACTAGTTCCCAACACTATTGTCAATTTAGCATGGCCAATCAAGCTAACCTGTACATCTTTGGACTGCGGAAGGAAACTGGAGCATCCAGAGGAAACTTGCACAGACACAGGGAGAATGAACAAACTCCACACTGAGACTGACTCCGGGTGGGAATTGAACCTGGGTCCTGAGCACTGAGGCAGCAGTGCCACCATGCCATTATATGATGATGTGCTATCTTAGAACATGTGCGAACAATGTCCATCAGTTGCAATGCACAATTTACAAGGCTGGACTATAAGAAAACAAAAACTAAAAGCAATGTCCAAAAGAAAAAGTTCAGTACTTCTTCCTAATTATAAACTGCCCTGAAGGTTTGATCATGTGTTTTGGGAAGACATTTGTAGCTTGCCTTACCTTCAAAAATCAAAGAGATAGTCATGATTTGTTCTACTGACTCCAATTCGGTGGTGGTTTGGTGAAGCAAGATTCACTTTAGGGATCATGACATGAAGATGCATGTCAATGTCTTTTTTTAAAAACTGGATATAAGAGATGATCACAAAAACAATGGTTGAGATTCTCTGATCTCGCATATTCTTCCACTGCTGCCAAACAACCTAGAACTTAGCTCTCAGCCAAAACTCCATTTGCTGCAGCAAGACCAAAGAAGTCCATACGCAATGAGGTCAGACATTTCAGCCAATATTTTTGAAAACTCACCATATTTTAGACAATCAGCGAGGTGTTCTGAGATACAGGTAATGCCTGATGTAATATATGCATAGTACTGCAGACACAATGGGTAATAACCTTGACTGGACTTGACTTTTCCCCTTCCTTTTGTCTCACAGTCAGTTTGCTAGTCCTTAGAATGGTGGTCATTTATGATACTTAACTGACCAGCTTGTTAGGTTAATCAGTCGTCTTTAAAGTAAAATTAGCAACAACCATTTCCCTCGGTGTAGAGAAATGCACAGCAAGACATTTTAAACTTGTACTACTGCCAATTTATAAGCTTTCCTGAAATAATGCAAATTAAAAAGATTATCTCAAGGGTCAGAAATGTATACTAAGTATTTTATTTATATTTCATATTTTGTTCATTTAATTCTTAACTGTTTGCTATTTTTTATTTCTATGTCATCTTTCTTTTATTTTTCTTCCTTCCAATCTTCACCTTTTTCTGTCTCCCCTTTCCTGACTTTTTCTCCCCCTCTTGCTCAATTTTACCTCTCTCCCACCCAAGTCCCCTCACCCTCCACATCTTCACCTGTCACAGTTTAACCTCTGATTTCAGCTTCTCTGCCATTTGGCCATTCACACCTTTTATTCTCTCTATGGACAGCCATTAGCAGCTTTTCCCTTGGTTTGTGGCTCTGACTCATTTTTTCATTCCTTCGCCCTCCAGTGTATCTCCCAATTATTCTGGATAAAAGCCATGTCCAAATGGTCTGCCCTTGTCTTGCTACAATGTTCCAGTGAAGCTTAACACAAATTAGAAGAACAGTATCTCATCTTCTGGCTCGGCAGTTTACAGCCTTCTAGTCTCAACATCAAATTCAACAACCTTAGATGTTTTGCTCTATCCCAACTCGGCCCCCTTTGTTTTCATTCTTTTTTTTTTTAAACTGTTCTCTACCCTTTATTTCCTCATTGTCTTTAATTTTTCTTTCCCTTCCCCACTCTTTCCCTCAACTCCATCCCCCTTTCCTTACCTTTTCTCCCCCGCTTCCCCTTTTCTACATTCTCTCTTGTCCCATTTCCCACTCCCCCCCATCCCCCAAGATCTTCATCCGTCACAGCTTACAATTTCTCTGCCGTTTGACCATTCATACCCTTTATTTTCTCTGTGGACAGCCATTCGCAGTGTTTTCCCCTGATTTCTATAACTCATTTTTCATGCCCTCCCCCTGTAGTATAAACATACCCCATTTTCTGTGCCTTGTTGCTTTGACAAAGGGTCATCTGGACTTGAAACATCAGCTCTTCTTTTTTCTCCTTACAGATGCTGCCAGAACTGTTGAGATTTTTCAATATTTTCTCTTATAATTTCAGGTTCCAACATATGCAGTAATTTCTTTTTATTCAGAAATGTATAGCGCTCCAATTTAACGTACCTAACAACGAATACTTTGCATCAATTTAGTAACCTCCTTCTCCTGCAGCTCCCCCACCCAAAGCTCATGAAAAAAATGTGACATGTTCACTGGCTCGGTGAATAAAAACCTCTTGTTGGGAAAACATCCCAACCAAGCAGCATGGAAGCGTAGCAATTTTGTGTGGATTGCTGCCACAATACAAAAGAATTGTGAGTGCAAAATACCAAAGACAATTTGTATTTGTATTGTATTCTTAACATAGAAATACAAAAATAGAACAAACATGAAATTAAGAAGGTGCCAAAGCATGGTAATTTCTCACAAGTTGTCCCCAGCATACCATCTTTTACTCTCATTCTATGCTTTCAAAACTGTACTCTAGCTCTTTTAAACTGTTTAATAATGCTCTATTTATCTTTCCCTATACCCCAGTTAAGAGCTTAACATATATTCTGTAACCTTTCCTTTGATTGCTTTGTCTGCAATACACAAGACACAATAGTTTTCATTGCATACCAATACATATGACAATAAATCAAATCAAATTTCTAGATGCCTCATATAGGCATGTTAAAAATACATAGATGCCACGCAAAGGAAGAAAACATTAAGCAGGGACACCAAACATTTGGCCAACAACTGAGTTTTAGGGAAGATCTCAAAAGTAGAGAGAATCGGTGGGATTTGAAAGGGGAAACTTCTGATGACGTTAAAGACACTGAAGGCACAGCTGTCAATGCTTGGGTGACGGACGGGTTGGGGGCACAAGAGATAAGAATTGGATAAATGGAAATTTTGGTTGGAGTGATGTGAGAGTGGTGGGTGTGGAATGCTAGGGGAGGTTTTAGTAATAAGATAGGACGAGGCAATGTAGAACAGCAAGGACAGGAGTGATGAGTGAGCATGAACAGTACAAGCAACAGAGTGAACTTGATCTGATGGTAGAAGTACAGAGAAAAACAGCATTAGAACTCGCCAAGTTTGGAACTGACAAAGGCAGAGTTGAGGATCGTCTTGCAACCAACTAATAACAAACGCTTACGAACAGCAGCATCTTGCAAGTTGCTCACAGAATGTAAGTATAGGGTTATTTAGAAAAATTCAAACTGAGCACTGAACTTTGTCTTCTGAAGGAACTTAACGGAAGTTGAATAAAAAAGGAAATAAGTTGAACTCAGAGAGTCAAATGTTCTTTGCATTGGTGAGGCAATGCGGCTATCAAGAAACATGGCCCTATTCTTGAATTAAATTCCTTGGAGATGCCTGTCACGGAACTCGGAGAAAATTAATGAAGTTCAAACTAAAATGTCATCTTCCCATAATGCATTCAGGAAGTGGAGAGAAATGGCCCAAGGGTAAGAAAATCTGAGATTACAAGCATGATGTCTGTATCACAGCAATGCAATGATCAATATACACAGCAGAGTGTGGACGACTACGCACCACATGAAGTTGACCACACCTTTAAAAATAAAAGCACTATTTTACCAACTTTCTAATACACTAGCCAGCAAAGTAGGTCACTTCAATGTCAGCTACTGAATCCAGCATCGAGACTGCTCTTCAAAAACTCCTGCAGGTCAAAGCAGTCGAATGTCACGAGGATGCTCACATTAGAGAGATTGAAAGGACAGCTCAGTTTTCCTCAGCTCTCCGGAGAATTATTATTTTTATACTTTTGCATACTATCCTAAAGATAAACATCAACTGCTATTCAACCCACTATGAACAAAACCGTAACTTCAATCTATAAAATGATCCCGCCCCTTCTCTGCCGTGTTCTGCAGTTCACAACTAAACACATTTGAAACAAAACATTGATTCAAGCAGCTCAATTCTCATGTTGCAATTTAATTCTGCCTCTTCAAAAGCACTTTCTAAAAGCATGACATTGACTTTCCAGAATGAATGAGGGCAGTAAATGTTTGTGGCTGAATCTTTCGGTCCCAACGGGGGCAGCAACAGAGGCAAGTGGGCACAGTATGTTACCTTACTCATCCCCCCGCTCTATGCAGCTAAGCAAAGTGTGTGTGTTGGGAAATTGAGGCGGGGGGTGGTGTTAGTGTTGTTGGCAGTGGAAATGGTGAACAGCAGGACGACTTGCTTGATAGCAGTGTCCAGCTAATTCAGCTTAAGGTCAGCAGATTGCATGATCAGACTGTTGAGGCCATTTTCTAAGATCAAGTTAACAATGTTGGAGTTCTTTTATTAGTTTCTTTATTAGTCACAAGTAGGCTTGCACCATCACTGCAATGAAGTCACTGTGAAATTCCCGAGTCGCCACTCTCAGGTGCCTGTTCAGGTACACTGACGGGGAATTTAGCGTGGCTGATGCATCTAACCAGCACATTTTTTGGACTGTGGGAGGAAACTCATGCAGCCACAGAGGGAATGTGCAAACTCCGCACAGACAGTGACCCAAGCTGGGAGTCGAATCTGGGTCCCTGGCGCTGTGAGGCAGCAATGCCAACCACAATGCCACCGTGCCGTCTCGAGAAGGCTTACCCATCATTTGGCCACTCTTTCTCTCATTTCCCTGAAAAGGCATTCTCCTCTTTTCCCCTCTGGTGCAGAGAACCTGCCCATCATCTTTAATTAGACATCTCTCTTTCCCAAGGATAAAGCAAGGTAAAAGAATATGGTTAACCATGCAAAAAACCAAATGTCTGGAAAAGAGACCACGTAAATTCTAAGATAGTACCCGTTCAAATTCTTTCTTGGTTTTTAAAAGGACTTCAGATGTTGAGAGAGAGATAAAGCTAAATGAAGCAAAGAGCTCCACGTTATGGTGCTTGTCCCTTTCAGGGCAACACAGCAGAGTAGGGGCACATGGCATGGATGATCAACTGAGTCTCAATGTGGAATCAACCCATAGTGAGGAAGTTCCTATACAGACGTGGGCAGCGGTATTAATGCAAGCTTACTTGTGACTATCTATAGTGCCAGGGAATGGGTTCAATTCCCAGCTTGGGTCACTGCATGCCAAATCTGCATGGGTTTCCTCCCACAGTCTGAAATATATGCTTGTTGGTGCATTGGCCATGCTAAATTCTCTCTCAGTATATCTGAACAGTCACCAGAGTGTGGTGACTAGAAGATTTTCATGGTAACTTCATTGCAGTGTTAATGTAAGCCTATTTGTGACAATAACAAATAAGCTTTAAATTTTGGGAGCTAGCTACAGCCATGAGGCTGCTGTACAATTCTTATTAATAGATACTTTATGCATTCACTAATGAGGTCTGTGAAAGTGCACCTTGACAAGTGTGAAAGTTTAGAAGCGTTTCGCACTCAATGAGGAAGAAGTGGGCTTCGCAAGACTGCACTAAGAAATACAAATTTATCCAGTTGGGTGGCCACGGTGAACATCTCAACAGAATAGATCCACTCATCAGAATTCACACCTGCTTAAATCAGCTCTCATTTAAATTTAAATTAAATCCAACAATACTTGTGTGCAATCAGCCGTAATTCTCACTGTCCCTATGAGGAGATGATCATGAAGGGCTCCCTCTGTAGCATAGTAAATACTGCAGCTTGCTGTGGCCAGCAGAAGACTCTGTATGTTCACATGCCAGCAGTTGCAATTTCTATCTGATTCTCAATATCGCCGAAAATCTGTGCTCACCGTGTTGCAGATGGAGACAGCGCTAAGATTTTAGAAATCTCCGATATCACCAGAAATGCTTTGAATATTCTAAAGATGGTGTGTAACATTGGAGATGGGTTGAGATATTGGTTGGTGTTCATCCAGCAGAAGGTAATCTTCAATTATATCGGCAATAAAATGAAACAAAACTTACTTTGATGGTAAATCAAAGAAAAAGGGCTTAATAAAGAAACTTCAGTACTTCAACACTTGAGGCCTCATCCTGGGCCATTCCAAGCTCCCCACTATTCCCAGAGTCCTACTGAATCAGCTGACCACCACATCATTTTATCATTGGCTATACAGTCTGCTGGGTCAGCTGACTCTTACAGCTTTTCATCATTGGTCAATTTATAACAGACCCAATGTTATCATTCTAACACTTGATGCTGGTTTGCTAATGTTGGGCTTTTTGTTTCATTTATATTAGATTGGCAAAAAGCATTAAGCATCAGAGAAACGCAAGGGATGCAAATCCAACAAATTCCCAGAATCTGATGGCCTACCTCTTCGAGTTCCAAAGCAGATAGCTATGTATAGAGTGCATGTGCTGCTATGATTTTTTTCAAGTTTCTTTAGTTTAAAGAATGGCCCCATGAGATTGGGATTTGATAATGGTTACATCTTTTTTCAAAAAAGGAAAGAGAAAACAGGGAACTACAGATCAGTTAGCCTAAAACCAATTGTTGGTCAAATGCTGGAACCCATTATTGGGTAAGTCTTCACAACGCACTTATAAAAGCATAGCATAATTAGAACAAATCTAGAATAATATTTTTTCTAAAGGGAAATCCTATTTGATAAATTGATTAGTGTACTTTGTGGGTGTGACTGGAAGGTAGATAAAGGGAAATCAGTAGATGTAATCTATCTGGATTTCTGAAAAGGAATTCAATGAGATACCACACAAAAACTTAATAGTCAAGATAAGGGCTCTTAGATTTTGGGTGTTATTTCCCTATGGATTTGTTAACAGATAGAAAGCAGAGAATGGGCATCAATGTCACTGTTTCAGGTTGGCAGGTGATGAATTATAAAGTGTAATCAGGGTCAGTATTTGAACCTCAGTTATTTGTAATGTTCATGATAATGAGGAGACAGAAGGTAATGTATCAAATTTTGTTGATACCCAAGCAAGGTTGGATATAAGCTGTGTGAAGACACAAAGGCTGCAAAGAGATAGAGAGGTTAACTGAGTATGCCAAAATGGCAGATGGAATATAATGCAGGCAGAGTAAAGATTTTTTTTAAAAAGGTATAAAGTGTGTATGTGTCGATGCTCAAATTGATTTAGGTGCGATGGTGTAAAATAAGTGACCCATTTAATGAAGAAATTGTGGTGTTAATGGGATGAACAAAGCAAAAATTAAACCACATTGCCAAAAAGCTAGTCAAGACAAGACAATGAAAGTGCAGGAACTCATTTAAAGCCTTACTTTTCAAGGCCAAGCACACATACATGTGCCTTGATTATAAACAATGACCCCTTCAAGAGTTCACATTATAACAGTGATAAGACTTTTTTTTAAAAAAGGTTTTGTACAATACAATGAACAAACAATACCCTCTTGTACAATGAGTTGCAGGAACACAGCATGCTTTAAAAGGAATTAGCACACAAACAGCGTGCACAGACATGAAGTTAGTCATCTTTAGGATACAGTACAAAATATTACAACACTAGATTAAAGTCCAATCGTTTTATTTAGTATCACAAGGCTTCCGTGTGCAGCTCCTTCATCAGGTGAGATTCACCTGATGGAGGAGCAATGCGCCGAAACATTGTGATACCAAATAAACCTGTGGGACTTTAACTTGGTCTTGTGGGACTACTTACTCTGCCCGCCCTAGCCTAAAATGCCAACATCCTCACATCATCTTTAGGAAATGAAGGGTTGAGTTCTGAAAACAATTTCCTCTAATAAATAGCTGAGACCAAGATATTTGATACCATTAGGAAATTATGTTGCATAGTAAGCATATTCTTCAAATTACCATTCATTGGAAAATTCAAATTGTTTATTAAGATTAACTCAAAAATTGTACACAATCCTAAACTAAACATGGATTACCATCTATTCTAGGATTTAAATTAATAGCAATAAAGGTTGCTATAATTGATTCTTATAATAAATATTCATAAACAAGTTATAGACTCATATTTATAACCTTATGAATCCCCATGATGGCAGCACAGTGGTTAGCACTGCTGCCTCACAACACCAGGGACTCATGTTCGATTCCCAGCTTGGGTCACTGTTTCTGCAGAGTCCACATATTCTCCTCATGTCTGCATGGGTTTCCTCTGGGTGTTCTGATTTCCTCCCACAGTTCAAATGATATGCTGGTCAGTGTGTTAATCATACTGAATTCTTCTGTAGTGTACATGAACAGACGCTGGCCAGAGTGTGGCGACTAGGGAATTTTCACAGTGACTTTATTGCGCGGCCAATACACCTGCATGTCTTTGGACTGTGGGAGTAAACTAGAGCATCCTGAAGGAAACCCATGTCGATATGGAAGAACGTGCAAACCACACAGACAGTGAACCAAAGTGGGAATCAAACCCAGGTCCCTGATGCTGTGAAGCAGCAGTGCTAACCACTATGCCACCCATGGTGTACAAAACCCAAAAAGAACAGTCAATCTGACATTTAGAAATAATCATACTTCAGAAATCTTTTCAAATTCCTCAAGGAGTAAATTAAATTAGTAGCCATGTGAGCGTCAAAGAATTTATAATGTTCTTATACATTCAAAAAGTATTCGATTGGATTCGGAATCAAGACAGATGGACTCAACAGAATTGATGGGAAGGAATTCGATTGGATGAAAAATGGACATGTTAATGGAGAGCAGATGATGTAAATCGTTCATTGGGGAAATGATCTAAGATCCTCCATAGTCCATGAGGTTTCCATTCTTTCATCTTATAAAATACAGAGCCATTACTATAACTGTGATTATGAAAAATTCTATAAATGATTAAAGAGAAAAATATTCTATGAAATGTTTCAAGTTGACAGAAATAGGAAAATCAGTGGCTTCTTTAAGTTAATCATACAATGAGATTGTGCTCAAAAAAATTCTGTAAATTTACCAAGTATAATACAGCACAGGAACAGGCCCTTCGGCCCTCACTAACATACGGTTTCTATCCCTTTATCCGCCTCATGTGTCTATCAAGGTACACCTTGAACATTGCTAATATGCTTGCTTCCATCAACTCCACTGGCAGTGCGTTCCCATAATCCTGTGTGTGAAAAACTTACCCCACACATCTCTATTAAACTGACACCACTTCTCACCTTAAACCTGGACCCTCTTGTAGTCAATCCTTCTCCCCTGGGAAAAAGCCTCCGACTATCCGCTCTATCTATACCTTTCTGAATTTTGTAGATTTCTATCAGTTTCCCCCTCAGCCTTCCTCTTTCCAGTGAAAACAATCCGTGTTTATCCAACCTGTTCTCACACCTTAAACCCTCCAGACCAGAAAACATCCTGACAAACATTTGCATCCTCTCAAAAGCATCAACAATCTTCTGGTAGTGTGACAGTCAGAACTGCATGCCATATTTCAAATGCATGTTGTAACTGGTATTATTTGGGATCGTGCCATGAGTCATCATGTGGATACATCATTAACATCTTCCCCAATGCCATAACAAATGTGTGATGACATATCACTCATGATGGAGCACAAATCTGATGAAATATGCAATGTAAATTTAAAGGAGAGAGAGAGAGAGATTATATATATTGTTTTGTGAGAGTATTTCCGAGTAGTGCGGCATTGAGACTGCATCAGCAGAAGAAATTTTGAATGGGTCGCGGCTGACTGGGTGCTACTGATGAGTGTGGAATGTTCAAAGGAGTTCTGTGAAAAAGACCAAAGCACTTGCACAGAATGTGCTGAGCAAAATGGATCCAAGTCATCCAAATTAAATCACAGGATTCCTACAATGCAGAAAGGAGGCCGTTCACCCCTTCATGTTGCACCTGACAATATATCTTACTCAGGTCTTGCCCCCAGCCTATCCCCATAATCCTACACATTTATCATGGCTAATCCATCTAACTTGTATACCTTGCCACATTAAGTGGCAATTCAGCATGGCGATCCATCTGTTTGGACCGTGGATGGAAAGCCATACAGACACGCAATGTGCAAACTCTGCAGACAGTCTCCCACAAGGCCCTATTTGATCCTGGGTGGCTGGCGTTGAGAGGCACAAATGTGAACCACAATGCCACCCTGCTGTGCTATTTAGACACAGTAATGAATCTCAAAGAGGTCATGCATATATGAACAAAATATACAAGTGCTGCTCGATATCTACACAAACAAATTTAGCTGGATACGTGTGGCAGGTGAATTCTTATGAAAGATAACACAACATGCACACAAACCTGGTCCCATTCCATGGCAAAGCAGAACCCCCAAGGCATTCAAGAATTTGACCACGAAAGCAGTATTAACATCGACGGATGCTTCATTATTCCACCTGATTTCAAGGATGAAGTAACATGCTAATGGTCCTGGGCACAGAGAGAGAAACTGCCAATAATGATGGATGACCAGCTACATCCCAGACTCGCAGGAAAGCAAAAGAGTGTGAAATGTTATCAGTGGTTCCGTGCACACCTGCATTAAAGTGCTGGGGATCCAATATACGTGGAATCAGAGTCCGGGTTGGTTTTGTCCCTGCTAAAGATGTGGCAGGACCCACCACTGTGATCCTAGCCAATCTCGCATGGAACACTCAACAGAATCCCGTGACAGAGTAATTGATGGAGACTGGTCGCCCAATTAGCAAACAAACAGGAATGTTGCACCTTGCATTCAGGCCTACCTTAAGTTCAGAACGTGCCCATCAATAATGTGACTATGGTACCGACATAACATATTTTTGGGTTTAATTGCTTCTTGAATAAACCAGAGAGGAAAGTAAAGAGGAGGGGGAGGCGAGCAGAGAAAGAAACAAAAAAAAAAGATTAAAAAGCACACAGAGTGAAGAAAACCGTAGACCTATGCCTGAAATGCCGACTGACAGATTGAATGCACTTAAAAAGGAATGAAAAGATTGTGTGGAGGCAATTGGCTTGAATCCAACGAAAAAGAGAACAGTGGCCAAGTGTCAATCGAACTCTCAAGGTTGCATGTAAAATTGCTCGTCACCTCTTTTTACTCCCTCGAACAGCTCCCAAACTTCAGTCAATAGCTCACATGATTGATGTGGATGAGGGAAGCCGGCTTTATTGCCCTACAGCATCTATTCCAGTGAGCTGTCACCGAGAAACTATTGAACACAAAACGCAAAAGGTTCAGCTCCAGATGGAAGCTCACTTGCTCCCTATTTACCAAAGTGTGCAAAAATTATTGACAACAGTGTGTTACTGCACATTAGGCAGAAGCACAGTGTCAACTATCAGGACTATTCTTCAGGCAGCTTCTTATTTTGACAGGTAATGTTTTAAGACTATGATTTCCCACCGCTTCTCATTTGGAATGGATGACAGGTTAGCTGGTTGTATTTGAATGAGTTAAGAACGTCGATGGTTGAAGAGAAGGATGAACTCCTAATTCACGTTGCTGTTCCCCTACTAAAAACTCAGTTAAAATTAGGGTCACGTGTGACTTTGACAGATCCATCACACCAAACAGAACTAGCTTGACCAATTAATGATAAACTACCCTATCCGTCCATGGGAATTGACAATCAATTCATAATTTAGACCATATGGACTAAGGGTCTGGCAACTGTAGGGTTAACGTGGAATTGACTACCACACACAGTGGTGTAAAAGATCACATGACCCACATTCAGGATCAGTCCTGTGTTGGACAGAGCTGAGTGTTCTAGCAAGCATGGAGGTGGCTCTTAGTTGAGGTACTTAACTGTATATTTTTAAGTAATTCTAAGCATCAACAAGGACCTACAGTTAGTCTATATATGACTATGAAGATGTTTAAAGTTTGAAACTTCATTTATTGGTGTCTCAAATGGGCTGAGATTAACACGGCAATGGCATTATTGAGAAAATCCCCTGGTCACCATACTCTGGCATCTGTTCACTGAGACACAGAGAGAGTTTAGCATTTTTAATTATTCATCCGTGGGACAGGAGTGTCATTGGCTGGTCAGAATTTATTGCCCATCCCTAGTTGCCGTTGGAGACCAGTTGAGATTCAATCACAATGGTCTGGCTCTGGAGACACATGTAGGCCAGATCACGTAAGAAAGGCAGATTTCCTTTTCCAAAAGACATTTGTGAACCAGATTATTTTGTCCGATAATTGACAAAAGTTTCATGGTCACCAGTAGATTCTTTATTCCAGTCTTTTTTTTTATTGAATTCAAATTCCACCATCTGCCGTGGTGGAATTTGAACCTGGATCCCCAGAACATTAACTGAGTTTCTGGATTAATAGTCTAGTAGTAATACTCCTGAGCCATCACCTACCCTAATGGCATGGCTAATGCACCTAACCACCAAGTCTTTTGGATTGTGGGAGGAAACCAGAGCATCCTGAGAAAACCCACCCAGACACAGGGAAAACGTGTAGACTCCACACAGATATTGAGCCAAGCCAAGAATGAAACCCGGATCCCTGGCACTGTGAGGCAGCAGTGCGAGCCACATGCCACTTCCTGAACTGTAACCAACAATGCCCTACAACAGTCCGGACTGCTTGCAATACCACTCAGTGAAAGGACACACAACTTTTGACAGTAAAGTAGGGTCTAATCTTTGAAAAGTAAGTCACTCGTCAACACCTCACCATCACTGCTGCGTTATTAATCTGGTACAATGAATTGCCTCCTGCAGGTTATGGTATTAACACTGCACAACACTCCAACAACCATACTAAGGTAAACACTCAATGCTTCTACTTTCAGTACTGCTGATAGCATTCCATCTCAAATTTAATTTTCACTTGGAATTATTTTTTGAAAGGTAAATTATTGTGCAGACCCCAGTAGTTTTCAGAGGAAGCATTGTAATGCAAGATGCCGACAGAACCTCTTGTGTGATTGTGGAGTTCCTTTCTACTGGTACACAAAAACAAACAAGGTTCCTTACTTTAACCTTGATTGAATAGAAGGTTTTTTTCATTTCAGATTGCCCTGAAGGTAATTCCGCATTTCTAAATCAAGGTTGCCCGACCTTCAATCTCCATGAGTAAAAAGCTGCCACAGTATTAAATCTCTGGGTTTACCAAGCCACTGTCTGCTCCTAATTAAATATTAACGAGGGTTTGTTGTTGCAAAGCATTCACTCATTATCCTTATTATTATACAGAGAACCTGAAAATGAACTGGAAGTATGATAACTCATTTGAAATATAAAGTTGATCTATAAGTGTCACAAGTAGACTTACATTAACACTGCAATGAAGTTACTGTGAAAATCTCATCACCATATTCCGGCGTCTCTTCAGGTACACTGAGGGAGAATTTAGCATGGCCAATGTACCTAACCAGCACATCGTTCAGAGTGCGGGAGAAAACCGGCGCAGCCGGATGAAACCCACGCAATCGCAGGGAGAACGTGCAGATTCCGCATGGACACTGACCCGAGCCAGGAATCAAACTCAGGTACCTGGCGCTATGAGGCAGCAGTGCTAACCACCGTCCCATCCTCAAATAGGAAATAGAACTAGGAGTGGACCATTCTGCCCTTTGAGCCTGTTGTGCCATTCATTTTGATCATGGCTGATCATCAATTTCCTGGTTCCGCCTTCCTCTCACATTTAACATTGAGAATTGTTCTGAGAAAGCTCTGTCTGTCTGTTATCGATATAATTTTCAAATGAAGAAAATATAGTAAAAATTAGAGACGTGCAATGAATGCTGGGCCAGCCAGCCAATCCTACCTCCTTGACTAAAAAAAAAGCTCACACATCTCCCTGACTCCACTCCCGCACCCACCCCCCAAATCTCTTTTTTAATGCCATCCAGTCAGTCACAGTTCCCTGCTTTGTTTCCTTGGCCCTGCATATTTAATTCCCTTGACTGCCCATCCAACTTCCTCTTGAAACAATCAACCAATGCCATTTCCAACATGGACAACAAACTCCTCAGTCATTCAACTTGCAGCATAAAGTTCTTCCTCAAATCTCCCTTGCGTCTCTTCCCCCAAACATTAATCGTATGTTCCTGAGTCCTTGTGCCATCACTTTAATTCAAGTAGCTTTGATTGATCTGTCTGATCTAAACCTTCCAATCTTGTATGCCTCGTTTGCAGCAGGGAGATACACCAATCTGTCAAATTCTCTCATTCCTGGATTTATTCTGATAGATCCCACTTTTGCACAATCACATCCTGCTTAACACATAGTGAGGATATATATGCCCAAGTTTATTCCCCAGGGCAACTCTTTGACCAATCAGAATTGATCTGCCTGGTTTGAACTTGGAGATGCTGGCATTGGACTGAGGTAAACACAGTAAGAAGTCTCAGAACAGTAGGTTAGATTTCTTACTGTGTTTATCCCAGTCCAACGCCAGCATCTCCGCATGATGGCTATCATCGACACTGCAAACTGTCGGCTCCAAGTCGAGAGGATCTTCCAAGAAAATTGTGCATATCGAAAAACCTAATGTCATGAGACTTCTTCCTGGGTTTGAATCTGCACAGAGCTGAGCAGTTAATTGTTCCCTACTGCTTTCTCCATGGCACTGCTTCCATCAGTCACAACCAAATGGCAACCAGCACTCTCTTCTCACTCTGTAGAAGAATTTGTTGGTCACTGTTACTGTTGGACAATTCTTATGAACTACTCTGATGAGTACAAGACACAAAGCTTTGATAACATCTCTCTTACTTCAGAAATTACAAAGACAGATAATCAACAAATATGTTGTCTATGATCGAGAATGTGACGAACTTACAGAAGGCCAAAATTGCTGTTGTATCAAATACCACAGAAACTGTTGAACCATAGAAGCCCTGAAGTGCAGAAACAGGCCATTTGGCCCAACAAGTCGACACTAACTCTCCGGAGCATCCTACCCAGACCCTATTCCCTATAACCCCATGCATTTACCCTGCTAATCCATCAACTCCACACATCTCGGGGCACTAAGGGCAATTTAGCATGGCCAAGCAACCTAATCTGCATATCTCTAAAGCACGAGAGGAAATTTGAGCACCCGAAGGAAACCCATGTAGATACGGGAGAGAACGTAAGATAGATACTCAAGGCTGGAATTGAACCTGGGTCCCTGACACTGAGGCAGCAGTGCTAACCATTATGCTACCGTGCCACCTGAGTTCACTGCTTCAAATATATCAATTATCAATCAGTTGTCTGTCACAACTATCTGTAAACTACCACATTCTAGTGGCAAAACAAAGTTAAGACTTCTGCTGAGTTCAGTGATAACTATGTCGTGTTCTTACGGCGGATTGCTCATCCTTAGTTGGTTTCACTTTCAAACGCCAAGTTTGACGACCACGAGTTTGTATAACAAACTATAGTGGTTTATTTACAAGCAGATCAATGCTTGTAAATAAACCATTGCTTTCACAATGTAAACGCTTCAAGCTGAAGGATCTAGTCTGGCTGCAGAAGCCCACACTCTGCACCACGATCCTCGCGCTTATTCCCTGCTGGGTGCCAAGTCACACGATCCTCCTGTCGTACATCTTTAAAAAGACCAGCTACTACAATTGTATTGAAATTGTAAAATAAGTTGGTAAACCTTTCAAAAAGAATGTGCCTTCACACTGTTTTAAGGATAAGACTAAAGGACTGCACAATGTTTCCCTTTCTAGCCCATTTGAACGTCAAACTCCCAAGAAGATCATTTGTTTGACATTGCTTTGAATTGAGATGAATTGACATGCGTGTCACAATGGCACAGTGTTAGCACTGCCGCTTCACAGTACCACCAGCCAGGGTTCAATACCCAGCTTGGGTCACTGTGAGGAAATCTGTACATTCTCCCTGTGTCTGCAGGGGTTTTCCCCAGGGTGCTCTGGTTTCCTCCCACAGTGCGCCGGCTAGTTGCATTCACCATGGTAAATTTTCTGTCCGTGTACCTGAATAGATGCCGGAGTGTGGTGACTGAGGGATTTTCACAGTAACTTCATTGCAAGGTTAATATTAGTTAACACTAATAAATAAACAAAAAGTGAAAGGAGCAGCATTGTAATGCAAATTTCAGAAAACAAAAACCAGACAAAATCTGACCATGTTTTAGACCACCGCAGTCACACGTTACACAAGGCCATTGTTTCCGAATGTCCCTTTCCTTGGGAGCCATGAACTGCAGTCGCTAGCAGCAAAAACTTGCAAATGTACCTGCTACTGCCAGCTGGCACTGTCTTGCCTTTAGGCTGGGGGTACCACATCAGTGTAGATGGCCAGTACTGACTATTGGTAAGTGCATGTAATATTCACATTCACCTGTTCAAAGTACTCAGATACTTGAATGCTAAACTCTCAGATTCATTGTTGGGCAATCGGTCACTTCTGATGGTTTCAATTAAACTCTTCCACTTCTACTCGAGGAAGTAATTTATCAATTACAGTCGAGGATTGAGCATCCACTTAAACTGCTGCAACATCGTAAAGAGCATAGACACCACAAAGCATGAAGTAGCACTCTGCATGTAGGAACATATCATTGTCACTTGAGTTGTGGCACTTTGTCAGGTTCATTGACAGCTTACTTGCCTGCATCACATCTCCTGTTTCCATGTTCATTTCTGGCCTTGGGTCACTGTCTATGTGGAGTTTCAACATTCTCCCCGCGTCTGCATGGTGTTCCTCTGAGTGCTCCCGTTTCCTCCTGCAATCCAAAAATGTTAAGATTAGGTGGATTGGCCATGTTAAATTGCTCCATTGTGTCCCAAGATATTTTGGAGGATTAGCAGGGTGGAGTTTGCACATTATCCTTGCGTCTGCATGGGCTTCCTCCCACAATCCAAAGATGGGAGTGTTTGGTTGGTTGACCATACCAAATTGTCCCTTAGTGTAGGGGAACCAGTAGGCAAAAATGTGGAGTTATGGGGATAGGGCCTGGTTAAGATGGTCTGTCGGAAAGTTGGTGCAGATTCAACTGGTGAACGGCCTCCTTCTGCATTGTAGGATTTCTCTGATTCTATTATGTTAACTTCATGTTTAAGGACCAATCGTTTTATACAGCATGAGTTCTGTGTTTTTCCAAACCAAGAAAAAGCATAAAGAATAACATATCAGATTATTTTTATTCATTTATTGGATATAAGTGTGATTGGCTGGCCAGCATTTATTGCTCATCCCTAGTTGCCCTTGAGGGCAGTTGAGAATCAACCACATTGCTGAGGTTCTAGAACCATGTGTAAGCCAGAACAGGTAAGAACGGCAGATTTCCTTCCCTAAAGGTCATTATTGAACGAGATGGACTTTCCTGATAATGGTTTCATGGTTATCAGTAGATCCTTAATTCCAGATATTTTTTCTTGAATTCAAATTTCACTACCTTTCATGGTGGGATTCAAACCTGGATCTCCAGAGCATTAGCTGAGTTTCCGGATTAATATTCTTGTGATAATATCACCAGACCATCGCTTCCCCTTAACTGTGATATACCTAGTGACATTAAGAACCCTACAAAACCAAAAAGCAAAGATTATGCCAACTACCTTGACCAGCGTAAAAAATCTGAAATGTTAAATACTGCAGCCTTGTACTTGTGTTTAATTCTGAGTTCAGATTTCCAGCATCCAGAGATCTATTTTTGTTTTTATAGCTCCTTCATTACACATAACACACTCGCTATCTCCAATTAAACAGGATCAAAACAATTATCCATAATACAATGTATTACGGATTATGACTGTGTGGAGTGTGCATGTCATCCCTGTGTCTGCCTGAGTTTCCTTCGGTGTTGCCCCTTAGTGTTGGGGGTTGAGCAGGGTAAAGACCCGAGGTTATAGATATAGAGCCTGGGTGGGATTGTTGTCAGTGCACGTTCAATGAGCCAAATGGGTTCCTTCTGCACTATAGGGATTCTATGATTCTATGAATATTTGCAGCTGAAGGCCGCACAACGGATGTGCTGTTAAAACAAATTACTTGGGTACATTCATCAAAATCTGATTGTTTTTTTTTAAATGAGTGTAGCTTTAAAGTGAAGCTTGGAACACTAACTTGCTACTGTCAAATGTTGAACTGAGTTACCAAACTAATTTTTTACAGTTCATTAAAAAAAAAAGTCACTTTATTTGGGTCATAAAACAATATCAACCATAATCTTCCATCATTATCTTAGCTAAAAACACTTAACTGATTTAATGCTGCATAACATATGCAAGGAACACCAAGAAACATTCCTGTGTCAGTTTGTATTGACTTCCCATCTCCTCAGTATTTATGTTGCGTTGGGCTGAGAATAAAGCAAAAACATTTTTTTAAGTTATATCACATGATGTGGGCATTGCTGGCTATGCCAACATATAATCCCCGTTCCTTACTGGTCTTGAGAAGATAATGGTGCCCTCTTGAACTACTGTAGTTCCTGTATTGCAGGTACACCCAATGTGCTGTTAGGGAGGGAGCTCCTGGATTTTGACTCAGCAACAGTTAAGGAATGGCCAAACGGACAGGTTTTATGGTCTCGCTCGAACGAAACTGCAAATTCCTGCCCACGGTCAATGGGCATTTCCGTTGTCTACCCTTGGCCTGCTCCAATTCCATGGCAGGCACGGCAGTAGAATTCCTGCAGATCTTTTCAGGCTGGTGCATGGCTTGGAACCTCCACGTGATGGTTTTCCCATGCATCTACTGCCTTTAGCTTCACTGGTCGTTATCATGGAAGATGATATTGAGCTGGTGTAATGTAATTTGTAAATGGTACACCCTGCTGGCATGTGCATCAGTGGTGGAGGAAGTGAATGTATAAGATGGTGGATGAATGGGGTGCCAATGAAGGGGGCTGTTTTGTCTTGGGTGGTTTCAAGCTTTTTGAATGTTGCTGAGAACTGTACTTATTCTGACTCGAAACATGGGCTCTATTCTCTCTTCGCGGCTGCTGAGCTTTTCCAGCATTTTCTGCTTTTGTTTCAGATTCCAGCATCCACAGTATTTTGCCTTTGTCTGATATACCATTTGACTTTCTAATAGCTTCTAATGTTTACTTTCTGTGATTCAGTTACAGGGACACATATCCATTGAACACTGACACTGCTTGTTTCTTAGCTTTTGATTCAAGAAAGGATTATCCACCCCGACGTGCTTTCCTGTGGCAGAGGCAACCAGTTATTGCCTGCAGGAAGGAACTTCCCAGTCCCATCAATGTCGGTGGCGTTTTGCATGGTTCACCTTTCCTGCTGCATGAGAGATCGTCAGCAGGAAGAACTGGAAAACGCCACCCTCTGTTTTTCCATTCTTCCAGCTAAAGTGGATAAACTCACGTAATAATCCATTTGCTACCATCTTGCCCAATCACATGACTAGCGTAATTCCCTCTGCATCTTCTTGTATCTTTCTCAAAGCTTCATTTCCAGCATCAATCTTACACTGGTCCCTTCGTCTACATCAATGTATATACACCCAAAAATGACCTGCTTATTCCGCCACTCTTTATCCCTGCTTTTTTTTAACCAGCCAGGCACATAGGTTCTATGGTTGCAGATGAAATCAAATGTTTTATATTCTGCAGTAAGTGACTCCCTTCCTTACTCCCCACAAACTTCTTCACCGCATAGAAACCACCAGTCAGGAGCATGTCAAAATATTTTCCACTTGCCTGCATGGGTACAGCTATAATACTCAAGAAACTCAGTGGCATAACAGTCCATATACTTGGCAATCCAACCACGACATTCAAGGTCTAAACACTCCCCCATCGAGGCACGGTGACTGCAACGTAAAATATACATGAAGTATACAGCAGTAACTTGACAAGGATTTTTTGACAGTTATCTCCCAACCCTGCTAATCACCAACTATAAGGATGAGGGCGGTAAGGGCATGGGGAAGCTGTCACCCCAAATTATACATAGTCCGAATTATTGACCTCGTTTCATTACGGTAGAGTCAACATGTCAATTTCTGGAAATTCCCTAACCCATTGTGAGAGCAGCAGCAGATCAAGTGCAAGTAGGGATGGTCAATAATTGTTGTCCTTAATATTAATACCAATATCATTGATGTTGTGAAAATGTTTTTGTCTCTGACCAATTTAGCAACAAGAAAGAAGGATTTTTAAGATGCCACCCCGTGAGTTACTTAATGAAACCAATGCGGCTATATTGAGAAGGTGCTGCCCTTGTCCAAAGATGTGCAGGTTAGGTGGATTGGCCATGCATTAATTGGCCAATTAATGTCCAAATACGTGGGCTAAATCCATGGGACAATGAACGTGAGCCTGGATAAGATGTGCTCTGTCGGAGAGTCCAGTGCATACCAGATGGGCCGAATGGCCTTCTTCTGCACTCTAGGAATCCTATGATTGAAATCCAACATTGAAGAGAGATACAAATCCGCAAATCCCTCTGGTAATCTGACAGCACATCACGCGACTCATCAGACTACATAACACCCGAGTTATTTTAATTGTTCCAAAATGAAAACTGTTTAGATATTTTTTTCATGTTGAATTGAAGCAAAAGTACACTCAAAGCTTTGAGAGACAGATATTGCTGAAGGCCATTGAAAACAAGGAGAAAATAGCTGCACTCCTGCAGTCTGAATAAGGGCACCAGTAACCTGAGCCTTGCTCACAGGCCAATGTTCTAACTGCATCCCATTAGTGTGTTGAACTCGATCTGTCTCCCTGTTGAAAAGAAAATTACATATTGATTAATTTATCTTGGGCTGCTTCGTGTCGAGTTCAGATTTTTTGAGGCATTTTGTTGCCCAGTGTGATTTGTCCAAGAACCTTGCAGTCCCCCTTGGTGCAATTAATTTATTTATTCAAGAAACGCTTGCTGGATTTGAGGACCCAATCATGCCTCATCATTCTTCATTACTGAGGCACGTGATGCTGGTGTCGGAATAGCTTTAGACAAACAAGAAATGAGTTCCAGAGCTGCACCGGTTGTTAAACACCCAGGACTGTTCCAAGTTATTAACGTTCCACCGTTTCAGCAAATTCCGTGTCCAGTCATTGATACAGCTGTGTATAAATCCTGCAAACCAGCACTGATGATATTTCATAATGCATTGGTAAAGAGTAGCTTTCAATATTTACCTCTGTTGTGTTCAAACATGAATTCACATGAGCAGAATTATTTAATTGCTCAACATTTTCACTGATCAATGAACTCGCAGTTTGTGTCTGTTGTAGGTTTTTGGCCTTGGCTCAGGAAGGCTTATTACGGTATTCAAAGTCTTTTAAGCTGTTCAGCAATAGCTACTAGAAACTACATACACAGGGACAGTAAACGTCGAAGCTAGGATCTGCCATCATATTTGCTTCCCCACATTTTTGTCAAACACTACGGGTGGGATTTTACAGCCTTGTTCGGGCGAGGCTTGTAAAATCCCACCTGAGGCGAATGGCGAGTTCCATTCTGCGCGCTGATCCCGGAATCGGGGCAGGCGAGGCAGTAAAATTCTGGCCTACAATGATCCCTTCACGTGGGTCATGCATTCTCTGACATCACTCTTTGGGCAGTTAGGCACAAAATGACCCTTTGTGCCAGGCCCATATCCTATTTCTCCCCCAAAAATCTTTGGGTGGAATTCTCCCAAAAAACAATTTAGTGTCACAACAGTGAGAAAGCAGTCCTCCCGCAGTGTCACTTTTTCAAAGAATGGTGTGGTGTGCACTAGTACTGGGAATGATGGGGCGGGGGGGGGGGGTTTGGGGGGCGGTGGGGGGCTTCTCTTTCCCCTCCACAAAGACATCTAAGCCCTCTCCAACCCCACCCAACAGCAGCATGTTCCCCACACTCTCCCCAAAATGAGTCGCCAGCATCGGTGTCCCTCCTGAAGTGTCTCCCCATCAGGAACCCCAACATGATCTAATCCTGTATAGCTCCCCTGTCATCGCCCCCACACCCCCAACTGCCCAATGCAGGCTGCACATCCTTGACGCTGCTCCTGATACACTGGCAATGCCCAAGTAGCATGACCCAGGTAGACATTGCTGATAGGCACTGCCTGGCTTTGCTACTGGGTTGCTTCAATGGTCCCTCTCTTCAGGACAACTGCCACATTCCTCAGGCAGTCCTTTTACAATCTGCACCTCTGTTCTGCAATATATGCATTTTGAACATTTAAGGGATATTTAGCACCTTCTCAGCCTTCTATATCCTCACTTAGATTCTTTTTGTCCCATTTCAACCATCCCCCATTCCACCATTATAGTAGAAATTTCTAGTGATTCTCTTAGCTATCAGCTCTGATAAAGGCCACGTAGACCCTAAATGTCGGCTCTATTCTCTCCTCATAGATGCTGTCAGACCGGCTGAGATTTTCCAGCATTTTCCTTGTTCATTTAAGATATTGCTCTCCTTGCCCGGAGTGTCCCTGTTTCTGTGCTGTTTCACTGATTGGCCAGTAGGATTCCTTTCTGCCACAGTTTACTTTCTCTCCTGAAAAATGGACCTGTGCACAAGGATTTCAGATTGTTTGAAGATTTAAAGTTCACTTATTAGTGTCACATGTAGGCTTACACTCACACTGCAATGAAGTTACTGTGAAAATCCTCTAGTCACTAAACTCTGCACTTGTTTGGGCACGCTGAGGAAAAATTTAGCATGGCCAATGCACCTAACCAACACATTTTTCAGACTCAGGGAGGAAACCGGAGCACTTAGAGGAAATCAAGGCCACTGGGAGAACATGTGGACTTCACACAGACAGTGACCCAAGCCAGGAATTGAACTTGGATCTCTGGAGCTGAGAGGCAGCAATGCTAATCACTGTGCCATCTTTACTGTGACAATCTGGATGGTTTTCTCAAGGGTTAGAACCTTCACTTAAACCACGTCTGAGTGGGTCAGCCACCACTCCTATGGCTATTCGATCCCTGATTAGCTCAGATTTCACGTTACCACAATTACAGCCTTCAGCCATTAGCAAGGTAAATGGATGGCTGGAGATACCATGCTGCTGTAATTAAAACAGTGGATCACGGGATTCGGGATAGAGGAGTATAAATCATTTTAAGATTACTGCATTAAGCTTTCACAGTATTTTATATCAGAGTCCATATCAAATTGTTTTAATTAAACTCCAGCTGGATCCATTAGACAGATCACAACCTTTATAATAACTTGTGATCTGAAGGAAGAGAGACTAAAGTAGACTTTTTCTGAACTTTAAAATGTAGCCGCTTGAATCAGAGGTCCACAACTGCAGCCAAGGACTCGTGTCCAGAATTCCTTTGTGGTTGACTTCAGTGTTAGCTGTAGCAAAGCATGTCAGCAGGAAATTAAGATAGATTTGCATTTATTTAATGGTTTTTACCACCTCAGGGATCCTAAAATGCTTGGCCATCGTTTCCGTTCTTTCAACGTGTGGCCATAGTCCAAGAAAGCTTAGTAACCAATTTGCACATAGGCAGTTACCACACGGTACCATGATTCCTTTGGCATCCATCCAAGTAGACAGATGAGATCTTGGTTTGATTTCTCATTCCAAAAGCAGCATTTCCAACAGTAAAGCACTCCCTTGATACTATACTGATGTTTGAATCTTAGTTTTATGCTCAAGTCTCAAGGAATTTGACCTAAAACCAATCGAAGAGGTGAACACAGCAAGGCCCAATTATGTGACTACACAATGCAGCTCATGGCAACTGTTGGGAGACCAGCATCTGGACTGTCACCAGGGATGGAATTAAGAAAAATATACCTAAATATTTTCTAAGTGGAAATTTCTCTTTATGAGAGAAATACTGGTTCTCCTATCATGCTAAAATATATCTGAAATACACATATGCTAACGGTATGGGGAGGCAATGGCCTAGCGGTATTACTGTGAGACAATTCACCCACAAGTCAGCACATGTTCTGTGGATCCAGGTTCCACAGTGGATGGTGGAATTTGAATTTAATTTTTAAAAAATCTGGAATTAACATTCTACTGATGACTGCGAAACTACTGTTGAAAAAACCCATCTGGTTCATGAATGATATCCTTTAGGGAAGAAAATTTGTTGTTCTTATCTGGTCTGGCCCACATGTGACTCCACAGCCACAACAACATGATTGATTTTCAACTGCCTCTAGAATGGCCCAGTAAGCCAATCAATTCAACAGCAATTATGAATGGACTAGCACTTATTGTCCAACCAGCAATGTCCTCGTTCCACGAATGAATAAAGAAAAAAAATCTTAATATACCTCTGAAGCAACGTTGAGAGAGAGAGATTCAGGCGTATATCTAAAAATTTGTAACATCTACAAGGCATTGAATTACTTAGAGTTTTGTGTGGTCTCGAATACATTAAATTTGTCATCTGATTTTCTCACAGCTCGTTTGAGATATTGTATTGACAATAATTGCTCACGTACATGTATAGTCCATGCCTACAGGCACTCAGATGAAAGGGCCATGGATCATATTTGCCACACTCCTTTTGTTTGAACTGCACAATTAATAAAATAGAAGTGGACATTTAAAGGTTTTACAAGGGCTTCAATCAAAAATACATGTATCCAATTGTTCACCTCTGATTGACATCAAACCAAATCATTCTCAAGTGAATTAGACAAGTGAGTTTTGATTCAAATACGTCTTTCAGGTTACAGATGTATAAATCAGCCAGTTTTTTTGTCAGAGTATATTTCTGATGTCTACTCGCATGTCTGCGGTACAAACAGGCTCCAAGCTAATCCAAAGATTTGGACACTATTCAAGACATGTCCATTCTCCACAGGAAATTTCACTGAAATCATTAGCTTAAATATTAGAAAATATAAATGAAGGTTTATATTGACTTGGATCTTAATCCAGCACCAGAAGGAAGAGATGAGCTTGAACCACAGGTATACAAAAGAACCAGAAATCTTTGTCATTAAGAGTCTATCAAACGTGAGGCAGTGGTTGAGTGGTAATCATAGAATCTACAGTGCAGGAGGCCACCATTTGGCCCAAAGAGCCAGCACTGACACCAATTCTACCCAGATCCCATTCCTGTAAATCCACATAGATACCTAATCTCCCGGAGACCAAGGGACATTTTAGCACGGTCCAATCAACCTAACCCGCACATCTTTGGACTGTGGGAGGCAACTGGAGTACCCAGGTGAAACCCACGCAGACACAGGGAGAATGTGCAAACTCCACACAGACAGTGACCTGAGGCCGGTATTGAACCCGGGTCTCCGGCGCTCTGAGGCACCACAGTGTCACTGCGCCTTGTGGACTCGTAATCCTGAGGCCCAGGCTAATGCTCTGGAGACTCAAATCAAACAATGTCAGGCAGCTGGTGGAATTTAAATTCAATTAATCATTCTGGAATGTAAAGCTATTCATAGTACTGGTGAACATGAAACCAACACAACCTATTGTCAGAAAAACTAACGTCCTTTGGGGAAGAAAAATCTGACACTCTTACCTGGTCTGGCCTACATTTGTCTTCAGCCCCCTCCTGGCCCCTCCATCTTTGTCAAATTGGGAAGCTATTCCCAGAAACGAGTCAAGCAACAGCCTGACTGACACAGTTGTTCTCATGAAATCATACCTTACAATATCCCAGACGCCATTCCCAAATATGGCCTGTCCCAATGCTAGGGCAGATCCAGGAGAGATGCTAGCACAGTGGTCAGGCAGGAGACAAAAACCTAATACAACTCATCCTCAATCTTCCTAGCACAATTATGTCTGTCTATTGCAGTACTGGTAGAAAAGCGAGCACTGCACAGTCCTCGTGGATACAAAGACCTGATTTCATATTGACGATAACCTCCACCATATTGTGAGGGACTAACACCATGCTCAATGGGATAGCCTTTAAAAAGACCAAGCAATTCAAAACTGAACATCTTTGAGGCCAAGACTTGTACTCGACCACAATCTGTAGCCTCTCGGCTATCCCTCAAGCCAGGAGATCAATCCAAGTTCACTGAAGAATGAGCAAAGGCATGCCAGGAGCAGCAGCAAGTATACGGAAAAGGCCTGGTGAAGCCACAACACAGAACCACTCCTAAAGAGCAGAGGCAACATATGATAAACAGAGCTAAGTCATTCCATAACCAACAGATCAGATCTGTAGTCCTGCTACATGGTCAAGAATGGTGGTGGGCAGTTAAACAATAACAGGAAGAGGAAAATGCTCCACAAATCTCCTCAGCTTCATTGATAGGGGAGCTCAGCACATCAGTGCAAAAGGCTGAAGTATTTGCAACCATCTTCAGGCCTTCTTCTGACGGGATGCAATGTATAATGGATGCAAATCTTCAACCAATTCGGTTCATTCTGCACGATATCAATAGCTGGCTTCATGCACTTGATAGTGCAATGGCTATGGATCCTAACAGCACTTTGACAATAATACTGAAGATTTGTACTCGAGAATAAGCCGTTCTGGAATAGCTGCAACACTGGTACCTATCTGGCAGTGCGGAATACTGCCAAAGTACGTCCTGTCCACAAAAAGCAGGTCAAATCCAATCCAACCATATAGCACCCCATTGGCCTTTACTCAATTATCAAAGTGATGGATGGGCCATCAACAGAGCTACCAAGTTCAAACTTACTCTGCAATAACTTGATTAGTGCTGCAAATAATGTTCATTCCATACAAGTGCCAGGCAATAACCTGGTTATATTATAAGAGGCAATATTACTACTATCTTGCTAGAACTTCACTGATATTATAATGGTTGATTACCTATTATCAATATCCAGAGTGTTACCATTGACCAGAAACTCTGTCAGACCAGCCATATAAATACTGTGACTATCAGAGCAGGTCAGAGGCTGGACATTTGAAGCAGGTAACTTCCTCCTGACTCCCAAAAATCTGTCCATCATCCATAAACTCAAGTCAGGAGTGTGATGGTGTACTCTCCACTTGCCAAGGTGAGTTCAGCTCCAACAGCACACAAGCAGCTCAACATCATCCAGAACAGAGCAGCCCACTTCATTGGCACCCCCCTCCATTTCCTTTAACGTTCACTCCCTGCACCATCTGTGTTATAATTTAAGTCAGAAACTCCAAAACGTTTTATGCAGTCTGCTTGAAACATAAGTTTTGCAACTTGAATTTGACTAGGGTGGAAATGAGATGCTTTGCTTCAGGTATGATTCAAATGAGCCACTAGGGAGCTTTAATCAAACAAACTTCATTCAAGAATACATTAATATAAAGCAATAATATTTACCAATTACAAACAAGAAACAAAATCAACTATGATATTTTATGATCCTAATAAATAGTTCCAATCAAACTGCCTCAAACAAAACCCTTGGCACAGAAAATATGAATGCTGACATGATGCTGGGTACTTAAGTCCTTTGGTTGGATACTGCAGTTCTCTTGCAATTCACACAGACAAGCTTGACGTTAGAACAGTTTCCCAAAAGATCAAGGAGAGAGAGGGACTTTAGGTACTAGCTCGCCAAAACACCAACAGCAGCATTTTCATCCAAGAAGGCAAGAAGCCTTGTTTTTAATTAGCCAGCAGAATTTCTAATACCCGCGAGAGCAACACTGCTTTTCAGTCTGGCCTCCACCCCCTTGTAAACTAAAGCTGCAGCCAGCAGCCAAATGGAAAACAAAACCTTGAATTCACTAAGAAAGAAAAACTATCTGAAACACATGACCTGCCAATCAGTAGTCTTCCTAACAATGCAGAGTCATAGAACAAACCTCAGAAAGTACCCGAAGTCCAGAGTAAAAACAAACAAAACCCCATTTAAAAATCACTGAAATAACAACAAAAGGACTTCTATCAGACAACCCAGCAACAATGAAACCAAAGGCTAGTTTACAACTACAGAGAACATGATTTTAAAAAAATCTTCAAGGTACACTAATATCACATCTGCAAATGTCCTTGAACCTTGAATATGTCTAAAACTCTAGCCTTTTCTCAGCATATCAATGACACAACTACTAAATGTTATACACCTTTATTAAAGCACTAAGAACTGTACATGTGCACAACGATATTGGTTGCTTAAGTTTTTTTGTGAACTGGAGTTTATCTCCAGGGTTAATCCACTAATGGGCACTGTGTGTGTGACTTTGGAGTGACTGAACAAGGTATCCTAATCACTGCAGCAACAATATCCAGATATGCTCTTCCATTACATTGTTTTTGGCTCCAGGTTTGTGCAATATAAAGTAATATCTGTATTTATCCCAACTGATTAGATTTCAACTACATCACTGTCCTTTTCCATATGTTCTCCTGATGTCTCCTGCTTAGGTCCCTTTGAAGGAATTTCAAAGTCCACACTTGAATAAACATGGCCATTTAAATTCATTTGTTCTTCCTTGTATTGTTATCAATCCCTAAGGGCTGGTAGAGGTCAGCAAGCTTATTAACTCAGATGAATAAAAAGGGGTCTGTCTTTCTCGGAGTCTGAGGTTACCAGTTTTTAATCCGTTTTGCAGGAATGCTGACTCTGGCAAGATTCCGTCCCGGTTTGAATTATCCATCCTGGATTTAGAACACAGAACACTACAGTACAAACAGGCCCTTCATCCCACAAGTTGAGCCGATCATATCCAAACCTACAGGCCATAGTACTATCTATAATTCCCAATCCCATTAAATCCCATGTATTCCTGCAGAAATCATTTAAAAGGCCTCAGTGTGCTCGCCTCTACCACACCAACGGCAACCGATTCCACTCACTCACTACCCTCAGTGAAAAACGCACCCCTAACATCTCCTCTGTACTTGCTCCTAGCACCTTAAACTTGCGTCCCCTCGTAGCGACCATTTCAGCCTTGGGAAATGGTCTCCAAGAATCCACCCTATCTGTGCCCCTCAACATTTTATAAACCTCTATCAGGTTGCCTCTCAACTTTCATCTCTCCAGGGAGAAGAGACCTAGCTCTCTCAACCTATTTTCATAAGGCATGCCTCCCAATCTGGGCAACATCCTTGTAAATCTCTTCTGTACCCTCTCAATAGCTTCCACATCCTTCCTGTAGTAAGGCGACCAGAACTGCGCATTTCTCTATGGCCATATAACACAGTTCTTTTGTCTCAAGCTTATTCCCTCACCTCCACGTTGCCACCATGAAACAAACTTCACACATAGGACTGCACCACAACCAGTTTACAAATCGATGATACAGTATAGAATCAATAGTTACATGGTTAAAAACTGACTCTAGATTAAAACGGTAAATAGTACATTGGCTTTCAACCAATGCACAGTAGCAGCAGCGTGTGTACCACTCACAAAATGCACTGCAACAACTCACCAAGGTTCCTTCAATAACACCTTCTGAAGCTATGACCTCGAAGCACAATGGCAGCAGATGTATGTGAACTCCATTATCTGCGAGTGATCCTCCAAAACACACCCCAATCTGATTCAGAATTATGTCACTGTTCCTTCACTTTGGGGGTATGGTGGGGAATTGGAAGGACGTCACTTGGAGGGTAGAACTCCTTTCCTGTGTGGAGCTTGCACTGTAGTTAAGAAAGCCAACTAATGCCTCTACTTTCTCAGAAGACTCAGAAAATTTGGCATGTCAACTACGACTTTCACCAACTTATACAGTTTCACCACAGAAAGCATTCTTATCCATTGTATGACAGTTTGGTATATCTCCTACTTTGCCCAAGATCACAAGGAACTACAAAAGGTCGTGAACGTAGCCCAATCCATCGATTAACATTGTCTATGCTTCCTGCTGCCTCGGCAAAGCAGCTGGCATAATTAAGGAGCCTACGCACCCTTACATTCTCTCTTCCACCTTCTTCCATCACGAAAAAGATACAAAAGTCTAAGGTTACGTATCAACTGACTCAAGGACATCATCTTCCCTGCTGCTGTCAGACTTTTGAATTGACATATCTTGTGTTCAGTTGATCATTCTCTACATTCTAGCTATGACTGTAACACTACATTCTGCAATCTCCTCCTCTGTGAGCAGTATGTTTTGTCTATGCAGTGTACAAGGAACAATATTTTTTTACTACACTAATATATGTGACAATAATAAATCAAATTCAAACATTCTCCCAATGTCTTGTGTGGGTTTCTTGTGGAACTATCCGTAAATGTGATTGATAACACGGACTGTGAATGTTTCTGTCAAGTTTACACCAAGAAGATACAAGAATTCACACCTCTTCAAACTTCTGGCTAACTATTGTACTAACTGTACAGGTCTAGACTGCACACCCCACCCCATGTGACTCCCCAAGAGTTCCCCCCTCTTCCCATGGGATTTTCCCGATCCACACAGGAATTCTCTCCATCCTAGACTAAACTGGATTGGATCCAATCTGAGCCCAAATCACATTCCCCACACATCAGCATCCCCCCTCCAAGGTCTGGCCAAATTTGATCTGGAGCCTGACTCATTCTCCACATTCCCTGCCTGTGCCCTCAAAAGCACAGGGAGTATATCTCTACTTCTCCTTATATAGCTGCTGCCTGACCTGCTGAATAATCCCAGCACTTACCTTTGAATATTGCATAGGGCATGTACCAGGAGGCCAATGCAATTGGGCCTATTGTTGCTCTTCCATCCATGATAAATTTCTGTTCTTGAGTTTTTGTTTGACAATTTGGCCTTGGATGTTACAAGCACCAAATCTATAGTTTTTGCAACACTTTAGATTCTTTCTGTAGAAAATTCTCCGAATTTCTCCGAATTTGAAAATTTGTATTTATGGCTCCACTCGACATCAATTCCCCAGTGCTGCTGAGTTGCTACCTGCACAGCCTGCATTACTTTCTGCAATGACATCAGTGATGTCTGCGTAATGTTGCTAAAAGCAATGTTATATGGACAAATATTTCCCCCTTGCTTTTGCAGAACATTGTGATGATTCAATTTCTCAACACACAGGGGAATGAGGTCATTCAACTTTCAGCCTAAGAGCATTTTAAACCAATTAGGTATAAAAGCTGTATTTTTTTTTAGATAATTATATTCTTTAATAGCTTGCGCATTTATCATTATAAGTAATTATAGTGATAAGGTGACACAACAGTAAATGAAGGCAAAACAATTAATGCAAATCTTACCAACACTTTCATATCATTACATTTGCAGCTAAAAATGCCAGTGTGAAAATTGACAAGTATTGCAAATAATTTCAAAGCATAAAGTGATCAGACAATAAATAATTGTGCAAATCATTCACCAAGGCATTAAATAGTACCTTCCAATCCTATAACCACTACCATCTAGAAGCTCCAGGGTAGCGAACCATAGAAAAGCTATGGTGCAGAAAGAGGCCATTCAGCCTATTGTATATGTGCTAGCCAAAAAGAGGAAGAAAAACTTAGCTGCTCATTTTAATCCAACTTTCCAGCACTGCACTTTAGCCTTGTAGGATGCAACACTTTAGATGCAGATCCAGGTACCATTTAGATGAGCTAAGCTTTTCAACATTAACGAGCAACTGAGAGTGAATTCCAGGTCCCTTAACCCTCTGGGTGAGAAACATTTCCTTCCAGCCCTCTCTAATCCTTCTAGCAATCATCTTAAATCTGAAGTGAACATTATCATCTGAAAGTTCCCCTCCAAGTCACTTATCATCCTGACATGAAACCATATCGCCGCATTCCTTCACTATTGCTGGGTCAAAATCCAACGACCTCATTAGCAGCAACTGTGGCTATATCTGGGTTCTGCAACAGTTCTAGACAACAGCTCATCACTACCTTCTCTAGAGCAATTAAGGATGGGTAATGAATATTGGTCCAGTCAACAATGCCCAATTTGGAAAGGGATAAAACAAAAGGAAACCATCCATTAATGTAAGACAATATATGACGAACAATTGGAATTCAAGCAACACTTGTTTCTTTTGAATCATATCTATCTTAGACATGGAGAGTGCGGCAAAGCCACCACTCTGGCTCTTTTGGAAGTCTTGCTTCAGTAGGGGCACCAGAGCTCTCTTTCACTTCCCTTTCAGAATTAGTATCCTCATCACCCAGAGGGGTGGGATTGGGGTCAACTTTGATTTGTGACTCGATGTTGGCAGTGGCCATCCTTGTGGCTGGGAATGAGGTCTGTTACTGGCATGGGTTCCCTACTCCTGAGGAGGTCCAGGTATTTCCTGAGAATTTTGTCCTGCACTTGGTCCTTATTTGAGATGAGCCCTGTTTCCTTCATTACGATCTCAGGGACCCATCCCTGAAGTTCCTCGTGTGGACTGAGTCACTGGTTTTAACCTTACGGAATCATGGCTATTCTTCTGGTTCTCTTGCTGGGATTCCACCCTCCCAAACAGGTTTGGGAAAAATAGTCTTAATTGTAGCTGAAACCTACATCCTTTTAGCAATTCTATTGGGAAGATTCCTGACCTTGTGTGAGGGATTGTCCTGTAGTTGAATAAAAATTGTGCCAGTTCGGTCTCAATGGACACTACAGGTTGCTTCTCCATGTTGAACGTCAAGGTCTGCATTCCCTCCTCCCTTCATTCATTCAACCCATTCAATGACAGGTGATGGGTTGATTCCATGAGGTCTGAAACTCAATACTGGTTAAGGCAATGCCATTATCAGAGAACAGGACTTCAGATATCCTGTGCATGCAGAAAATTTGTTACAGTTTCTCAATGTTAGCATGGGAATTAAATGGAACTCATACAATGTATCCCCAACCATTTGAAATGCACATCAGTGATTAACAAGAACATGGAGTCCAAAACATGTCCAAAGTCCACATGCACTCACACCCAGGACATCCCAGGAAGGATGTTCTTGATTCTATTGGCATGGCTCATATTATCAAACCAAGGCAGTACTGGCTGCATTAATGCCAGACCACCACATTCATAAGTTCATAAAATAATAGCAGAATTAAAGCCATTTGGGTTATTGAGTCTGTTGCACCATTTAATCATTGCTGGTATGGCTCCTCATCACCCTTCAACCTATTACTAACTAAAAATCTGTCCAACTCCTGCTTAAATTTACTCTGTCCCAGCTTCCACCACACTTTGGGGTAGCGAATTCCACAGATTCAAAACCCTTTGGGAGAAGTAGTTTCTCCTCAATTCTGTCCAACAGTTCATTTCACATTTACTTTATCCATATCTTTTATCATCTTGTATACCTTAATTTGATCTCCCCTTATTCTTTTGCTGAAGTATTAGGTAGGTTTTGGATCATAATAGTCTTTAACCAAGTCCACCAATTCATTAAGTGTATTGAAGTCATGGGGTATCTGGGTAGGTCAGACATTTTAATACACTAAAGGTCAGGACCTCACATGCGGTTGACCAGAACACTTTCAACTTCCCGCCTCACTCAAAAATTGTAATGCATGAGCTCTATATTTTGGGAACACAGTCTTCAATGCTTGCATCGTAGCTACAAATTTACCAAGAGGTATTTTATTCATATAGGATTATTTCTCTTGACAGTAAAGATGGTCCAGAGGGGGGGGGGGGGGGGAACACTCACTTGTTCCTCTTCGCCAATGTAATAACCTTACCAAGGCTCGTCTTCAGTCACCAATCACCCTTCCTTTACACTGTGTTCTGAATACAGTTTATAACAGCTACAGAGTGCAAATCAATCCTGAGTCTTTCCATTGTTGGCCTAAGTGTGGCCAGCTAACTAATTTGATAAGGTTCTTGCGTTGCCTTATGGAATTAGAGCAGAACAAATGTCATCCACAGCATTATAAAAAATTATTGGTTTTAAAATTATTTTCAAATTATTTTTTAAGAATATTGTATATGGCTTAGCACATCATAGTACTAACATTAAGATCAGTTCTGTAGGACTGAACAAGTAAATAGCTTTAATAAGAGTACATTAACTAAACAAGAAAGACAAAAATAATGCTGGAAATAGAATGGAAGAAACTGTCGCAAAAAAACAGCACAATTAGACAGGTCTTACAGTACGTGTGACAGTTGAAGTGCTAAAATGTGCACAACTTGAGGCCCAATAATATTTCAGACAGATTTGCAAGATTGAACTTTGATAGATGTGCCTGGGTTTGAAATACATTTGTTTGACATTCGATGAAGATTGTAAGTAGTATACAATTAACATCTCAAACATCAGTTAATCATTTGCAACAGTTTAAAAGGTACATACATGAATAACCGCAGGCAAAAAAAATCCGTTATCTGTTTTTGCAAAAAAGCCATCTAATTTTACAATCCCAATCATAAACTGCAGTTTTAAGATATATACCATTCCACTTTAAACTGTCATTTGAAGTATGTTTCAAAGACGCAAAAATAAGAGGGAGGAAATTTATATGCAATTGAGTAATGACAATTTATTAAGAGGAAGACTGTTGTGGCCAGGATTTGCTTTAAGTTTGACAAGGTACTCAGCCATTCTGTTTCGCAATCCCTTGTTCCATGAACAGAAATCAAAATTAGCAAACACAAAGTTGCTTAGAATTTCTTGGAAAGATTGGAGTCGTCTGTCTATATCTACAAGCTATATTTATATAAACACATAAATATACATACATATATATATATATATTTTATACACAAACACACACACACATACATCTCTCGTGCTATATATATATTTAGTAGCATCACAACTAAGCATACATTAACACTGCAATGCAGTTACTGCGAGAATCCCCAAGTCGCTCCTGTTTCAGTACAGTGAAGAACAATTTATCAAGGCCAATTCACCTAACCAGCATGTCTTTCAGGCTGTGGAAGAAACCGGAGCACTTGGAGGAATCGCACGCAGGCACAGGGAAAACATATAGACTCCATATAGATAGTGACCTAAGCTGGGAATTGAACCCAGGTCCCTGGCACTGTGAAGCAGCAGTGCTAACCACTGTGCCGCTGTGATATTAAGTTTGTTTTCCAGCCCAAATCAAAGATGCCCCAAACGATGTGTTACACCATTATTGATGCTTATGCTGTTCAACCAATAGTTGCACTAAAACTGCGCTCATTTAATCATTATTTCTCCACCCACTCTAGTCAAGTCAATGACATTTGCAAAATCCCTGGATTTACACACAATTTCTTGTTGCTGGCTCTTTGGCTGAAATACAATGGCTTAACCGAAAGGTTTGAAATTCACGGGCTCAATTTAACTCGTGGAGGTCTGTGACTTTCTTGATATTTTTGATTCATTGCTAATATCCATCAAAACCTCTCTCAGTTCACACCCTAGCATGTTAGGTTTGGATCGTATTGTGAGAATCGTCAAGAGGAGGAAATCAATACACGTTTTTAACATGTCACGCAGTGTGTGTGAACGAACATTGTGTTGATACAATTTGATGGACGATTCATCATAATAATGACATGTGAACATTGAACATATTTATAGTCAGGTGCTGATGATTCCTTTCAGCTGGAGTTGGCAGCTGGGTTCAAGTCAGTCACCAGCATACAAAATAGAGTGTTTCTGGTCACTGCGGAGCTAGTTACTGAATGATATACACCGGGGAATGGATTAAACTGGAGAGCTATTTGGGATAAATAGCACATTACATAAATGATTCACGAGAAAACTGGGGCAGTGCACAAGAAGCGAGTTGGAAAGCAGTGATTTGTGTCAGGAACTTGTGGTTGCTTGAGAAGTTGACATCCTCCCATTAAGAGACACACTCTTGCTGATCGCTTTTGGAAAGCGCAGATCAATAGAGGGGCTATAAAATGGAAAATAATACAAATATTGATACGTAGCTGGATTTATAAGAGATCACAAGGAGTGACATGTCACGGTCAAATCCACGAGGCGATTCCTGTTTTTTTTTTTCTGGTCTCCTGCTGATATTTCTCGCCCTGTTACGGTATTCACCCTCCATAGCGCGATCTGGTCACAATCTTCCCAGGGTGGTTTTTTCCCCCACTGTAATCAGTCTTGCACCAAGGAACAGTGCAAGGCTGGTTACAAAATGCAAATCCTGATTTGCATCTCTTCAGCGTACCCCGGATGCTATCATCTGGGCTCGCTGAAGTTTCTGACTTTGTTGATGGAGGTCCAGACCAGCATGATCCACAGCAATCGGGATCAGGTGCGACGGCCTTGCTGGTGGGACCGGAGGCTGTTGAGGCCCACCAGGAAGTCGGCAGAGGGAAGCTCTTGGGCAGCTTGGCACCCTATTAGATCAGAGAGAGTGAGGACGTGGGGGGGATGGGGGGGGTAGTGGAAGGAGGGAGGACATGGGGGAGGGGGAGGGGAAGGGAGGAGCAAGGACATCTCCATCAATCAGTGTACTGGGACAACGACGCATGCAGAACAGCCTCTTCAACAGTCTGATTCTGGCCTCTCAGGTCACCCTAAGGCGTGCATGGTTTGTGGGGCGACGAGAGTGTGTGGGGGGGGGGGTGTATTTGAAGAGGGGAAAGGATCCCTCTTTGATGAGGGACTGGTGGTGCTCCCTTGCTCAGTGGGGGGGCTGCAGGGGGAGAAATGGAAATTTTTTTGGGGCTGTGAGGAGCCCGAGTGCAGAGGTTGGGAAGCCATTTAAAAATGGCTGCCCATTCTCGGAATGGCGGGACTGGCTGGTGGATTGCTCGAAATGAACTCATTAGCATCTTTCAGTGGGTGAATCCAAACTACAAAACACTATTTGAGATAAATAGTACAATTCATAAATAACGAAGTGCCAGTGAGAAACACTGGATTGGACACACAGCCTCAATGTGGGAGAGTTCAGCCCTTAAACTTGCCTGACCTGACCAAGTATCTAACCTTACCAGAAGCTGCAAAGGAATTAGGCCCATGTGGTGAAAGTATCAGAAGGTCTCTGAATAACAAAACTTCAAATCATTTTCACTTACACTATCCCATGGAACCACTGAACCATAGAAAATTACACCTCAGAAACAGGACTTTTGGCCCTTTTTGTCTGTGCTGAATCATTTTTTGCCTAGTCCCACTGACCTGCACTTGAACCATATCCCTCCACGCCCCTCTCATCCACGAACCCGACCAAGCTTTTCTTAATTGTTAAAAGTGACCACGCATTTGCCACTTTATCCGTCAGTTCATTCCACACTCCCATACTCTGTGCGAAGAAGCCCCTCCTAATATTTGCTTTAAAAACTTTTCTCCTTTCGCTCTTAACCCATGCCCTCTGTTTTTTTTTTCTCCCCCAGCCTCAGCGGAAAAAGACTGCTTGCGTTCACTCTATTTATGCCCATAAAAATCATATACACCTCTATTAAATCTCCTCTCATTCTTCTACACTCCAGGGACTAAAGTTACAATCTATTCAATCTCTCTCTCTGTAACTCAGCTTCTCAAGTCCTGGCAACATCTCGTGAACCTTCTCTGCATTCTTTCAACATAATTTATATCTTTCCTGTAACTCGGTGACCAAAATTGTACACAATACTCTAAATTCAGCCTCACCAATGCCTTATACAATCTTACCATAACACTCCAACTTTTATACACAATATTCTGATTTATAAAGGCCAATGTACCAAAAGCACTCTTTACAACCCCATCCACTTGTGACGTCATTTTTAGGGAATTCCGTACCTGTATTTCCAGATCCCTCTGTTCAACTGCACTCTTCGGAATCCTACCATTTACCCTGTATGTTCTCCTTTGGTTTGTCCTTCCAAAGCAATACCTTACATTTGTCTGCTTCAAATTCCATTTGCCATTGTTCAGCCTATTTTTCTAGTTGATCCAAGCCCCTCTGCAAGCTTTGAAAACCTTCCTCACTGTCCACTACACCTCCAATCTTTGTATCATCAGCAAGTTTACTGATTCAATTTATCACATTATCATCCAGATCATTGATATAGATGACAAACAACAATGGACCCAACACTGATCCCTGCGGCACTCCACTATCACAGGCCATCACTCAGAGAAGCAATCCTCCACAACCACTCTCTGGCTTCTCCAATGAGCCAGTGTCTAATTCAATTTACTACCTCCCCATGTATACCTAGCGACTGACCCTTCCTAACTAATCTCCCATGATGTACCTTATCAAAGGCCTTGCTAAAATCCAGGTAGACAACATCCACCACCTTCCCTTCATCCACTTTTCTGATGACCTCCTTGTAAAACTCTATTGACTGGTCAAACATGACCTACCAAGCACAAAGCCATGCTGACTCTCCCTAATAAGTCTTTGTCTATCCAAATATTTGGAGATTCTATCCCTCATCACGGCTTCCAATAACTTGCCCATCATCAACGTCAAACTTATTGGCCGATAATTTCCTGGATTTCTTTTGGAACCTTTTTTAAAACCGGAAGAATTTTAAACAACTGGGAATTGAGCCTTTTTTAAACAACCAGAAAAACAGAAGAATTAAAATCAATACTTCAGAACAGAAATAAAACAAAGGGTGCAATCTTACTGACCATTCATACCATGCTCCCGCTGCAGTGAGGTTGGAGAATTTGGCATCAAGCCAAAGTTCCACTCAGTGCAACATTCAATGCAAAATCCCATTGGCATTAACAGTGCTAAGTTTCTGGCCACAGCTTTAGTTCAGACCCAAACTATTCACACTTGTTTTGATTGTGTTAGGGAAACATGCATCAAGAATTCAAAGAAGTTTGAATCATTTAAAAGGTGAAGTGACACCAAGGTTGTGTTTGGAAAATTAGTCAAGCCTGAACTGCAGGTTTATTTGACAGATGTTGCTTGGGAAACGGATAATGATGGAGAAAGTGCTGGAGTTCCAAAGAAGGAAGGTTAAGGTTAGCTGTATTTTTCTCTCTCCACAGATGCTGCCAGACCTGTTGAGTTTTTTTTTGATTCTCTATCTATTTCAGCTCCAACATTCACAGCATTTTGATTTTATCATTGCTTTGGGGGCTAAGTGAAAATGAGGACTGTCAGTTAAATATTTCATAGTGTGGTATTTACTAACAATTATTCAAAAGTGATTGCAATTATTTGGGAATAGAAATAAAAAGATTTCAACAAAAAACAATGTACAGTAGATGCCGGGTGAAACAGTTACTTAGAGCAAAGCACATGCAGAATACCATGAATATAAAGCATTACAAGGAAGAGTCGTTTATAAGATTCACCTCTGTGTAGCTCTGATTAAAGGAAAAGAAACACTTCAGAATTTGATTCCACTTACTAGGATTGGCTTAAATGTATTGTGGCGTTACACTTTTACCAAATAATACCAAGTTATAAGATGTAATGCTGTCACGACATTAAAGGCAAGTTATATGGATGAGGCATTTGCATCGTCATTGTAAATCAATTCAATGAGGTTTATGATTAATCAACAGTGAAAATAAAACATTGGAGATCAATATTTAATGTTGACAATATTCTAATATTGTATAAATTTCCATATTCTGCTGCCCTTCATGAATCCATTTGTAGTGCGTCATAAGGTCAGGAATGAAATCAAGTGGTGAAATATGTGTTTCCAGAGGGTAAAGGATTTTTTTCCTTATTAAAGAAGCCTATTGGAATAGCACCAAGGAAAGATTGCAGTCCAAGGTTTCCAGTAATATGCAATAAGCACATAAAGCAACTGATTTATGAAACAATCACCTCGACAGAAGAGTTGGATTGGAAAATATGCTTACTGTGTTAAAAACTTCCCCACACCAAGGAAACTATTTTTCATATAAATACACTGCCAACCTGCATCAAGCTGATAGAGCTTACAGATACCAATTCATTTACAACCCACAGACCCTAATTCCCTCAAATATCACGGCGTGACTACATTTAAATTGATAAGGAACAAGCTTGCTCAGGTGCAATTTATTCCTTTTGGATACTTGCACCGCGAAGTCTTCCAAATGATGCAAGTGAAATGAATTGCAAGGATGGGAAGTGGGGTCTCACAATTGTCAATATACCTCAAAGTGAGCTTTTATTTTCAAACAATCTACCGCTGGATTTGGCCACAGGTTTATGGGATTTTATTTGCAGCAGCAATATCCCTGACTGTTTACACGACTAACCCCAACCCCCCCTCCCCGCCCACCCACCAGCTCACCGTCCCACCCGCATCTGCGCAGCCAAGGAGTGCACGCTTTGCTGCAGCGAATGATTAATTGGTAAGAGTCCCTGCCTCAGTTGCTGCAGCAGCCTGGAACAAAAGGATTTAGCTCATTTTCATGAATAGGTTATGACTTAGTCTGTGTCCTACAGCAGTCGGCATGTCATAAATTAAACATATCAAAAAAATGACAGAATTTAATGAACCATAATATGAGCTCTGAATTTGAAAACATTTTAGTGCTTGAAAATACATATAATGAATGGATAAGGTAAATCCACAAAGGAGAGGAGAGCAGTGGGGGCCTGAGGCAATATTTCTTAATACTGCGCAGTGGTCAGGGAGATTCGAAGAAAGCTGAAACCAAGCCCATTGAATTAGGATCAACGGAGCATTCCAGATTGAGGCTAAACTCCACACAATCTGCCTGGAAAACATGGAATACCCATCGAGCAGAGCTGCAGAATATTTCGAAGCAGAGAAAATCCACAAGAGAAAAAGAAGTCAATATGTAGTTGCCCCAAACTGTGGTAACAATATTCGCACTGAATAATGCCTGTGACACAGTTGATGCGAAATCCCAAAGGTGGCCGCTGGTTCAAGAGCCAGAATTCTTGTCATTTAAGTCAGCCCATGAGTATTGAAGAGAGATATCTCTGTCCTTCATCATGACTGCAACAGTTCATGAATATTAACGCGCTCTTGGGAATTACCTCATGGTCCTTGAAAAGGAAAACATTTCCTTAAATAAAGTCAATTTTTAACTTTTCTATTTGAAATCTTTCACCATATTTTTGAGAGGTCTCTACACCATAGAAACATAGAATATACAAAGAGAAGGCCATTTGGCTCTTTTAGCCTGCTCCACCATTGATCACGGTCATGGCTGATCATCCAACTCAATAGGCTAACCCTGCTTTCTCCCCATAACTTTTGATCTCATTCACCCAAAGTGTTATATCTAACTGTCACTTGAATACATTCAATATTTTGGCATCAATTACTTCCTGTGGTAGGAAATTCCAAGGCACATCACTCTTTGGTAAAGAAATGTCTCCTCATCTCCGTCCTAAATGGTCAACCCCGAATCCTCAGACTGTGACCCCCGAGTTTTGGACATCTCCACCATTGGGAACATCCTCTTTGCATCTTCTACCCTGTCTGGTCCTGTTAGAATTTTGTAAGTGAGATTCCCTCTCCGTCGCCCGATTCATCTGAACTCCATTAATAACGATCCTAATCTACTCAATTGCTCCTGCTACATCAGTCCCACCATCCCCGGAATCGGCTTGGTAAACCGTACACCAAGGTCACAGCTGTATCCAAAGCTAAAAATAACTCATTTTACCTTCATTTCAAATATAAAATCTTCACCTAAAGATCAAATTTCTAACAGCATCACAATGTTATCAAGGTAGCTGCTCAAGTTGATCAACTTCCTTGTTTCTCTACTTGTATTTATATCTTTTTCTTATTCCATCATGGTACCTGACCAGCATTTCTAGCCCATTCTAGTTCCCTTGGAAGGTAGTTGAAAGTCAACCACGTTGCTTAGTTCTGGAGTTGCGTAGACCATACCAAATGTTTTGTTTTCAACAATCAACAATGGTTTCATGGTCATCAGTAGATTCTTAGTTCCAAATTCTTTTTTTGAATTCAAATTCCACCATCTGCTGTCCCCAGAGCATTAGTTGAGTTTCTGGATCAATAGTCTATAATATCACTAGGCCATCGTCTCCCCTGAGATATAAAAGGTGATGCCCAAGAAAAATCAAATAACAATCTAACATTGAGAATTGAAGTAGATGTTTGGCAAGAAAATTAATTGAGGAACATATGCAATGAACTGTGTGTTGTATTTTTAAAGTCTGAACCGTCCATCAGTGGGGATGGTGGCAGGCTGCAGTGTTAGAGGGAGGATATGATTGTCAGCAAATTAATAGTAATAAATAGCAAGGACTGATAATAACTAATAGTAATAAAGCCCAATGATGTTAGGTACTTACAGCAAAATATTAAACTACTTCCACCCCCTAAAAGGTATTGTTCAGGGAGTCACGACCGAAGTTTCTTTTGAATGTGTGACATTTATTCTGTTGTAATTACACCTTGTGGGATCAGCAGATGACTTCTGGCTTGTTCTGTTTGCCAAAAGGTAGTAAGAGGTCTGACAACATCAATTTCAAATCCAACCGATTTATTTGATAGTGAACTTGCTAGCTTTCTGCCTTTGTAGCCTTTGTCAGGTGAACGAGATGTTCTGGTCTGCAATAGTACATATATCAGCACAGACAGTTAACAGATTGCTGATTGGTGTTAATTAAAATTTGTGTTGTCAGATCTCCTGCTGAGTTTACCCCAGTCCAATGCTGGCATCTCGACATCATGCCAAAAGGCAGCCAGATTTTCATTTCTGTATTTAAAGCTTGCGCCATACTCTTCTCGGCAACTTAGGAATCCAATCCCACTCCTACACTTAAGGTCACAAAGGATGAATAACAACGGTACCAACATTGATATTCGTCCTCCTTAAGATTGCCTTGTTCCACACTATCAGCCATTCAATAAGACGGATTAAGTCCAGTAATACACAACTAAGACGGAAGGATACAAGTGACACTGAATTCAAGGAGCCAAACACAACACCTCCAAGCCAGGACATAAACTCTATTCATTTGTCCCTGTTGAGCAATGTAAAATGTTTAACTTATCTAAAAGGAAAAATGTACATTTTTGTTTCTTGAACACTGGAAAAAAAAAATCAGTGGTCCCAATACTTACTTAAAAGGACAAAGCACGAGAGGGAAATATTACCAACTGCCGAGAACCACGAAGTTTATTTGGGAAGGAGGCAGTGAAAAATAAAGCAAAATATTTCTGAGAAACTGAGGAAATGATAACAATTTTACTATAATGAATTGGTTATGATATAGTGGTTGTAACAGATGTGGTATGCTACAATCTGCCACTGTACATGTGGGGGATCTCCACATGGACCCAAAGGGATCCGTCTCGATGCTATTTATACTAAGATATTAAGACTGATGAGGGTTCTGGTCGAACACAAGGATAGGACATTTATTACTTGCAACAATATAGCTCTGCACAAACCTTAAGCTGGCTTGTGTTTCCACAGCTACATCGAGTGTTTAGAATCACAGAACCACCACAGGGCAGAAGGCAGCTATCAAAGTTGACTATGTGCCCAACTCAAAAGATGCATGTAGAGTCTTGCTCATACTGAGCCACAAACAGTAGTGAGTGTTTGCAATAGAGAGCACACAGGCCATAATGAGCATCTGACAAGGAGGCTGTACTTTTATACAGCAGTCTCATATGGTGATGTGACAAAGATATCACCATGCAGCTTCTTAAAGGTGCAGGTCATTGGCTGCATTGGCATGTATACAATATCGCAACAATAGTGACAAAATTGCTGGGATTGGCCACACCATTAGACCACTGGAATTGACAGAGAATTTGTATGCATACACAATACCACAGAAATCCAAAAGAGGTTCTTAATGAATATGGGGCAACACGGTTAGCACAGCTGCTCACTGCGCCACGGACCCGGGTTCAATTCCAGCCTCGGTTGACTGTCAGCATAGAGTTTGCACATTCTTCCCATGGGTTTCCTCCGCATCCTCCAGTTTCCTCCTGCACTCAAAGATGTGCTAGTTAGGTTGATTGACCATGGCAAATTGCCTCTTAGTGTCAGAGTAAATCTTAGGGTTATGGGGATAGGCCTGGGTGGGAGTTTTGTTGAAGCCGAATGCACTATTAGGATTCTATGATTCCATGCTTCTCCAGAGGATGCGCTGTTGCGCTAACTTGATGTCAATCAATGGGAAATCAATTAAATTGATCAGAAATTTTATTCTTAGGTTTTTAGTCTCATTATTTAAAAAAACCCGGAAACAGTTACAATTTATTAACAGATAATGATATCTTCCAGTTCCAAGAAGCTCAAAATAATCATATATTAGATGCAAAATGCTGGAGCTTCACCAAGTATACTACTTGGAGCTGCGCCTGGTAGATTGATGCATTGTTAGTGGCAATAAGAACAGGAGGAGGCCATTCAGCCCATCGAGCCTTGGTCTGCCATTCAATCAGATCATGAACGGCTATTTACCTCAGTCCCACTTTCCTTTATTATCCCCATATCCCTGGGTGTCATCAGTCCAGTTGTTGGTATGTGATAGATGATCACAGTGCACATGGGTTTTCTGACTAGCACACTGGCAGTGAGTGAATGACTCCTCTCATGTAGAGGTCTTCAAGAATTAAAGAAAACGCTGTGATAATTTATACAGCAAATAAGGTAATAAAGCAAATCATTTCAAAATGGAGGACTTATTTTGATATATTGTAAACAATGCATGATGGATTACCAGGTTCAGAAAGAGAACAATGGATTCAATCCAATCAGAAAGTTGATGGTATTAATGAAAGAACAGCTGAACGATTGCTTTTTGTCATGCAAGTAACATTCTAACATATTTTTCCATGATATGATAGGACCTTTGTCAGACCCCATTTGGAGTACTGTGCTCAGTTCTGGTCACCTGATTACAGGAAGAATGTGAAAGCCATAGAAAGAGTGCAGAAGAGATTTACAAGGATGTTGCCTCGATTGGGTGGCATGCCTTATGAGGGTAGGCTGAGGGAGCTCGTCCTTGTCTCCTTGGAGAGACAAAGGATGAGGGATAACCTGTTGAAGTGTATAAGATGTTGAGAGGTAGAGATCAAGTGGATTGTCAGACGCTTTTTCCCAGGGTTGAAGTGATTGCCACAAGAGGACACGGGTTTAAGGTGCTGGGGAGTAGGTACAGAGTAGATGTCAGGGCTAAGTTTTTCACTCAGTGTGGTGGGTGCGTGGAATGGGCTTCTGTCGATGGTGGTGAAGGCGGATACGATAGGGTCTTTTAAGAGACTTTTAGATAAGTTCACAGAACTTAGCAAGATCGAGGGTTATAAGTAAGCTTAGTAATCTCTAAGGTACAGACAAGCTCGGCACAACTTTGTGGGTAAAGAGCCTACATTGTGCTGTAGTTTTTCCATTTCTGTATATTGGAACAAATAGTCTAGCGCATGAACGAGCTAAACATAACTCAGAATTTAATTGTTATTTATCCTAGGACTTTGTTGAGCTGGTGATCTTTTCTCCCCCAAATATTTTCAAAGTGACTAGCAGATGAAGGCACAAAATCAAAGAAGCTATTTGATATATTGAAAGATAAGAAGACACTTTCATTCATTTAACAACAAGTCAATATTTCTTCCCTCTGTCATTTTTAAATGCTTCCAAGTGAGAGAACATTTTCTCTGTTAGGTGACAGGACATTTTGCACATCAACAGCCTGCAGTCACTCAAGAAGCAAGCACTGAAAGCCGATTTCCATGACATGCTTTCTCAACGTGCCATCCTGGATACATGCTTGCATAGGAATTAGTTCCGAACTCTCTGCAAATAATGTGATAATATAAAAATGAGCTGAACACTTCCAAATGACCCTGAACAGCTAATTTTATATCCCTGGAGTGTCAAAACTCTCTACAATGAAGAAAAATTATTCATATTTAAAACTATTTGATTTCTGTGAAAGTACTTGCATTTCGCTACTGTCTGCACAGTGGTTAGCACTATTGCCTCACTGGTGCCAGGGACCCAGGTTTAATTCCCTCTTGGGTCAGTATCTGCATGGGGTCTGAAATATTTCTTCTGGATGCTCCGTTTCTTACTACAGTCTGAAAGACATGTTGGTTTGGTGGCTGTACTAAATTGCCCTTACTGTATCTGAACAGTAACTTCATTACAGCGTTAATGTAAGCCTACTTGCGGCACTAATAAATAACGTTCAAACCAAACTGTTCTTGAAAAAAATTTGATGCAAATATTAATTTTGTGATAAGAAATTTTAAATTTAAAGTTAAGAATTTAAGAATTTTTAACCTGCTAGATTACTGTGAATGAATATTATTTTATTTATTTGTGGGACGTGGAGGTCACTGGCTGGCCAACATTTACTACCCAACTGTAGATGCCCTTGTTGGGCAGTTGAAAATCAACCACATTGCTGTGGCTCTGAAGTCATATTTAAGCCAGACCAGGTAATGATGGCAATTTTCCTTTCCTAAAGGACAATAGTGACCCAGATGGGCCTGACAATTGAGAATGGTGTCATAGTCATCAGTAAATTCTTAATTCCAGATTTTTTTTTAATATATTAAATTCTGATTCCATCATCTGCCGTGCTGGGATTCAAACCAAGTTCCCAGAACATTAGCTGAATTCCTGGATTAATAATCTAGCAAAAATACCACTACATCATTGCTTTCCCTAATACTTCAACGTGATTGACTGCTTACCAAAACGTCCCCTGAATTGGCACCGGATTGAGCCTGCTGACAAGGGAAGAGATCACCTGACCTTTGCACACAACACACCAATTCCTTCCCAAACACCACCATTTCCCATCCCGCTCCCCCACTCCCCCATCCCCAGACAACAGATACTTACAGGGTCTCCTACTCATGACTGTCCTCCTTGACTCCCAATATCTTTCTGCTCTGTGCACAGCCACACAACTGCCTTGCTGCCCAAACCTTCTATTTGGGACCCAGACTCCTTATTAAATCTGCTGGACCCAAAGTGAAACGTGTACTTCCAGCCTGCCCATGATTATTGATGACACATGTCTCAGATGTTTTAACCATCCATTTTCTGGAGATTAGTATACAAGAACCATCTTGTACCTTCTACCACAGTGATAGATGCAACATGCAGGGCGATTTCCTGACATCGCCATGCCTACCAGAAATTACACTGATCCTGGAAAATTGCATGCAGGCCTAAAACATTGGTTTTATGCCTGCCAAACTGTTTACAATAGTCCCAGTCCTGCTCTAATAGTGCAAACTGGATCATGCCCGGGAAGAACAATACAGTGCAGGAACAGCCCTCCAAGCCTGCACCAATTACATGTTCCTAACAAGACCATCTGTTTGTATATTTCTATTCCAAGTCTGTTCATGTGGCTATAGCTAAATATGTAAATAAATATAGATATGTAGGTCAATTTTAAATGATCCTAGTGTATCTGCCTCAACCACCTTGCTTGATAGTGCATTCCAGACCCCATTCACCCTCTGTGTAAAATATGCATATCTGCATTGAACCTTGTCCCCCTTACCTTGAACTTGTGACCCCTTGTGTTTTCATTTCTGACCTGGGAAAAAACTTCCAACTGTTCACCCTATTTATGCTCTTCATAATTTTATAAACTTCTACTAGGTCACCTCTGAACCTCCGTCTTTCCAGGAACAACAACTCTAGTTTACTCAAATCTCACCTCATAGCTAATACCCTCCATACCAGGCAACATTCTGGTAAATCTTTTCTACACTTTCTCCAAAGCCTCCACGTTCTTCTGATAGTCAGATGGTGCCAGGATGGGGGGGGTCTAACAGTGCACTCAGATGGCAAAACGATGCTCGAGTGCTCTGTAGTCGGGTTCACTCGCGTGTTCTTGACAAGATCAACTTCTTCCCCCCCCCCCCTTTTAATCTTATGCCATATTTGGAAGGGGATTCCTTCTCATTTACTGTTCAATGTTTACTCCATAAATCCACATTCCAATTGCCTTGATCAAATTGCTATGTACTTATGTTCACTATTTAGAAATTCTGTAGATAAAAGCTTCCCATATATTGCCACTCCTATTTCAACTCTTCACAGTTGTGCTACTCAGCTTCATTCATTACAAAGCCTCTGAAATTGTATTTAAATACAACTGTCTGAGAAATATGGCATAATGAAGGTCAAACTGCTCATTACCGATCTCTGATTCATGTTGAACTTTGCAATGAAAATCCAAGGGGAAGCTCACTTGCACGACAGACACAAGTAGCATGGCAGCCCAACACAAAACAATCATAAGAGATACATTAAAATCAAGAAAAGTTACACAAGAATTGTAATGTACGTAGTACCTAGGGAACTGAATCACCAGAGGCTGAACGGCTTGTGTCTCTCATCATTTTTACGTATTTTCCATTGATGAGTTAAATTTGGTTGATAAGAATGAAAGGGTGACAATGGATCTGACTCAACAAAACAGATCTTGATCTTGTCTTCACCATCCAATTCTCAAACGAATTAAGCCCTCGGAGTAACGAAAGACCTTCAGTTTTAAAATAGCTCACCTTTCCACGATACATCTTCAAAGAAGAATTCTTTCCAACATTTTAAATGATGGCAAATAAAATCCAGATTGAATCCTGCTTGGAACCAGAATAATGCTTAAACTTTGACTTTTTAAGAACAATCAAAATAATTAAATTGCAATGCGAAAAGACATTTGGGTCAAGGAGATTTGTGAAATGTAAAATATTTTGGTCTTTGTTCAGACACTGAACTAAGAGCTATGCAGGAGCCATTCTGAGAATTTTCAAACTTTGGCCTGAGGAGGCCATTTACAAGACACTGATGCTTTTAATTCTACAGCTGATTTGTGCTAAAAGTTGAGCATTTTTTTTTTAAAGGTGTGCCTTATAAGACTGAGTTAAAACCTTGTGGTAAATGGAAAAAGTACCTTGCATTTATATCATATATCCCTGTAGTGCAGAAGGAGGCCATTTGGCCGACTGAAACTGCACAGACAATCCCTATAACTCCGTGTATTTAACCTGTGAACCCCTGGCATTAAGTGGCAACTTAACTTGACCAATCAACCGAATCCATACATCTTTTGCAGCGTTGGAGAAACGAGAGCACCCGAAGGAAACCCACGCAGGCACAGGGAGAATGTACAGACCCCATATACGGTCACCCAAGGCTGGAATTGAACACGGATTCCTGGCTGCTGTGTCGCAGCAGTGCTAACCGCTCTTCTGCCACTTCCCTCGTTATCCAAGGATATCCCAAAACACCACACTGCCCATGAAATACTTTTCAAGTGGAGTCACTGTTGGAATGGAGACGCGAGTCTGAATCAAAGCAGCAGGTTGACAATGCAATCTCTCTCAACATCTGTTGGGTTCCTACTTGAATTAAGCCTTAGCAGTCTGATCTGAGGCTCGAATCAGCGGGCATTCTCCATGTACAAATGGACCACAATTGAAAAGGTAAATTGGCAGGCTGGCACAATTCCAGCTTTTGAAACAACTAGATTAATTTGTAAATCAATTGGAATAGTGGTTACTTAAAGCAGATATCACTCATTTGGGTCAGAAACCTTAATTGCAGCGATGTATATTTGCCTGTGTTTACATCAAACTGGCTGCTCCTTAATGAATTGAATTCAAATTTCCATTAAATATTTTTAATTATTAAAAATTGAGATTTATACAGATTAATGATACTGATCCAATCTGTACTTCATGTGTAGAAATCAAGCTATGCAAATCTTCCACTCTGAATTAGTGATGAGCAGTAGCTGCAACCTGAGTATCTACTTAAGTAACCATTCGCTTTGTCAGTTCATTCTGCAGTCTCCTGGGATAATGACATTTCTTGGTCTGCAGGACCATGCTTCATATGAACTGTACAAATTGCTAATTCTGAGCATTCTATGAAAATGCATGACCTTCAAAGCACCCAAGGGTCACCAGTGTTTGCTGGTGTTTTTCATATTTCACTTGTGTCTTCACAGATTCTGACAATCTGCATCTTGTACATCTGATTGAGAGATGGGAGCGGCACGGGACTGTGGTTAGCAATGCTTCCTCACGGCACCAGGGTCCCAGGTTCAATTCTGACCTCGGGTCACTGTGTGGAGTTTGCAAATTTTCCACGTGTCTGCGTGGGATTCTCCCGGATTTCCTTTTCCTCCCACGGTGCCAAGATGTGCGCAGTTTAGGTTGATTGGATGTGGACATCACTGACGGGTCAGCATTTAATGCTGATCACTAACTCCCCTTTTGAAGGTGGTGGTGAACTGTCTTCTTGAACTGCTGCAATCCCTGTAGTGTAGATATACCCATTGTACTGTTAGGGAGTGTAGCCCATGATTTTCACTGAGCAGGAGTTCACTGAGTAAAGGAGCAGGGACGTTCCCAAGTCAGGAAGGCGAGTCAGGTGAAGGAGGATATCTTTCAAGACATGGGTTTGGACATGCTGCCCGTGGCATCTTGTTGATCTCCTGCAACATATTTTGTGGATAGTAACACATAGCTATCACTGTTTGTTAACAGTATAGGGAGTCAACGTTTGCAGCAGTGGTGCCCAACAAGTGGGTTGCTTTGTCCTGGATGGTACTGAGCTCTGGAGTGCTGTTGGAGCTGCACTGATCCAGGAAAAAATCATGCGTATTCCCACTCATGCCAGACTTTTGCCCTGGAAATAACGGACAGGCTTTGGGGAATCGGGAGGTAACTTACTCATGGTGGGATTCCTCGTCTCTGAAACGTTCATGTTGCCACAGTATTTAAATGACTTCTCAGACTTCTCCTATTTCTGGTGAATGGTCAGCAACTTGAAATGCTAACTTTTTTCTCTGCAAATACTGTCAGATCTGTTGAGCATTTTGGTTTATTGTCACATGCATTAGTACAGAGTGAAAAATATTATCTCTTAGGCACTATACAGACAAAGCATATCACTCACAGAGAAGGAAACGAGTGCAGAATGTAGTGTGACAGTCATAGCCAGGGTGTAGAGAAGGATCAACTTAATGCAAGGTAGGTCCATTCAAAAGTCTGAAGGCAACTGTTCTTGATTCGGTTGGTACGTGACTTCAGACTTTTGTATCTTTATCCCAATGGAAGAGAGAGTGTCCGAGATACGTGGAGTCCTTAAATTATGCCAGCAGGTTTGCCAAGGCAGCAGGAACTGTAAACAGAATCAATGGATGGGAGGCTGGTGTGCATGGTGGATTGGGCAATATTCAGAACCTTTTGTAGTTTCTTGAGATCTTGGGCAGAGCTGTGATACAACCAGAAAGAATGCATCTCCATTATTTTCTGCTCCATTCCATATTTCCAACATCCATACTGTTTTGGTTTTATATCTCTGACTTGTTTGTTGATGCTACTTATGAACTTACTTTTCCTTGAAAATCACACAGCCCTTTGAAAGCGATCTTTCAGAGTTTTGTGACCTTATGTGTGAAAAATGACTTCCTGGCTCTGCTCTTAAAGATCCTAGTGCTAATTTGAAGACCAGAGACAATAGTTTCTCTCCACCTGTTGAATTGCTTTTATCATTTTCAATGTTTTAATTAGATGACCAGTTCACCTTCCAATCTGAAGGGCAATACAAACCAAATATACTGTCACGGAGAGAAGAGGAGGTTGAATTTAAAGAACACTAATTGATCCTCTCATTACTTATCCATAAACTGAAAAGTGTTTGGATTTGCTTCCCTTGTTATAAGCTGTGCAATATTTCCCATCTCTCACTTTTGCTGCTATCCAATTTCCCATGAATAACCCCACAGCAACCTCGAGATAGGGTGCACTGAGACTGGAATCACCCCAGAAATTTTTCAAATCCAATTTCGGATGGGTAGAAGTGGTGTTGGATCGACTGACACAAATGGCGGCATTTTTGCCACATTTTTAGGTGCCTTATTCAAAGCTACTGGAGGTTACGGCCTGGGGCTATTATTGCTACGCTATTAATCCAGAAAAAGTCAGCAAATGTGTGTGGCCTGGGATTCAAATCCCATCACAGCAGATGGTGGAATTTGAATTCAATAAAAAATATCTGGAATTAAAAATCAACTGATGACTGTGAAACCTTTTGTCCATTGCCAGAAAAACCCATCTGATTCACTAATGTTCTTTAGGGAAGGAAATCTGCCATACTTACTTGATCTGGCCTACTTGTGACCCCAGAGCCACAGTAATGACTCTCAGCTGCCCTTGGGCAACTAGAAATAGGCAATGAAAGCTGGCCAGCCAGTGTTGCCAATGTCCCATCAATGAATTAAAAAAAGTGTAATAGATTGGCTGAAATTATATCTTGATTTACTAAATCATGAAGATCAATGTAAGGTTAAGGATGATGGAAGTACTACACGCTTAATGCCTGGTGCTGTCAATATATTGAGGTTACTAAAGAGATTTGGAACTTCATGTAAAATAGCTGGAATAAGACATTTGATCAGTATTGATGAAGTCTCTAGTGAGATACCTCTGCTGCACAGTAAAGCTTCTATGAAAATGTCACAATTGAAACTTGACATGGAGAGTGACAGGGCAATTACTTTTGGAAAGACAGAGTATTAAGTGTTTTAAAGTTACACAGTTTGACAGTTTGCTCAGCTTACTTACTAAAGGTTAAACACCCTGCATGTGGATGCTGAAGAGGACAGAGTTGATGGAAGAGATTAGTGAGGAGTGTGAATACTGTAAAAAAAATACTCAAAGGTGCTGCAATATCCTCACATTTGCACATGTTGTGAACGAAGTGGTTACATGTTAGAACAAAGTGGTCTAAATGATAGAGACGGTATGGTGGCAAGCACTGCTGCCTCACAGTTCGAGGGGTCTGAGTTTGATTCCCAGCTTGGGTGACTGTCTGTGGGAGTTTGCATGTTCTCCTCATGTCTACGTGGGTTTCCTCCCATACTCCAATAATGTGCATGTTAGGTTGATTGGCCATACTAAATTGCCCCTTGGTATCCCAGAGTGTGTATGTTAGAAGGGTTAGCTGGGTAAATGTGTGGAATTTTAGGGATAGGGCCAAGGTGGGATTGCTGTCGGTGCAGACTTGATGGGCTGAATGGCCTCCGTTTGCACTATAGGGATTCTATGATAGTAGAACTGGACAAAAAGATGAATGCAAAAAAGGACAGGACTTCGGGGACAGACTAATAATGGAAGAGGAACACCATGGTTCTCAATAATGGAGTTAAAATTCCAGTCATGGCCATGGTTTGAATTGATTTAACAATAAAAAGGCTACAAAATATAGAAACAGGATTCCTCATGATTGTGCAGTTTTGATGGTTGCCAATAAATTTGAGCAAAAACACAAATAAAAAAGGGTTGGAGTTTCTAGCCATGTCAGGGGGATCTTCTGGTCCCATTAAATGCAACCACCACTCCCATCCCACAGTGTTGAGTTCCCCTGTGGCACTGCCAACAAGCAACGCAAAGGGTCATTCACTTTGGTGGGACCGGAAGATCCTGTTTTCGGCCAATGTTGAGCCACATCCACCACACGATGGGGCATAGAGCAAGCCAGAGGCAGAAAATTCTGCCCGTACACAAAATTAAAGGAATTAGATAGTTTGAAATTTATCGTGCAGTAAGAAGGGATGACAAACTTTGTAACACTGGTGGATTTGTGCATTCAGATGAACAATGAAGCCAAAGCAAGGCTCGTTATTTGGGGTTTTGAGGAGTGGCTGAGTGATGTAAATGTTCGAGTGGACGCTCTCACATCTGTAAAAAGGTAATTTTTGAAAATCTTTTCAGCTTTACCAGCCACATCTTCGTTGGAGTGTGGATCTGTCAACAGCTGTAGCAATATGAACAAAGAAGAACAAAGAGCAAAACAGCACGGGAAACAGGCTCTTCGGCCCAATGAGCCCGTGCCGCCACCCCAAAGTTCCCATCTCTACCCGCAATCCCTGTCTATGTTTATAGATCTATGGAGTAAAAACCAAATTTGAGACAATTTAGGGAGAATTTGTTTTGCCAATTAGCCTAAGAACACATCTTTGGGATGCGGGAGGAAACAGAAGGTCCCGGAGAAAACCCACGCAAGCATGGGGAGAATGTGCAAACTCCCACAGACACAGGCCCAAATCCATGTATCTGCACAGCACAGTGATAGTCACTGAGCTGTCGTGTTGCCCATCAGATGGTCCAGGTCAAGCGTACACTAACAACATGAAGCAGTAGGATACTCTCGAAAAAAAAATCCAAGAACAGTCCTCTCACGACCCATCGCGTGTATGCCCCTCGTTAGACAACAAGGTGGACCAAAGCACCTGTAGGATAAAAACATATGTTGGCATAGTGGTTAGCACTGCTGTCTCACAACACCAGTGACCCAGATTTAATTATTCACCAAGTCTATTTTCTCGAATAGTTTGAAAAATATGGAGAGGGAGTGGCATAGTCAGTGGGCTAATAATCCAGAGACCCAGGGTAATGCTTCAGGGATCCAGGTTCAAAGCCTACTACGCCAGATGATGATATGTAAATTCAACAAAAATCTGAACTTGAAACAGATGACCCAGAAAGCATTGTTGATAAAACCCATCTGGTTCACTCATGTCCTTTAGCGAAAGAAATTTGCCATCCTAATCTGGTCTGGCCTACACGTAATCCAAATCCACAGCAATGTGGTTGACACTTGAATTCCCTCAGGGATAGTCAATCATTGTTGCGTCATTAATGCCCATGTTCCATGAACAAATAAAAAAAACAAGATGGTGGAACAAATAACGTGGCCAACTCCTACTTCTCTCTTTTAAATAAAAAGCCCAAATCCTCCTTCTCAGTGCAACAGGTATTCCTGGAACCTTTCCCTTCTGTCTACTCAATATCTAGTTTGTGACATTAGCGTACTTTTGAGAGATTTTTTAAAAAAAAAATCATGTTCTCTCCAGCTATACGCAGTTTTGGTTTCATTGCTGCTGGGCCATTTGCAAGAAGTCATTTCTTCTTCAATCGTTTAACTCTAGGATGTTTTATGAACCTGTGTCGTTCTGTGTTTTGGACAGTTCTTTTGCTTCTTAGGGAATTTTAGGTTTCATTTTCTGTTTTGGCTGGCAGAAGTTTAGTTTTAGAAGGGACAGCAAGCTGAAATACATGTTTCTCTCTCTCTCCCAGGTTTTGAAAATTCTGCTGGTTCATTGAAAGCAAGGCTTCTTGCCTTCCTGGAGTAGAACATCTGCTGTTGGTGGCTTGACCAGAGTCTCTCTGGTGTTCTGCGAAGACGTTCTGACTTCGAATTGTTCCGAGTGTATTCGGAGGACTGTTTTAAATTATAAGGCTGAGTGGTCAGCGTTTCAATTCTTCACCCAAAGGATTCAATTCTACTATTGCACGTGCATTAGTCTTTGTTGCATTAAACTGATGCAAAGGGAGTTTTTTTTATTTAAAGGAAGTTGTGTGTGATTAGAATATCTTAGGTATATTTGTTACTGTAGTTGTTTTGTTAGTAATTAATAAAAGGCATTGCTAATTTTCTTTCTATACTTAACTATATTCTGAAAAAAAAATTTGTTTGATATAAGCTCCCTCGTGGGTCATTTTCATCATATCTTGAGTTGAAACATATCATGCTTATCCTAGTCAAATTCAACATTCAAAACTTATGATCGAGGCAGGCTGCAACAACTGGCACATTTGGGGATTGTCTCTGTTGACCACAGAGTAATCTCATTTCTATCAGAGGTAAGATTTGGGCTTGACCTGGCATTCAATCCAACACCTAGGCAACCATATTGCTGAAAAACCTATGTTACAAAAGCAAGTCAAAAGTGGTCATCTCTGCAACTCCAAGGAACAATAATTTGGCGTCAACATCTTTCGAAAGCATCCACCCACCAAGTAAATTATGAAAAACTCAGAATGAATGAAAATACTGCCTCCTTCATGGTAACAATGCTGCAGCCACAAGCTGTGGGGGAAGTTATAAAGTTTATTTACTGTTCATGTCACAATAAGGCTTCCATTAATACTGCAATGAAGTTACTGTGAAAATTCCTAAGTTGCACACTCCAGTTTGGGTACACTGAGGGAGAATTTAGTATGGCCAATGCACCTAACCAGCATGTCTTTTGGACTGTGGGAGGAAACTGGAGCACTCAAAGGAAATCCACATGGACATGGGGAGAGCATGTAGATTCTGCACAGTTACCCAAGACACAAATCAAACCTGGGGTCCCTGGTGCTGAGGGGCAGCAGTGCTGGCGACTGTGCCGTCATAACTAAGTTGCCTCGGACTTTCCTTCCTATTTAACGTATTTTAAATCTGTTTGTGACACCCGCAAATGAATAGCAATGCCATTTTATACTTGTCAGTTGCAACAAAGAAAAAAAAATCTTTGTACTTTGTCACTCAGAACAAGTTATATGTGACTATGTTCCAATGTGTAACTAAAGGAAATGTTATACAACAAAGGAGATTTCAAAAACCTATTAAAAGGATTACATGCAGAACAGAATTAACATTTTGAACACCACAATTTCTTTCTCTATTTCCAACTGTAAGCAACTCCTGGAACAGAACAAAAGATGTACTGAAATGGAGTGAAAGATTCTGAAATGAAAGGGCGTAAAGTAATAAAATATTACATCTTCAGCCACTGTTAATTCAAAAGTTATTTGTAGCAATTCCACTCTCACTCTTTTGGAAGTGTCAATTTCTAATATATATCAGTACAATTAATTGCACTATGCTTCTTATTGAGGTTTGTAAATCTTGTGTGGCATCAGCACATAGTGATTTTAACCTGAATTGAATCCTGCTGTCAGTCACTCTCCATGGTGCTGAACGAGGTGATAAACAAATGGAGTAATTCAGTGCAAGTACCAGATTTGTTACTACCGTAACTTACTGGACTGAGTACTAGATTAAAGTGGAAAAGCCCAATCATAATATGCCAAAAGTGCTGTTGAATCCAGCAACACTAGTTTACTTTTCATTCAGATTTGTATTACACATATGCAAAGGCTAACAAAATCAACAATATTTTTCTTTCGACAAAGTTTAATATTGTTTAATTTAATAAAGTTAACAACTTAGCATGCAGGCATACAAATGATTGTGTTATTGAACATTCAGACGTAATATGTCTTAAGTTTATCAGGTATCTTATTAGCTCAGGGTTGATAAAACTTTGCTCTATGTTCACTAAGCTTGCTTCCAGTTCTTCCAATAATAATAAATGCAGCCATTCCCGAGTGCTGTGGATGACTAAAGTACACCACTGGCAGCATTATCCCTCATACACTGCAATTTTGCTGCCTTGCCTGCTATGGGAATTGAAGTGGGTGAGGGGTGGATAATGGGAAGGTCCACTAATCCCAGGTGGAATTTTATGGTTTCAGTCCAAGCAAGGCCATTAAATCCCATCCATTATTCTGTGAGCCAGTGTTCACACAACCCTCATTTTCAGAGATTTTAAGCACAATTTTTCATCCTTCTGGATGAAAAAGTAGTAATTAGCAGTGGTCAACATGGATTCCCGAAAGCTAAAGAATAAACACCAGAAAATCTCAGCAAGTCTGGCAGCATCTGTAATGAGGGAAAAGAGCTGACGTTTTGAGTCCGGATGACCCTTTGTCAAAGCTAAAAGGTAAAGAAAGTGGGAGAGATATTTATACTGCAGGGCGAGGGAAAGATGAGTCATAGCCACAAAAACAAGGGGAAAAGCTGCTGATGGCAGTCCATAGCGAGAATAGAAAGTGTGAATGGCTAAATGCAGAGAAGCTGAAAACATTAATTTCTGGGTTTCAGAAAGATACACCAGGCTGGGTCAATCTACTGCAGATGATTCAGTGAATGTGATGTACATTTTTTTTAAAAAAGTCCGACTAGACATTGTACCATGTAATCGGCTATTACAATAGAAGAAAGTGCAGACTTAAAGGTGGAATATTGAATTTTAAACAAGATTGGATTTTCCATGCAATCTACCCTAAGTTTTGTGGCAGTGCAGGCAGTTTGCACTTGGCAGGATCTTTCGGTCCCACATTGCCGATGGGAATTCCTGTTGAATGCACCCCTTGTCAGTGGGAAAGCTGGGCTGGGATCCAATGCTGGTGGAACCGGACAATACTGCCAACATGAATGGCTGGAAAGTTCCAGTATAGAACAGAGCAGTTTCCTCAGCTTTTTGATGTGAGGAACATGTTTATAAGGGATTCTGTTCTGGAACTATTCATCATGCATGATTTGAAGATAAGGCTTTTGCTGTAGTGCTCAAATTTCCAGACAATACCAGAAGACAGAATGTAACTGAGCACCAAAAACAGCTTCACAACAATATTTACAAGGCAATGGAAAGGACAAAAAACTGAATTTGATGTGAAATAAAACATTTTGATTCCAAAATAAAGCCACGTTACTTAAAAGAGGAAGAGGGGCACAGTGGTTCGCATTGCTGTTTCACGGCTCCAGGGGCCTGGGTTTGATTTCCAGCTTGGGTCATTGTCTGTGTAGAGTTTGCACATTGTCCTCGTGTTTGTGTGGGTTTCCTCCAGGTGTTCTGGTTTCCTCCCACTGTCCAAAGCTGTGTGGGTTAGGTTGATTAGCCATGCTAAAATTGCCCCCTATTGTCCTGAGATGTAGAGAGATTAGTGAATAAATGTGTAGAGATATGGGGATAGGGCCTGGCTGGGATTGTGGTTGGTGTAGATAGCCTTTTACTGCACTGTAGGATTTCTATGAGTTGTGTGATGTAGAAACACAGATTTGGTGGTCTCGCTCAGCAAAAAAAACGTAAAATGTCACGTCATGTGGATACGGTCACTAAAATAGTCAGAAAATGTTGGATTTTGTAATAGGACTAATAGAATCGAGGTTTAAGAGATGCAACTGTGTATCTATATCTCACCGTTTCAAGGCCTCAAATGGGGCATAATGCACCCAGGGGCAGACTAGTGCCCCAAAATATTGCTGGATTTATGTGGGGAGCAGGATACCAATAATGCAGTGTTGCATAACCAGCAATTGGACCACTTGGAAAGGCATCTCATTTTTCTGTAATTGGAATCTATCCGTTGAACAGTTTTGGACTGAAGGATGTTGAGATAGTTTGAAGAAAAAAAAAACCTTAAATTCACAAAGAATGAGATTTTCTGGCCACCCTCACCCAAAATCAGAAAATCTGCTGGAGGTCAACGGACCTTCCCACGGTCTACCCCTCATCTGCTATGATTCTTCTGGAGGGCGGAACAGAAAGTGTACACCAAAAATGTATGACATCAAGATCAATCTGAAATAGGTCGAGTGAAAATGGGACTGTCACTATTCAAAATCTTTTTTCGGTGGCACAGTGATTAGTACTGCTGCCTCAGCACTTGTGATCCATGTTCGATTCCTGGCTTGGGCCACTGTCTGTGTGGAGACTGCACATTCCCCCCGTGTCTGCGTGGGTTTCCTCCCACAGTTAGGTGCATTGGCCACGCTAAATTCTCCTTCAGTGTTCCTGAACAGACGCTGGAATACGGCAACTAAGTGATTTTCACCGTAGCTTCATTGCAGTGTTAATGTAAGCCTACTTGACTAAATAAACTTTAAAACAAAGGTGATTTAAGAAAAAGGGAATGAAAGGATATGTAACAGGTGAACAAAGGTGAACAGCAGAAGCGGAGGGCAAACCTTAATTCAGGCTCTATGGACCCAACAGACTTGCAGTCATTTCTACTTAATTCAGAATTCAGTGACAAAAAAATCACAGGCTATGTCTTCTAATTTCTCAAAAATGCATTCACTTCTAAGGACAACATCTACTTATATATTCCATCAAGCACATCAGAGTGGCATCAATTAGTTTTAAACGTAACCAACGTCTGCAAAAAAGCATAATGGCAGAATCAATTCCACTTCCAAATCTGATCAGGCATCAAGACAACAAAACATTCAGTTTAAGGAGCTCAAAGAGCAAGGTTCTGCTAAATAGCTGCAGTTCAATATCTGCGCCACAAATCCTACACTCCAAAATCACAAAAGTAGCAAGTACCAAAACAACTGGGATTCTTCACAACACAGGATCGGGTGTACGCAACTGTTCTTTAATTTGCTCTGTGGAACTAGTGCAGGGCTGGATAATGAAGAACCAAACATTTACAAAATTGGGTATTACAATCTGACCATTTTCTGGTTAAATGTGTTATATGCCTCTCAGTAGAACAGGACATTGCTCCGTCAGAACGGCAAACTGCCAAATGTAATGTTAATGCAATATTGAAAATAGAAAGATAAAACAGGTTAAAACAAAGCGGAGGGTGATTCCGTCTACAAGATGCACGACAAGTCATCATCAATGCTCCTTCAGTAACACCTTCCAAATCCATGACTACTACCATCCAGAAGGGGAGGAAGTGGCACAGTAGTATTATCACTAGGCTAGTATTTCAGAGACCACAGGTAGTGCTCTGGAGTCTTAGGTTCAAATCCCACCAAGGCAGAAATTCAACAATATCTGGAATTGAATAAGTGATTACCCTGATATCATTGTTAATTGTCAGAAAACCCATCTGGTTCAACAGTGTCCTTTAGGAAAGGAAATTCATCCTTACTCTGTTTGGCCTACATGATTTCAGATCCACAGCAATGTGGTTGACTCGTAATTGCCTTCAGGGAAGGGCAATAAATGCTGGCCCAGTCAGCAATGCCCAAATCCCATAAATGGGTCAAAGAAAAGGACAAGGGCAGCTGATATCTGGGAATACCAACAATTGGAGGTTCCCCTCCAAACCACTCAGTAACCTGATTTGCAAGTATATCATCATTTCTTCACAGTTGCTGGATCAAACTCCTTCCCTAACAGCATTGTGGATTTACCTATACTACACACATTGCAGTGATTCAAGGAACAGCTCATCATCACCTTTTCAAGGACAACTAGCAATGGGCAATAAATGCTGGCCTACCAATGATACCCACATCCCATAAGTGAAATTAAAGAAAAATAAATTACGTTCCATAAAAACTTCAAACATTTCTCCAAGAACAAATATAATTACAGGCCTGGCGAAGTCTACACACCACCTCGGCAGTCTCAAACAACAATGGATAATCAGGTTTTGCCAATGCACTTAACCAGCACATCTTTCTGGCAGTGGGAGGAAACCGGAGCACCCGGAGGAAACCAATGCAAGTGCAGGGAGAACGTGCAGACTTTGCACAGCCACCCAAGCCAGGAATCAAACTCGCTGCATTCTCCCTGCATTCTGATACAGCAGTGCCCACCACTGTACCACCCCAACAAGGAACAACTCAGCACAGGAACAGGCCCTTCAGGTCACCAAGAGTGTGCCAATACATGGCAAGTCCTCACAGGTAAAATTGAATTCATAGAACCAGAAAGGTTGTTTGGCAGTAATTAGGAATTAATGGCAATTTTATCACCCATTTACACCATACTTCCACTCCAGCAAAGTTGGAAAATTAAGCAGCAAGCCAAATTTCTGTTTTAGTGATAGGAAAATTGAGCCAGCATGAGTGGTCAGAAAATTCCAGCCAACATGTTGTTGAAAGTTAACTTGCACCTAAATACACCAAGCTTATATTTTATGTACAGCGGCTAAGAGCAGCATTGTCAAGTCCTACGTATATTTTAATAACCATATCTACTGGCAGCATACCACTGAAAAACAACCTTTGGACGAACAGGGCAACTTGGACAGCATCTTCAAGTTTTATTGTTCATGGATGGCAGTCTGATTTACTCCATAATAATGGTGAGTGCCAATACTTCACTGTCATTTCTGTCACAGAATTCGGGTTTATAGCTGTATGTATCCTCATTGTGTTAGTGTATAGCTGCCAAAGGGACAAAACAGTAGCTCTTATGTTTGGATCTTGGAGCTATTGTTGGTTGCCACATTAGCTTGAGCTGCCAAATGTCTACAATGAAGGCAGGAAGTTCATCCAGATATTTGATGCAGACCGATTATTTATGCGCCTGAAGTACGCACAGAGAGTTCATTTGTGTTGCAGTGAAGTTACAGAGCTTTCAGTTTCTGGACAACTTCCCACCCATTCACTTTCTGCTTCAGAAAGGCTGTAATTCTATTGCCAGTTAAATTACTACCTTCCAGTGCCATGTTTTCATCAATCAGTCCATTGTGTTTAATGATAGTTGAGATCTCCCATTTCTCGTGCTTTCAGTGATCTCCCAGATGCCATTAACTGTACAGAGTAAAAATATAGAAGCTTACACAAAGGAATTAAATTCTTTTTTGGGAGGGAGAAATGGGGGTGGGGGGAGGGTGTCAAACGAGAGGACGCATCAACACATGAACTCCAAAACCACAGTTTTAGTCAGATAGTACTCTTTAAAAGTTAACTAGTAACTAATTTTTGTTTTTGTGCAATTGGTAATAATTGTAATTAATTTTACCTTCAGCAAGTCTCCCAAAGTTATTCAATCGATTGATTAATCATTTCATCTCAAAGTACCTGTTTACCTCGTCCAGAGTCTTGGGCAATTGTCAGCCAAGAAGTGAGCAGACAAATTACACCTACTGCCAGCACACTATGCTTCAACTTTATTCCTGATCAATTTTAAAATGAAGTCTCAAGGAAATCTATTGATCACTGAACAACGAACCACTCAACTAGTTGCACTTCACTGGTCCGACCATACTTGTACTTGCAAGGCTACAACGACCATTGTTTTCTCTTCTCTCCTGTAATTAATCACAGTTCTCAAAGAACAGTGTTGATATGGTCAACCAGTAATATTAGTTTTAAGTTTCAAGTTTCATTATTGGTGTCACAAGTAGGTCTCCATTAACACTGTTGTGAAGTTACTGTAAAATCTCCTAGTCGCCACACTCCGATGCCTGTCCGGGTACATCAAGGGAGAATTTAGCACAGCCAACATACCTAATCAGCACACCTTTTGGATGGTAGGTGGAAACCGGAGCACCCGGAGGAAGCCCATGCAGATACAGGGAGAGCATGCAGACTCTGCACAGACAGTGACCCAAGCCGAGAATTGAACCCGGATGTGAATATGAAATATCCCATTGATAATATCATAAAGCAAACAGGGAAGATCTCCTGGTGTCTTGGCCAATTTTTAATCAACACCAACAAAACAGATCATCTGATTACTCATCTCATTATACTGTTAGCGAGTCACATATTTTTGCCATAACACTGACTGCACTCAAAATATTTCATTGTCTGCAAAGTGAGTTTTGACATTGTAAAGAGATGACAGGTGCTATAGCTAAAAATCCAGTTACTTCATCTTTCTTGCTTGCATTATACTTTCAAGATGAAAAGGCCCCCTGTAAGCGATGGCCTAGTGGTATTACCACTGGACTATTCATCCAGAAACTCAGCTAATGTTCTGGGGACCCGGGTTCGAATCCTGTCCTGGCAAACGGTGGAATTTGAATTCAATTAAAAAAAAACAACGTTGAAATGAAGAATCTACTGATGACCATCAAACTATTGTCGATTGTTGGAAAAACCCATCTTGTTCACCAATATCCTTTGGGGAAGGAAATCTGCCTCTCTCACTTGGCCTGCCCCGCATGTGGCCCAAGAGCCACAGTAATGCGGTTGACTCTCAACTGCCCACCAAGGGCAACTAGGGATGGACAATAAATGCTGCCCAGCCAGTGATGCCCATATCTCACAAATGAATGAACTACCTTCTCAACCATGGCAATGATAGAGATTGTAAACACAGATAGCCAAAAATAAAGAACAAAGAACAAAACAGCACGGGAAACAGGCCCTTCGGCCCAACGAGCCCATGTCGCCACCTCGATGTTCCCACTTCTACCCGTGAACCCTGTCCATGTTTATAGATCTGTGGATTAAAAGCCAAATTTGAGACAATTTAGGGAGAATTTGTTCTGCTAATCGGCCTAAGAGCACATCTTTGGGATGGGGGAGGAAACCAAAACACCCGGAGAAAACCCACACAAGCACAGGGAGAATGCGCAAACTCCCACAGGCAAAGACCCAAATCCATGTATCTGCACAGCACAGCAATAGTCACTGAGCTGTCGTGTTGCCCATCAACTGGTCCAGGTCAAGCTTACACTAACAATGTGAAGCACTAGGCTACCGAAGGGAACAAGCAGGGTGATGCATCCCTCTGCACCTTTGCATATCAGTATTCTTGAAGGACCAAGTGGTCTATTCCTGCTTTTAGTTTCTAAATACACTCCTTAATGACAAGGAACGACTGAAAAATGTGACCAAAATATCAGCTATTCAAAAGCTAATTTCACATCCAAGTTTCACTCAGCCTCAGTTAATCCAGAAACTTGGAAGAAGGGTATTTTCAAGAGGATCTTCCAACGATTAGAAATCGAAGGTCCTTCAGGAAGTATTAATGACAACTTGATTGAAAGTGAATGCTAAATTATTTACACTGCAATGTGGTAGCAGCATCGGAACTGGGCAGCCACTGGTTCTAATAATGTAGAAACATCTGACAGAACCTAACGTAAGCAGCAGACTGGGAGCAGTGAGCTCATTTACACTTTTTGTCTTAAATGCCCTTGACATATTTATGTGCTTCCTGAACATTCGTGACAGACAGCAATCCAGTCACAAAAGGGAATTATAAATGTCTCAAAAAAACAGGGCACAATGCCAAATGGAAGTTCTGCCAAGTATGCAGCTCGTGAATAGGTGATTGCAAGCTGTAGTGCCAGGGAGTGCCATTACACCCACACCGTAATACATCATGACATTGTAGAACATTAAGAACTAGAGTGAGCGGGGTCCGTGGCAACCAGGGTTCCGAATTGTCAAATCAATGTCTCCTGCACACACAAAGCCGTGGGAGGACAAAATCAGGAACAACTATAAAGCTCCCCTGAGTTCCACACCTCGAAAAATCTGCTCATCTCATTCGCACGTGAAAAATAGTAAGTTGGGGAAAACTGAGAGTTTTCTGGTACCAAATTGCGTAAAATGTAACTTGTCCTGAGATTACCAGAGAGAGAGACAAGGTTATCATAGAATTTGTCAGTACAGGTGGTGGTCATTTGGTCCATTGAGTCTGCACCGACCACTATCCCACCAGGCCGACTCCGGAGATGGCAGCATGGGTGTATGAGTGGAGATTGACTCGGTTAGACTTGGTTTCACTGGAACTCAGAAGAATGAGGGGGGAATCTCATAGAGACTTATAAAATTCTAACAGGATAAGCAGGAGTCCCAGAAAGGCGTTCACACTGGTGACGTTACCCTCCTTGATTGAACCTGTTCCCACCAATAACAATGGGACTTGCATCATGAACCCACTGACATACATGGTCTTATACTTAGTGGCCTCTCTGACATATAATGCCATCACATAGGGATTCTGCCCTCCGACAGTGCGACATTATGTTTGCAGACCTTGCAGCCAATTTTGTAAAACAGGAACCCGGAAAATGCTATCCACGTGTGGCACGCAGTGAACTACATCCTCTGGGGGTGAGCGGACCATGCCCAATTGGTGTTCTGAGCAGTGTCTAGACATTGCCCCTTAGCACTGGCTCCCTTTTCCAATGGCTTGCCACAGTGGAAGAGTGCTAAGAACTGCTCCCTCTCAGCACCAGGTTCCCAGTTTAACTCTGGCCTGTGTGGAGTTTTTACCTACTTCCTGTGTCTATATGGGTTTTCTCTGGGTGCTCCGGTTTTCTTCCGCAGTCCAAAGATGTGTAAGTTTGGTAGATTGGCCATGAGAAAAAAAAGTCCCCTTGGTGTCGCAAGATATACAAGTTTGATAGATCAAACAAAGAACAAAACAGCATGAGAAACAGTGGCAAATGTTTGAGGGTAGGGTGAATGAGGGGGCCTTGGTAAGATGCCAGAGAGTTGATGCAGGTTCACTCGGCTGATACTAGAGATAAGAGGGCTAGCCTATGAGGAGAGATTGAATGGACTGGGTCTGTGCTCGTTGGAGTTTAGAAAGCTGAGGAAGGATCTTATATAGACATGCAAGATAACGAAGGGGCTAAATAGGATAGAGTAGAGAGATTCTTCCTGCTTAGAAAGGATAGCAGAACTAGAGGGCACAGCTTCAAAATAGATGGGGGGGGGAGAAAAACACAGTTTAGATTGGAGTTGAGGAGGAACTTTTTCACTCAAAGGGTGGTGAGTCTCTGGAATTGTCTGCCCGTTGAAGTGGTGGAGGCTACCTCACTGAATATATTTAAGTCACGGGTAGATAGATTTCTGATAGACAAGCGAATTAAGGCTTATGGGGAGAAAGCAGGAATGTGGAACTGATCCATTCAGATCAGCCATGATCTTGCTGAATGGTGGGGTAGGCTCGAAGGGCGAGCTGGCCTACTCCCGCTCATATTTCTTATGTTCTTATGATGGATCGAATGGCCTTCTTCTGCACTTTGGGGATTCTATGATTCTCAAAATTTAGACAGATTTTGTTATCTAAATATGGCATCAGTGAAGACCCTTATGCAGTGATGTGCTAAGGGCTGGGTAATGCCACTTAGGTCTCCACAGGCAGCCTGCCTGCAACTGGAGGTGAAGTTGTTCAAGGCAAACAAGACCTTTAAGGCCACAAGCATTGGATAGTCACCCACACAATTAGAATCTCTCCCAGTCATCAGCAAGTTACACGGGGACGCGACATCACTCATGAGTGAAGTGTCTCTGGAGACATTCACTCTGTCAACTGCCAGTAAGACATTCAGACCTTGTAAGCAAGGGCTCACCCCCTTTGCTACATCCACAAGCCTGCTGCTGTTCCATCCCCTCCAAAGCCCTCACATCTTAGCTGCTGCAGGACTATGGCAGTCCTACTTTGCCCAAGCAAAAGTGGTTATTTCATACCCTTTGAGAGTTCTTCTTGGACCTGCTCCCAACACTCTTTAAAGCAATGCATTTCAGGTGGTCTTAACTTTTTACTTCCAAAAAATTCTCACCTCACCTTTGAGTCTTTTGCAAATTACCTTTAATCTGCATTCTCTACTTGTTGACCCATTCTGATGGGAACATTGGTACTCTGTCAGAACCCATCCTCATTGTGAGGATCTGTAGTAGGGAGCAGGAGCAATCTCTGTCCAAGACCACAAGAAACTACAAAGGGTTGTGAACGAAGCCTCGTCCAACTCTCAAACTCGCCTCACATCCATTGGACTCTGTCCACACATCCCTCTGCCTTGGAAAAACAGCTAGCACAAGGACCCCACACACCCAGGCATATTCTCTTCCATTATCTTCTGTTAGGAGAAAGATACAAAAATCAGAGGTTACATACTAACCAACTCAAGATCATTATCTTCCCTGCTCCGAAGGGCCTGTTTCCCGTGCTGTGTTGCTCTTTGTTCTTTGTTGTTCTTTGTTCATCACACTTTTGAATAGACCTACTTCATATTATGTTGATTCTTCTCTATACCCTAGTTATGACTATAACATTACATTCTTCACTCTCCTATCCTTCTCTACGCATGGCATGCTTTGTTTGTATAGCATGCAAGAAATAGTATTTTTTACCTTATACTAAAGATTCACTTTATTTACAAACTCAATTACACATATAATAGTTCATCAAGTACAAAATCAGAATCCAGAGTATCAGTAGCCCTGACACTCCTCAGCACATAAATACACAGATGAGATTCCCCAACTAGGCAAGCAACCGTTAACTCCATCAGTGAGCTCATACTCTATGTGGCCAACCTCATTGCCTTGTTGAAGTCATTACAATCAAAGAAGTTGAATTTTGTAGCATTGGCCAGAAAACAAGGAAAAATATCCCTTTGTCTTCCCGTGAAATAGTCATCCACCTGAGCAAGCCCACTACAAGGCTGGAAAGTTTCATTCAAACATCTCATCAGAAAAATGATAATGGTGTTCTCTTTCAGTGTTGCAATGAAATATCGGTCTAGATTGTGTGCTATACAATGGTGCTTTAACACATGTCTTTATCTCAATTCTGAAGGCAAATTCTCACTGAGCCAAAGTTGGCATGAAGGTTAAGTTGTGAAATTTCAAATACACAATGCCAGATCAAAGAAACTAACTTGTGCAGTCAAAGCAAATATTTCAGTCAATATACAGCTTTTCGTCTAGATTGTACATCTATCTTGTTAATGATTCCATTCTCAACTGCCTGAGTTTACTTTCTTGAATCGACTATCCAGCTTAATTGTCCTAACATACTCCTGCCTACTTAAAAAATCCAACTATCTCAAGAGGAAGTCCTCATGTATTTTCTTTTTCATCTCCTTATCTCAATTAAGCTCATTTTTAATCGAGCTTCTCAGCTACAGACTTTTATCAAAAGTCATGTGGATATAATTGTATCTTGTCACTGGTGGGCATTGAGTGGCATTATCTTTAATTATCATCAGAACTTGAAACTATATTTCATTTGCTCTCCTCTTGAACCCCATCAACGTTTTGAAGTCAAAAATGTGAATGAACATGATAACATCTTATTGTTTATGTAATCCAAAGAAAACCATTCCAGCAGAGAAGAATTATTTATGGTATTAAGCATTGTGCTGCTCATTCTTGACAAGGTCTCAAAGCCTGTCTGGAGCATTGGCCCCCCCTCAGTGTCCTGCCAGAAGCTGCCTCTGAGCAGCCAGCCTATATTGGAGGGTTGCTATCAATTAGCTCATGATAATAGTTGGATATTAATACCTTAATTGGCTACCTATAGCTTGAGGGAGAGTAGCCTTTCCAGCCTTGATCTTGCTTCCAGTAAAGTGACCCAGGGAGCAGGGGCAAACCAGCACTGTGCATATACATGTGCCCATCTGCCTCTGCTTATGGGGGTAAGAAATCTACCCAAGGAGTTAAATATTATATGCATGCAGATATTCCTCTGACAGCTCCTTAATAGAGGCCATTCATTTCATTTCTTAGAACACAATAATGGTAGATATTAAAAAAACTGCATCTGCGACTGCAACTTCATTCATAGGAGTGGGCAAAGTGACACAGTGGTTATCACTGCTGCCTCACAGCTCCAGGGATCTGGGTTCAATTCCAGGTTTGGGTCACTGTCTGTGTAGAGTTTACACGACCCCCCTCCCCCTGTATCTGCATAGGTTTCCTCTGGGTGCTCAGGTTTCCTCCCACAATCCAAAAGAAGTGCTGGTTAAGTGTTTTGACCGAAGCAAGGCCTGGAATGTGCCGACTAGGGAAATTTCTCAGTATCTTGATTGCAGTGTTAATGTAAACATTACTTGTGACGAATAAATAAACTTTACTTTAACTCAAGTGACACACACTACTCTCAGGTCATTGTAAGAAGTCTCATAACACCAGGTTAAAGTCCAATAAGTTTATTTGGTAGCAAAATCCACTAGCTTTTGGAGTACTGCTTCTTCGTCAGATAAGTGGAAATTCTGTTCGCATACAGGGCACATAAAGATATGAACTCAATTTTCAAAATAATGGTTGGAATGTGAGTCTTTACAGATACTTAAGTCTTCAAGTTTCAGACAACAATGTGAGCAGAGAGAGCATTAAGCACAGATTGAAGAGATGTGTATTGTTTCCAGACGGAAGAGTTAGTGAGATTTTGCAAGTGCAGGCAAGTCATGAGGATTACAGATAGTGTGACACGAACCCAAGATCCCAGATGAGGCTGTCTTTGTGTGTGGAACTTGACTATCAGTATCTTTATATGCCCTGTATGGAAACAGAATTCCCTCTTACCTGACAAAGGAGCAGTGCTCCGAAAGCTAGTGGATTTTGCTCCCAAATAAACCTGTTGGACTTTAACCTGCTGTTGTGAGACTTCTTACTGTGTTTACCTCAGTCCAATGCCAGCATCTCCATCTCAGATCATTGGACAGAGACCTGTTGTACTCAAAACAGATAACTGCCACATAACAAAATCTGAAATACAACAGTCAAGAGTCAGGAGTTAAGGTCCATTAGTTTTATAATGTACAACATCGCATGACTGTTTTTAATGATGGCAGAGTGTCTTGTTTGAAAGCAATTTTAGTTGTCAATAACAAAATATTGTTCTCTTCCTCCTCCTTGCATGAGATTTTGTATTGAAGTAAATAAAATGTGACAAAATAGCTTGCACTCCCATGATTCATACTCCATAAAGTTTCAATTTGAGTGGGCAGTGCATTTTACTATCCCTCAGTCTTCTGTCCAAATTGTTTTCAAGTTTTAAAATTTATTTGTGTCACAAATAAATATAAAGTTACTGTGGAAATCCCCTAGTTGCCACACTCGAGCACCTGTTTGGGTACATGGAGGGAAAATTTAGCATGGCCAATGCACTTAACCAGCATGTCTTTCGGACTGTGGGAGGAAATTGGAGCACCTGGAGAAACCCATCCAGAAACAGGGAGAATGTGTAAACTCCACACAGACAGTGACCCGAGTTGGGAATCAAACCCAGGTCCCTGGTGCTGTGAGGCAGTTGTGCTAACCATTGTGCCATCATGCCTGCATCTTTATTCAAAGGTCGTGAACTTGAAAGTCCCCAGATAAGTATGTATAACAACTCACTCTCTATTTTCACACTGATAATTCAAAGCACATATTACTCACTCCTACCATTGGCTGTATTCCTGGTTTTAGGAGATTCTTGATACCTACTTAGATCTAATGTAATAAAGGACAGAAATTGTCGAGTTTCAGATACTGTACCTTCACCTTCCATCCTACTCCTCTATTATCTGACTCATTCAGGTATGGTTGCAAGGACTCTGACTTACTCTTCAGCACATCATTTCAATCTCCATTGCAGGCCATCTTGAATTGTTCTTCTCAACTTCGAGCCTCGGGGTTGTGGGTCTGAGCAGACAAAGCCCAAAAGGTGAGATTGTCCAGCCGCACTCACCCCAAGGATGGAAATTCCCATCCGAGATCAACAGACAATTGCATGGTCTACTCCCGTGGCAGATGGGAAGGGGCAATTGTGCCCCAATTCTGGGTCTGCACACACCACCACAAGTGGGATAGGAAGCATTAGATGAGACAGTTGGGTGAGATGCTTGGAATTTAGTATACTCCTTCTGCTCTGTGTGTTAGACTTTACCGGATTTCTCCAATGCATTCAACATGGTTGGATCCTTTGTGGATGCTTCGTCTCCAGTTTTGGTGATCTCGAGCAAGAAATTAGCACATATCACTCGGGATATTGCACTTTTATCAATTTTATCGTTTTTTAGGATGTCCATGAAACCTTTCCTCTACCCATCCGTTAACCACATGCAGTGATGAAATTTGGAGAAGTGATCTTGTTTTGAGAGTCTGGTGTCACACATACAGAGAATGTGGCCCACCCATCCTGAACCTTGAAGCGCAGAAGAAGAACAGCTACTGAGGTGAGATTTCTGAAGACTCGCTGCCTGATGAATCTTAGCCTGAAAGGAACCAGCATCTTGAGGAACAAAGGAAGGGAAAAATCTTCAACGTAACTGAAGCAGAATGTGACTGAATTAAAGATGAATGAAGTGCTACAAGCTCTCAGTAAAGTTAGTAATTGCTGAATGGGGCGACACTTAATTTTGTGTATTTGTGGCTTATTTGCAATCGTGGCAAATAAGCAAACACAGTGATGTGAACAGCACATTAATTAATTAAGTTTAACTATTAGTGTCACAAATAGGTTGATGTTAACACTGCAATGAAGTTGCTGTGAAAAAATCCCCTAGTTGCCACACAGCCACAGCCGTTCGGGTAACTGGAGGGAGAATTTAGCATGGCCAACGCGCATAACCAGCATGCCTTTGGGTCGAAACTGGAGGAAACACGTGTAGAAAAATGGGGGAGAATGTGCAAACTCCACACAGGCAGAAACGCAAGAGGGAAATCGAAGCCAGCTCCGTGACTCTGTGAGGCAGCAGTGCTAACTTCTGTGCAGCACATCATTGAAAGCAGTTTTATTATTCAACACCAATCTAAACGTAAACCTTGCACTGGAGGCCTTTCTGATGAATGTTGCATCGGTGTGTAAGCACTGAAGAGAACAGGCAGGTGTCGACTGATCCATTTAAACAGCGATACATTATTCGGACTCCTCCACTTTGCCTTCACGTGCTGCGGAGTCCCATCTACGCAACAGCACTCCTTTCCTCCTCAATGGGAGAAGGAATGTCTGCTCTGGTCAAATCAGGACTGGATGGCGGGGGGGGGGGGCAGGGGAGCGGGAAGGAGGCAGCAGTCTAGAGGGGAACAACCCATTGGTCAAAGGTAACAAGAGATGCTTTGGTGAGCTGGAAGTTTTTTTGGAAAGTACCAGAAATACCATCTATCACAATCAAGGATGAATAGCTGAAGATTTTATTTTTTTTTTAAAACGCATCTTAAAACCCAACTGGTCTGCGTAAGTTAACATATCAATAAATCTTATTCAAGTGAAGCTAAACCAGCTGTTTAATGAGTCAGACTTATTGGGAGATTTGTTTCTAAGCTGTTAAGTTCAAGATGCTCCTCAGTTTTTACAAAGAAATTGTTGGATCGACACCTCAAAGCCCACAAACAGATGGCAGCTCTTACCATTCGGCAATAAGGCCTCTGAATAATGCAATAACAGCCACGGATATCCCTATTAGCAGCAACTGCTTGTTACTTGTCAGGCTTAAATGGCAAGAATAAAGGATCTGTGTTGTAGAAGTGACAGATTAATAGAATTAAATTTCACAAAACCCAATTGACACTAAGTGATACCTAAATTTATACTTTTGAAAACTTCCATCGTGACAGGCCATCTGTGCATAATGTGACTTCCAACAGTTCGTGCAACACATCAGACTTATCATGCGAGTTTGCTGTATGGAGCCAGCCAGGAACAGAACATGACACCAACATTTAAAGAAATTTGTACTCTTGACAGGAACTGGCTGAGGTTGCCTCACTGAATTAACAAACGTAATAGATGCCACCTAATAATAAGGAGAGACTGTGACTTCTTTAAAACTCACTCACAGAACCTGAGCATTGCTGGGTAGGCGATAGTGATGGACAACCTAGTCTAATCAGTGGGCCACACGAGTGGCCCACCTTCATCTCAGTGGGCCGCAAGATTGCAGTCATGTTTGTTCACCAATCCTGACCCCCATGATTCAGATTAAATATAGAACATAGAACACAGAACATAGAACATTACAGCACAGAACAGGCCCTTCGGCCTTCGATGTTGTGCCGACCAAAATAAAAAGCAATGCCCCTCCAAACTAAACCATTCCCTTCTCTTCCATATACTTATCAATTAACCTCTTAAACGCCACCAAACTTGGCGCATCTACAACAGCTGCAGGCAGGGCATTCCACTCCCTAATCACTCTTTGAGTAAAGAACCTACCTCTGATATCCGTCCTATAACTCATACCCCTTAATTTAAAGCTGTGTCCCCTCGTGCTAGCTTTCTCCATCCTAGGAAAAAGGCTATCACTGTCCACCCTATCTAAACCTCTAATCATCTTATATGCTTCAATAAGATCCCCTCTTAGCCGCCTCCTTTCTAACGAAAACAACCTCAAATCCTTCAACCTCTCTTCATAGGACCTGCCCTCCATACCAGGCAACATCCTGGTAAACCTCCTCTGTACCCTCTCCAATGCCTCCACATCTTTCTTATAATGTGGGGACCAGAACTGCACACAATACTCCAAGTGCGGCCGCACTAGAGTTTTGTACAGTTGCAACATGATGCTGCGGCTCCTAAATTCAATCCCCCTACCAATAAAAGCTAAGACTCCATATGCCTTCTTAACAACTTTATCCACTTGACTGCCTACTTTCAGGGATCTATTGACACATAACACCAAGATCCTTCTGTTCCTCAACACTATTAAGAGCCCTACCATTAGCCCTATACTCTACACATTTATTGTTCCTGCCAAAGTGCATTACCTCACACTTTTCCACATTAAACTCCATTTGCCACCTCTCGGCCCAGCTCTGCAACTTGTCCAAGTCACTCTGTAAACTATAACACCCCTCTTCACTATCTATATACTTAATGCATGCTGAATATTTTAATGGGGTGATAGAAAATGATCAGCAATTCATAAAAACTTCATTTGTTTATTTGTGTCACAAGTAGGCTTGCATTAACACTCCAATGAAGTTACCATGAAATCCCATTATTAATATACATTATATATTAATAGAAGTATTAACAACTTCAAATGGTAAAAACAAAAGAAATATTTACACCTTGAACACAGAGTGAGTGCATAGCTCTCACAGCCAATGTTGTGTATAACCAGCATGCACGTCATCTGTCCTTGCTTTATGAGCTATTCATGTCAGTCATATCAGTAGGATAAAAACTACACAGGTGCAAGTCAGCAGAATGTGGCAACCCTGTGTGTGGGCAGCAGTCAATACAATGTCTCACACCCAAAGCGCAGATAGGCCACCTGTGACTCTCGAACAACAGATTGCCACTGATCAAACTGTCCTACATCTCGGACCAGATGTCATAGTCTTAGGACAACGGGTAGCAAATTTAAAACAGAGTTGAGGAAAAATTACTTGTCCCAAAGAGTTGTGAATCCATGAATTCACCACCGCAAAGTGTGTTGGATGCTGAGATAGGGAATACATTTAAAGAGGAGTCAGACAGATTTTTAATTGGTAGTGGCTTGAAGGGTTACGGAAAAAATCAGGATGAGAAACACGTCAGCCGTGATCAAATGGCAAGCAAACTCTCTGAATCAAATGGGTTAATTTTATGAATTTATATCCATTTGGTTCATTAATGCCCTTTCCAGAAGGAAATTTGCTGCCTTTAGCCAGTTTGACCTGAAATTCCAGACCACAGCGATATACTTGACTCTTAATTGCTGTCTGAAATAGCCTAGCATGCTATTTCATTGTTACCTGTCATTAATTGTTGCAGAGAGTAGAGATTATGATCCCAATTGGTGTTACTGCTAGGTGGGAAAGTTGTGGAATGGTTTTCTGGTTCAAAATATCAGAACTGTGTTGAAAACTGTGGTGTAACAGAGTTCCTCAATTGCCAATTAGCCTTTAATAACAAGACAAAAGTTAAACACGAAGACTTTGGTTACTATGCAATATTCCTTCACTCTTACTTATCTGTACCAATGTCCACAGATTGAAGAAAAACACGGGCTATAAAATATGTCTCCTGCTACAATATTTTCATTAAACACAGAATTCCTGTAATCCAACAGGCTAATGATCAGGCAGCACCCCACTCTGAAACTAAATGTCTGATGCCACTCAATCGATCTCCTGTGCATTTCTCTTCAACCACCACACCCCTCCCCCACTTCATTATTTACACTGTGAGCTAACTGATTTCAATGAACTCCAATTTGCACGTACTTTTTTTCCTGAGCTGCCTTGGAAGCTTCTTTCAAATAATATCGAATATAGAACACCACAGCACAAACAGGCCCTTTGGCCCACAAGTTGTGCCGATCACATCAATACCTACCAGGCATAATGTTTTCCTTCAGTTGTTTTCAGCAAGAATCCATCTCCATATTACCAACTCTCCTTTCACTCTTCCTTGGTCTTAAATAGCTAGGAGCTTTCACACAGTCTCTCAGGAACCCAGTTACCAGTGCTTCACCAATGCTTCTACATTTTCACTTCACAGACTGGAATAAGATAACATCTGCTTGACGAGCGCCTCAGATGTCTCTGGTTTTTCACCAATAGACTCCAGGTCTGTGCTTCTCAAATCTGATTTTGACAAACTGTATTCTGTTCCAATGGCAGTTCCTCTGTTTTTTTTTTACTTCAATCTTCCTCAAAACTTCTTTTCATTTTCAAATTTCTCAAACAAAATGGACTTGCTTCCCTGCCAATTGCTCCATGGTATATTTTTCCTGCTTCTTACAGGACTGTGAAATTACCACCTCTCTCACTGCTCAGCTCCAACTGTGAGGAATTCAGAGCTCAAAAACCATTCCTCCCATAAAGATGCCCCTGGTTGCTAAGCAACAGCTCAAGCTTTCTCCAATGTTCTGGTTTATTTTTCAGTTCTCCAAGCACAGTACAGACACATTTGAACTTGCACCCAAAACCCTCTAAACATCTTTGTTTGACATGAATGCAACTGGAGTTCTATCTTTTCTTATATGGAAACAATAAATTAAACTCACTCATTTTTTCTAATTTCCAGCCATACAAATCATAGATCACTCAAAATGCCCTCTGTTTCCGAACAGGAGCACACCAGCAAGAGACAATACTGCCATTTAGGGAAAAGCTAGGAAATAGAGTGGGGTCCTGTAGTGAAAAACTACTTGGAAAGAGCAGAAAGAGAGCAAAAGCATACATTTGTCAATATTGAGATAAGCATATAATTTGAATTTATCATCATGATGTCCAGCATTCTGTAGCAAATGCACTGTGCCCATGAGTTACAGCCGACAGAAACAGCACAAGTTCAGCTGACTGATAGTCACATAACATTAGTTAGCTTAAAATTACAATTGCAGCACCACTTAGAGGTGCAATTACATTCCACCATCACAATAATTCATTCTTCTCAGTATTTCACAAGTTACACAGTGCCGGTTAATTAAAATATGGACAAAACCATTAAAAGCATCAGCAAATAGTCATGTCCACAAGGTGTCCAATGGAGATTATTTATATGCGTTTTGTACATTTGCCATCATCTGGTAGGGGCCTCCAAAGTCACTGCGTTAAAAATCCAGATCCCATCGTCATCTCTAACCTGTCCTGTTTTAAGTTTTGAAAAATCCAATTGACCTCAGTATTTTCCCCAAACGAGCCTTAAATAATGTCACAAACTGTGGTAAACATTGAGATTGGGACTCAAATAAGCAATGATTAGTATAATTAGGGGCTCTTCAAGGAAAATGAATGCATGATTAAAACTGAGACTCACCCTGAATGCAAAGATTTTACAGCTCTAATTTGAACGTAAATATCAAAGTTACATTTTTTTAAAACTGAAGCGCTCTACAAACAAAGCATGGAACTGTCACTTCCTCTTTCTGTAATCTCCAAGTGTAGCCAAAAATCCACTTTCCACAGGTCATTTTGGAGCACATTTCCTCAGAGATTCTCCCACGCTGTGGAGGCAAACTCATTGAGAGTGCAGCAAAATCATTAACGTGCTTCAGTATGGGTTTTCAGCCGACTGCGGTGACTCAGGACTGCCCAGAAGATATCCCCTGCATTAACAATTATTATTTGTTGATGTATTAATTTCCCAGTGGCGCTCGTAATGGCCTGCTTGTAGCACAAGGTGTGGCAGGAGTTGAGCCTGCCGAGAAAACTTAGCAACCCGATGGTACAGTACGTGCTGTCATCCTTGACCTTGCTACCTTGAGCTGAGTTAAACTTGACACGTTTTCAAGACGGCCAAAGCAGCTACCTGCAAAGAGCAGGAATTAAACCAAACCCGGGACTGCACTGGAATGATATGTTTCATTAATTGCCCAAAAAAGTTAGACATCGGCATAAACCTACAAACGGTGTTGATGCCACTCCACAGGCATTATGTTCAAAACAGTTTCTAGCCCTTTCAAGGGGAAAGCTTTGACCATTTCTTTTCTCACCACTGCGGACATCAGTGGCAAGAACAGAAGGCAATTTGTGGAGTAATGAGAGACAGGACGAGAGCAAAGGGATCAGGAAATATACAAACACTGAATCAGTTAATGAGCGACTGCGAGGGAAAAATATCAATTCTCTGGAGGGTTCTCAAGTTTGTCACTGCCTTAATGGAGCACCAGAACAGTGGAGAAAGAGCAGTTCTATAAATATCAACATAAAGTGCATCATTCTTGCAGTTTTAACATTTAAGTTGCGCACGATCTTCATTCTTACATTTTTTTAAAGATATGAGAATGTCAACAACACAATCCAAAGGATAAGAATAATGCTGGGATTTGAGCCAATGGGAAATATCATGAAGCAAGGCCAAGAAGTTTTCTAACAAAAAACCCTGACAGGACCCCACACCAGTGACTGTCGCACCTCCCTCCTTCATTCAGGCTGCACTGACACAGAATCCCACAGTGCAGAAGGAGGCCTTTCAGCCCATCGAGTCTGCACCGACAACAATCCCTGTAACCCCACATATTTATCCGACTATTCCTTTTAATCGAAGCATTCTAGCACACTGAGGGGAAATTTAGCATGGCCAGTGAACCTAACCTGCACATTTTTGTACTATGGCGGGGGTGGGGACCGCAGCACTCGGAGGAAACCCACACAGACAGGAAGAGAATGTACAAACCCCACACAAACGGTGACCCAAGCCAGGAATTGAACTCAGATCATTGGAGTTGTGAAGTTGCAGTGCTAACCACTGTACCACCCATAAAAGTACAATAGTCAATACTCTCCCTTCTCTCATTCCTCTTCCCATTGTAGCATTCATGTTTCCTTCCTTGAAGCCCTACCTCAAAGGGATAGGTTGGAATTCCAGCTTTTGGGAAATGATTGCTGGTGACTGATATTACAGCCAAGTTATGAAATCAATATGTTTGCACTTTAGCTTAAAAGGTAAATTTGGAAAAAAGAAATGATTCATCAGATGATAGATGCCTACATTAAAAAAATACAGTAGTTTTAAATTGTGATTGAAAGCAGTGATAACAGACTGAAATGCAACAATTGTCTGATGCAAAGGGACAATTCTTGGCATTACCAATGTAAGGCATGACTGAGAAAAATGAGATGTTTCTGTCTTTGTTAGATTATCTTTATTGCTGGTCTCAACACAAGCACAAGGATTCCCAGTCAGCCATTTCTAGGGACTTTCTAGGGCAGTATTATTAGAGTCTGATTGCTATTTGCACCTTAGAGCCATGCATATTTCTCACAAGATCTCGTTTTGCTTCATTATATGCATCATACCCAGTCAGGGGACCCCGTGCAACAAATAATTCAAAATACATGATACAATACAGCAAACCAACCTCCAAGTAAAATGTCCAAGACGATTGGCATTGTTGGACTTTGATACTTATTAGGGTCAGGATTGAGGAACGGCTTTGTCAAGAGACCAGGACCTGGAATTCTTTTTGTTCCTTTTACTGGAAAGATCTGCAGCTATGGTGGACCTCTCTGTGCCTGGATGGGTTCAGCAAAAGGAGTGAATCTGAAGCAAGCCAAGATACTGAGTTGGTTGGTAAAGGCTCCTTAGTCACTTCAGACGTGAGTGACTGTTTCAGGGATAAATATGAAAAGCAACGCAGGCTAAAGTTATCCTCCTTTGATTTTACATGATGAATTTTAAAGTTCACAACTGCTGTAAATATGTGGTGCAATTTTGGGTCCAGACTTTGAGCACAGGAATGGTGTTTATGGGCTCAAAATGCTGAGAGCTTAATGAGACAAGGCATCAGTGAGATCGTGTTTTCCAATTTTCATCGCTTCTTGCTGGCAGTGTAGTCAGGTTCCTGCCTACAATGGGCATGATATACAGATGCCGGCGTTGGATTGGGGTGGTAAGAACTCAGTAAGAATTTAGCAACACCAATTTATAATCCAACCGATTTATTTGATAGTAAAAACGCGAGCTTTCAACACTGTTGACTTTGCCTGAGGAAGACACAGAGTGCGGAAAGCTCGCGTTTTTACTATCAAATAAATCGGTTGGATTATAAATTGGTGTTGCTAAATTCTTACTGAGTTCTTACAATGGGCATGAGCATGATTTAAATACATTTTAATAGGCTTAAAACATTAATACACTCCCTCCCCCCCAATCATCCTGTATTCACACAGTTTTATAACAGGTTCATCCAGATGTGAACCTACTATGGGGATTTCCCCAGGGGCATAAAGCTGAGTATAACCTCCGGGGGCCGGGGGAGGAATATGGCTAGGCGGTGGCCACCTCTCGGTGTGCTAAGGGACAGTGCCAGGGGCAAACCACAGTGGGAATCTGTTGCTGGGTATTCAATTGAAAATGGTGGTGGGGAGAGAGTGGACATAGAAGGTGTGGATGCTCACAATGGCTGGTTAGGCATGGGCAAGGATGTGGTTAGGTGACAGCATCATCTGTGTGGGCGTGGGAGGGGCCCAATGTTCGGGTGAAGGAATGGGGAGAGGTGCTGGCAGTGACTGTTGGGAGGGAGGGGACAAACAAGGAGAGGTATTGATTCTGGGAGGGTTTTTAGGGCAGAGGCAGGTGGATAATGGAGAGGTGCTGGCTCTAATGAGGATGAATGGGTGGGGGAAGAGGGTTACTGATATCTCCTTCATGGGCTGGGGGTTCATTCATGTTCTGATCAGTGTGCCCTTTAAACATGGCGTCTCCTGATCTCAGGGCAGCTGGACTTTGCCTGCGTTTTGTGGCCCCGCCCCTCTACATGATGGCATGAAACAGCTGAGCTTTCCTCCACCAACCTCTTTCTCTAGATACCTTTTTGCTTACCGGAACCAACACTGCCAAACTCTGCTAAGCTCACCCCCATTCTGGTTACAGTGCATTCACTTTTCCTTTGGGTAAGATGCTCTTTGAGAGCATCTGAAGGGCTGAACGGCTTCCTTCTGCACTATAGGAATTCCTTGATTCTATAAAAATATTATTTTTTTTTGTGTTTAATAGCTGGAAGAAGCAACATTACACTGCTGCAGATATGATACTGCCTCACAATGATACTGTGCAGCTCCTAAGCTAACTTACCCAGTGCTAACTGTAGTAAGTAGTGGTTTAGAACTTCTTGTTAAGATATCCATAATCTTAGGTTGTTCAACAGTATGTACTTAATAATTACTGGAAACTATGTACACAGGCATAGTCAAGATCCAAGCTCAGGACTATTTCCATATTTGCTTTGTCACATGGTTCTGTCCGAGACTGCATTAACCCTTGGATGCATGTGGTTTTTTTCACCTTAGTGCAAGTGCAGTATCGTACTCAATCCCACATTAATCCTTTATGTGCCAGGCCCTATCCTATACCAATCACACAAAATCAGCTCTGTTTGACACAGCATGTTGTCCCTTCGATTCACTCCAGACTCCCAAAGCAATTGCTCTACTTGGAACTCTGTCACGGCAAGAAACCCCCAGGAGGGGAGTTGAAACACTTTTGGGATGTCCTCAAAGCAGCCCTGAGGAGGTCAGACAGATACCTCATAGGCCCAGACCTATGATAGAATAAAATAGAAGAGTTCAAGTGTAGAACTTGAGTACAGCTGAAAAAAAAGGGACAGGCTAGCCAAGCTTTTCATCTTGCATTCATTAGAATAGCTCAAGAAATTAGCAACCCATAATGTGCCAACAGCAATTTATATTACATCAGGAAGAAATTGCCAATTGTTTGACAAACGGATTCCGATTGGTGGAGGCGTTACTATGAAAAATGCAGCACAGATGAGTTAACTTCCCAGCTAAGCTGGTTCATTCCCGAGGGAAAAGTCTTGACCAGAGCTAAACTGGCCAATTTGAAGTTGAACAATCCCCTTGGATCCCTAAAACAGCAAAAGGAAAAATATTTCATGACCAGTCATTTCAAAGTGTTTTATATATCACTAATTATGATGTGTAGTCACTGTGGTACTATTGGAAAAGCAGCAGCCAATTTGTGCAAAGCAAGCTCCCATAAACAGCAATGTGATAATGACCAAATAAATTTTTGTGATGTTCAGTGAGGAATAAAGTATTGGTCAAGACACTGAGAATAATCGCTCACGCCTTCTTTGAAATAGTGCCACGGGATCATTTATCTCCATTTGACACTCATACGATCTTAGTTTGACGTCTCACCTGGAAGACTGCACTCCTCAGTCAGTGCAGCATTCCTTCAGGTCATGGGCCGACGCAATCACTGGGCAAATTCGACAGTCACAAAAGGTGCAAGACTTGATGGATGTCAGCCACAGCATGTCAATACACTGATACCTGAAGCTTCTAAAACGATATTGAAATGACTTTAATGTGAGCACGAGCAACTTAACCGACTGCTTGATGGCACAGGGCTTCAAAATCAATCATTCAGAAAGACATGTCCTTGGGTGATGATCTAATGAAACGGGTTGAGATGTCACAAGAGCTGTGGGACAGGAATGCTGGAAGCAAAGCAGCAGCAAGAGAAATGGGAAGTCAATACCGGAGCGAAGGTCAAGAGCAGGCCAAGAAATAACAACTCTCCAAGTGAGTTTCAGAACAGTTGCGTGAGAGTGAGGCCATTTCAGCATTCTCATTTTTGAAGGTTAATTGTTTGGGGGGGGGGCAGGGGGGGGATTGATGCCAGGCTGAAGGTTCACCTGGGTTGCCCTCAGTACTACACTGGAGTATAAGCCTTCATTTTTGTGCCAAGTCCTGGCTGGTACTATGAAAAGAGGGAGGAAGAGTTTTTCCATATATGAAACAGGTAGAAGAGAGACAGAAATAAACTTTGGGCTACTGGAAAATGAGGCTGGAGAAGTAACAACAGGCAGTAAAACAAATGGCAGAGGAACTGAAATTACTTTGCATCAGTCTTTACAGTACAAGACACCAGTGGGATGCTGGAGCTTCAGAAGAGTCAGGGTACAAAGGTGAGTGTAGTGGCCATCACTAAGGAGAAGGTTCTGGGGAAACTGAAAGATCTAAAGGTGGATAAATTACCTGGACCAGATGGACTACACCCTGGGGTTCTAAAAGAGACAGTTAAAGAAATTGTGGACTAATTGGTGGTGATCTTTCAAGAATCACTAGAGGCAGGGATGGATGATATGGAGATGTCAGCGTTGAACTGGGATAAGAAATCTCACAAAGTCCAAAAGGTTTATTTGGTAGCACAAGCCACTAACTTTCAGAGTGCTGCCCCTTTGAGGGTAAGGGGTAAACCTTTTAGAACTGAAGTGAGTAAAAGGATGCGGGAGGATCTTATTGAAATTTAAAAGAATACTATGAGGCCTGGATAGAGTGGATGTGGAGGGGATGTTTCCAATAGTAGGAAAAACTAGAACCGAGGGCACAACTTCAAGCTAAAGAGACAGTCTTTTAAAACAGAGATGAAGGAGAATTTCTTCAGCCAGAGAGCGAACCCTGCCACAGAAGGCTGTGGAGACCAAGTCATTGAGTGGCTTTAAGACAGATTTAGATAGGTTTTGATTAATAAGAGGATCAGGGGTTATTGGGGAAAAGCTAGCAGAATGGAGATGTGAAAAAAAAAATCAGCCATGATTGAATGGTGGAATAGACTCAGTGGGTCGAGTGGCCTAACTCTGTTCCCATGTCTTATGATCTAAAAAAACCTGAGCCTGGAACCTTGAGATTCTGATATGCGAGTGCTAGCAACAGAGTCAGGGTTTGCACAAAACTAAAAGCCTGACCAGACTGCTCTTTGTCAATGGAATGGCTCAAAATATAGATGTAGGATGCCAGGATAACTCTCTCCCTTCTTGCAATACTGACCCAGGACCTTTTAATCTGAAATGGACAGACAGGACTTCAACAGAAGGACAGCCTTCTTGATGGGTCAGCACTGTTCTGAACTGAGCTTGGATGATATGCATCACGCGGAGGTGATGGCTAAGTGGTATTATCGCTAGATTATTACTCGAGAAATTCAACTAATGTTCTGGGGACCCAGGCTCGAATCTCACCATGGCAGATTCTGGGATTTGGATTCAATAAAAATTATCTGGAATCAAGACTCTACTGACACCCACAAAACCGTTGTTAATTGTCGGAAAAAACCGTCTTGTTCACTAATGTCCTTTGTGGAAGGAAATCTGCAGTTCTTATCCAGTCTGGCCTCTATATGACTCCAGACCCACAGCAACGTGGCTGACCCTGAACTGCACTCAGGCAATTAGGGATGGACAATAAATGCTGGCCCAGCAGCGACAATCATGTCCCGCGAATGAATTAAAGAGTTCAAAAGGAGTGATGCTTGAACCCTAAACCTTTGAATTATGGGCAAGAATCACGATGCTTACACCAAAGTGAGAACTCACACTCTCAGATATATAGTTTTCGCTCTCTCATTTCTACTTGGGATGCGGTAACATCAGCTTGAACATTCCGTTGAAACATCCAGCACTCAGACGCAATGGCCTTACACAATCTTCTGAGTGACATTTTATTTAAAGTCGCCCCACTGCCAATTGTTTGATGAGCAAACACCGCATGAGATTGCGGTTACACAATGCCGAGCCAATCTCCCCTTCAGCCTCATGCAAAGCCCTTGACAGGGTGTGAGGTATTATGGCTCCAGTCATTTCACCTTCAACAATAAAGAGCTGGAGACTACAGGAGCACCTCATTAATACAAAGTAGACCAAATCGCAACTTCTGCAGAGTGTAGACAATCACTCAAATGATTCTGCACATGGGGTCCAAGGTCCCCAAATCGTATTCAATCATTTTTCATTTCCTCGAATGGAAACAATTTCTATTCAGTTTGAAGCATCTCTGAATTCATATTGGAAATTACGACGGGAAATAATAGATGGCCTTATTACACAACATCATAAGAGTGAGGGCAATTTCTTGGTGCGAGAGCATGAAGGTCATTGTGTAATAAGTTTAATATTTCAATTCAAATTAACAAGCGCAGTACTCATATCTAGGGGAAAAAACAAATAAGTTCAATGAATTCAAAATGAACGCAGTACAAAATTATCTAGAAGACCCGTCCCTTCTTTGAAATTGAAGCAGCTACACTGGCAAATTATATTGGTTCATTGATCTGTCATCAAAAATAATTGAAGTAAAACTGCCTTTGTCCATGATCTCACTTTCAAGCACATTACCTTCCCACTGTTTATCTCTGTTGGCCGTGGAGTACTTGAAATTTCCTTTGGACATAAAGGCATTACATAAACGTAAATCCTTTCAGCTGGAAACAAACTTAAGGAGTTTTGCACATCCAATTCTTCCTCATTATCTTCTGCCACAGCTTTCACATTTTCTTAGTTTTCTTTAATCCTGGATACTACGTGTCTGTGATGAAGATACTCGCGTGATTATTCTTAGTTGATCAAAATAATTCATCATACTGTCCTTTCTGGACTTGTCCAGAATTTCGCCATGTGCCCTGGCAGTCCAAAATTACAGTCCAAAGTTTATGACTTCGCAAAATGCTCAACGATCAAAGAAACGTGAGCAGATTTCTAACAGGGAATGAGGGCCCCCAACAAGATAAAACAGCAGCTTTGCAAAAGGAATGCTCACAGAACTAGCACAAGCATAAGGCAAGAATCTGACTGCACTGTTGGAGTAAAATAAAGATAAATAAATAGTCCCAGATGACCATAGGCTGTTCTTCCCTTTGAGGGGGAAGAGTTAACTGGTGATCATTCAACCTGCGGATCATCTCAGGGACAAGGTTGAGAAGGTGGAGCCATTGTGAATAACATCAGCCGGAACAGGAATCAGACACAAACGGTTGCTGTCACTTGGCATTACAAACCAGCTGTCCAGCCAACTGAACTAAACCAAAACTGTACATGCTTAACTGATAATGCAATCATATTGCAGAGTGCAAATTCTAAGGTCCAAGCCCTCCGACTTTTTTCCACTAAACTCTCGTGTTTAAGCACAGTTGGTATGGAGTCTTGTGTCTGCAGGGCAAGATGCTGGGGGGAGGGGGGGAGCGGTGGTCCAAGTGATGGAACAACAAACTAGGAGTATCAAAGAGGAAATGTTCCTATCAAAAAGCTGGCAGGGAAGGCGAGTGGAGTTCTTCCCACCCACCTGGGAAGTGGGAAACAATGGAATCAAATAATGTTGGAGGTTGCAAAAGGTGATCTGTTGAATGTAAAGAATGAAGTTGAGGGAAAAACAGAGACTCAACTTGGTGTTCTGAGAGGTGGGGCAAATGAGAGCAATAATACACAAGCAGGAAAAGGTTCAAGCCAGCAGTCCTGGCCACTCCAGTGGTGAGGAATCCTTGGCTAAGAGAAAAAGAAAGCATTTTGTTGTGGAAGATGGCACGGTTGGAGCTAATGCAAGAGAGCAAATCATGTATAAAATTTCCTGGTGTATCAGGGTTGAAAGCCGTATCATTTTACCTGATGGGAGATGCTGGGATTGTCTGGCATGAGCATAAAAGGACGTCACACAACACCATGTTAAAGTCCAACAGGTTTATTTGTAATCACGAGGGTTTTGGAGCACTGCTTCTCAATCCACTCACCTGATAAAGCAATAGCACTCCAAAAGCTTGTGATACCAAATACTGTCTCCACTCACTTGATGAAAGCTTGTGATTATAAATAAACCTGTTGGACTTGAATTTGGTATTGAGGGACTTCTTGGTATTGTGGATTTAAAGTGTTAAATTATGAGAGATTAGACAATTTAGATCTTTATTCACTTGAATTCAGAAGGTTCAGGGGTGATCTACAAAAGAAGGAAGTCTATAAAATATTTGCAGGAAAGGGCAAGATGGATAAGCTTTCACTAGTTGAAGACTCCAGAACCAGGAGCTATGGTTTAACAATTAGGCCCAAGCTGTTCATAGACCACAGAACATAAAACAGTACAGGATAGCAACAGGTCTTTTGGCCCATGATGTTGTGTTGAACAGGACACCAAATTAAACTAATCCATTCTTCTGCCTGCTCTTGGTCCCATAGCTCTCTTTTCCTGGCATATTCATGTGCTTATCACCCTTAAACAGCCCTATTGTATCTACATCGTCACTCCTGATAGTTCAAGAGAAAGGTTAGAAAACACTTCTACGTGCAGAGAGTGACTCTCTTCCTCAAACAATGGTGGATACTGGTTCAATTGTTGGGTGGGAATTTACACCCTCACTTGTCCTGAAACTGTAACATCCTGCCTGAGGACTTTTCCAATGTCCGTACCTCGCCCTCTCCAAATCCAGTGGGGGTCAGGAAGATAAAATTCCAGCAGTTAAGTTTATGTCTGAGATAAGACAATTTTTATCGAATAAATATTTCGAGCAATACGGGTCTAGGGTGGATAGGGTTGGAGTTAGGCCACAGATCACCCATGATCCTATTAAATGGCACAGCAGGCTCAAGCAGCTGAAAAACCTATTAGTGTTCTTATTGGTTCAATAGCCACCTGATTGGATGCAGTGGAAGTAAACATAAAACATCAATTCACAGAGGGGGAAGTTGAATGGAAAATTCAGCTGGATCTCGCAAGAGGCTTAGAGTGGAGATGCTATATATTTTCTATAGAACCCCTATAGAATAGAAGGCCCATCGGTCCATCGAGTCTGTACCGACCACAATCCACCCAGGCCCTACTCCCACAATCCTTATTCACCCTGCTAAATCCCTCGACCCTAGGGTCAATTTAGCATGGCCAATCAACCTAACCTGCACATCTTTGGACTGTGGGAGGAAACCAGAGCATCCGGAGGAAACCCACACAGACTGACCGGAGGCTGGAATAGAACTTGTTCCCTGGTGCTGTGAGGCAGCAGTGCTAAACACTGTGCCACCATGTCGTTGACAAGTTGATCAATCAGAAATCCTACTGTAGCTTTTTCAACAGCTTAAATCAGACATTTCAGTCCTGAGATCAGCTTCTGTCTGACAAGCATCTAGCTGATTAAAAATACAACGCTGCGTTGATTTGGTTCATGTCAACATTTTTCAGTGTTATGAAACATGGCAAAATACAGCAGCTACCTATTGTAAAATAGCATGAAGCAATAAAACAGGTCATGAACATCAAAGGGACATCTAGAGAAAGATTAACAATGATAAAGATTAGCTTGTTATAATCCAGTTCAACTGTTCTGGTACAACAGGTTTTTAATAATTTTACCATACAATTATCTTATTTTAAGTAAGTGATTTGAGTACTACATTTCATAAAAATAGCAAAAATGGTAAAATAATTCTGATCCAATAAAACTGTCATTAAAAATATGAAGAATTTATTCCTACTGCTGCAAATGGGATGATTCATATTGCTAATATTACGAAAGCTACAATTTAGTAATGAATATTTGAGCAGTAGTCAATGTTTTACACTATTATTCAGGATACGGCCAACGATGCCACTGTCATTGATATAAATTAGATTCTCACCTACATGATAAGAATTTATAAATTAGTTCCAGTTGCTTTTTAGCACATTAGCTTAATGAGGCATAATTCAAAGTCAAAGTTGGCAGACATTGCTGGGAAGGTTGAAAAAAATCTCCTTCCACCTGAGGAGTGTGTGTCTTGGTGAGTTGACTCAGCAAGATTGAGCATTGGCGGGCAGAGTCTGTAATAAACAGTGAGGAGGAAATTAACAGACTTCAGGAAGTCACAGACATCTGGGCGGCACAGAGGTGAGCACTGCTGCCTCACAGCACCAGGGATCTGCGTTCAATTCCTGGGTCACTGTCTGTGCGGAACCTACACATTTTCCTCATGTCTACATGGGTTTCTTCTGGGTGCTCTGTCTGAAAGACGTGCCGTTTAGATGCTTTGGCCACGCTCAATTCCCTCAGTATACACAAACAGGTGCCAGACTGTGGCGACTAGGGGATTTTCACAGTAACTTCATTGCAATGTTAACATAAGCCGACTCGTGACACAAATAATTAAAGTTTAAGGCTTGAGACAAACTTATCAAATGGGCAGATGAACCCCCAAACATGCTAAGTCTGAAATGATGCACTTTGGTCGGAATAATGAGGAGAGACAATGTGACTGAAATGGTCTAATTTATGAGAGGGGCCTGGGGGTGGAGGGGGAAGGCGTCAGTGGATGGTTGGGGACATGTGGGGTATGGTGTTGCTCGTATATTCATGGATTCTGAACGCAATCGGCTAAACGAAATTCTTAAATCACACTGGACTCCCTGGCTTGACTATTAGAGGAAACAATATAATGGCAAGGAGTTATACTAAACCTTAACAGTAGATCTCACGTGAAGTCATATGTCCAATTCTCAGCAGCAGAGAAAATGTCAAATGCTTGCAGAAAGTCCAAAATAGTTTTATTGAAATGATACCGTGAATGAGGGACTTCAATTATGTGGAGAGGCTGGAAAAGCTGGAGTGGGCTCTCCTAAGACTAGTAAAGGTCACTGTGAGAGATGATAGAGATGCTCTAAATCATAAAGGGTTTTGATAGACTGACATTTGCTGTAAAAATTCATGAAATGTTTATCGGCAATTGGGTGACAATATGTCAACATGCTGTAGTGTGATATTTAATGACTTCATTACTAACATTGTGACATTGTTCCCATATATCTGATGTGTCAGTAACCCAAGATACAGATTTAAGATGATCGACAAAAGAGACTGTAAGAGAACTTCTTCTCAAACGGTGTGTCTTGCTGTTATTTGTAATGCATTGCACGAAAGAGGATGGAAGTGGGTTCAACAGCAACACAAACTGAATAGGATGCATACTTTGATATGGGAAATTCCCCACATCAAAATTAATAAGGTTTTTGAACAGAATACATTAAGGCACTGACAGGATCATCAATAGTTAAGTAATTTTTGAAATGTTAATAAGCAAATGAGAGACTAGTTTACACATATGTAAGAGAGTTAAACAAGTAATTATGAATTTAAAATTTATACACTGATATTTTAATACATGTTAAGTATTGTATGTACCATTGTTCACTTCAGCTGAAAGTAGATTCCCACAAGGGATGATGGTAAAGGCCAAGCTAAACTACTCCACATAATAGGGAATAAATATTTTCCAGTCACGTTCTCGTTATTATTTGGACTGAAGTTGTAAATATTTTTCCAAATGCATTTATTTCTTGAGTGCAAGTGCAAATCCATAGAAGATTCTCCCTTTGAGTTAAAAAGTCACATCCAAATGGAATTGCTGTCATCTTTGTGCCATGGGCTTGAATCAAACACTTAAAAGGTTGAAAAACTGATTCTTTCTTTGGTCACTTGGAACTACCAGTGACGAGTAAAGATGTGCATCAAATCAGTCTGGATCGAATTTGAACAGAGGTCATGAAACTTAAAGCATAGAGTTTCAAAACCCAGTGCTCATGAATAAGTCACACTGCATTTGTGTGTGCGTCGGAGGACATTATTAAAAATCTAACCGCTGTTCAGATAATTGCTTTAATCCAGAATGATCAAAGAGTCAATATTCAAGATGGATACTGCAAGATGAGAGACTTGTTCGTTGTTGCTGCTTAAAAGTTTAAACCTTTAATAATTCTATTCCTTTATTGTACAATGTTTTACTGTAATGAACTTTGGAACAGGGGAAGATAGAACATGTAATGAATTGAGCAAAATGCACCAAAATGCCAGTGCTCTATAATATATGACCAACCAGTTAAAGGAAGAAACTTTCTAAAATCCTGAACCTGTCAAATATCTTTCGAAATACTCGAAAAGGAGTAATAGCAAAAGTCTCCTTGACAGACTTTTCTGCTTCTCAATCTAATTTCACTCTGACATTCTGCCCAAGAAGTCCAGAGGTATTAGTAATAATTTACAGCTCACTTACATCATTCACCATCTATTTCCTTCCAATATTCAGCAAGTGATCATACTGGTGAATATCCTGGGGTCACAGCTGCTTCTCATAAACCTTATCAGTAGGCAGACAAAGCAATAAAGCACCATTGCCTTGCATTACTCCTGGCTCAGAGCTATTGCCTTTCACTGGCACGTCCCAAATTTTAATCAAATCTTTTGTCCTGCTTACCGTTTCGAACAGATTACACGTGAAATCAGTCCGGCAGTTGACAGACATGTCACCACTGGAGAAGCGGTGTGAATACAGTTGCACGGAGAGAGAATGGCTTATCGAGCAGTCAGTTATTGAAAAATCTGATGTAATCTCAGAAGTATCGGAAAGCCTTGGAGACTAATTTCCTTAAATGCTTCCCAATTAAAATCCATGACCGCAAGCAAGTTTCTGGATTACCAGCTGTTAAATCGCATCAGCAAATTCGAGAAAAAGTCTATGAGGGAGTGTGGGCCCCAGTTTCTATTAGGTATACAAGCATTCCTTTGGAGATTCTTGAGAACAAGCAAGATTGTTGGATAAACAACAACTCTTTGCCACTCTTTCTGGCTTTTCTCTGATATGGAGGTGCCAGCATTGGACTGGGGTTGTTGCCACAATAAGAAGCCTCACAACACCAGGTTAAAGTCCAATAGGTTTATTTGAATCACAAGCTTTCAGAGCGCTACTCTACCAGGTGAGTGACTCACCTGTTGAAGGAACAGTGCTCCAAAAGCTCGTGATTCCAAATAAACCTAGTGTTGTGAGCCTTCTTATTGTAGCTTTTTTCTAAGTTTGATCCATTCTGAGACTCAGTCAATCTTTGAAAATGTCAGCATTTGAAATCATATTTGCAGAAGTCCATTCCATAAGTCAGTAACTGTGAATAAATGCAATTCGTGATTTTTACCTCAAAAAGTTCATAGATTGATCGAGTCAGCTTAAATTGCTCTTGATGCCAGTATTCACCCTGAAGTGACTCTTGGATAAATAAATCTTTCCATAATAATTGCTGTGAACTTTGATCAGTGTATTTCATAAGACTACTGCTCTAAAGTGATGTAGCGCCTGACAAAATCTACCTATAATTCTGAATAACAGGGTTTTTATTTGAATGAACTGACGGGTACAGAAATGGAGGGTATAAGAAAAACCTCCAGTCATCTACAGTAAACTGAATAGAGATTTATAGCGTTTTACTGATAAATATGGTTTTACCCTGTTTTCACACAGAATGACAAAAAAAATGCTTACCCGTACCCTGAGTGTGTTCAACTTTCATGGAATGTAGATGTTTGAGACAACTCTGAAGCATCTGGGTGATTATTTACCAGCAGCCTGTTGCAATGGGTATTCATTTGGCACAATCAAATGTACAAGGAAGTGCAATGTAGCAGAAAGCACTTTGGTTTATGGCATTAAGCTTAATACGTTTTGGCTTTATGTGCATTCCGCACACCCCCCCACCCCATTCTTGCAGATATAAAGTCACATCAGAAAATCAGCAAGATGGAATAAAAAAATGCTTTTATTGCACGAGGTCAGCATTATGTACAACTAAAATTATAGAATCCTTGCAGTGCAGAACAGGCCAATTGGCCCAGAGTCTGTAATGACCTTCCTGACAGAGTACCCTACTCAGGCACTACGCCTCTAACCCCATGTGTTTACTCCACCAGTCTCCCTTAACCTATACATCTTGGGATACTAAAGGGCAATTTACCATGGTCAATCCACCTAACCTGAACACCTTTAGACTGTGGGAGGAAACCGGAGGCCCACACAGGCATGGGGAGAATGTGAAAATTCCACAGACAGTCACCCAAGGCTGGAATTGAACCCGGTCTCTGACACTATGAGGCAGCAGTGCTAACTACGGTGCCACCCTACCAATGGAGTCCTCGAGAAAAGTATAAAATAGAAATGGGCAACTCACCATTGTATAAGACCTTCTTTCATACAAATCTTCAATATGAAGTCTTTCCTTGTTCATTGGATGTGGGCAAGCTGGCTGGCATTTGTTGTCCATCACTCGCTGCCCTTGAGAAAGTAGTGGTGAGATGTCTTCTTGAGCTGCTACAGTCCATGCAGTATGGGCACACCCACAGTGTTGTTGGGAAGGGAGCTCCAGCATTTTAAACAAGTGAAGATGAAGGAATGGATGATGGTGGGTCACTTAATTTATTTATTAATTAGTCACAAGTACGTTTACATTAACACTGCAGTGAAGTTACTGTGAAAATTCCCTCGTCGTCACACTCCGGCGCCTGTTTGGGTGCACTGAGGGAGAATTCAGCATGGCAAACGCATCAGCCCAGCACGACTTTCAGACTGGAGGAGGAAACCCATGCAAACACGAGGAGGACATGCAGACTCCGCACAGACAGTGACCCAAGCTGGGAATTGAACCTGGGTCCCTGGTGCTGTGAGGCAACAGTGCTAACCACTGTACCATCGTGCCGCCCCACTTGGAAGGGACTTGGTTGTATTCCTTGGCTCCTGTCCCCTCATGTTTCCGGTTTGTAGATGAAGCAGCTTTGGCAGATACTGCTTCAGCAGATTGGTAAATTAAAGTACATTCCTTGACATTCTGCTTTGTAACTTGCTTAACTCAGTGGGCAGAGAGATCCGTCTGGAGCGGGAAGCTCGCTACCATTTTCCATTCATCCCTTGCTTTCTAATTGAAGAAATCAGCAGAATGCTATGGAGTTGGGTGGGCTCAGCAGCAGCCAAGGGAATGCTCAGTATTTGTCTACTGTGGCACAGTTGAAATCTGGGGCTGAGCCTGTTTAAAATGACATATTCAAACTACTGTCCTTTTATAGTTTTGCAGTAAAATAAATTTACGTTAGGAACAGTAAGTGTTCAATAAAATGAACACTGCGCTGCACTGAACAGATTTTGATTGCAATAAATGCAAACAAATTAGATTAGAAAACATGGAAAAACTACAGCACAAACAGGTCCTTTGGCTCACAAGTTGCACCAAACATACCTCTACCTACTGGGCTTACCAATAACCCTCTATCTTATTAAGGTAGACCCTATCAAATCCACTTCCACCGCTAGCAGCTGATTCCACGCACACACCACCCTCTGAGTGAAAAACTTAGCCCTGACATCTCCTCTGTACCTATTCTCCAGCACCTCAAACCTGTGTCCCCTTGTGGGAGATTCTGTTCAGTTCTATCATAAAAGCTTGCACCTCTCTCAGATTTCAGTCTTAGCAAAGAATCTCTTTGTAAATTCCACTTTTACAAATGCAGATCCTTACGTTGCACATTCAGAATCCTATTTCTAATAAGTTAGTGCACATCTAAAGGCACACACCAGCCTTAACATTGTTTTAAACAAATTTAGGATCATAATCATTAATGCTCATATCTTCTCTAAAATGGCAACTGCTACTGCTGGAGGTTTAATGAGGTTAACTGCACATGGAAAATACAGTTCCAAAAATTATTCCACGCTTCCATGTTGCATTTGAACCCACTCCCACCACTGTTTTGACAATGAATATCACACTCTAATTTGGAAAATTAAACTGCTATTGAACGGCTACCGTCCTGTCACTGGAATTTGAAATCTTAAGCTGGGTCACTTGCTGGTTTTGAGTATGTGGCAACATTTTTGCCCTGGACTGTTAATCATGAGGTCGGTAGTGAGCTTACCCAGGGAATATGATTTCTCTTTTAAACTTTAGTGTTCATCTGTGTCTTAAATGGAATTACATGCAATTTACATACAGAAATAAGCAGAAAATTCTGAATCAACTCAGCAGGTCTGGCAGCATCTGTGAAGTGTGGCCAAACGGGGCCATCTAAGATGGCAATTTACAAAGCAGGCTGGAATAATTGGCCAAGTACATAAACAGATAGGTCACAGCCTCATTGGACAGATTTCCCTTGTGGCCGCAGCTGCAGACTTTTGAATACACAGGATATATATAGGCCATTTGAAAGACAATGGATACTTTTTAATCAAACCAAACTTTTTTAAACCAGACACAGGAACACATTACTTGGGAGAGAGGTACGTGACCCATGTCCCCTCCAGAACCTGCAGGCATGACAGTTGGGTACACACCCAGAGATTGGAGGGGCAATGCCTGTTTGGACTCTCTCAATCAGGGTGATCAAGCCCTGAAAGTGCGATTGGTAATAATCAAAACGGGTGCAAAACCACTGAGGGATAAAAAGTGCTGCACAACAGCAGGATCTCTCTCTCCAAAAATAACAACAATGGTGACCATCACCAGCAACAACCAACACGAGGAGAGCCACCGAACCAAAGACAGAAGGAAGACCAGAGCCAGCATACCAGACCAGACTACGCGGAGGAATACGGAGACCAACACACTGCCTGAAAACTTGCCAGTCAAGGACTTGAACTTCAGTACTCTGTGAGATAACTTAGCATTGATTGGGTGGGTAATTAACATCAGTTGTGTGTGAATAAACATTACTGTACTAACAAGATGTCGAGTCATAATTCTTTGTCCACCATATAAGGATTAGAAACAGACTGTGCAGCACGCGCAACAGCGACAGAGAAACAGAGTTAATGTTTCAAGCTTGACTTCTGTTTTATTTTAGATTTCCGCTGTGTGTTGTTTTTAAATTTACATACAGAAATGGCCCAGGGATTGTCTGTGCAGGTGCAGATTTCCACAGCAGATTTCTCCCTGTGGTTCCACAGTACCATCCCAGCACATCATTTTATCCCTTATTCCCTCGTGCATACGTAGCCTTTCCTTAAGTACATCTATCCCAATTGCATCAACTGCTCAAAGTGGTAGCAAGTTCTACATTCTAACTGTTGGATGGGTAAAGAGGCTTCTTCTGAATTAGGAGATTTGTTTGTAAACTTACATTTATTGGGCGGGATATCCCACGCAATTTGCCATGTGTTTTGCGGGTGGTGGAAGTGGCCCAGTCTTTGTCAGAGTTTCTTGTTGAATTCACCCCTCGCTGCTATCAAACCCGGTTCGGGGTGCGGTCAGTGGGACTGAAAGATCCCACCAGCATGAACAGCCAGCAGCAATGGTCTCTAGTTTTGGACTTTGCCACAAGTGAAAATGGGAGTCATGGTGGCACAGTGCTCATCACGGTTGTCTCATCGTGCGACAGACCTGGGTTCAATTTTGGCACTGGATGACTATCTCTGCGGAGTTTGTACATTCCCCTCACACTTGGGTGGGTTTCCTCTAGGTTTTGCAGTTTCTCCTCACAGTCCAAAGATGTGCAAGTATGGGTTAGGCTGAAAATTCCCTCTTAATGTCACTAACATGTGTGAATTAGCAGGAATGGTGGTGTAAATATGTGTGAGGTTATGGGGATAGGGCCTGGGTAAGATGCTCTGTTGGAGTGCTGGTGCAAACTCGATGGGCCGAATGCCCTCCTTCTGCAAAGTAGGGATTCTACCTCGTCTCCATCAACAATATCAAATCTCTTCATAATTTTCGACTTTTGTCAAGTTCTCCCTTTCTCTATAATCTCAGTTCATCCTTGTATGAACATTTTGTGCACCATCTCCAACACCTCCACATCCTTCCAATAATGCAGAGCCCAGAACTTCAGTACTTTACCATTCAATATTTCATCTAAACAAGATTTACTGGCTTTTCAATTCCAACTTTCTAGAAATGAACTCAACCACTATGTTTGCATTTTGTAACAGTCTTGTCACCTTGCAATAATAGAGATCTGCAAAGCAATATCTCTCAGTTAGACCATTATTTTCCAAGGACTGTATGGTCTTATGCAGCTTTTGTGCTCTGTACCACTAATTATAAACCTCCCAAGACGTCATCTCATATTTCTGCAGGAATTGTCTTCTGGCCCCCTTTGTATTCATATATTCCTATTAGAAACAATACGAGAGGGAAGAACAATAGTCTCAATACTGAATCCTTGGGGACCCTGCTGTTTACATCTTTCCAGTCTGAGAAACATAACTGCAGTTCTGTCTGTCAAATGACAGAAAACCATCCCCTGCTAGGTGCTGCCTGAATTTTTTTTTAATACCATGGGACTTCATTTTCTCAGCAAACCCTCTATGGCATTTTGTCAAATGCCTTTTGAAAAATCATTATGATGCATTTCCTTTACCTGCACACTGTGAATAACTACTAAATTAATTATGCAATGTCTTGCGAGATAACTACTAATTTTATCTTGTTTCATGGCCTCCAGTAGTTTATCCATTATAAATCTTAGACTTATTGGGGTCTAAAACTAGACAGCATAGTTTAAAGTGACATGGGAGAAATATATGGGAGGGGCAATGTTTTCACGTAGAGAATAGTGAGTGTCTGGAATGAGCTGCCCGAGGCATTAGTAGAGTCGGGTATAATTTTATCTTTTAAAAAGTATTTAGACAGTTACACGGGTAAGACTGGTATAAAGGAATAGGGACCAAATGCGAGCAATTGGGACTTGCTTATTGGGAGGCATGGACAAGTTGGTCTGAAGGGGCTGTTTCTCTGCTGTAAACCTCTATGACACTATAATTTGCAGAATGGACTGTTCCTTCCTCTAACAGCACAGAAGGACATTCAGGACTTCCACCAGAGATGTCTATTGTAGTTCCATTTCTTTTCCTTCTGCCTTCATGTTTTTATATTCTTCCTTTCCAAATCCACACATCTACTTCCCCTTCAAATAACTTAAGAATCTCTGGCCAGGATTTCCCACATCAGGCAAGTTTAACAACGCAAACGGAAAATATCACAAGGCAGCCAAAAATCATAGAAACCCTACAGTGCAGAAAGAGGTCATTTGGCCCATTGAGTTTGCACCCACCACAATCCCATCCATTCCTTACATATTTACCTGCTAATCCCTAATCTCCACATCTCAGGACACTATGGGGCAATTTTAGCATGGCCAATCAACCTAACCCACACATCTTTGGACAGTGGGAAGAAATCAAAGCACTCAGAGGAAACCTACGTAGACATGAGGAGAACGTGCAAACTCTACACAGACAGTGACTCAAGCCGAGAATCAAACCCAACTGTTGACATAAATGCAAGGTGCCAATTATCCCCTGCCCAGTGATCGGGATTCTTTCCTGCCATTCAACGTTGGGAAAGTCATTATCATACATTAGCATATCATTATCAGGGCCAGACACCAGAATCATACACCTGTGTTGCATAAGGCAGCCATGGTGAGGCGATGTGAGAATGGCACAGTGACAGGTTTCAGAAGGTGTGCTCCTGGTGCTCAGAACTCCAAATAGAGTTCAAAGGTGAGCACACTCAAGCTAGTGCAGTACCTGCAGAGCGGCTCTGCATCTTCAGGGGGTCAGAAGGGGGGATGTGGGCAGTAGAGATGGGACAGGCATGTCACAGGCAAGTCTGAACAGCAGCGTGCTTGAGGCTGCCTTCTAGTGTGGGACCGCAGGCCACTTTGATGGATCGTACAGAGGAAAAGGAAAGGATACTTGGGCCATGGACTTCAGTGCAATGGGTGGGAATGGTGGAGTGGAGCACATTGAGAGAGGGAATCAGAACAAAAGATTCTCCAGGCAGGTGGGGGAGTTTGTGCTTGAAGGTTGGATGCAAACAAGGATAAGGCTAATGAAAAAAATGTCAATGATCAGTACTCTTAAGTTGCAGCTGAGATCATTCAGGTTGAGCTCAAATAACATGTTTGAAATCTGACTAATCATCAATTGTACCCACTCAAGCAGCACTTACACGTGGGAATGTCAATGAAGACTACTCAGCATTTAACCCAATTCAATGACTGCAATAGTGCGAATTACCATTATCCGACTGGGCAAACAATTATATTCCCTTGGAAAAGGGGCTGTGGCACACTGCCCAAGGATACACTCCTAGTCCATGGCACTATGTTGAACTGTCTATTGACAAGTGCCCCCTCCCTGCCATGAACCATGCTGAGCACAAGAACTTGGACAATGCCTGTACATGAAGTGAAAGCTCACAAGCTCAAGTGGCCAAAGCTGTTACTCTCCATGTGATGTGGGACGTGGGTGGTGTGGTACCTTGATCAACAGCAAACAACCTCCAGGGGATTCAGCAAGCGAACGTTTCAAGTGTTCGTTTGCGTCAGAATCCTCGAGTAGCAAACAATATTAAACAAAAGCCAACTTCACAAAGTAAAGGTTTAATGAAGGTCTTTCATTACACAAGCCCCTCGATCACAAGTGTCTCCCCATATCGCTTTCTATTTCTACCTGGTCAGCTGACCAAACAGCCATTTTGGTTACGGTGTCTCCTGAATGAGTTGTCTGCTGATCGCCACAGCATGTTGCCATTAGATTACATTGTAACAAATCCCCTTTTCTTCTTCAAATTCATTTCAGGTATTCATCCTCCATATTCTCAACACTTTTCCGGTACTCTCACCCCACTTATTAGAGAATAACTGGAGAATTGCATTTTGAAACCTGTTTTCCAGCATTTGTTTAACATTGGCCAAATCAACTCTCAGTTACTTTTCTGTTACACTGTTTTGTAGAGCAAACATTGCCCACATAATGCTCAATTGTTCCCTTCTTTCTCAACATTGCCGTGAAAAATAATTTTGTCGATATGTCAGATATATCCCCGTAACTAGTACTTCCACTAATGCTAAGGTTTCAGCTATGCATTTTGTTTGTTTCCCAGGCCAGGAAGCAAACATTTTCCTCCCTTAGCCACCAAGAATATTATAAAATCAACAGCACTCAAATGTCCATTTGAGAGATGTGAAACATCACTAAACACAACTAACTTCACGTTCTCCGGTTTTCCCAGTGCCAGGAAGTTATTGCACATTCCTCCAGTTTCAGCATTTTAAAAAAATTATTTGCCTGCAAGATCTCCTGAATTGAAGCATGCCTCAACATATTACTTAGCTCTCAGACATCATTGCTCCCATCGGATTTGTCTGCACGCATAGTCCTATCGTACTCCTCAAAAATTTCATTTCTCTTTTGCTGGCTGGGTCCTCTTTCTTCTTCAATCATTCTCTGGTTATGGAGATATGATCAGTGCTGTCCAGGTATCCCTGCTGATTCATCATTATCCCAGATTTATTTGTAATACATCAAGACCAACATATCAAAAAGTGCCAGCCGCTTGACACCTTACTTTAAAATCTGTCTTTAACCTATTAATTATCCCATTTTCAAATTCATATGTGCCACCCCGTAAGATCATCCCCTGCTAATTTTCCTTCAGAATTCCAATAAAAACATTGTGGGATCCATTTTTAACTGGACAGAGCTAGTTTTCAACAATATGAATCATGCAGAAAAATGCCAATCCTTGATACATCACTCAATCTATATCCACATTTCTTATGCTTCCACAACCCTCACTATGCATTACCTGCTTCTTTGGTGGCTTCAAAAAACCTGAATTACTTTGCCCTGTGCAGAAATGCTGCTTTGATATCTATAGACATACTTTTTTTTCACCATCCTAGTCTTTAATAATTGGAAGTGTCACTTTCTACACAGTGGGTGAATCAGCACTAATATCTCACCCCTCCAAGTATTCCCCATAATCTGGCCACAAGTTACACAGTTCAAGCCATACCTTGCTTTTTCCTCCATAGCGTAGTGACAAGGATCCACAGTTCCATTCTGCTTTCCATTGCTGTTATGGTTCGATGTCCAAAAAGACATGGGGGGGGGGGAGGGGGTGTGGTCAGTCAAAAGATGTAATTTTGCTTTTAACTTATTCCATATTTATGGCCCATGTCTGTGGCGTCTCTTCAAGCCTTACAAAAAAAACCCACCAAGCTACAATGGATTATCCTCTGCTACCAATATTCATTCAGCAGTAAGGATCCTCCTGTAGCAAGCAATAATAAACAAAAGAAATCTTAACGAAGTAAATATTTAACAAAGAGCCTTCATTACACAACCACTTGGATCATGCACACCTCCCCAAACCCCAACTGCTTCCTGAATCTACTGGGTCAACTAGTCAGCTGACCACTACAGCATGTTGCCATTGGTTACACTGCACATTGGGTCAGCTGACATCACAGCATGTTGCCATTGGTTGCATTGTCTCCTGGGTCAGCTGATATCACAGCATGTTGCCATTGTCTCCTGGGTCAGTTGTCATTGCAGCATGTTGCCATAGGTTATTCTGTAACATCAAGGAGGTCAAGGATACAATCTTTGCAAGGGTACAAAACTTCAGCTGGAATCAGGCAAGCCAGGAAGAGAGAGCAATGATATTTGCATAGATCTCTGCTTTTCCAAAAGGTGCAGGGTGTCACTGACTGTAGCACTCAAATCCCCATGGCATCAAGCTATCAACTATGTGAATCACAAGGGTTTCCACTCACTGAACATTCACTGATCTGTGACCAAATGCATCTTGAAGCTGTGCATTGGACTCCAAAAGAAGTGTACATGACTCATACACCCTCACTCACTCTCAGATCCCTGTCAAGGACCACAGGGACTGCAGGTTAGACTCCTCAGGCACAATGGCTACCCAATGAAGACGTGGCTGATGGTGCCAGTGCAGAGGCCACAGAGAGCAGCTGAGACAAGAGATAATGAATCCCTTGCAGCAGCTCATAATTTGATCAAGCAGACCATCAGGAAACTGCAAGAAAGGTTCCAGTGCCTGGACCACTCTGGTGGAGTCCTGCAATACAATCCACAGTGGGTATTGAGCATCATCAGCTGCCCCCTGCCCAACTGGCACTGCAACAAATGGAGGAGCTGCCCGAGCAAGAAATAATGAAGCAATACTCTGATGAGGAGGACTTTGAAGTGGATGAGACTGAAGATGTCCTCCAGGAAGAGGATGTCAGCCATGAGCCATTGGCAACGGATCTGCGCTAGGACCCAAACTGTTCAAATTATATATTAATGATTTGGAAGCGGGAACTAAATATTATCTCCAAATTTGAGATGGGATGATGAACTGTGAGGAGGAAGCAGAGATGCTTCAGTGAGTTTTGGACAGGCTGAGTGTGTAGACATGTGTGTGGCAAATGCAGTATAATGTGGATACATGTGAGATTATCTACTTTGGTAGTAATAATAGGAAGACATTATTACTTGAATGGGTGTAAATTGAACGGGTGAGTGGAAACTCTTGTGATTGAGAGTGGTGGATACTCGACGAGACCTTGGAACTCTCATGCATCAATCACAGAAGGTAAGCGTGCAGGTTCAGCAGGCAGTAAAGAAGGCAAATGGCATGTTGGCCTTCATAGAGGATTTGAGTATAGAGATAGGGATATTTTACAACAACTGCATAAGATATTGGTATGGCCACACTTCAAAGGTTCAGAAAATACGCAAGGTTAAAAAAGGCTCTGGGTATATGTCAGCTGATCCTTCTCATTGTGGTTGGCTGAGGATCGCTGGCTGCCTCCTTTGGAGACAGGGACAGCTCAGGTGAACTGCAGATGTCCTGCCTCCACTCTGCCAATGATAAGGGTGGATGCCAGCAAGAGTTGCTGCCATGGGGTGCTGTTCCTGCAACAGTGCAGGACAAAAGTGGTTAGATCAAGATTTCTACTGCTGCCACCACTCAGCTATGTTGACCTTGGTGGAGTCGCTCGTCGAAGCAATTATTATCGTCGAAGCAATCACCTCACACAGAAGGTGGGTGGATTCCTCCATGGAGTCCTGCAATCTGAGATGTGCAACAGACATCTCTTCCTGAGTTTTAAGACCTTGCTTTTGGAGCTGCAGCGACCAACCCCAGGGACCCATCACCTGGCTCAGGCTCAGCTTATTCCTGGCCTCCAGCAATGCTCCGAGTGCCAGCGTGCTTGGATGTCCCTGCCTCTGTCTACTGTGGATCAGACATTATGATATCTTCACTCAATTATCATCCCAATGGTCTTGGAACAGAAAACAAAGAAAATTACAGCACAGGAACAGGTCCTTCAGCCCCCCAAGCCTGCACCGACCATGCTGCCTGACTGAATTAAAACCTCCTACTGTTCCGGGGACCATATCCCTCTATTCCTAAGCTCCTCATGTATTTGCCAAGATGTCACTTTGAACTATCATATCTGCGTCCACTATCTCCCTCAGCAGCAAGTTCCAGGCACCCACCACCCTCTACATGAAAAATTTACCTCGTGCATCTCCTTTAATCCTTGCCCCTCATGCCTTAAACTTATGCCCCCCCTAGTAATTGACTCCTCCACCCTGGGAAATGGCTTCTGAATATCTGTCCATTCCCTTCAAGTTCCACCGTTCCAGTGAGAACAAGCCAAGTTTATCCAATCTCTCCTCGTAGCTAACGCCCTCCATAACAGGCAACATCGTGGTAAAGAGAAACATTCGGCCCATCGAGCTTGCTCTGCCATTTAATACGATCATGATTATTCATTCACTTCCATGACTCTTCCCCCCCTCCCCCGAAACACACATACCATGCCCCTAGAATTAGATTCCAGTCAGGTGAGATAACTCTCACTTTTTCTTTGTCAACATGCAGGAACCAGTCATTCATCTGTTTTACATAATGATCCCTCCCTTGAAAAAAGATGTTGACGAGAAGAGCCAAGAGTTCAAAGGTCCTTCTACATTAGTCAATGGCCTGATGACTAGCTTCAGCTTTTGCTTGATTTAGAGAGCACTGCACAGGCAGGGAGCTTGTCAGGAGTGACGGTCTGTGATTTAAAACCCAGAAATAGGCCATCATGTCAACTCGAGAGCAAAGGCATGAGAAATCATACTTCACAAACTGTGTCCTCATATTGTATGAATTCTGCAAAGAGTTCTCAGGAACAATATGTTTTAATGATTGAAAATTAAATCAATATCATGCAGTTTACTCAAGTCAGCAGTCAATTTTCTCAGCAAACTGCTCTTTTGTATTCACCCTGTGTGTAATCATTGTGAAGGAACCATTGTAGAGGACAGCAAGTATAGATGGACATATTAAAAGCAAGAGGAAACAACTGAGGATAATATTTCAGTAATGTGGCTATTAGGAGGCAAAAAATATAATGGGGCAGGAAGAACATACAATCAAAATTTTTAATAAAAAGAAAATCACAGTCAGTAGATACAAGGACGAAGATAAGCATCCAAATTTGATATTCAGTAAGGCTTTTATGGAAATGGCTGAAAGTAAAGCTAATTTATCAGTCTACAATAGCATTACTCACAACACTATTTAAAACAGCATTATTGTTTCAATGGCAAATAAACTTTTTGCAGCTTCATAGCCATCTTTTCCAAATCATGCTTCGCAGTGGCAAACAAAATGAATCTTCCCAGCTGTCACAACATCTGTTTCCTTTTCCTTTACGTTTCCAAACAGGTTGGTGACCATCAGTTTCCACCATGTTTCAGGGACTCGCCAGCTCCAGGGTGAGAAATATCTATTCGACTGTGGCACTTCAATCACCTGAGTGAAATTCTGTCTACGATGCCAATATAATCAATCATTGGATCCCTACAGTGCAGAAAGAGGCCCTACATCCAATCGAGTCTGCACTGGCTCTATGAAAGAGCATTCCATCCAGAGTCCTCCCCACTCCCTTAATCCAATAAGCCCATTGCCATTTACTATGGCTAATCCACTTAACCTGCACATCTTTTTAACGCAGAGGAGCAATTTACCTTGGCCAATCCACCTATCCTGCACATCTTTGGATGTGGATGTTTAGAAATGGATGTTCCTCTACAAAGCTTTACATGAAATTACTATTAATCCAGAAACTCAGCTAATGTTTTGGGTTTGAATCCCACCATGGCAGCTGGTGCAATTTGAATTCAATTTAAAAAAAAGTTCTGGAATTAAGTGTCCACCAGGTGACTATAAAACCATTGTTAAATTATTGGAAAAACCCATCTGGTTCACTAATGTTCTTTAGGAAAGGAAATCTGCCTTTCTTACCTGGTCTGGCCTACATGTGACTCCTGACCCACAGTAATATGGTTGACTATGAACTGCATGCCAAGGGCAACCAGGAATGGGCAATAAAGGCTGGCCGGCCAGCGATGCCCATGTCCCATGAATTAATAAATGTAGTTGCAGTGTTGAGTTGATGGTCAAATAATGCCAGCCTTGACATGGGTGCCCACAGAAGAAAGAAAAAAAAATGACTGATGGATTTTTTATGAGCATACATTGTTGTGTAAATATATATTGCTTTATTTGTTCAGATTGCAAAATATGACCCGTTTTTGACCAGATGGATGTGACTATTTCCTGATTAACTCCATATCCTTTCCAGTGTTCCTTCTACGCTGCATGGCCACACAAAGATACGAATGGAATTTACAACAACTCCCAACATGTCCTGTTGAAGTCGATGGATTTTAAAGTTTATTTATTGTCACAAGTAGGCTTACATTAACACTGCAATGAAGTTACAGTGAATATCCCCCAGTTGCCACACTCCGGTGCCTGTTCATGGACACCGAGGGAGAATTGAGCATGGCCCATGCACCTAACCAGCACATCTTTCAGATTGAGAGAGGAAACCAGAGTACACGGAGGAAATCCACGCAGATAATGAGAAGAACGTGCAAACTCTGCACAGGCAGTGACCCAAATAGGAATTGAACCTGGGGTCAGGTGCTAACATTGTGCCACCATATCACTATTTGAACAATTCACTGCATTTTATGGGGCTGTAAAATTCTCCCCTATGAATCTATGCACCTAAATGAGTCAGCTGTTCACTACAAATACAAGTTGAGAGTGCATTTCTCATGTTCAAATTTCTGCAAGATAGACATTGTCCATATTTGAATATAATGACGGATCAGCAACTTTATTATTGAACTTTTTTTACTTCAGAGAACAGAATCATAGAATTCCTACAATGCAGAAAGAGGCCATTTGGCCCATTGAACCTGTACCGATGACAACCCCACCCAGGCCCGAACCCTGTATCCCCACATATTTACCCTATTCTTCCTAACAATAAGGGGCGATTGGGAATGTCTGATTGACCTAGCTCACACATCTTTGGATTGCTGGAGGAAACATTAGCACCCCCACAGAAAACCCACACAGACATGAGGAAAACATGCAAACTTCAAACAGTCACCCAAGACAGGAATTGAACCTGTGTCCGTGGCACTGTGAAGCAGTGGTGCTAACCACTGTGCCACCCTGTGACCCATTGCTGAATCATTCTGACAGCACAGAGTGTTTATGATACCAGAATTCCAGTTCAATTGCATTACAGTGGAAGTCCCAGCACTTCCTCAATTAGACAACAGCAACAAGTATACCCGCTTTTGGTTATGTTGCTTTTTCAGCGATGGCATATTCCTTTATTTCCAAGGTGATTGTTTGAGTAACAGAGGAAGAAAGTTGCAAAGTGTCACTGACAATGACTGCCAAAGAAACAGCTTAAGATGAAGCATCAGGAGACAACAAGTCAAGGACCTGCCTTCTGGCAAAGCATGCACGAATCAACATTTGAATCATGGCATTCCAATTTCCCTTCATGGCAATACATAAATTAAGTAAAATAAGCAATGGCTGTGAGGGCCATGCAGTTTGTCTACTTTTGGTCAATTATCCTTCCTCTACCAAAGAGAGTCAGGTTGGATGCATTTGCTGGGTATATTGAGACCTATGTTTGGATTACTCGGACAAGATCAGAAACGCCTGCAAAATATCCAAACGACTGTGTGACCCAATCGAAGACATCAAAGATCCCTGCAGAAGAATGAAAATACAGATTATGAACATTAATCGTGATTTGGATTTTCACATTGGTCCCATTGCTGGCATGGTGGCACAGTGATTAGCACTGCTGCCTCAGTGCCAGGGACCCAGGTTCAATTCCATCTCGAGGTGACTGTCCATGTGTACTTTGCACATTCTCCCCATGTCTGCGTGAGTTTCCTTTGGGTGATCCTGTTTCCTCCCGCACTTCAAAGATGTGCGGGTTAGGTTGATTTGTTATGGTAAATTGACCTTTAGTATTGGAGGGATTAGCAGGGTGAGTAAGTGAGGATACAAGGACAGGACGTGGGCGGGATCCTTGTTGATGTCAACTTAATGGGTCGAATAGCCTCCTTCTGCCTTTAGGCATTCTATGATTCGCTGAAAACTCCCAGACATTTTGCTGGATCCTTTCTTGTACTGTTGGGTTACAGGGACCTGCTGTTCACTGAGAACATCATAGTAAGATATATTTTATAGCCTGTGTCATTCTTAAAGTCTGTGTACATTTGTGAAGATAAATCAGAATGAAGGAGTGTTGTATTATCGTCAAACTTTTCATGTTTAATAAATGTTATTTTTTTCCCTGTTAAAATCTAATTGGCTGTCCTTGTATGGCTGTCCCATATTTGCTTTCCTGATTTTGCTAAACTGTCCATGAGGTTCAGCTTGTTACTTCGCACTGCCAATTTCTCAGTCTCTTGGGGAATCACAATCTGAGAGTGCAGTGGAATGGGGAATGTGGGTCTGATTGTAGGTATCACAGCTGTGTGACACAGTCAATCTTGTCACGGACACACTCCAACATAAAATGCTCCACTTTCTACGTAGTTACACTTCAGTGGACTTAAGTCGACAGTGGCAATGTTTCAATTTTGTAATCTGTATTTTCTCACCATTTTCAGTTCAAAATATTGCTGAATAAAAGCAGCTCACCTCAGTCTAAAACTAAAATAGTCAAATCTGCACTGAAATAAGTGAAAAGTGAAATTATTTCCTAAATCAGTACAAAGATGTCTGAATACCTTTTTTTCTTTGCTGTCATCAAAAGTTTCAAGTTTTTTTTGTTAGTGTCATAAGTAGGCTTACATTAACACTGCAATGAAGTTACTGTGAAGATTCCCCAAGTCGCCACACTCCAACAGCCGTTCGGGTGCACTAAGGGAAAATTTAGCACGACCAATGCACCTAATCAGCACATATTTCGGAGGAAACCAGAGCACCCGGAAGAAACCTATGCAGACACAATGAGAATGTGCAAACTCCACACAGACAGTAACCCGAGGCTGGAATTGAACCCAGGTCCCTGGCGCTGTGAGGCAGAGTGCTAACCACTGTGCCACTCATGTATTGGCAAATCTTAATAAGGAGGAACACAATGATATATTAGCCGGAATTCTCCGGCTGTTCACGTGGTGGGATTCTTCAGTCCTGCCAGCAGCACACCCCCATCTGCGGGTTTCCTGCCAGTGTGGAGTGACATTAATGGAAATTCCCATTGACAGCGGAAGGATCAGAGAATCCCGTCGCAAGCAAACAACACGCCACCTCTCGGCAGTGGGAAACACGCGGCAAGGAGGCTAGAGAATCTTGCCCATTATTTTTGCAAACAGTTCGCCCCAAGTATTTAAATAAGAGATAAGGAGCTGAAAGGAAGTCACATTATTTATTTTCTGCATCTGATTCACCAACTCTAATTCATTCCTCCTTCTAAGTTTTACAATCCCAATTGATGCGATTAGTGGACAGGAAGATCCCAATATGAAATTTTGGCTCAAAAGATCATAACTTTACATTTAGAGAAAAGTGGAGGAATAGAGTGGAAGGACTGACAATTAGTTTTTGACAACAGAAGAAAAAACATTTATTAAACATAAAAACTTTGACTATAATACAATACTCCTTCATTCCCACTTATCTTCACAAATGTACTCAGATTTTAACGATAACACAGATTATAAATATATCTTCTGCCACAATGTTCTCAGTAAACACACAGTCCCAACAGGTTAAGTTTGGTCAGACCCCATCCCACATCTGTTGGACACTAAGGAGCAATTTAGCATGACCAATTCACCGAACTTACATATCTGTAAACTGTTGGAGAAAACTGGAGCGCACGCAGGTGTGGGGAGAATGTACTGACTCCACACAATTGCCCGAGGCCAGAATTGAATCTAGATCCCTGTGCTGAGAGGCGGAAGTGCTCACTACTGTACCACCTTGTCATCCCAAGAGGCCAAGATGAAGCAGACAATTCCACTGCTCTTATTCAATCGTGTCAAAGGATAGTTTACTTTCCATGAGAGAGACAAAACAGTGTCTTAACTTAAGCATCTGTCTGAAAAATAGCAACTGGAACAGTGTAGTTTTCATGCCGTACTACACTGTAGTGACAGCCTAGATTTTGTGCACAAGTCTCTGGATAGGAATTGAACTCGCGGTCTTGTAATTCAGAGGGAAGTGCATTCACAACTTAGCTTCAGCTAACAGCTACCCCTGTTAGCCACATCAGTGAAAGATAAGTGGGTAGGAGTCATCGTCAGTTCTGCTCTGCATCCCAGCTCAACAGCTGAATGGCAGGAAGAGGAAGACGCTTCATTCTGTCACTTTCACAATCTTGGCATGAATCAAAACCTGGAACAGGCAGTAGCACTCTTGATATGTCAAGAATGATCAATGTCTATTCAAATGGTGGGCAGCAGCAGGCGGGTACAGATGGATTTGATATTATTCTATTGAAAAGGTGTAAGTGAGAGAGACAGAAGATAGTGCTGGGAAGGGAAACCATCTCGCAAAATTTGTTTGCCACAGACACGCATCAATGTACTGTGCTAATATGTTAATTTTAGCATATTGTTGATGTCATTGTCACAAATAAGAAGGCAGCGTGAGTTATAGAATGACCCACTGAGTAGAATTAATCACTTCAGAGATTTTATCTGTGGTGTAGAAGGAATTTGCAATGATTCAGATTGGAGTGAAGCTTCTGTTTCACTATTCTAATGAAAGGATGTGATACTGGGAGCCAGCCACTGGGTCAAATCCTGACCAAAGCACTAATTAACCAGACTAACACCAGAAGACCATGTCAAATCATAAAGGCGGGTTTCATAAATTTAACTTCTTTTTGATTTGAGTATTAAACATTAAAAAAATGCGATATGAGATAAAGATAATGCAAGGGTCTGATCAGGTAGGCAAAGAGATCTGGCTCTGACCAAGGCTGCAAGAAATAACAAAGGGTCGTGAAAGTGGCCCAGTGCATCACACAACAAGCCTCTCATCCATTGATTCCGTCTACATTTTCTGTGATCTCGGGAAAGAAGCCAGCATAATCAAGGATTCTATGCATCCCCAACGTGCTCTGTTCCACTTCTTCCATCACGAAAAAGATACAATAGTCTGAAAACGCGTGCCAACCAACTCAAGAGCAGCTCCTTTCCTGCTGCCATCTGACTGTTGAATCGACCTACCCTATATTGAGCTGATCTTTCTCTACAACTTAACTATGACTGTACCACTACATTCTGCACCATCTCCATTCCTTCTCCCCTATGTACTCTCTGAACGGTATGCTTTGTTTGTACAGCACACAAGAAACAATACTCTTTACAATATAGCAATACGTGTGACAATAATAAGTCAAACATGAAGGATAAACTCAAAATTGAGCTCAACTGCTATGAAGTGATGACAGATAACCCACCTCTGTATAAACAAAAGTGGAGTTCTAGAACTTTCTTCCCCCAAAAGGGTTGTTGAGGTTCGGGCACTTTCAAATTTAGCTTCAACAGATTTTTGTTAGATGAGAATATTAAGGTAAATTGAATCAATATTTTTATTCACCCTCTGTGATATATTCTATTTGTAACGGTGGAATCATGTCGTCCAGTTCTTGTTTTGACATAACTAACACAATTCTAAAGGTGATTCCACATGCATTTTTGTGCAGATTTTTTTCCAATTCCTGAGAGACAAATGAAAGAGGAGTGACCTTTGAGGATAGCTTTAAATCAGCAGGATGAATAGTCTCAAAATTAGCACACATATTAGATAAAATTGATAAGTGTACACGCAAAAAATATTTAATTTCACCGCATCAGCCGAATCCAGGGAATCCAAAGTCACATCTGCGGAGACACATTTTGTCTCTTTGAGATGGGGTGTGTTATCCATTATTGATCTGTAAATAGCTAGGAACTGTGGATGGAAAAAGGACGGCTGCAACAATGATTTAACAACAATAATGGCAATAATGATTTTAAAATGGTTATTCTGGCTTGAGAGTGAAGCATGCTGGGAATTTGGTCAACTTATAGATTAAACCCAGATGAAGGTCATAAAGAGGATCTGGTCTGGGAGCTGTGATCTAAAGCTTCCTGTGTCAGTCAGATCAGGGAAGTTGTTTACATTAACTGAGACATTGTGGCTCTGATTTTTATGGCTGCTATGTATGGGACATATAAGATGACCAAAGCATCATGGCGTCATTCAAAAGTTGGTTCACTGATATTTGAGCCATGTAATCAATTTCTGGTTACACATTTGGCTGGATGACAGAAAATCTTTTGGAAACAAGTGAAGAATTGTGGATAAAAGACGTGTGTATTTTGTTTGGGAGCGATAACTCCAAAAGAACAAGCATCACAACAAAACCTTGTACCCTGAGGACACTTCAGAGAGATCAGGAAGGTAGATTCTACATCGAGGTTATTTCTTGGCCAAGATTTTCCTAACTAGGTAGTATATTTTTTAAGTTAAAATGTTAAAGTTGATGTTCAGTTAAAGTGCAGTTTTAAAGTTCATTTGAGAATTGATGTTCAGTTAAAGTTCAGTAAAGAGTTGTAATTATTTATTTTGAACTGGTACCAGAAGTATTAAATAAAGAATAATTTAATATTGTCCTTGTTTGTCTCATTAAACTGAAATGCTTCGAAGCTGTTTAAATTCAAGCTGTGTAACAGAACTGAGGTGTTATGTGCAAGTGTTCCTGAGGACCACATTTTGCAGCTGCACTGGAGGTTCATGCAATGTTTAAGAGAACCCGTTCAATCTGGGAACTGGTTCAAGGCGATATGAACATCTTAAATTTAATGAGTTCAGACCTCCCAGAGCCAAAAAGTGTGACTATTAACAGTTCTAGGAACCCAAAGTTATTAGGAAACCACATCGTGGCTCCAGCACACTCTGCTCTGCAAGCCAAAATAAAATATAAGCCATTCCAAACCCATCCAGCCCAATTGGAGGTGTCAAGAGACGTTTCAATTCTATGATTCGACCATGAAGCTTCTGAATCCTGAATGATCTTCAAGGTCTGGGAAAGGTGGTAGTGCAGCCTTCCAGTTTTCTTTCATTGTCTATTTGCCCATTGTATGTTCCTCTTGTGTAACTGGGCTTCACAACTATTGTTTTTTCATTGCCATCAAGTATAAGCTGAAACAGTTTTTCTTTTTTTGGGGGGAGGCGGGGTGCAGGGGAGTCGTCACCCACACAGGACAGGAAGATTTTTCTTTTAAACAATGGACAACACACATCCAAGACTTTAGACCAGAAATAAAAGGCAGACAACCTTGCCTTGGGTGGGGAAAAACGCATTTGAATTTGTTTCTTAGCATGTAATAAGATGGTAGACAGCATTGTGTATTTCAAAAATGGGGAGAGCTTTTATTTACCTCGTCCACAGGACAGGGCCAGTTTGAAAGTCTGGGGGAACCCACAATTCAAGACTGCCCATATGTTGGGTTTCCAATCGGGAGAGCAGTTTGTCAATGATGGTCTCTGCAGTCAGTTCATCCACATTGAAAGGGGGTAGTCTTTGACCAGGCATTGTGGGAGGAGAGTTTGGGGTTGTTAAAGGGTGGGGTCTGGGAGTTGGGGTATACTGGAGTGTGGGAGGTGCAGGTTGAAAGCCAGAGACCTCATTGCGAATGAGCACAGTTGTGGAGATTCCAGGCAGTTGAATCTGGGTGGAAGATGTCAAGGTTCTTTCCCTTCTGAATCCAATTAAGTCCTCATGCCATTGGCTTTCCCAGTTAACAGCATACTAAAAGTTGAAAGCCTGAATGATAATGAGGTGAAGAGCATCATGATCGTTGAAATTGTAGAAACGCTACAGTGCAGAAAGAGGCCATTGGGCCCATCGAGTCTGCACCAACCAAATCCCACCCAGGCCCTACGCCCATATTCCTACAATATTTACCCACAGATTCCTCTAACCTACACATCTCAGGACAGCAAGGATCAATTTAGCATGGCCAATCAACCTTATCTGCAAATTTTTGGACTGTGGGAGGAAACCGGAGCACTCAGAGGAAACCCACACAGATACGAGAAGAATGTGCAAACTCCACACAGACAGTGACCCAAGCCGGGAATCGAACATGGGTCCCTGGACCTCTGAAGAAGTAGTGCCACCCATAATCATATTTATAATTATAATTAAAGTTCCCACACACTTCCTTGGATCAGGTTGGTAGGCTACCCAATCTCCAGCCTTAATTAAAGTTGAAAAAGGACAAGTTTGGATTGGGAGACAAAACTTTCAGATCTTATCCTCCGCCTGAAAATATCCCTCTAAAGCTTTGGCTCTGTTAGTTCAGTCTTACAGCACCAACTTGCCTCTGGGATAGAAAAAGAAAGAAAATTCTGTCAGAAATTATTATAGGCTGGAGTCTACATCAGGGGTGATGAATTTGAGAGTTGTATATTCTCATGAAACACATCAGTGTTTCACTTGTTTTAAGACAATTCCCCTCAGTACTGCCTTGTATCACATCCTAGCAAATGCATTCTATGTATTGTGCACATATGCTATCCTCTAATTGTAGAGCAAAGAAAGAACAAAGAACAAGACAGCACGGGAAACAGGCACTTCGGCCCACCCCGACGAGCCCGCGCCGCCACCCCGATGTTCCCACCTCTACCCGAGATCCCTGTCCATGTTTATAGATCTATGGATTAAAAACCAAATTTGAGGCAATTTAGCGAGAATTTGTTTTGCCAATTAGCCTAAGAGCACATCTTTGGGACGTGGGAGGAAAACAGAGCGCCCGGAGAAAACCCACGCAAGCACAGGGAGAATGCACAAACTCCCACAGACACAGGCCCAAATCCATGTATCTGCACAGCACAGCGATAGTCACTGAGCTGTCGCGTTGCCCATCAAATGTCCAGGTCAAGCATACACTAACGACATGAAGCACTAGGATAGTCTCGAAAAAGATCCAAGAGCAGACCTCTCATGACCCATCATGTGTATGCCCCTCATTAGACAACAAGGTGGACCAAAGCACCTGTAGGATAAAAACAAGTACATCAATATCAATGTCTATTTACTCACTTCCCAGGGACTGCCAAGGCTCATGATCCCTATTTTAAATCAGTTTTCTATACCCCTCCATTCCCATTCTGTTCACGTGCCCATCTAAGTATTTCTTAAATAACTCCAGAGTGCGTGCCTCCACCACTTTACTTGGCAGTGCATTCCATACCCCCACCACCCTCTATGTGAAAAAACTCCCTCTAGCATCTAAATTATACCTTACCCCCATCATCCTAAGCCCGTGACCTCTCGTGCTATTTGAGTCCATCCTAGGAAAAAGCTTAACCCTGTTTACTCTATCTATCTCCTTCATAATCTTGTACACCTCTATCAGATCTCCTCTAAGTCTATGTCTTTCTAAGGAAAACAGTCCCAATTTGCCTAATCTCTTCTCGTAACTCAGACCTTCCATACCAGGCAGCATCCTGGTAAACCTCCTCTGCATTCTCTCCAGAGTCTCCACGTCCTTCCGGTAGGAAGGCGACCAGAACTGGACGCAGTATTCCAAATGAGGTCTAACCAGTGTTTTATACAACTGCAACATTAAAGGCCAGCTCTTGTACTCTATACCCCTTCCTATAAAGGCTAGCATACTATATGCTTTCTTCACAACCTTCTCCACTTGCTCTGCCACCTTCAGAGACTTGTTCACCTGCACCCCCAGGTCCCTCTGCGTTTCTATACTCTTAATAGGTCTACCCTTTATCATATACCTCCCCCCTACATTCTTTCTCCCGAAATGCATCACCTCACATTTATCAGGATTGAATTCCATCTGCCATCTGTCTGCCCAAGCTACCAGCCTATCTATGTCCTGCTGCATCGCCTGACAATGCTCCTCACTATCCGCAAGTCCAGCCATCTTTGTATCGTCTGCAAACTTGCTGATCACTCCACTTACTCCCTCTTCCAAGTCATTTATATATATTACAAATAGAAGAGGTCCCAGTACCGAGCCCTGCGGCACACCACTAGTGACCGACCTCCAGCTAGAGAAACACCCTTCCACTATTACTCTCTGTCTCCTATTACCAAGCCAGTTACTTATCCATCTAGCTACCTGTCCTTGTATCCCATTAGCCTTGACCTTCTCGACTAACCTCCCATAGGGACTTTGTCAAACGCCTTACTAAATCCATATAGACGACATCAATGGCTCACCCTTCGTCCACCGTTTTCGTCACCTCCTCAAAAAATTCTACCAGGTTATAAGGCACGACCTCCCCTTAACAAATCCATGCTGCATATCCCTAATCAGATCGCAACGCTCTAAGTGCCTATACATCCTATCTCTAAGAATCCCCTCCAACAGCTTCCCTACCACTGACGTCAAACTCACCGGCCTATAATTTCCAGGGTTATCCCTACTACCCTTTTTAAACAACGTACAACATTAGCTATTCTCCAGTCCTCTGGGACCTCACCTGTGTCCAAGGAAGAGACAAAGATTTGCGTCAGAGGCCCAGCAATTTCACCTCGCACCTCCCTAAGCAGCCTGGGATAAATGCCATCAGGGCCTGGAGATTTATCAGTTTTAATGCTACCTAGAAGGTCTAACACTTCCTCTCTCGATATGGATATTTCCCTCAACTGGTCCACAGCTCCCTCAGAGACAGGAGCTGTCAACAAGCCCCCCTCCTTCGTGAATACCGACGCAAAGTATTCATTCTGGATCTCCGCCATTCCCTCGGGCTCTAAGCACAGTTCCCCTCCTCTCTCCCTAAGAGGTCCAATTTTTCCTCTAACCACCCTTTTATTCCTAACATAGGAGTAAAAAGCCTTTGGGTTTTCCTTAATCCTATCCACCAAAATCATTTCATGCCCCCTTTTTGCCCTTCTAACTCCCTGTTTGAGCTCCCTCCTACTCTCTTGTATTCCTTCAATGCTGTCTCGGTTCCCAGCTGCTTTGACCTATCATACGCTTCTCTTTTCTTCCTAACCAAGTCCTCAATATCCCTAGTAATCCACAGCTCTCTAATCCTACCTTTCCCATCTTTCTTCTTGGCAGGCACATAATTATCTTGCAACATTTTCAGTATTCCCTTGAAAGAGTCCCACATGCCTAGTGTGGACTTACCCTCGAACAACCGTTCCCAATCAGTTTCCCTAAGTTCCTGCCTAATTCGACTGTAGTTAGCCTTCCCCCAATTCAGCACCCTGCCCCTAGGGCAACAAGCATCCTTTTCCATCTGTATCCTGAAATAGACAGAATTGTTGTCACTGTTAGCCACATGTTCCCCTACTACAACATCACCCACCTGCCCTGGCTCATTACTCAGAACTAAATCCAATATAGCCCCTTCTCTAGTCGGGCTAGCCACAGTGTTCCAACGATCCTTCCAGTACACATTTTACAAATTCCTGCCCATCCAAACCCCCAGCTCTAGGTACTTTCCAATCCACCCTAGGGAGATAGAAGATTAACCATTAACTTGCAATCAATTATAACGCTTCGATAATAGCTTGCCAAAAGTCAAGTTACATCCCACTACTCTCAGCTAACAAACTACCACAGAAATTTGCATTGAGCAAGATAAAGTGACTGTGAAACTACAAAAAAATGAGAAGAAAAACAACCATCCTTCAATTGTCATTTTAGACGGGAACATTTAAGCTATCAACGCAAGCAACATTACGAACTGACATGAATCATCAATTCTCTGCTTTACACACTTTCCAGATGCAGGATGACAATAGGAATCAGAATGCACTGACTGGAAATATAAAGCTTGCGTTTGGCAAAGTTTTCAAAAATTGTAATTTGATCTCGAGGCTTCAAATGACATTCACAAATCATCAAGCTTCATTCTGAGGCATGCACCACAATCTGTGCTTTAGATTACAGCCCTGCCACCACCCATTGTGATCAATGATTGTGCGTGTGTTCTGTAATAACATACATGGGTGTATTATATCTCTGGAACTGGATAAATCTCTTTCTTTGTGGGTCACTAATCCTATCTTAATTCTAGTTATTATGATACGATGGCAATGTTCACAGTTGCACCAAAAAGTTTGATGTTTGAAGTGATAGCGAGCAACATTAAAAAGAGGGATGCATTCAGAGAATGGAATTACAATTGGAAGACGGTACTTGGCAAGCCTTATTTTGTTTCTGATTTCTTCAAAAGATTGCCCAATCTTTCTGATGAAGGGTTAAACCAAGATCCCTTCAGAGTTCTCAGTTGCAGGAATGTGAAGACCTGTGGCTCTCTTTCAGAGAGGAGCAGGTGGGTTCTGTCCAGTTTCCTGATCAATATTTATCTTTCAACCAACATCTAAAAGCAGAACCCAATTATTATCACCTTGCTGTTTGTGGAGCCTTGTTCTGCACAAGTTAGCTACCACAACGTTTCACCAGTGACTCACAATTCAACATTACTTCAATATCTAGAAAATGTTTGGACCACATTGAAGTTATGAAAGGAGCTATATAAATGCAAACTATTTGGCATCCTTTATAGCTTTGCAATTATCTATATACTCCAAAGTTTCCTTCTGCTATGCACGTATAATCTAAATACCTTGAACAACCAATATTCAGTTACTATGTATTCATCGGAAGATAGACAGAGGAAGTAGATTGCCTATGCTAAATTCCGCTCAGTATCCCAAGATGTGTAGGTTAAGTAGATTAGTATTGGGAAATGTGTGTGGTTGCGGGGATAGGCCTGGGTAAAATATTATGCTGGAGAATCAGTGCAGACTTAATGGACTAAATGGCCTCTTCTGCATTGAAGGGATTCCATGATTCTATGAATGCTGCTAGCAAAACTAAAGAGCTGAAATCATTATTAATGACGGTATCCTGAATTCAAGACCAACAACACACAAAGATCACTCCTGCTTCCAAATGAACCTTGACTTTAACCTGGGGTAGATGTCATGGAATCCCTTTAGTGCAGAAGGAAGCCATTTGGCCCATCAAGTCTACACTGACCACAATCCCTTATTCCTGCAACCCTATGCATTTACCTTGCAAATATCCCTGACGCGAAATTCAATTTAGCATGGCCAATCAACTTAACCCACACATCTTTGTACTGTGGGAGGAAACTGGAGTACTCGGAGGACCCTGGGGAGAAAGTGCACATTTCACACAGACAGTGACGTAAGGCCAGTACTGAACCCGGGTCCCTGGCGCTGTAAGGCAGCAGTGCTAACCACTGTGCCACCATGCCAGGATGAGGGAGAGAGGGGAATTGAAACGTGTCCCCTCTGGAATCTGGACTTGAGAGAGAGTCTAATTCTGACAAAAGCCAATCGTGTTCCTGTTGGGTCAGGGAAAAGACCCTCAAACTTAAATAAAATGTAAAACTTACCTGAGCCCCTTCTGACCCACGGTGTTTGGCGATAGCTTTAATTGGAAGCTTTTACTGTGAAAATAGCACATCTGAATTAAATTGGTGTCAGAGTCCTAATTGTGTCATTGGCCGTTAACATTTAATAAACTTTACATTCCTAATTCTGGGAAAATCAGCTCCACATTCGTCAAGGATTTTACACAGGTACAGACAGTCCAACAGCACCACCTCTTGTCAGCCTTACAGAGAAAGCCTCAAGTCATTCAACACCAATGCAATGACCTAGATAGAAAATAATAAGAATATTGCCCCATGGATATCATTTTAACCTTCGAAACAAAACTAGCAAAGGAGCACTGAACGTGATTGATTCAGGTAAAGAGGAGATTAGTGTGATTGAAGGAGATTTTTTTGTAAATCCTCATTATTTTTCATAATCTGCCTCTGGATCTCAGTCCATTTGGCAAAAGAGAAAGTATTATTGAACTGCAGAAATAATAAATGTGTAGAGTATAGGGCAAATGGTAGGATTCTTAGTAGTCTAGATGAACAGAGGGATCTTGGTGTGTATGTGCATAGATACCTGAAAGTAGGCAGTCAGGTCGAGAAGGTTGTTAGGAAGGCATATGGAGTCTTGGCTTTTATTGGTAGAGGGATTGAATTTCGGAGCCACAACGCCATGTTGCAACTGTACAAAACTCTAGTGCGGCCGCACTTGGAGTATTGTGTGCAGTTCTGATCCCCACATTATAAGAAAGATGTGGAGGCATTGGAGAGGGTACAGGGGAGGTTTACCAGGATGTTGCCTGGTATGGAGGGCAGGTCTTATGAAGAGAGGCTGAGGGATTTGAGGTTGTTGTCGTTAGAAAGGAGGCGGCTAAGAGGGGACCTAATCGAAACATATAAGATGATTAGAGGTTTAGATAGGGTGGAAAGTGATAGCCTTTTTCCTAGGATGGAGAAAGCTAGCACGAGGGGACACAGCTTAAAATTAAGGGGTGATAGTTATAGGACGGATATCAGAGGTAGGTTCTTTACCCAAAGGGTGGTTCGGGAGTGGAATGCCCTGCCTGCAGCAGTTGTAGATGCCCCAAGTTTGGTGGCGTTTAAGAGGTTAGTTGATAAGTATATGGAAGCGAAGGGAATGGTTTAGTTTGGAGGGGCATTGCTTTTTATATTGGTTGGCGCAACATCGAAGGCCGAAGGGCCTGTTCTGTGCTGTAATGTTCTATGTTCTATGACAGCAATTAACTAAATAGAATGGGATAGATGTTTGGATTTTGCAAAATACTGGGGTGGATGATGACTATTTCTTACTGCGAGGCTGTATAGATGTCCTCTTGAACTTGATGCATTTATTGTTAACTGATTGGAACCTTACAGACAATCATCATGAGATTGTTTCTGAGCTACGGTTGTCTGGACATAAATTTAATTAAATCATGAAATGGTGACAGAAGGCAGAAAGTTACACAAATAGTGATGAATTTCTCACAACAGCTCCACCGCGGGCTCTCCTTCCCACACCCCATCCTGCATCAAACACCATGGCCAGAATTTTACCATCCTGACCTCCACAAGAATCAGAACAGGCAAGGGGTGAAGAATGGGAAAGTCTGCTGATGTTGGGTAGAACTTTTACAGTTTCAGGACAAATGAGGCCATAAAATCCCACCCCATAGTTTCCAAAGGTGAAAGATTAAACACAATTGTCCACTGTCGAAGAATAGAATTTCCTGATCAAAATTGCAGTCAAACAGGGTGGAATACACTTTGAAAATATATATTCACCCCGCCCTGCCAACACACACACACACACACACAAAACATATTGAAAAACTGAAATAAAGGATTGTGTTCAAAAGTTAAGGGCACTAAATGAGATTGAAGAGTGTCAAACAGTTGGAGTTAAAAAAAACAAGGCAGATTAGATTATAATTGGTTTGGTTTATAAATGCATGGATGTTGCAGCAGAAAAGTTACGGGCTGAGAGGGGTGTATTTGCAGCAGGAATCTTAGGGTTTTGAAGTCACAATGCATCTGAAGTTAATGTTCATTTATTAGTCACAAGTAAGGCTTACATTAACATTGCAATGAAGTTACTGTGAAAATCCCCAAGTTGCCATTCTCTGACGCCTCTTCGGGTCAATGCACCTAATCAGACAGTGGGAGGATAACCAGAGCACTGGAGAAAAGCCATGCAGGCACAGGGAGAACATGCAAACTCCACACAAACAGTGACCAAGCCAGGAATCGGGTTTTGATCTTACAGCAGTGGGGATGAGTGTAGAGCAAAATATCGGAGTTTAAAATAATGAGATTACAATCCAAAAGCATCCTGGAGAGAACATTAGAAAGACTGGGGACACAATAGGTACAGGAATCCTATGTTTTTTTTAAAACTTTAATTCAGTGAAAACAATGGGATTAATCAGAAGTAAACTCACGGATTATATCTACAACTTCTATCAGCCTGACAAACTCACTGGCTTTGCTTGTATTGATTATGAATGGTAAGAGGAGCCCACAATTTCGTGAGAGGCCCAAATGTCATTATATGTCAGAGGGAAGGACCGTCACATTTGTCTCTCAGCCTCTACCCCACTACCCCCTCCCCCAACCCAGAGATGTAATAGGATTCTCAAGAATGCCATTAGATTAAATTTAAATTTAATTATCAGGTCTCTACGCATGATAATCCCCACCCCATTGCATTCTCCATTCACATTGGCACGAAAGCATGCCAACACAAATCACGTCTAGTTCCCCACAGTGACCCCTTGGCAGTACCCCCAGGCACTAGGTTTCCGACACTCAACAACACAACGGAGGAAGATGTCCCTGGGATGTCAGCTTCAGCTTTGCTTTTTCCACCTACTGCGACACTGCAGAACATGTGAAAAATTCCAACCCTGATTTCCCTGAGGTGGTGAATCATAATGATCCCTGTAAACTCTAAAAGCATTTTGCAAAGTGCCACAATAAGGGCCACAAGCCAAGCTTGAAAATTACAGAAAATAGGCATATGCAGTGGATTAAATTCAAAGCACAGATGTGCAAAGCATTGCATTTGGTAATGGAACATGCATGGAACACGTATGCCATGAACAATATAGAAAGATCTAAGAAATTTCAAGAATGATCCTAGGCTTGGAAAAGCTAAGATTGCAAGCACCAAGATTGGGACAGGAGGTCATTTTAAATACCTGGGCTCAAAGATAAACACAAAACTTACATTCAAGAATGAAATCCACTTTAAATTAAACGGTTGAAATTGAAGTTGAGGCTAAAAGAGAAGAGGAAAAGAAAATCAGATGGGTGCATAACATTTCTTTGAGTATAAATTCTCCCTAAATTGTCTCAAATTTGGTTTTTAATCCATAGATCTATAAACGTAGACAGGGATCACGGGGAGAGGTGGGAACATCGGGGTGGCAGCGCAGGTTCGTTGGGCTGAAGGGCCTGTTTCCCGTGCTGTTTTGTTCTTTGTTCTTTGCAATAGGGATTGGGATGTTTTACCGAAATTGGACAGGGCATTGGCGAGGTCACACCTGTAGTGTTGTGTGCAGTTTTGGTATCCTTATCTGAGGAAGGATGTTCTTGCTGTAACGGAGTTGCAGTGAAGGTTGACCAGGGTAATTCCTGAGATGGCAGGTCTATTATAAAGACTAAGTCGGTTAGGATTATATTCACTTGAGTTTGGAAGAATGAGAGGGAATTTCATAGAAACTTCGAAAATTCAAAGAAGGGTAGACAGGGTAGATTCAGAAAGGATGTTCCCGATGATGGGGGAGTTCAGAACCAGGGATCATAGTTTGAGGATAAGGGGGTAAATCTATTAGGACTGAGGTGAGGAGATTTTTTTTTCACTTAGAGTGGTGAATTTGCGGAATTTCACTGAATGTTAGTTGAGGCCAAAATGTTGTTAATTTCAAGAAAAAAATTCGATAGAGCTACTGGGGCTCAAGGATCAAGGGATAGGGGAGGAAGGGAGAAATCAAGGTATTGAATTTCACGATCAGCCGTGATCAAAATGCATGACAGACCAGACTTGAGGGGCCGAATGGCATACTGCCTTTATATTTATATTCAAATGTGGGCTCAGAGGGGATTAAAGAAAGCTGAAGAAGAAGCAATGTGCCAATGACCCCACCAAGGCTATGGTGAAAATGAACAAACAAACTGGGTTTGACACCCAGCAGTTCAACAATACCCCGCAAGAAATAACAAGGCAAATAACGATGAAGCAAGTGGCTCAAAGAAAGAGAGGAATACAAGCCAGTGGTGCTCACAAGCACATTGTGACTGACGTTGGTCGGATCGCAGCTTGAATCCAGCAGAACAATATCGTAAATGACAAGTGGGATTTCAATTCCTAACTTTAAAACGATCAGTATTTGGTGGAGGCAAACTCTCTAGGAACAATTTAAGGAACAACTAGATGAAGCAGTGGAGGAATGGTCCACTGGTCAATTAATCAGCTAGGCATTTTTATAATTGTGCTCCAACATTTGACTGCAATTCATTGGGTGGATTTATTCTTGTAGCCAATGTATTTATTTATTTGGTTGCATTTTTGTGGTGGTGATTTTCTGACCTTGCCATGTCTGGCTTAGATCGTGTCAATCCCATCATTCAGACCTAAAAATTGGTTTCATATCTGCAGCTGAATAGTTTGCGATTTTCTTGGCCTCCTTCTAATGGTGTGAACCTGATCGCACCCAGAAAGGGTGCAAGGCCTATTAGCATATTTAATATGTCATTTACATATGCATAGCCCCTTCAAATTCCAGCACACAGTATTCTTCAGTCTTCGGGCACATCACCATAACAGCGGGAATTGCTACTGATCTCCACCAGCTGAAACCTGATGCGATGATCGTGCTGGCATCTCAGAAGCCATTGAAGCCTCCATGTGGTCAGGGGTGTGGATAGGCAATGTCCATTTGCAGTGCCTACCTGATGGGACCAATCTGGCACACTGGTGGTGGCCACTGGATGCCCTGGTGGTGGCACTTGGGCACCGGTGTGTCAGCTGGACAGTGCCAGTCTGTCAGGGATAGTGCCAAGGGGGTGTGGCCTGGGTAGAGGCTATGCAGGGGGGCTCACACAAGGACGGATCATGAAGGGGGACATGAGGCAGAGGCATGCTTGGGCTCATGATAGGGGGACATGTCAAGGATAAGGCAGGAGGCCTATCAGGAGGGCAGCGATCCATGTTGGGGTGGAGGTAGGGGAACATAGCACAGATGAGGCAGTGGGAGGTCCCAATGATTGTGTGGGGGTGAGAAGGAAATGCCACCTTCTATTCATTCGCTCGTACCTGGAATGTAAGCAACACTGACTGGGCCAGTATTTATTGCCCATCCCTGAGGGTATTGAAGAGTCAAATACATTCCTGCAGATCTGGAGTTACATGTAGGCCAAACCAAGTAAGGATAACAGATTTCTTTCCCTAAAGAACATTAGTGAACCAGCTGATTTTTTACGACAACCAACAATTGTTTCATGATCACCATTTGACTTTTAATTCCAGATTTTTACTGAATTCAAATTTCCTCATCTGCTCTGATAGGATTTGAACCCAGGTCCCCAGAGAATATTCCTGGGTCCCTGGGTTACTATTCCAGTGACAATACCACTACGTCACTGTTTCCACCTTGCAAAATGGTGCCCAAGCGCCCTGAAGCCAGGTTTACCGGTGTGTTTAACCCCCTGCATCAGTGTGAAAGTCCCAACACTACAAAGCAGTGACTGAGTTTGGGAGAATTGGTATGCAAGGGTGCATGAGGAACATATGCGGATCACTCCATTATTATTGCTATGAAGCTCTTTTTTGGGAGAATTTCACCCTGTATTCCTTTTTTTCAGACATTCTCTCCAAGCTCAACTCTTGAAAAACTATTTTACAGATTCTTATTGTTGATTTGCAATGCTTCTCCATGCACAGAGTTGCAACACTTCTTCCTCAGCAGCAGTACAGGTTCACCCAGTTGAGAGAAGTGTGCAATATTAAAGCTGTGTATGCCTGTCAGGTGCCTAAGCTTTTTTTTATGTGCAAGGATTAGGTTTTCAATCAATATTCAACAGCAGTGAAGCAAACAGTGGAACTCAAGCTGTGATTCCACCCTCCTGACTCAGCCTATCTCCTGCCCTCTGGCTAGTTCTAGATTCAGAGTAATGTGATAATGCAATGTATGATGTATATAAAATAATGAGGCCCGAGAATAACTCTGAATCACCACGTGAAATGTCCAAGTTACAGGTGCTGAAATGTTTAGTGTCAAGGCCGTTTCCTTGGCGATAGTCCCACGCAGTGTTGCAAGTACAAAGTTTTGGAGTTTGCTGTATTTTGGGGCTGTGTTTAATTTGAGGGAAAATGAATTGTGAAGATTACTCATGAGATCTGCACTGAGTCCTGCTTGACAATAAGCTTGGTTGCCATGGGGAAAGTGAGTGCCAAGTTGATTAACTAGAGAAAAAAAAGTGCAAAATATTCAAAGCTGCAAACTATCAATGACTACTCACCTCAAATGGGCAAGTTTATATTAGTCCCATGACTTGTAGGCAGTTCACAAACACCAGGATCAGAAATAACAAAGGCTCTGTTCACTCTCCACAGACGCAGATTTGCTGTGTTTTTATGTTATTTTCTGTTTATGTTTTGGATTCCAGCATCTGTCTTTTGTTCAGGACTAGGAATAAGATGTGTGCATAATAATCTTGGAATTGCCATTAGCTGTATGCAGTTTTACCTTCAAATAAAAACTTTGGTGTATAATTGGTGTGTTCATGTCAAATAAATAAGTACAAAGAACAACGAACAACACAGCACGGGAAACAGGCCCTTCGGCCCAACGAGCCCGCGCCGCTATCCTAACGTCTTAATGACATATAGGGACCAATATAGGGACAATTTGTTACCCAATCAGCCTAAGAGCACATTTTTGGGATGGGGGAGGAAACCGGAGCACCCGGAGAAAACCCACGCAACCACGGGGAGAACGCGCAAACTCCCGCAGACACAGGCCCAAATCCATGTGTCTGCACAGCAACAGCGATAGTCTCTGAGCTGTCATGTTGTCCATCTGATGGTCCAGGTTAAGCATACACTAACAACATGAAGCACTAGGCCACTCCTGAAGTAACATCCAGGTGCAGCCCTCGCACGACCTGCCGAATGCACGCACCTTGTTGGTCAACAAGGTGCATGCATTCGGCAGGTCGTGCGAGGGCTGCTCCTGGATGTTACTTCAACAATGTTGGTCAACAAGGTGGACCGAACAGCCTGTGGAAACAATTAAAGTATTTAAACAGTCCTCCTATATCCCTCTATCTGCAGACCGCTCATGTGGCTGTCCAGGAGACCCTTAAACAACCCTAGCGTGCCTGCTCCCACCACCTTACTCGATAGTGCATTCCAGACCCCCACTACCCTTTGTGTGAAAAAATACCCTCTAATATTAGTCTTATACATAGCCCCCTTCACCCTAAGGCCGTGACCCCTCGTTCTATCAGAATCTAATGGTGGAAAAAGCTTACCATCTATACCATCTAAGCTTATCTATACCCCTCATAATCTTATATACCTCTAATAGATCCCCTCTCAGCCGACGTCTTTCAAGGGAAAACAACCCCAGTGCGTTCAACCTTTCCTTGTAAGACAGCCCTTCCATACCAGGCAGCATCCTGGTAAATCTCCTCTGCACTCTCTCCAGGGACTCCACATCCTTCCGGTAGTAAGGCGACCAGAACTGGACGCAGTACTCCAAGTGAGGCCTAACCAACGTTCTATACGCTTGCAACATCAAAGTAGTAACAATCCCAATAGCCCTTTTGCAAACTGATGCCAACTCATACTTATCCCCATGACCACTTTATCGAACTCATGACACTTCCATGTCTATTCACCCCAATACACAATAAGTACAGATCCGGTGAACACTTGAATTACAATAGCATATGTACAACAATTTAAAAGATGCCCATCCATTATTAGCTGTTACTACAACCTTACAAAGGTGACAAACAACAAATCCTCTAAAGTATCAATAATAGATGCTATAGCCATTTGACACATCTTTATCTTATATAAATAAACACTGAGCCATTGAAAAAATAGATACAAGAAAACAAACTTAGTAAGCTATCAGCCAAACAATATTTTCCCTTCTGTGCGTGTTTTAATGAAGGGAAAGCTTTAATGAGATTCTGGGCTTTCGGTCAAGTGTCATGGCTGAGGAAGGGGATTGTTGGCCATGGAAAAGTTTACTGAGGAAACTTTTCTATAGTTTAAAGTGCAAGTTGTCTACTAAAATAGTGTTTAGTTAATGTTACTACAATAAACAAAAATAAAAAGTCTGAAATCTTGCATGAACATTTGACTCAGTCACTGCAAGTTCAAATATGTTAAAAACCTAATGATCTTCTTGAGGATCACAACACATAACTATTTTGATTCATTGCCCATAAACAAATATTTTTCTGGTAGTTAGTCCATCTCCTCACAAAAGCATCATAGAATCCCTACAATGCATAGCGAGTCCATTTAGCTCATCATGTCTGCACAAACTCTCTGATGCAGAATATACCCAAGCTGTATTCCCATAACCCCACATCTTAATCCCATAATTTCCCCTGAACTCTACAACTTGGGGAACTAAGGGATAATTTAGAACAGCTAATCCACTTAACCTGCACATCTTTGGAATGTGGGAGGAAGCCAGGGCACCTGGTGATAACCTATGCAGGCACAGAAAAAACATACAAACTACACTCAGATTGTCACTGAAGACCACAATTGAACCCACCTCCCTGGCATCAGGAGACAGCAGTGTTCACCATTGTGCCAACATGTTATCCCATTGTGTTACCGTGCTGTCCCACAATGCTGTGCCAACCCAACGTGCTACCATGCTGTCTCATCATGCCACTATATTGTCCCACTGTGCTACCCCCACCCTGAAACTCTTTGCTTCCAAAGCAGACTCATTCACGCTGCCACATTGTGTGACTGTGACACAGTTTGCTGAAAGGATATCAATTACAATTTGCCTTTGCTCTCTGGGTTATGCAGCCTCTGTTAATGCAAGGCATTTATTTTGTAGGCTGGAATTTATATTTCGTGATTCGGCATTTTTGTTGTCAATAATATAAAATAATCTTAAGATATTGCAATCACAAGTGGAAAAACAGTATGATGGGTTGCTTCGCTTCTTCGGCTTCTGCTCATATATTCTCTCATGCTCCAAATGTGGAACCATTCCTGCAATCAGACCTTCTCTTTACGTATTGAAATGTGACCTTTGGTACAATTTGTATTGTTGAAAGTCAAACAGAAATCCTCATTACTCTATATAGCTGATTGACTATGACAAAAGCCCTTTTATTATCTCTTGTGCTTCAGAGTGGTAGACAAGCGCAACCATGAAACAAGACATGCAGAATAAATTACATAGCGGATTTATTGAAGGATATGCAACAATACAATGTATGACATTTCACAGAATTCTACCCCTAATATAATAATGCACCAAGTGATTTTTTTTAAATTATTTCTCTGAAGCAGTGCTGAGATGGCATGGTGGCACAGTGGTTAGCACTGCTACGTCATAACCCCAAGGACCTGGATTCAATTCCGGCCTTGGGTGCCTTTTGCATAGAGTTTGCACAATCTTGCCGGTGTCTATGTGGGTTTCTTCAGGATGCTTCAGTTTCTTCCCGCGGTCCAAAGATGTGCGGGTTAGGTTAATTGGCTATGCCAAATTCTCCCTTAATGTCTCAAGATGCATCGGTGAGGGGAGTTAGTGGGACAAATACATGGGGTAGAGCCAGGGGTAAGATGTCCTATCAGAGAGTGGGTGCTGACTTGATAGGCTGAATGGCCACCTTCTGTGTTATAGGGATTCTATGAATCTATGAGTTGACATCCATAACAAAACCTGCAGCAAAAGTGATGGAAGAAAAAAAAACGGCGGTTGAAAAAGCACACAGGCACTGGCCCCACTGACCTCACCAAGATTGCCATATCAACTCCAGACCATGAAAATCAAATAAAGCTGTCAGTCATATTAAAACTGAAACCTCCATATATTTATAAACTCAAGGCCTATCCCCACGAGTATCAACAGATTCCACTTGAAAGGCTTTTGGACATCAATCCATTTTCAACCTTCTTCAGACAATATTTGATGGACGAAAGCAGCAGCTTAGTTTCTGCAATTTGGCTGAGGCACATAACAAATGGGCTGATATCACAAGACATGCAACCCTTAAACTGATTAGAATCAGAGAATCCTCACAGTGCAGAGGGACGCCATTTAGCCCATCTGCACCAACCACAATCCCACCCAAGCCCTATTCCCGTAACCCCACATATTTATTCTGCCAATCCCCTGACACTAGGGTCAATTTGGCATGGCCAATCAACCTAACTCATACATCTTTACTCTGTTGGAGAAAGCCAGAGGACCCAGAGGAAACCCACATAGACACGGAGAGAATGTGCATACTCCACGTAGACAGTCACCTGAGGCCAGAATTGAACCTGGATTCCTCGCGCTGTGAGGCAGCACTGCTAACCACTGTGCCACCCCAAAGATTAGTTCTGAAAATAAATTTTGTTTTCACATTGAAAATGCAGACAGGGGAAGAAAGGATAAAACACAAATTAAAAAATCCTATTTTGTCAGCTTGTTCTGTGGTTCTGCCACAACAACGAACTCCTTTACGTCCCACATATATACCCTATTACACGCAAAACCACTTACACAGCTTTGAATATGATCAGAGGGTAAGTATCACTGCAAAGCAATTCAGAACCTGGCACAGAGTTCAAGCCTTTTATGTCAAATTCCAATTTTTGCAGTAACTAGGTAAGTGAATATTTAGAGGTGCCTGTGAGAAAAGATGGCAGTTTCTATGTACTGTATATTGTTCTGGTCATCCTATTATAGAAAGGATATCATTTAACTAGAAAGAGTACAGAAGGGATTTACTAGGATACTACCAGGACTTGATAATTTGATTTACAAGGAGAGTCTGGATAGACTGGGACTTCTTTCTCTGTAGACTTAGCGGCGACCTTATAGAGGTCTACAAAATAATGAGGGGCATAATTCAGCTAGATAGTCAATATGTTTTCCCAAAGGTAGGAGAGTCTAAAATTAGGAGTTATAGGTTTAAGGTGAGAGGGAAGAGATATAAAAGGCTCCAAGGGGCAACTGTTTCACACAGAGGATGATGAATATCTGGAACAAACTGTCAGAGATAGCACAAGAGGTGAGTATAATTTTGTCTTTTAAAAAGCATTTTAACAGTTATATGGGTAAGATGGGTATAGAAGGATATGGGCTAAAGATGGGCAACTGGGACTAGCTTAGGGGTAAAAAAAAGAGCAGCATGGACAAATTGGGCTGAAGGGCCTATTTCTATGCTGTAAATCTCTGTGACTCTCTGTCTGGCTTGTGTAGAATTCTCAGCTTCTAACCTGCTTTTGTAGCCAAAGTATTTATTTGGTTTCAAATGTTTGTATTTCAGAAAGAAAAAGCAAGTGGAAGGAACAAATAGAGCCATATTCCAGGCTACACATTTTGGACAGTACATCAGTCCTCAACTGCAAATTGTTTTTCATTCTCGCTGCAGGATTCAGACAAGACGGATGTCAGAGGTAGGTTCTTTACCCAGAGGGTGGTAAGGGTATGGAATGCCCTGCCTGCTGCAGTTGTAGATGCGCCAAGTTTGGGGGCGTTTAAGCGGTCAGTAGATAAGTTTACGGATGAAAAGGGAATGGTTTAGGTTAGAGGGTCATTGCTTTTTCTTAATTGGTCGGCGCAACATCGAAGGCCGAAGGGCCTGTTCTGCGCTGTAATGTTCTATGTTCTATGTAAGATGTGAATCTGTCCCATCTCCCCATTGACACTGACTGACCTGCTCAATAAAAAAGATAGCCCAAGATTAAATCATTCCATCTCCCAGCTCATACGCATTGGCCTACTTTATAAATAACCCAACCCAAGTTAAGGCCTGCCTTATCTCTACACAGACTGATCTACTCGATAAATGACCTATCAGAAACACGCAGTTATCTGACATTTCCATACAGGTCGACTTGTCTCTATGTACTCCCATCATTTTCCATTTCTTGGATTTTCATGTAGCATCAATTAATGCAAGTCAGCAAATTGGGAATCACAGAATCCCTACAGTACAGGAGGGGGATCATTCTGCCCATTGATCCTGCACTGACAGCAACCCCACACAAACTCTATCCCCATGACTCTACATATTTACCCTGCTAATCCCCCTGAGTGTAAGGGTGGAACTTTCCTGTTCTGGAATTGTAGCACATGGGACAAGATTATGCAAAGATCCGTTGACCTTGGGCAGGAATTTCCAGTCACCCTAAAAATGGAAAATCCTGCCCGAAGGGTTAATTTAGAATGATCAACCTGCAAGCCTTTGGACTGAAGGATGAAACCAGAGCAACCGGAGGAAACTCACACAGAGATGGGGAAATTTTGCAAACTCGACACAGAGAGTTACTCCAGGCTGGAATTGAACCCGCGTTGCTGGCGTTGTGAAGCAGTAGTGCTAACCACTGTGCCACCCATGAGAAGATGGGGCAAAGTCATTTTTTTGAAGAATGATTTAATCATCATAACTTTATCCCAAAGGAGGAAATCTATAAGATTATAAGAGGTATGGACAGGGTGGATAGTCAGAAGCTTTTTTCCAGGGTGAAAGATTTAATTGCTAAAGGGCATAAGTTTAAGTGCAAGGGGCAAGGTTTAAAGAAGATGTACGAGGCAAGTTTTTTTTTTTACATAGAGGGTGGTGGGTACCTGGCATTCGCTGTTGGGGTGGAAGCAAATGCGATAGTGAGTTTTAAGGGGTGTCTGGACAAATACATGAATAGGATGGGAATAGAGAGATATGGGCCCTGGAAGGTTAGAGACTTTTAGTTCAGTTGGGCAGCATGGTTGGTACAGGCCTGAGGGCTGCAGGGCCGATTCCTGAGCTGTAATTTTCTTTGTTCTTTGACTCAGTTCATCATTCATGTCCTGAGTCTCAGAAAAGAGTTACAATCAGCGTTTCTTTAACAGAAGGCACAAGAAAAATCAACAAGCACTGAAACCTCCTCTTTGGTTTTAGACGTCAGTGGAGATCAAGTGATATACAAACCAATCATTGATTCTATTAACCTTCAGTAGAGTGTCACCAACAAAAGCAATATCAAGAATTGCTATTGGCGTGTTATTTAAAAGCCAGCTGAAATCCATCTGCAATGTAAATAGTCAAGAAATCAAAGTTCAGCTTGCTGATATTTACAATATTGACCAGGAATTCAATCAAATCCAACAACAAATGTTACCGGGGCTGGGTGTGATACATTTCAATCGGAAGGCCACATACAAATATTGACTTGAAGGGCAACAGAAGTTCAATAACCTTTGCTAAGTATTGGTAATCAATGAATCAGGAAGCTATGCACCTTATTGTGTTTGTGGAATCAATGTCAAACAAATGGATTGTGTCTCCACCACTACAAAGGGCCACGCGACCTGGTCATGAAGAGTAGGTCACTTTAAGAGCTGGCCTTTGATTCAATGTTTTACTTCAACATGTGACATGGCTCACAGCCACAAGAACACTTTTGGTAGGGATGAGGCAAGTGTTACAAGTTTCCTTTTAAATAAAAAAAAAAAGAATTATATATTCCCTACAGTGCAGAAGGAGGCCATTCAGCCTATCGTGCCTGTACTGTCAACAATCTCACCCAGGCCCGATCCCCGTAACCCTATATATTCACTCTCTTAATCTTCCTGATGCAAAGGGGCAATTTAGCATTTTCAAGCAATCCAACCTGCACATTTTTGGACTGTGGGAGGAAACCGGAGCACCTGGGGGAAACCTACGGAGACATGGGGAAAACGTGCAAACTCCACACAAACAATGACCCGAGGTTGGAATTGAACCTGGGTTCCTGGCGCTATAAGGTGGCAGTGCTAACCACTGTGTTACCGTGCCATAAAATGGTGACCCAGTAGAAATATCACAGTTCACAATTTTGTTGACAAATCCACAGAAGTATTTTGAAAGAGAGTTCCAAATATATTAACAGCTGAATTAGTATGCCATACGCAGATATAGAGAACTGCTGTCTAGTTAAAATTATGGAACATTTGATGAGTAACAAACCTTAATGTGCATACTTCCACCTGATATATTATTATAGGTACTGCACAATTGCACAATGCACTTGGTAGCAAGCATATCACATTTGGTTTACATGCATTATAAGAACTTGGGGCAAATGGGATCAAAGGTTATGGGGAAAAAGCAGGATTCAGTTATTGAGTTGGATGATTGGCCATGATCATAATGAATGGCGGAGCAAGCTCAAAGGGCCAAATGGCCTTCTCCTGCTCCTATATTCTGTTTCTATGAATCTAGTGCAAAAATACATTTTGCCTTAAATTATGCTTACTTGGGGAAAGAGTTAATAACCACATAAGTTTAAAAATCATGTAATCTGCAAACTGCTAAACTCAGTCATGGAGGAAAAGCTTCAAGAAAATCACAGGCCTTGATTAAAGCAGATCCAAGGACCAATAAACTCCTAGTTACAAGGGAGGTCACATCATTCACATAAGACTGACATTGAATTATGCACAGTGGTTGTTTGTTAGTCTTTATCCTAACAAAAGACAATGGGTAAAGAAAATCAATCTACCATTGGTAACAAAAATAACTTCATAATTGTGTAGAATAGAATATATACTTGGCGATATTATAATCAAGTAGACGTCCACAAGTTGTGATTTGTTAGTAGTATTCATATCTTATGCATGATGTAAACCTAATCAATAGTTATGATTAGATATGGAGAATTTCTATATAAATGTAAATCTCTGGTTGTTACATGCTAAGTACTTATAATTAAATCTGAAAGTATATCTGTGTATATTCAGTGTTCTGGACTATGCAACCAGCTGGTGAACTGGAGAGCTTGTTATTGCTCATAATAAAGGCTATTTTTAAAACGCTGAAAATCTTCATCTGGTCATTTGAAGAGAACAAAGTTTCCATACAGCAGTATGTAGATGCTGACTACCAGCAGGTCTGATTATACTTGCTATGTCTATTATTTATTCCCACATGACATCGCTAGTTGCACACTTGTTTTTTCACATCATTTCCTTTGTACACACCTACACTGGATTCCTCAAGGCCTGTTTAAGTTCCATTGGTCTATTTGATACCTCTTCCCTAGTGATTGTTACCACAGCAAGTTCTTCTACATTAACTGCTGTTTTTAGAAAATTTTCGTTCTTCTCTACCATGAAGATAGAAGCAAAATATTGGTTCATTGGCCTTTGCCAGCTCTGTGTTCCCTATGATTATCTCACAAGTATAGCCCTCTCTATTTACTTTAACTATTCTCTTCCTCTTTATACACAAACTTTTAGTATCAGTGTTTATAATTTCTGCTGGTCATTCCTCTTTTAATTCTATTTTTACTTTAGTTATTTAATCTCTCCTGCCTTTCCACCATCACTTTTGCTCTTCCATCTTTCCCTTTCCTGTGATGATTGCTGCTATACCTGGGTCAATAGCTCAGACTTGATTGTTCAACATCTAAATAGGGCTCCATTAAAAGCTCTAGTCACCAATTTTATAGTCTGCTTTTCTTCCTCAACATGGTGGCAAATTAATTTGCTTTCAAGGTTCTAGTTGCTCATGCCTGTTATGCCTTTAATTCTCTTTGAACGAGGAATAGAGAAAAAACAGAATATATAACCCCGGATTTTACTACTTTGCCAAAGGCAACATCGTATAATATGAATCAAACAAGTCTGCATTTTTCTAATTTTACTGGAGGCAATGTAACCCAACTCCTTCCCTCAGGTTGTGAAATTGAAAATGAGGTTTCAGTTCTATACTTTCAGTTCTTCAAGAATGTCACTGTATTTGGTGTCAAGTCGAAGCTTGCTGAAGGTACTATTTGTTTCATTATACTCAGGACATCGCCTTAGGGGGAATTTGCATTACGACTATTCTTTGGAACCGTTGGCACAAGATGCTTTCCTTTAAAACGTGATTTTTTTTTTCCAATGGAAGTACCTACTTCATTTTGACAATTAGAGATGTGAGTTGTGCTGCCTAATGCTGCAGATTCTGCTGTTAAGGAGTATTATTAACAAGCAAACTAAACACAAGGACCACTTCAGGGTCATTTTGCTTCTAAAAAAAAAGTGCAACAAGGAGAAAAGGAATTAGTCTGAAAATTATTCTTCTGAATTGTGTACATTTTAACTAACTTAGTTTTACTCCCATTCTGCATTTAGTTCAGAGACTGCACTTCAGCATGAATATATCACCCTCGACAGGATTCAGTGTAGATTTTCTGGAATGGCCTAGGCTAAAAGGATTAATTTCTGACAGCGGATTGAAGAGAGCCCAACACAAACTGGAGGAACAGAACCTCATCTTCCGATTGGGCACTTTACAGCCTTCTGAACTGAACACTGAGTTCAATAACTTCAGAGCATCTCCCCTCCCCCGTCACCCCATTTCCACTTATTTAATTTAATTTTATTTTTCATCTCATTCATCCATTTTTATCACTTTTCATTCTTACTTCTATTTCTCCACTTCTGAAACTTTGCTCTCCATCTTGTCTCCAAACCCCTCCCTTGCACCGCCACCTCCCTTCCTTCACGACTACCACCGCATTCCTCAGATGGCCTCTTAACAACCTCTGCTCTGCTCTTCACATATTCCGACCACTTAATGGATGCTTTTAGCACATTTCTCAGCTTTCATCATCATCAGTTTCATCCAATTATACCCCCCACCCACATTCACAGTGTGCATCACATCCGACCTTCCTTTCTCTGATGAAGAGTCATCCAGACTCAAAACATTGGCTCTATTCTCTCTCCACAGATGCTGTCAGACCTGCTGAGTTTCTGTTTTTGGTTCAGGTTTCAGCATCCACAGTATTTTGCCTTCATCTGAAGAAACCAGCCTTGTATATCTTTGAGTATAGAAGAATAAGGGTCGAACCCCTTGTAATAAATAACTAGACAGCATAGTATGATAGGAAGTGCAGAACCAGGAGCGTAGCCTTTAAGTTAGAGATGGCTCCCATTCAGGTCTGAAGTTAGGAAATGGTTGCGGAAATCTAGGGGATGAATTTCCCCATTCTGTCCGCCACGGGAATTGTAGCGGGCAAGGGAAGGACCATACAAAAGTCCATCTCGGGGATAAATTTTCCTATTCTGCTCTCTATGGGAATCAAAGTGGGCAGGGGGCGAACCATGAAAAAAGGCCATTATCCTTGGATGGGATTTTCTGGTTTCAGGGTGTGTGTGGCTGGAAAATTCTACACGAGAACTCTCTTTCTCTCCCAAAAAGCTATGCAGTTAAATCACTCAAAAATTTCAGAAATTAGATTGATAGGCGTAGGTATTAAGAGTTATGGAACTAAAGCTGGTACAAAAAGTTAAGATACAAATCACCCATGATTTGATTGAAGAGTTGAAAAGGCTCAAGGGGCTGAATAACATAGTTTTATGTTCCAAAGTGTTAGCTTAATCCCTATCAGCTGCTGTGACTATGCTACATAAAGATGCAAATCAATAACCTGTCGTTTGGTTCCACAGCTGAACGTTATTTATCCTTAGGGTACTGAAACTTTAATTGTCTTGAAAATTGGTGCCATCATTATGTGGAATGCATTCACATTCCACAATAAACAGTCTTCAGGTTTCTCAATCCCCTCCACATCACTCAATAACTGGATTAAAAAGGTGCTTGGAATAAATTAACTCGGGAGAAGGAAGAATAGGAGTGATTCACAATTCAAGAGTGCGCCTTTATTTCCTGTGGCAAATCACTTTAAATACTCATCTACTTTTTCTCTTGCTTCGAGGCAACTTGTTAATTTTCCCTGCAATTTTACTTCTCCAACTGTGATGAGATGAGCATTAAAAAAAAGATTTAGAGAGGTTAAATCATTTGCCTGCATTCACTGAGTCCTGCTCCAATGATATTTAAAACCGAAACGAGGTTGAAGCTGAGGATTTCAAAATTACGCCCAGACTTTCAAAGAGATGTGCACAGTAGGTGACTGATTTCCATTCTTTACCTGTGAACACCTCCTCATTTTCTGGGTAAAAGAGTTTACTTCACCTTTAAATGAGAATTAACTTGCCACAGGGAAATTTAATTTAGTTCAAGGAGGACAGGCAAGGCTCATTTGTTAATGCAGAAGAAGAGGTTGACGATGGGTTGACTGCATGTCATCCATCAAAATTGTGACATACGTGGAAACAATCGTATGATGCAGATTTGAACGAGTGACAAAGTTAGGTTGTGACTGAGGCAAAAGCAGCGCAAATTCACTGCATATTTTACCATAACAATGTAACTCTGCACTGTTGCTCAAATACCTATGTGGGTTCAAATAACTACATGGGGACCTTTATGATGGAAAACACATCTCATTTTTGTTCTGCAAGCAACAATATAATTTCATCTGGTTTAAAGAGAAATCTTGCTCTTACAATACATTTAAGTTGCCAAAAATGGAATGCAATGCTCGACAGAGCACAGGTTTGCAGGCAAGTTCAAAGAAATCACCTCAAGGAAGGAGTTTACCGTTGGAGAACTGGCAGGATGAAGTGAATGCATAATATTAGGATAAAACTGAGAAAGGAAAAGCCACAGCTGACCAAACATTGAAACAATTCTTTTGGAGAGAGAGCAACGTGAATTGGTGCGATGGCAATAATTTCTCCCTCAATGTCAATGAAACGAAGGAAATAGTCATCAACTTCAAGAAGTGTAGTGGGGGGCATGCCTCTGTCTACAAAGTAGAACTGGTCGAGAACTTCAAGTTTTTGTCCAGATCATCATGGGGTCCTGGTCCCCCCATGTCAGTTGAAAATTCCAGATTTATTTTCAATTCTTGCAAGTACTAACATTTCCTGTAATTTAGTTAAATAATGTCTGAAAAATCAACGTAACCCACCCGATGGTTTGCCTGTCATGTTGCTGATGATAGTAAGAAGTCTCACAACACCAGGTTAAAGTCCAACAGGTTTATTTGGTAGCAAACACTACTAGCTCTCAGAGCACTATACCTTCGTCAATGAGTGGGGAGTTCTGATCACAAACAGAGCATATAAAGGCATACACAGAATACTGATTAGAATGCAAGTCTTTACAGGTTGTGATTGAGATCGTGACAATCTTTACAGATTGCGATTTACAGACTTGCATTCTAATCAGTATTCTGTAAACTGTGCATGTTTTTACGTGCCCTGTTTGGGATCAGAACTCCCCACTTATCTGACGAAAGAGCAGCGCTCCGAAAGCTAGTGGTGTTTACTACCAAATACACCTGTTGGAATTTAACCTGGTGTTGGGAGACTTCTTACTGTATTTACCGCAGTCCAACACAGCATTTCTACAACATTGCTGATGATGCAGGGAATCTCAAATTTAGTCACAATTTGGATGTCTGCCATAGGTTTGAGACTCACTGTTCCCATCATTTTTGTTAAAGGAACAGTGAAAAACATCAACAAACTACATCAGAAAATTAACCCCGAAATTTCAAATGTTTTCAGTTCGACTGCCCGCACCCGATTCTCTGGGGCACCAGCGGGATAACATGCCAGTGTGAAACACATTTGGAATAAAGTCGCCTGCAGATGTTGGGACTCACTTGAACAATGCCTGGGGCTGTCTCCGGACATCAACACTACATCCCAACACACTACAGCGGGGAATAAGTACAGATAGACCTTCCACATTTGAAGCCCTGGAATGCATCCATATTCCAATCTCCAAAGTACCTGGAGGTCCATCTTTTTTTCTCAGCAGGTCCATTATCTGTCCATAGAATGTTATTGGAAATCCATTTGAATTTCTTTCTTCAGTGATGTTTGGTACTTATTCAACATGCTGCTTGGAGAGGGGACAGCACAACAGACTAAAGTTTAAAAGTTTATTTATTAGTGTCACAAGTGCGCTTACATTAACACTGCAATGAAGTTACTGTGAAAATCCTCTGGTCATCAGTCACACCCTAGCACCTGTTTGGGTACACTGAGGGAGAATTTAGCACGGCCAGTGCACTTAACCAGCACGTCTTTTGGACTGTGGGAGGAAACCGGAACACCTAGAGGAAATCTGCACAGATATGTGGAGAACATGTTGATTCTGCAGACAGTTACCAACCCAGGAATCGAACCCGCGCCCCTGGTGCTGTGAGGCAGCAGCGCTAACCACTGTGCCAGGTTACATGCCATTAGGCCTGCACTGTCATGGAAATGGCACAAAACAAAATTTGCATAATTAGTGAGATTGGAGCAGGCTGCAAAAATGGGAAATATTATATATTCCAGCCCCAGTCAGAGGACTTAGTCACCAGCTCAGAGAATTCCATTCCCTTATGTAACTCTTGGTAAAAGAAACTGCACTTTAGCATACAAGATTTTCAAAAGTACTGTACTCAATTCCAAAGCTTTTTATTGCTGTTAAGTCATAAACAGTCAGTGCATTAAATGGTCAAGTGCATCTCTGCCCGTTATTACTGCAGTACTGTGGATAACAAAATTGACACTGAAAAAAAGCCAATAAAATCAGATTGATGGCCCAACACAACATGGTGAATCAAGTATCATTGTGTCAAAGAGTGACTCTAATGAAAATTTGTACACATGTAGTAGATACACATGAACAATGTTTTGATTGTGCATTTCCCTGGACTTAACAGTCTGAAACATCACTGAGCAGGGCCACAAGAGTATAGGGAAAAAAATCAAATGAGGCTTCTGAGCAAAGCAATCCATTACCGATGCATTCAAAAGGAGTTGGATCCCTGTTCTGATTGCTAAATCTTTATAATGTTTGTGAGAAAAATAACCGCAAGATTTGGTATTATGCTTGATGAACATCTGAATGAGTTTGTTGTAACTTTGACTTTTGGTGCTTGTCATGTAAGGAACATAGCATCAGGAGGAGGCCATTCAGCCCATCAATCCTGCTCCACCATTCAATACTGTGGCTGTGTGACCCATTTAGGAGGGCTTTCCCTCAGGACTAAATGGTCAGGTTGGATCCTATGCAGTGTCAAGGCAAGAAGCTCAGCTAATCAAATGCAAAGGTGCGCAACACAAGTTGGAAAGGATTGGCAGTCGGAGCTAGGGAGCAGTAGTGTACAGTCACAAAGTTATTCTGCAGAACTCTATTTGCATTTATAGTTAATTGTTGCATTGGCAACAAAGTCCTTTTGTTCTGAGGTGCCTTTGAGTCATTCTTGATTTACTACAAGTATGTTCATGGTTGATCGTGCACTTCAATGCTGTTTGCACCTACAATCTCTATGACCCTTTAAGTTACTGAATATTTGAAATTTATCAATCTCTGCTTTAAACATTCCTCAATGACTGAGCTTCCACATCCCTCTGGAGTAAAGAACTCCAAAGATTCATAATCCTTTGTGTTAAGAAAGTTCTCCTCATCTCTGTTCTAAGGAGCAGACCTTCATTTTGAAAGTATGCCTCTAGGTACCAGGCTCATCAACAAAGGGAAACTTCTTACCTGTCTGTTCCTTTTAGTATTTTGTTATTTCAGTGAGTCCATCTTTCATTCTTCATGAATACAGGCCCAGTTTGCCCAACCTAAGAACGGCACAGTGGCACAGTGGTTAGCACCGCTGCCTCACAGTGTCAGGGACCCAGGATCAATTCTTGGCTTCAGTCATTGTGTGTGCAGAATTTGCACATTCCCCCCATGTCTGCAAGAGTTTTCTCGAGGTGCTCCAATTTCCTCCCACACTCCAAAGATGTGCATGTTAAATGGATTGGCCATACTAAATTGCCCCTTAGTGTCAGGGGGATTAGTGGGTAAAATACTTGGGGTTATCAGAATAGGATCTGGGCAGGAAGGGGTTATGAGGACAGGACTGAATGTTGTCGGTCGAATGCTGAGTTCCGCATTGTAGGGATTCTATGAATCTCTCTTCATAAAACATTACTGCCATCCTCAGAAGAACCCTGGTGAACATTTGCTGCAATCCCTCTTTGGCAATAATATCCTTTCAGAGATCAGGGGACCAAGTCAGTCTAACCAAGCTTCAATACAAGATTCTACTACTCTTGGTCTGTTAACAATATTTTGATGCTAAGATTTTAATGCAAAGCATTTGATTCTCACACTGATTCAGTCACATCATCGAGAGTCATAGGCTCAACTTGTCTATGCCATGCTTTTTTTTTAAACCACTAAGCTACTCCCAATTGTCTGCATTTGGCCCATATCCCTCTCTTTACCCATCTTATCCTTGTAGCTGTCTAAAATGTGGTTTTTGACAGTCATAGAATCGTAGAACCCTACAGTGCAGAAAGAGACCCTTTGGCCCATCGAGTCTGCACCGAGCACAATCCTACCCAGGCTCTACACCCAAATCCCTACTCATTTACCTACTAATCCTTCTAACCTGGGCATCCCAGGATACTAAGGGGCAATTTTAGCACAGCCAATCAACCTAACCCGTACATCTTTGGACTATCGGGGGAAACCGGAGCGCCTAGAGGAAACTCATGCAGACATGAGGAGAATGTGCAAACTCCACACAGACAGTGACCTGAGCCAGGAATCGAACCCAGGTCCCTGGAGCTGTGAAGCAGCAGTGCTAACCACTGTGCGACCGTGCCGCCTTTATTTAAATGGCTTAGCAATGCAGTATTCCAACACACGTCTAAATGAACCCAACGCTCCAGCCGTGAGTACAATATGTGTCAATCAGTTTTGAAAGCACTGAAATCATACTGCGCACTGGTGTGAATTCAGATACCCGGAGCTTTGTGCCAATAATTGGGTTCAGCGTTTGGGTGACCTGAAAACATCATAGCACAAGTATGTTCAAGGCAGAACTATCAGAAGGCAAACACATCATTATGTTTCGGGCTGGATCCCTGACCAGTTCAAGCCAGGCAGCATTCGATTTTCATTACATTTACCAACCGGTTAAACACAGTGTCAATACTTAAAAGGAGGCTGCCTAACCTGACAAACACAAGGGCAAACAGAACGATCAGTAATGCCCCCATAAAGAGTATTAAAAATAAATATTTGTATGGAATTATACTAACGGGCTCACACTGCTGTTGTTCTCGTCACAAATCAATGATGTACAAAGTCCTGGCTATTGTTTTTTCCTGCCTCTATAGATTACAGAGGATACAAGTGATCAATTCATCTGCAATATCATCTGGCTCAGGTTTATTTCTGGCATCAGTATTTATACACATTATTCGCAAAATGACATGATAAACTGCATGATAAATAGACAAGTTCATGTTCATATAATCTCTCAGGTACAAATTCTGACTAAATATGGAACACTCTGCTAAGCAACATAAAGACAATCCACATGTTGGTGTGACATGGTGGCACTATAGTCAGCGCTTCTCCCTCACAGCACCAGGGACTCGGGTTCAATTCTGGCCTCGGGTCACTGCTTTTTTGCATGTTCTCCTTGCATTTGCGTGGGTTTCCTCCCACAGTCCAAAGACGTCCAGGTTAGGCCGACTGACTCTGGTAAATTGCTCTTACTTTCAGGCAGGTTAACAGGACAAATACATGGGGTTACGGGCTAGGGGCTGGGTGGGATTGTTGTCGGTACAGACTCAATGGGCCAAATGGTCTCTTCCTTCACTGTAAGGAGTCAATGATTCTACGATATTACTTGGAAAATTAAGCATATAAATGGAATAGAGAACGTATATTGCTCTATTGCTATATCGAGGAACTATATATTATCGCTGAATTATTAATCCAGAAATTCAGGTAATGTTCTGGTGACCCAGGTTCGAAACCCACCACGGCAGATGATGGAATTTTAATTCAATAAAAGAAATCTGGAATTAAGAATCTACTGGTGACCATGAAACCATTGTCGATTGTCAGAAAAACCCATCACTGGGTTCACTGATGTCCTTTAGAGAAGGAAACTTGTCATCCTTACCTGGCCTGGTTTACGTGTGATTCCAGAGCCACAGCATTATGGTTCACTCCGAACTGCCCTCTGAAATGCCACTCAGTTCAAGGGCAACTAGAGATGTCAATAAATGCTGGCCAGCCAACAAAGCCCGTGTCCCACTCATGAATAAAAAAGAGACTGACAAATAGAAATACACAAATTGCGAAAAGTTATGGTAGAGATTCATAAAATCATAACAAATGTGAACTAAGCACTAGGGTTTCCACAAGTACAGCATTGCAAAGTAAGTTATGTTAACTTGGTCGGTTGATGTTGAAAGAAACGTGTGCAGTTCTGGTGGCTGTAATAAATTGAAGTGACTTGATGAGGCTTAAGAACAACAGGCTTTTATTGTCAATGCAACAATTAAGTGTATATACAAATAGGATCTGACAGGATAACTGTGCGATTGTACACCACTCGGCCAACTCCAACTGCTGATCCTCGCCTCAGCCCGGGATACATGCCCTCATGTTTCAATAGCTAAGTTTACCACCTCGACACTCCATAGCCTGACCAAATGGCCCTCAGGGAACGCCTCCTTATAGGGACCATGCTACATAGTAGCCATATTGTTATAAAAGACATCAGGAATTAGTAAGGCTGATAAGGAACGGTTTACAAGAATGATATCAGAACTGCAAGGTTACACCAGTCAAAAAGGCTGTGTTTCTTCTATTTTGCAAAGTGACTGACCCTAATTGAGGCTGGGAAAATTCTGAAAAAAAAAAGCTTTTGAAAGACTGAAAAGCGAGGAAAGGTGTTATGATCTATGAGGTAGAGAAAAAAGAGTAGAGGCCATTAATTTACAGTAGTCACCAAAGAAACATGAAGTGAATTCAGAAGAAACTTTATTGTCCAAACTACAAAGTGCAGTGAATGAAGCCCAGTCCATCACGCAAACCAGCCTCTCATCCATTGACTTGTTTCACTTACTGTTGCTCCAGAAAAGCAGACAGCACAATCAAGGTCCCCACACAATGTGGACATTCTCTCTTCCACCTACTTCCATCAGAAAAAAGATTCAAAAGTCTGAGGTCACGTACCAACCAACTCAAGTACTGCTTTTTCCCCGCTGCCGTCAGACTTTTGAATGGACCCATCTTGCACTAAGTGGACTCTTTCTCTGCACCCTAGCAATGACTGTAATATTCTCCACTCTCTCCTTTCCTTCTCAATGAACGGTGTGTTTTTTTTTCCTGCACAACTCACAAGGAACGATATTTTTCATTGTACACTAAAAAATGTGAGATTAATAAATCAAATCAATTTTGAATTCGCTACATCAAAGAATAGTGGAGGCAAATAACATAAATGCATTTAAGGGGAGGGTGAATAGATAAATGGGGGAGAAGGGGATTAAATGGCACAATTAAAAGAAAAAGATGGGATAAAACCATAACATGGGATGGTTGGGCTATTGCTGTGCTATATATGCTATGGAATTCGAACATAAATCTCTTGCCCTGCTTCTGACAAAGATATAATGGCTTAATTCATGTTATTAAATTTTGTGTGACTCCTTTTCTTTTAATTCATTTACAGCACATGGCATTGCTGGAAACACCAGCATTTATTGCCCATCGCTAACTGCCCTCCATTTCAGAGGGCATTTGAGAGTCAACCACATTGCTGTGGCTCTGGAGTCACATGTGGGCCAGACCAGGTAAGGATGGCAGATTTCCTCCGCCAAAGGACATTAGTGAACCAGATGGGTTTTTCCGACAATGATTTCATGGTCATCAGTAGATTCTTAATTCTACTTTTTCCTTTATTGAATTCTAATTCCACTATCTGCCATGATGGGATTTGAACCCAGGTCCCTACATCTTGCCCTGGATTACTAATCCAGTGGCAATATCACAACACCACTACCTCCCTATTGTGTTATCCATGTGCAAATTGACATTGTGTGTATGAATTATCCACTTACATCATTTTTTTGAGTCAAATTATGACAGTTCATGGGTTGATGTTTAGATTTTCTTCAAAATGGACACCAGGACATGGGAGCACAAAAATTGCCGAAGCATATTGGCAGGGTGAGAGAAGAAACAGCAGTTCCAAAGTTGAACACAGAAGCAAGCTATTTTGAGGAGGAGCTGCCAAATGATACAACAGATTTCTACATTCTTGTCATTATTGGAGTCAAAGCAAAACTGGGAATTGGTTAGGCTGGATGTTGCTCGTTACGTCCAATGTGCTCATATTTTATAAATAAAGCAACACAAGTACTCTGGCATTTCCTTAAAAATAAAGAGCAGCATCCAGGATAATCACCGTTGGGATTATATTTATTATATTTAGTTCCCCAGTGGCTCAAAAGTAGGCCGCGATGCCATAGTGAGATGCAGTCACATCAGCCTGGATTATCTGGCTGCAATGAATCTCCAGTCTGCAGGTTTGTCTGCTGGCTTGGGGCAGTTTTCTGCTGATTATGATCCTCTGAAGCATTCTAGGATATTCGACTGTGGGTTTAATTTTGCGTAGCATCTTTTACCAACACTAAGCCTATTCCTAGAATCATAGAATCCTATAGTGCAGAAGGAGGCCATTCAGCCCATCGAGTCTACACTGACCACAATCCCACCCAGGCCCAATCCCCTTAACTCCATGCATTTACTCTAGCTAGTGCCCCTGACATTGCAGGATAATTTAGCGTGGCCAATCCACCTAACCCGCACATCTTTGGGCTGTGGGAGGAAATAGGTGCACCCGGAGGAAACCCACAGAGAGAACATGCAGATTCCATACAGACAATGACCTTAGCTGGGAATCGAACCCAGGTGCCTGGCGCTGTGAGGCAGCAGTGCAAACCACTGTGCCACCATGTGTCAAACAAGATTTCAAATTAGCTGTAAAAATATTTCACATACTCTTTTGGGGTCCTGATGAAATTTTGAAAAAATACCTCTGCCCCATAATGGTGTTTAAGAGGGTGCCTTAATTGTAGAATTTGAATTGCACTTTATTTAAAAAAAAATGTAAAGTTGTCCCAGATGACCATAGGCTGCTGTCCCCTTCAAGGGGAGAGCTGACTGATTTAACCTAAGGATTACCACACCTCAGGCGAGGGACAAGGTCAAGAAGTCAGGGCCTTCATGAATAACCTCAGCCGGTACAGGAATTGAACCCAATCTTTTGGCATATCTCTGTATCACAAACCAGGTGACCAGCTGACTAAGCTTTATTGTGTTATTGTTTTGTGTTGGCATAACATCTAATGTTGCCAACAAAGAACCATGTCACTCAATCACTGATGTACCAAAATTTTACATAGCCCACATAATATATGACAGATGTAGGTGTTGAGATTCAGTCAAGTCCTCATCATTATCTTGGCCATTTTTACAGTTTAACTTTGACACACTAGTTTTGAGTTAGCTTTTATTGCAGTGCACATTGTGCAGGATGGGGACGATGTTCTTTTCACAATTTGTGCAGCTGCACAGAATATGGATAATGCAAGCAGTAGTTACATAATAAAACTCTCAGTGACATATGGTCCAAAATCAATTGCTATCGTGTAAAAATTACAAATACAGCCTCCAGTCTTGGTAGTACATTGTTACACCTACTTTCACCTTCAACCACTTCCTTCCATCGGGAAAAAGATATAAAAGTCCGAGGGCATGTACCGGCCGACTCAAAAACAGCTTCTTCCCTGCTGCAGAGTTCCAAATGGATCTACCTCGCATTAAATTTTCCCCTGAGCTATAACTGTAATACTACACTCACTCCTTTCCTTCTCTTTGAACAGTATGCTTTGTATGGCACGCAAGAAATAACATTTTTCACTCCATACTTATACATTTGAAATACATTATTCCACAAGGCAAGTCTAATATGTGGCATAGAACATAGAACATAGAACATAGAACATTACAGCACAGAACAGGCCCTTCGGCCTTCGAAGTTGCGCCAACCAATATAAAAAACAATGCCCCTCCAAACTAAACCATTCCCTTCTCTTCCATATACTTATCAACTAACCTCTTAAACGCCACCAAACTTGGCGCATCTACAACTGCTGCAGGCAGGGCATTCCACTCCCGAACCACCCTTTGGGTAAAGAACCTACCTCTGATATCCGTCCTATAACTATCACCCCTTAATTTAAAGCTGTGTCCCCTCGTGCTAGCTTTCTCCATCCTAGGAAAAAGGCTATCACTGTCCACCCTATCTAAACCTCTAATCATCTTATATGTTTCGATTAGGTCCCCTCTTAGCCGCCTCCTTTCTAACGAAAACAACCTCAAATCCCTCAGCCTCTCTTCATAAGACCTGCCCTCCATACCAGGCAACATCCTGGTAAACCTCCTCTGTACCCTCTCCAATGCCTCCACATCTTTCTTATAATGTGGGGACCAGAACTGCACACAATACTCCAAGTGCGGCCGCACTAGAGTTTTGTACAGTTGCAACATGACGTTGCGGCTCCGAAATTCAATCCCCCTACTTATAAAAGCTAAGACTCCATATGCCTTCTTAACAACCTTCTCGACTTGACTGCCTTGGCAGGTAATCAAAAAGGCAGGATTTAGCAGAGGGGTGGGAGGGCTGATGGAATTAGGTGAGCATTGAAATCCAAAGTTGCAACCTATTACTCAGGGCTCTGATACAGACTCTGCCCTCCTCCACTCCCCTCCCCCATTTCTGAATTAACAATAACTGAAGTCAGTCAGAGAATCTCAAATTTGTTACCACCATATCACTGTTTGAAACACTGCAACAGGTTTCATTGTGTTCAGTCACCGTAACTTGGTTTTTAATATTATAATCAATAAAATATGACCAAGGGATGACCTTGAAAATATAATTTAAAGTCATAGAATGCAGTTGAATGATTTATGAGATTAGAATATCTTTCAAGTAACTTTTTTGAAAACAGATTTTTCTCAATATTTTAGCATCTATCTTCACGCTGTGTGCCTTTCTCTTTACTTTGCCACGTATAAGCATTTTGAAAAGTCATTTTATTTTGTGGCTCTTGCTTTCCTGTTCATCTGTGAGAATCCTTTAATTTGATTGGCTGCTCGGACAGCCTGATACATTTACTCCAGTTCCAAACTGTTAATTCCCAGTTAGAAATACTGCAATCTAGTCCCACTTCACAGAGATAGAGCAGAAAATTCTCATGATAGTGAGACTTAATATATGATCAGTGAAATACCCACCCACAGCAAGATCAGAAAGCAGGATTAAAATTGAACCATCTGCACAGAAGTGGGCAATCATATCGAGTTAGGAGCATTGGAATTAAGCACAACATGACCATGTTTTAAAAACTGTCACAGATTCATTGAGGTTTATAGACCAACTTGTCCACGCCACCCAATTTTTACCATTAAGCTCGTCCTAATTGCTCGTATTTAGCCCCTATCCCTCTATACCAATTTTACACATGCAACTGTCTAAATGCCTTTTAAAAGATAAAATTGCATCCACCTTTACTAATCTGGCAGTTCATTCCATACACTCACCACCCTCCCTATGAAAAAATTGTCCCTTTGGACCTTTTGTATCTCTCCCCCCTCAGCTTAAACCTATACCCTCTAGGTTTAAGGATCCCTACCTTTGGGAAAAGATGTTGACTATCTACCTGATCTATGCCCCTCATTATTTTATAGACCTCTACAAGATCACTCCTAAGCCTCCTAAGCTTTGGCCCAGTCTATCCAGCCTCTGCTTAAACTCAAACCATCAAGCCCTGGTAGCATCCTTGTAAGTCCTTGCACTCCTTCTAAGTTTAATAATATCTCCCAGTCACCTGATGAATAGGCAAAGCCCCAAAAGCTGGTAGTGTTTGCTATCAAATAAACCTGTTGGACTTCAACTTGGTGTTGTGAGACTTCTGACAATAATTGCTGGCCAGCCAGTGACACACATGTCCCAGGAATGAACAAATGAAAAAGACAATTATGGATGCAATTGGCTATTTCAGCATCAACCTTTTGAGATTTAACCTTATGCAAGAACCTACCATGCAGTATCCTGTCAAAGACCTTGCTAAACATGTTGTCAAAAATCGATGGCACTGCCCTCATCTGCCTTCTTTGTTTTCTCTTCAAAAAAGTCAATCAAAGTCGTGAGACGTCATGAACCCATGCTGACTGTCCCTAATCAATCCTTGCCTCGTAAGTCCCTGTCAATTCTATCTCGTTGGCCAGTCTGATGGTAGTGAGTTATTGTTGATGTTTGCTCACAAAGTCAGTTACAGATTTCCCTATTCTCAGAATATCTTCTGACAACTTACCCACTACAGACATTAGGCTCATCATTCTGTCGTTCCCAGGCTTTTCCCTGCAACCCTTCTTAAACAAAGGTACCATATTTGTTACCCTCCAATTTTCAACATCTCATCTGTGACTGTTAATGATTCAAATATTTCTGTGAAGGAATCCATAATTTATTTGCTAGGCTCCCTCCACAACCTGGGATACAGTTCATCAGGTCCCTTGGTGTGCTTTAAGACTTCCAGCACCTCCTTCTCTGTAATATATATACTCCCCAAGAAATTACTACTTATTTTCCCAAGTTCTCTAATATCCATGTCAAAGCTCTTTGGATTCTCTTTTGCCTTATCAGCCAAAGCAATCTCGTTTCCCTTTTTTGCCTTCCTGATTTCTCTCTTAACTCTACTCTGACATCATTTATATTCTTCAAGGGATCTACATGATGCCATCTATGCATGTCACATGCCTCCTTATATTGCTTTCCTTGTTGATATTATGGTGGCAGTGGTTTGCATTGCTGCCTCACAGCACCAGGTACTCGAGTTCAATTCTAGCCTTGGGTGACTGTCTGTGTTCTCTCTGTGCCTATGTGGGTTCCTTCCACATGCTCCAATTTCCTTCCACACTCCAAAGATGTGCCATTAGGTGGATTGGCCATGCTAAATTGCCCATAGTGTCTAGAGATTTATAGGTAAGGATAAGCCATGGTAAATGCAAAGGATTACGGAGTGGGCACGGACTTTGATGGGATGCTGTTTTGGAGTAAGTGCAGGCTCGATGGGCCAAATGGCCTCTTTCTGCACTGTAGGGTTTCCATAATTTTGATGCTGACAAAGAAGGATATGCAGACTAGCCCAAATGGGATCAGATATTCAACCTTTTTCATACAGACTTTAAACTCAAACACACAACTCACTCTCATGAAAAAATACACATAGCTTTTGGCAGGATTTGTAGCAAAATGCATTAGTTAAAAGCACCCATCTAAGTCTGAAAAGAGGAATGTTTTTCTTTTCTTTTGAAAAGGAAGGGCAAAATCATTTGAGATGAGTTGACCAGGAAGTGTTCTTTTAAATAGAAGCTAGCTTTAATATAACTAAGTTGAATAGTTCTGCAGAAGTCTGCATAAGTTTCACATATATTGAGCATATAAATTTGCAACTAATTGTCTCTTTGACAAGTCACACATTCCAGAAATGACAGTTTGTGTGTGGAAAGAAATGGGAATTCTAAATTACAAATGGAAAGGCTCTGTTTCTGATTCATAATTCTGTCAAAGATGCGTGCATTTGTTCACACAGTTTAATGCAAATCAATTTATTTTCTAAATAAAAAGGCCTTGTTATAATTGGTTTTTAAATTAATAACTTTTCTCCCCTCACAATATTGTATGATTTGAAATGCTGCCATTTCTATTTCTGTAACAACAGTAAAATAAATAAAAGTTCACAATATACTAGAGATTTCAACAACAATGCTACTTGTTAATCAATGTGAGAATAATGGAGCTTGGGGCAAACTGTCATAGAAAAATCTTAAAAATAAAGTTCAGCTTCACATATTTGACATTGCAGTGCTCAGGTTATTTCATGTTTAAAACATTTCTTTCTCAAAGTCAGTCTAACTGTTCCATTATTCTTATTTACTTGGGATAGCTGCAATCAAACAGTAAAGCTTGAAGTTTAAAGTTTATTTATTAGTGTTACAAGTAGGTTTACATTAACAATGCAATTAAATTACTAAGAAAATCCCTGAGTCGTCATACTCTGGCACCTGTTCGGGTACACTGAGGGAAAATTTAGCTTGGCCAATTCACCTAACTGAGAGCAGACAGAGGAAACTCATGCAGACATGAGGAGAACATACAGACTCTGCACAGATAGTGACCCAGGCTTGGAATCAAACCTGGTTCCTTGATGCTGTTAATTCCAACCAAACTCCCATTCACCATTAAGGATTGTCCAAGACCAGGTCAATGTGACTCATAGACTCTGTAACATCCATTGGAAATTAGCCAGGATTGTCACTCGAACATCTGTCAACAATTTGATACCAGTTTAATAACCGACCATTTCAAGAGTTTGAAAATAATCAATTATCTTAATTATTAATCAAAGTCTCTGAACTACTGGCCTATTTTTCCAAAAGAATGTGATTTCAAACAGAATGTAGAAGTTTGGTGAGCGGAGGGAAATGTAATTATCTTTCTAAAACTCGAATAATCTTCGTTTTAACATTTAACTGCAATTAGTATTTAAATTCCACATTTCATCTAGGACATAAGTAGAGAGATAGAAGCTATTCATTGGCAGCAGATGAAATAGTTAATTAAGGAAATTTGCTTAGAAACATAAAAAATAGGAGCAGGAATAGGCCATTTGAGCCTGTACCACCATTCAATACGATCATGCATTTTCAGTATCCCACTCTCTCTTTCTCTCCACACCCCTTGATCCCTTGGGCCACAAGGGCCATGTCCAGCCCCCTCTAGAACATGTCTAACCAACTGGCCCTAGCAAAGTTCTGTGGTGGAGAATTCCACAGATTCACAACTCTCTAAGTGAAGAGGATCTTCCTCATCTCAGTCCTGAACGGCTTAACTGTTATTCTTAGACTGGTGACCCATAGTTCTGAATTTCCCCAACATTGGGAACATTATTCCCATGGTCAGCCTATCCGGTCCCATCAGGACTTTACATATTTCATTCTTCTAAATTCTAGTGAGTACAAGACTTGTCCATCCTGTCTTGAAATGGTCTGCTGCATCTGGGCTTAGCCAAATCCTTTGATGAGAACATATATAAATTCAGCATTCCATGTGTGATGAGGGCAGTACTGAGTGTGACTTCAGTGTGTAGAAATTTGGTGAGTTGAGGAAGTTTGATAAGGAAGCGAGGAAGGTACTCTTTTGTTTTATCTAACTCTTTCACGCCTTAAGAATTGGTTTCTGCTCGATCTCATGTAAGAAAGATAGATATTGGTGAGTATCCAATAAGTGATCAAGGTCTATTTTCCTGTGGTTTAAAACAGTACTGGAATTTGTGATAAGATTCATAAAGATTCAAAAGAAAATAAATAGATAATTAAGTAATTAATTAAACCTCATACATACGGCAAGACAAATGATGTGTCATGGCTGCAGCATGTGGGGCTTTGTGGGCACTGGTGTTGTCCAGGACATGCATGTCTGTAAGTGACTGTTTGTGGCTTGAGGAAATTTGACTCAGAGTCATTGAGTTGAAGGCACAGTGGTTGGCACCGCTGTCTCACAGCGTCAACAACCGGGGCTCGATTCTGCCCTTCAGTCACTATCTGGGTTGAGTATGCACACCCGTGAGAGCATGGGGTTCCTCCGGGTGCTCTGGTTTCCTCTCAAAGCTGTGCGGATTAGGTGGATTGGCCATGCTAAATTGGCCTTTAGTGTCAGGGGGCCAGCAGGGTAAATATGTAGGAGACAGGGCTCGAGAGCTATTGTTGTTGGTGCAGGCTCAATGGGCCAAATGACCTCCTTCTGCACTGTAAGGATACTATGATTCTATGGAGGTTGAGCAGCGGACACTATGATGCATCAGGGAGGAACAGAGTTACTTGGACACTTTTGTTACTGAAGTCACATCCCTTAGGATAGGGTCCTCTCGTTTGGAAAGTGGTGTCAGAGTCTGGTGGCTGCTGGCGAGGCCATGCCAGGGTATATGATACTGCGGGGACTGCAGAGCATCCAGGAGTGGGGCTGCTTGGGAAGAGTGCTTGGAGTCCCATGCTAGTCAGGCTTCTGGCAAAGGCACTGGGAAATGAGGATCACATACTCAGTGGGCCAAAAGGCCTTTCTCATGCAGAACAACACTCTGAGCCCCTGGGAGGACAGTGGTGTGTGGTGGTGGTGGTGGTGGTGGGGGGGGGGGGGGGGGGGGGGGGGGGGGGAGAATTGAAAGGCTGATGGCTGGAAGAGGGGGTGTAGGCGTGGGATCATTGGGTAGGTAATGCCGGGGCTGTGCCTAGGCCGTCATGGGTTGTGACAGGGGATGCCAGAGGGGTTCGAGGCAGATGCAAGGGGTCAGGTGCTAGAAGTCCAGGGGATGTCAGGAAGTGGATCAGCATAGACATTGCAACAGACAGCACTAATATCAAGACACGATGGGCATTCACCCTTGCTGCCTGAATGTGGTCATTCACTTTCGTTTGGCAGAGGGGGCCAGTTCTCCGTGTCAGTGCGCATGTACCCAGTGCCACTGGAACCACCCTCCAGGCCTCACTGCTGGCCCCATCTCCGGGTCCCTCCTCTCCTGCGTGCAGCACAGCCCAGCTCTCTCTCACTCAGTGAACCTCAGGGTTACTCTATGAGGTGTCATCTTCCTAGTGTGACTTCCAGTTTGTCCATCGCTAGTGCTTATATGGAGCTCGCTCTTGTCAACACAACGCAGTTGTGACCGCTTTGGATGAGTCACATGTCCATACTGGCGAGAATCACATGGAGGCCGTTTAATTGCAGTGAGTGCTGTAATATTGCAATCTGTGGCTCGCCAAATGCACAAATAAACTTCTGTTTTCTCACTCATTCGATGCTTAGAAATTTTTTGCCCGATTGTGATGGTGAGAAAATCAGAGCTATCAGGCACAGACGGGACAGCAATCATTTCACACTTAGTGCACTGAAATAAGCCCCAAGTGAAACACGCTAGGATGGAGTCTCGAGGATTGTGCCTCACCAGAACTGGCTCACAGCTGTGCACTGTTAAACAAGAGGGAGCGTCATTCAAACACTTCTTCTGCATTCTCAGCCAGTCACGCCAGCAGCTTGGTAGCATGGAGTGTGGTGCCATGCTTGATGGAAGCTTCTGGATGCAGTGGAGGGGAGGCAGGCCTCCCTGTACCCGCAAGTGGTAGAAAACCAACAAGCAGGGTAGCAAAAGTGACTTGGGATGCAGTGGCTGCGGCAGCCAATGATCTGACGCTGAAGATTGGTGAGAAATGCTGAGAGAAAATGAATACCCTCATTCAAGCTGCAAGGGGGAGTGTCCATCTGTCACATCGCAGCATTAGTCCCGTCATACCAGAAATATCCACATCATGGAAACATAGCAGGAGGAGGCCATTTGGCTCTTCCAGCCGGTTCTGCCATTCATCACGATCATGGTTGATCGTCTGTCTCAATATAGAAACATCTGTCCACTCGCCATCATCCTTGCCATTCCAGCATTTGAACCCCCTATATCTGTACACTCCCTCCGCACCCCTCTCCCTGCACCCCCTTCCATATCCCCACATCTTTCCCCATCTGCACTCCCCCCATACCCCTCTCGCACCTTACCACTCCCATGCCTCTATCCAGCATCTCCCTCAAATCCCTCTGGTGCTCCTCATTGCACCCCTCTTCCTGTCGAGGTACAGTGCCAGCATACATTACCTATCCACTCCTCATCAAGCCCCTGTCTCTCAGACCCATCAGCCTTTCAAACATCGCCTTTTGTCTGTATAGAGCACATGTCTCATCAAGAAATACATGGTGAAGAAGATGCCAAAAGCCCATGTGTCCTGAAAGGTTCCCTCACCCCCATCCACACCCTATCCCACACCATTGCAGTGGTTCTATTCATCCTTTTGCACGCTGGAGGTTGGAGCTAAATGGTGCTCACCTCCTCACTCACCCTTACCATTATGGTACCTAGACCATACTTCAAGGGACCAGTAGTGATTTGCACCTGAGAGGGGGGTGGGGGGGGGGGGGGGTGGTGGAGGTGAGGGAGATAGTGATTTCATGCCAAACTCACTAATGAGATTGAAGTCCAATCAATCTCATGCTAATCTCCCTTTCTGGGCACGATCCGGTTTGTCCCAGGAGAAAGGGAGCGGGATGATTGCAAGCCGTTTGGCACTGGATGCAAAACCCATTTTCAGGCCCCCACGCAATTTTCCGGGATTGATGCAATTTGCACCAGGCACGATGAGGCTGGAACATCGCTCTCTTTCAATTTCAATTGCAAGGTGAATTTTTATGGTTTGTTTGTCTGACTCAGATACAATTGAATCGAGACACCATAGCTTTATACACTGCGTAAATATTGAATTTGTATAAGAGGTCTGCAATTCAAACTGGGGAATTTCATAGATAATTTACCAAAGTCCCTTTTACCTCCATTGATTTGATTTATCATTATCTCATGTATTAGGATACAATGAAAAGTATTGTTATTAAGCAACTCCCAAAGCCACTATTACACTCAGCAGCATCTCTCGCTTGATTGTTATGACTATTCTGTTTTTCCTTGTTGGACTCTCCCTCGCTTGCGATTGATCCAGCCCACACACTGGTCACTCACCCTTCTCAACAGAACTAAAGCAATGCCAGTCTTCTTAACGCACTGCCCACACAGTATGAGGAGTCCATCCAATTAACAGCTCTCTATTTCAGCACTATTTCCACACTGTGTTTCCATAGTTTTTCTGTGCAGTCACCGCTCTGCAACTTCAACACTCTCTGAAGATGCAAACTTGTTGAGGTCTGACCAAAATGTTCAGGGTCATCTCAGGCCACACAACACAATCTGGGGCTGGCCACCATGCTACATCCGCACTCAATCTTGCTGCCACGCTATCATCTCACAACTGCCACCATATTGCATTTTATTCAAGTAATATAAAGTCACCAATCCCCTTTGATGAAGAAGGCATTCATCATGCTTGGTTTCATGGGTCAGAATATTGAACACAGGAGTTAGGATATCTTGTTGAAGTTATACAAGACATTGGTAATGCCACACATGGAATACTGTGTACAGTTCTGGTTTCCTATTATGAAAAGGATATTATTAAATTGGAAAGAGAGCAAAAAAGATTTATAAGAATGCTACCAGGATTTGATGGTTTGAGTTGTGAGAGGCTGGATTGACTGTGACTTTTTTTTTTCTGTGGAGCATAGAAAGCTTAGGGCTGGTCTTATAGAGGTCTATAAAATAATGAGGGGCAGAGAAGAGGGAGATACTCAAAATCATTTCCCAAAGGTAGGGGAGTCTAAGACAATAGGGCGTAGATTTAGGAAGAGAGGGGAGAGATACAAAAGGGTCCAAGGGGCAATTCTTTTTACTCAGAAGGTGATGAGTGTCTGGAATGAGATGCCAGAAGGAGTAGTAGAGATGGGTACAAGTTTGTCTTTTAAAAAACATTTTTCAGTTACATACTATGGTATTGAGGGATATGGGCCAAACATGGGCAGTTAGGACTAGCTTAGTGGTTTAAAGAGAAGGATGGCATGGACAAGTTGTGCCGAAGGACCTGTTTTCATGCTGCAAACCTCTACGACTTTAATCATGCAGAAAGTTTTGTGTAAACACTTTGTGGGTGCATTTATTTAATGTAAAAACACGTATACATGGAGAGTAACAGTAGTGTTGTGTGAGCTGTGTTCTGCTCATAGGCCAAAGTTAAAACGAGGCTGGGCCAAATGACACACTTCCCCTCTTTTGAAGATATGCTGCTATCCCTTAAACATATATTACAACATGTCTTACAGACTTGAATAAAGATTTTTAGTCTAGAGAGTCACTTGCAATCAGACTTTGCTCCAAATCATTATTGGGACTCTGAAGATAATAATCAGGCTCATGAAACTTAAAAGCTATGATGTCAAGCTGTACAACTATGTCTGGAATTACAAATTAAACAGGTCAAAGTTTCAATATGCTGACTATTGGTATTTTCCTTTGCTGGAGATTGGTGATCTGACTCATTGTGAAGTTAAATATTTGTGCAGGTGTTTCTCCAAGAGCAGTTTCAGGGAAAACTTCCTACATTTACAGTTAGAGGGCAACTAATTTGGCACTGACAAACACAATCCTCTTCAAAACAGATGGGGATGTGCACTCCAAATGGCCCCGAACCTGACTGAATGACTCAAGAACAGCTTCTTCTCTGCTGCCAACAGACTTTTGAATGCTCCTATCACATGTTAAGGTGATCTTTCTCTTCACTCTATCAGTAACTGCAGCATTATCTTCTGCACCCTTTCCTTTCCTTCTCCTCTTTGTACTGTGGGAAGCCAACCTTTTTAATCTTATTTTTCTTTTATAATTTTTGTAACATTTTAAACAATGTATTTGTACTAATGCTCTCTCACGGGGTAAATCTTGAGTATAGTACGTAAGAAACAATACTTTTAAAAGTTTATTAGTGTCACAAGTAAGCTTACATGAACATTGTAAATTTAAGTTCCTGGGAAAATCCCCGAGTCACCGCACTCTGGCACCTGTTTGGGTACACGGAGGAAGAATTTAGTACGGTCAATGCGCCTGACATCTTTCAGACTGTGGGAGAAAACCAGAGCATCCAGAGGTAACCCACACAGACATAGAAAAAGCATGCAAACTCCACACAGACAGTGACCCAACATTCAGATCCCTGGCGCTGTGAGGCAGCAGTGCTGACCACTGTGCCACCTTGCTGCACATACTTTTCACTGTATCCCAATGCATGTGACGATAATAAATTAATCCAATTCAATCAAGTACACCCAGAGCTTACGCAAAGGCCCAACCAACCTGTCTTGAATGATCTGGTACTGAATCATTTTACGTTATGACTTGCTCTAGTTTTCTATTTTAAAATGTCCTCATTCTCTTTCTTTCCATGATTTGATCAATACAGGAATTAAATTAATGAAATCTGGTGCCTTTACCCGGTCTGGCGTACACGTGGCTTCACAGCCATTGCAACGTGGTTGACTCTCAGCTGCCCTCGAGCAACGAGGGATGGACAATAAATGCTGGACAGCCAGTGACGCCCATGTCTCACGAATTAATAAAAACAAAGCTTCGAATTCATAAAAAAAAATGTAGCCTGCAAACATGTTCAAAATATGTAATCTGTATTAAGATCCTAGTGTAAAAAATGGTACATTGTTAATACAAGTGGCTTTTGACAGCATTTGTGGTTTCAATGCTTTTAACACTTTGCATTCATTAAGAAGGTGTCTTTTTAAATATAGATTTCACTGATGTTCAACAGGAGATAATTCTGGAGCCTGGTTTGCTTATAGCCAGTATGTGATGGTTACCCTATCGATTTCTATCTATTTGAGGTTTATATTTCTGTACACATCTTTCCTGCTGGGAGGCATTGTTCCGGTTTCTGCTCCTCTCAATGTCGACTGTACAACCCTGAATAGTGGCTGATTTTTGTTCTTACTCCTCAGTTTTGGTCAAAGTTATGGTACGGGGCAGAACATAAGAAATAGGAGTAGCAATAGGCCATCCAGCCCTTCGAGCCTGTCCTGCCATTCGACAAGATCATGGCTGATCTGAAGTGAATCAGTTCCACTTTCCCGCTTTCTCTCCACAACCCTTAATTCCCTTGTCCATCAGAAATTAGAAGCAAACGAAACACTTGAATATTGTTTGCCAACATCTCAACCTTCTTCATTTGCTACTGCCACTCACCTTGATATGAGGGGACATTCATTTAGATGACCATTCCTAAGAACATAAGAAATAGGAGCAGGAGTTGGCCATCCAGCCCTTTGAGCCTGTCCCATCATTCAATAAGATCATGGCTGATCTGCAGTGGTTCAGTACCATTTTTCTGCTTTCTCCCCATAACTCTTAATTCCCTTGTCAATCAAAAACCTATCCACTCTTGACTTGAACATATTCAGCGAGGAAGCCTCCACCACTTCATCAGGCAGAGAATTCCAAAGATTCACCATCCTTTGCGTGGAGAAATTCCTCCTCAACTCTGATTGAACGCACCCCTGCCCCTGCCAATCTTGAGGCTGTGCCCTCTAGTCCTGCTTTCTTTGCTAAGCAGGAAGAGTCTCTCAACCTCTACCCTATCCATCCCCTTCATTATCTTATACATTTCTATAAGATTCCCCCCTCAGCCTTCTAAACTCCAAAGAGAACAAACCTAGCCTATTTAGTCTCTCCTCATAATCCAATGCCCTCATCTCCGGTATCAGCCTAGTGAACCATGACCTTGATAAATAGCCTTTCCTTTTAACTGGAGATATGACTCAAATTCTGATCTGTGGAATAGGCTGGTCATACGAACCCAATACATTCCACTCTTTACTCAGACACACCAGCTACTATGATAGCACAGTTGGCATTTCTGCCTCATAGCGCCAGAGGTTTGATTTTGAATACCGGTCTGGGTGACTGCCGACGTGGAATCTACACATTCTCTCTGTGCCTGCCTGGGTTTCTTCCGTGTACTCAGTTTCCTCCCACAATCCAAAAGCCATGCTGGGTAGGTGCATTGACCATGCTAAATTCTCACTCAGTGTACCCAAACAGGCACTGGAGTGTGACGACTTGGGAACTTTCAGAGTAACTTCATTGCAGTGTTAATGTAAACCGACTTGTGACACTAATAATTAAACTTAAAAACCTTCCCAGTTGTGATGTTCATGTATTTTTCAGAGATGTTTTTTAAATCATGCTCTCACAACCTTAGCTGATATAATTGCTGCCAAGTTGTCCATCAGGTATCCTTTCATTGCTTCTTAAGTGGTTTAAATGGAGGACTGCGTATTTTTATTTTGGGATGTTTATGATTCTGCATTGTTTGGAGGACAACTGGGTGACAGGTCAGGCGACAGAAACACGTTCGTTTTGCAACTTTCAGCTGCTGTTTAGTTTAGTTTTTAGAAGAGACATCGAGCTGGAATCTCTCTCTGGTTTTGGAAATTCTGCTGGTTAACTGAAAGTAAGACTTATTACTTTCTTGGAGTAAAGAATCTGCTGTTGGTGCCCTGACCAGAGTCTCTCTCCCTGGTGTTCTGGGAAGCTGTTCTGACTTCAAACTATTCTGGGTGTACCAAAAGGATTGCTAAAATTACAAAGCTGAGAGTTTTCAATTCTCTAACCCAAAGGGCTCGGTCCCTATATTACCTGAGCATTTGTTTTTTAACAAATGCATAGTTTTAACATTTGTGTTAAAACTATGGAAAGGATTTTGTCTGTGGCAAGAGTTTTTTGTTTGATTGGACCATCTTAGATATATTTGTTAAGGGCTATATGTAATTGTGTTATTTTGTTTTTGTGTGTAATTGATAAAAGTTGTTGACTTTCTTTCCATAAATAAACTTCAGTCGATAAAAGCTCCCCAGTGGGTCATTTGCATCATATCTGAAGTGAAACATATCATGCTTATCCTAGCTAAGTTCAAAGTGCAAAACTTATGATCCAGGCGGACTTCATAAAACATTTTGCAGTTTCTGACTTGAATTATAATACAGTTCAGCTCACAGCTTCATCTAGAACTTGCACATCAATAATGCAGAAATAGTAAAAACAAAAGGTGTAGGCCACAAAAGCTTTACAGATGGGGGCACATCATACTCACTCTGTGGTATTTATCTAATGTCCTTTTATAAGGACGAAATGAACAAAGTAAATTAAATCCTTTTGACAGGAATCTCTCAAGGAGGTTTGAGGGAATAGTGGGGTCAAGGAAAATCATCTTATTTCCAGTCTTGCCCGAGGCTTTGCAGTTCAGTATTTGAGGGTTTTTACCATGTGATTCAATTGAGAATTTTCTATTATTTTCAGTATACTGAAGACTTGGATCACTTCCTTTCACAGTCTCCCACGAAAACAATTCCAATTTCCTCAATCCACTTTGACTCAGTACTTTGAATCACCACAACACTATTTCAGAGAACAAATCCTGACCTAATCCATTAATGTCTTTTCTAATGTGACCAAATTGGCATTTGATGCTTTGAAAGGTTAGCCATTACATGAATCAATTCCAGCCTCCCAGATTACCCGGATCCACTACAGTTCACCTATCACTGCAATAAGTTCACAGCAGACACCATCTCCCTGGCACGACACTTAACCGTGGAATATCTGGACAACAAGGACACTAATGTTAAACTCCTGTTGATTGACCACAGCTCAGTTTCAACACCATTATTCCTCCAAAACTCATCTCCAAACTTGTGGCCTGGGGTTCAACTCCTCCTACTGTGATCGGGTCCTAGACTTCCTATCCCACAGACTGCAATCAGTAAGGATAAGTAAGAACCCTTCCCCCACAAACAACCTCAATACTGGTGCCCCACAAGGCTATGTCTTCAGCCCCTTATGATGACTGTGTGGCCTAAATCCCCTCCAACTCAACTTTTAGTTTGCTGATGATACCACCACAGTGGGTTGGATCTCAAACGATGATGAGATGGAGCACAGCAAAAAGAGAGAGTCTGGTGAGCTGGTGCAATGACAACAATCTGTCCATAAATATCAGCAAAATAAAGGAGATGTTCATTGACTTCAGGAAGTGTCGTAGAGAGTATGCTCCGGTATACATCAATGGGGATGAAGTAGAAATGGTCAAGAGTTTCAAATTTCTAGTTGTCCAGATCACCAGCATCCTGTCCACTTCCCTCCAAACTGATGTTATAGTAAAAAAGAAACACTAATGTCTCTATTTCTCAGGAGATAAGGAAATTTGGCATGTCACTCCCAAACTCATCAATTTTTAAAGATGCATTCTTGTATCACAGCTTAGTGTGGCTCCTGTTCTGCCCAAGACCATAAGAAACTGCAAAGGATCATGAATGAAGCCCAGTCCATCACACAAACTAACCTCCCATCCACCAACTCTGTTCATTCTTCCTGCTGCCTCAAAAGCAGCCAGGATAATCAAGGATCCCATGTGTCCTGAACATACTCTCTTCCACCTTCTTCCGTTGGGATAAAGTTACAAAGCGCTGAAGTCACATACCAATCGATTAAAGGACAACTTCTTCCCTGTTGACATCAGACTTTTGAATGGAGCTACTTTGCATTAAACTGATCTTTCTCTCCACCCTAGCTATGAATGTAGCGCTAGTGTTACATTCTAGCGTTAGCAGAACGTAACGCTACATTCTGCACTCTATCTTTTCCTTTTGTATGTGTGGTGTGCTTTGTCTGTGTAGCGCACAAGAAACAATACGTTTTTTTTCCGTACAGATACATACATATGACAATAATAAATTAAGTGAAAATATTAGATTGCCAATGAATTCACAAGGATTAAATCTTCCATTTGTCAAATGTCTTGGGGATTATCAGGTATTGAGCAAGATTTCATTACAAATCAACTCTGATTTGTGAAAATGAATTTGATTTCTCCACATGATAAACACAAGAAATTGGTATTGTGCACTTAATTCTAGCGTATATTTCATAACACGAAATATCCAAGATAGATGCTACATGTGCTTGCATTTTCTCATGTGATACGAGTTTGACATTGAGTGAGGAAAGAAGGACATTCAGTGGTGTTGGGAAGAAGTATGTATTTTATTGTTTATTTTGAGGCTGGGACAAAGCTGCTCATCTCGTGAAGAATGTCTAGACAATGGTAGGTAATTGACATTGAGAGATATTGATGAAATAAACTTGGAAGGTCCAAGGAGGGCAGGAAGAGTTGGTAAGGTCAAAGGAAATGAATGTGTGAAAAATGATATTAGCACTAGTGTTCTGCGTTAACCAAAACTATTCACTCGTGAAATCAATGAGATACTGGTGAGAAAGCAAGTTCCATATGACTTGGGGTGGGGCAGAAAGGAAATTCAAATTTGATCAGAGCCGTGAGTTGACAAAGATGTCATGGACACAAGACGAAAGGACTCTTAATGATGCCAACAGGTATTGAAGAGTATAATAGCAACAAAAGTAGGGCTAGCAGAATGTGTTAATAGGAGAACAGAAGTCATTGCTTAGTAGAAGCAAAACTGAACAACAACAGACAGTGACCATGTATCCATACAGACTAGAAATGTTGACTGTTTCTCTCTCTGCACAGATCATGGAATCCCTACTTTGCAGAAGAAGTCACTCGGCCCATTGAGTCTGCACCAACTCTCTGACAGAGCATCCTCTCCATGCCTTCTCCACCACCCCATCCCCACAAACCCTACACATTTACCTTGGCTGTCAGATCTAACCTGCATATTGGAGCACTAAGGGGCAATTTTGCATAGCCAATTTACCGAACCTGCACATATTTTAACTATGGGAGGAAGCCAGAGCACCTGGAGGAAACCCATGCAGACATGGGGAGAACATGCAAACAGTCAACCAGCCAAAGCTGGCACCATAAGGTAGCAACGCTAGCCACTATGCCACCATGATGCCCCATGCTACCAGACCTGCTGAGTTTATGCAGCATTTTCTGTTTTTATTTCAATGAGATCCAAGTCAGTTTAAAGCTTTGATTCGACAACAGTAACAATTACTCTGATTTCTTTTCTTACACTGAAAGATCAAATTTAGATTCAATGAGCTTTGAAATATAAAGCCATTAACAGCCACAAATCCAGCAACTGACACGATCTGGTCAACACAAGTGAACTTTAGGCTTGCCAAGAAGCTCATGAATATTTTAGTCAATCCTTGTCAGGATATTGGCTGGGATCCCAACATCTGTGAACAATGAATAAAAGAATTCCACACTCTAAGTTGAAGCTTCAAATACAGATGCACAAATTAACCTGTTTCATCATCTGATAAGAATGTAGCTGATTTATAAGAACATAAGAAATAGGAGCAGGAGTAGGCCATCTAGCCCCTCGAGCCTGCCCCGCCATTCAATAAGATCATGGCTGATCTGAAGTGGATCAGTTCCAATTTCCTGCCTTCTCCCCATAACCCTTAATTCCCTTCTATCTTTCTCTTGCTATCCCCTTTGATTCCCTGATCACTCAAGAATCTAACTCAGTAGCCTTTGCTCAGTTGGATGTACACTGCAAAGTCTATTAAATGACCCTCCAGTGCACGCTGGAGAAAAAAATTCCCCAGCCTGAGAGAAGAAAGACTCTTTCTCTCTGTCTTACATGGGACACCGCCTTCTTTTTAAAATTATGTCCCCCCATTCTAGGTTGGCATTCTCCAGTCTTTCACTGTGGCGCAATGGGTGCCTCACAGCACCAGGGACTCGGATTCAAATCTGGGCTTGGGTCACCATCTGTGCAGAATTTGCACATTCTCCCTCGTGCCTGCATGAATTTCCTCCAGTTTCCTTCCAACGGTCCGAAAGATATGCTGGTTAGATGCATCGCTATGCTAAATTCCCCCTGTGTAACGAACAGACTCTGCAGCGTGGGCACTCGGGAATTTTCATAATAACTTCTCTGCAATGTTAATGTAAATCGATTTGTCACACTGATAAATAAACTGTGACAGATTCTCTGACCCCGCTGGCACTGCACCCTTGCCAGGGGTTTCCTGGTGGGGTAAACCAGCTAAAGTGAGACATCCCACTGACAGCGACAGGACCAGAACATCCTGATGCCAGTGAATGACAACCATATCCCGCTGCAAAGAGACCCACTGAGGGGAGGATGGAAAATTTCAGGCCAGTCTCTGCCATTATGGGGACATCCTTTCAGTATCAACCCTGTCAAGTCCCTTCAGGATCTTCGAGGTTCCTGTTGATCTTCCTGAAACACACTGTAAAGTCCTGTTTTCAACCAAATTTGATTCTCGGCAATCAAATGTCATAAACAATGGCACCATTTGATTGTAGACTTAAAACAAAGCACAAAGTACAGCACAGGAACAGGCCCTTCAGCCTTTCAAGCCTGCACAAATCATGATGTCCCAACTAAACTAAAAAAAACCCTTCTGCTATTCCTTAGTCTACATCCATCTATTCCCTTCTTATTCACGGACTCATCTAGCTGCTTCTTAAATGTTGCTGAAGTGCCTGCTTCCCTCAGCTCCTTTGGCAGTACGTTCCAGGTACCCACCACTCTCTGCATGAAAAACTTTATCCGCACATCTCCCTGAAACTTTCCCCCTCTCACCTTGAACTTGTGCCCCTTTGAAATTGACACGTCCACCCTGGGAAAAAGCCTCTGACTATCCACCCTGACTATGTCTTCCATTATTTTCTAGACCTCTATCAGGTCCCCTCTCAGTCTCTGTCTTTCAGTGAAAACAATCCTAGTTTATTCAACCTTTGGCACAGAAGCTGTCATCCTCTGCTGCCAGATAATTCAAAATTGAAAGTTATTTGCAATGTGGCCCAGTTCATAAATCCTGAGCTGAATGTATAAACTATCTGTACTGTGTACAGTCAACAGCAGCATGTATTTATTTACATGGCAGTTATCTCTCAGTGGTGTGCTCAGTCACCATCAAGTACAGGCGTAACCATAGTAACTATCTCAGGTACTTTTGCACACAAGTGACTGACACTCAGACAACTGATAAATGCATGCCACATGAAGCCTAAGTGCGCACATCTCAAAATAGCACGGTCAAACAACTGACAGTGCCAGGTACAAATAAACACCTTGGATACCTTTCAAAGCGTTCCCTCCATGACCCAGTATCATTTTACATGCCACAAGTTCCAGCGACAGCTGTCAATAAACACTCTTGGGCTTCTTTCTAAGTAATAAGAAAGGAAAAAGGCAAACTTAACCTCCTGTTCTAATAGCTTTCACACGTTTATTCTAATTGATGATTCACGAGACTTAAGTATTGTCTGCCACGCTGCGTTAGAAAGTTCCTGTTGTTTAAGTAGTTACAGAATAAAGGAAATTGTGTTTAAGTATTTAAAGCCAACTTTGTGTCTTTATTCACAACAGAGGTTAAAACATGCAGGTCTAGATAACAAGGTAAGAATTAATATATTGGCCAGCCAACTTAGCAATATCCACGCTTTGGGAGTCTAAGGATGGGATGCAACTGTGTTTTGCAGCATATATCACTGTAATCACAGGTCAAGTTGACCTGTTGCTATCCTTGAATATTGTTTTCTTAGTCTAAACCTAAGATTTATACCAAGTCTCTCTCAGAGTGCTACACTAGAAAAGGGGAGTTTCGATCTGCGTAAGTTGAACTTCACCTTGGATTGGGATCACTAACGGTGCCAAGACCTCTTGAGCTCCAGACCAGCCATTGTTACCAGGGCCCTCAGTGAGCATGAGACTCTTTGCTTGTATTTCTTTCAAATTGTTTACTCTTTTCTCAATAAACAATTATAATAGCTTAGAATAGATAATTCTAGCCTGTCCCTTATTTAACACTCTCCCGGATCTTTGAAAGGACAAAACAGTTCAAAAGAAGGAAGATAAAAATTGTGGTTAAAGCATGATGATTGACTCACAAATACATGCAAGAATTGCAGTTGTGTTGGAAGTTGGGTGGACAAAGAATAATGTACAGCTGTGATGGAACTTCACAACTGAAGCAACTAATATTTATTCCAATTGTTATGCTGATGATAGTCCATTAAAAGTTATCAAAGTCACCCAATCAGAAAATCTAGGTCTTCCCCGACAATCTGAAATGGTTAGGTTTATTGGCCATGCTCAATTCTCCCTCAGTGTACCCAAACAGGTACTGGAGTGTGACAACCAGGGGATTTTTACAGTAACTTCATTGTAGTGTTAGTATATGCTTACTTGTGACATTAATAAATAAAATTCAACTTTAATCATCAACAATTGCTACTTGATTGAGCTAGCGGACTGTACATAAATACCCATGGTTCACAACAAGATGCCAAAGCCTTGCTGCAACCAGTTTCATTGTACATTTTGAGATACATACCACTCAAGGAGAAACTTACTTTACACTCTTTCATTTCTCACAGAACAAATATCTACCTCTAATTTCAATATATCCTTTCATAAATTGCACCAAGTGCTACTGATTATTTGTTTGTTGCAACTCAAAGTCTAACATGAAAGCATGTTCCAATCTCCATAGAGACTAAAAAGAGATATATTTTCCCAGTAACAGCCAGAAAGAACCGAAGGATAAGATCTGACATTTTAAAATTCATAATATAACAGACAATCTAAAAGCAACAGAGACAAAACATTAATTAATAGGCAATTAATACAACAAAGTAAAGCTACTTTTTCATTAACCACTTATCATGACTGAAATATGTCTTATGGGTCTTCTACTGGGATCACACAGTAGATGTGGATGACAAAAAGAACAGCCTTAAATTTGCATCTAGTTCGCCAACGAACACTTCTCCCCAACATGAGGGGAAACTTTTGGTGTACTTTGATGATTGTTTCCCTCATCCAGAGTCCTCTTGATCCAATCATAACTAACAAGGAACAGCGTGGAGATTCTGCATCCCTTAAATCTTCAAGAGCTCACTACATTTGGTTTTACATAATGAACCCTCACTGCAGCGATTTGTTAACAGAATAGCTTTTCCTGTTTCTTCACAGGAGTACCTTCTTTGTCTCTGCATCTCATAAAAATATCTGCTACCTTTTGTATGACATTATGAAGAGGCGTTAAAACTGTCACGCACCACCCACATCTCAACGGGCTTTTATTTGGATTTTTCTCCCCAGTGGCAATGAGATTACGTTGGCTTGTCTCCAAACTGAGATGTTTGAAGGGTTTGTTTTTTCTAAAAAAAAACTTTGCTTGAAGTGTATATCTCAAATCATAGCTATATCGTAAAGTTCAGCATTCATGAGGAATATGATAAATCAGTCCTTAACTAAATCCTTTAAATCCACCTGTACATTAGGTCATCTAGGCAACAGTTAAAATTAGAATGCCAGACTACAGCCCTTTAGCAAATGAACTCAGCACACACTTGGAAAAATAGAGTGTTAATCTTGTTCATGAAAAATCTAATCGTTAGTAACTAGCAATAACTGGAAAGGACGACAAAAGCTTCATTCTCTCTTCCAACCTCAGGCAGAGTAGTAAACACACTTTTCTGAGACAGCTGGGTAGTTAACTAGCTACCTCCTTGAATGTGGTTTCTTTCGCTCCTGTTCAGTACACTACAAATTCAGGGTTCTTCAGTGCAGCTAAGGCAAATAAGTGAAGCTTTGGAACTGACTGCATACCTGAAAATTTGATGATTAGGGGAGGTGTGAGAAGGGAAAAGAAGTATTCCTTTCTACCTTATCTACCTTTTTCACCTTGCAAGCATTGACTCTTGCTCTACCATAGGTACGGGAGGCAGTTCTTCATTGAGTGCCTGGTAAGTAATTAACATGCGTTCCAATCCTGAGGTTTTAAATAGTACATGAACTTGTGGTAAAGTTCTGAAAATATTTAATAAAAAGAATAAATGAATAATGTGAATCAATAGTTAATTAAGATACACAAAGGATGGCAAGGCAGCAGCACATGGGAACTCCTAAATGCCAGTAGGATCCAGGACAACCACTTCTGCAATAAGTGTTTACAGCTTGGGGAGTCTCAATTCAGACTCAATGAGATGGAAGCTGAGCTGCAGACACTACAACACATCAAGGAGGAGAAAACGTCATCTGGATTCTTTCTATGAAGTGACAGCCATAGCTCTGAGGATACAGTCAGCTGATTTGGTCAGTGGTCAGCAGGATATGGCTGGTGAGGCAGATAAGGGGATCCAGAGGGGAGGAGTGCTGGAACCTCAGTCTTTGCAATTGGCCAACTGACTTAATGATCTTCCAGCTCATTGGAACAAAGTGAGGGCTGCTGGGTAAATAGGCAAACTTACCACGGTACAGGAAATTCTTCCAGTGAGAAGAGAAAAGGGGAAGATCGTGATAGTCGAAGACTGCATAGCGAGAGGGGATTGGCACTTTATTCTGTGCAAAGGGAAGCATCTGGTAGCTGTATTACCTGCTTGGTGCCAGAGTTCGGAACATCTACTCAGGACTGAAGAAGAACTTGCAGTGGGTGACACAGGATCGAATTGTCATGGTCCATGTAAGTACCAATGACATAGGGGTAGAACAAGGAAAATAATTCTACATACAGAATATGAGGAGATAGGCACTAAATTTAAATGCAGAACCTCAAAAGGTAATAACCTCTGAGGTGGGGAGGGGAGCCTTTGAGACCTTTGAGATAGGCTGTAAGGGTAGTTTATTTCTGTTATGATTGGGGCTCCCTTTAAAGATGGTGTGCAACTCTCTGTGCAACCAGGTTTTGCAGGCAGGTTGTGGCCCCATCTCCCTGCATGATGACATGGAATACATCCCCTTGATTTCACTTTGGTAGAACATCTTTAAGATCTGGAGTGAAATCTGACACATTTCTCTGGAGAGAAATATTCCAGTTTTCACTCTGGAACACTGCCATTTTTTGGTAAGATTCTCCCCAGCATGGTAACATTATCTTTCTTACCCAACAAGTGAGGAATTCACTATTGGATCTAGTATCATAGAATCCCTACAGTCAGAAGGAGGCCATTTGGTCCATCGATTCTGCACTGACCACAATCCCACCTAGGCCCTATCCCCGTAACCCCATTTACCCTGCTAGTCCCTCTGATAGCAAGGGGCAATTTAGCATGGCCAATCTTCCTAACCCACACATCTTTGGATTGTGGGAGCAAACCAGAGCACCCAGAGGAAAATATCACGCAGGCACGGGGAGGACTCGCAAACTCCGCACTGTCAGTGACCCGCCGAGCTGGGAATCAAACTCAGCTCTCTGGTGCTATGAGACAGCAGTGCTAAACATTGTGCTGCCTCAGTAATGGAATATGAACCAGGGCAGATTTAATACAGGGCAACAGTGTCAATGGGTTTTGAAATAATGAGTGAGGAAGGCACAAATAAGACGAAGGTCAAGTTAATTTTGAGGAGATGAGAATAGAACTTGGGATGAGTAAACTGGGAAAAATAAATTGAGAAAAGAGACAAAATGACAGTGGAAAATGTTTAAACAATAATAAATGAAGTTCAGAAGCAATATCTAACACAAATAAAATCAGCCAATAATGAAACATCATGGTTGAATAAAAAGATAAGGGTAGGAATTAAATTGAAGGAAAAGGCATATGCTAATTACAGCAAGAACAGAGAGAATAGAAAAGGGAGTTTTGGAAATAAGTCAGAAAAAATTCGGAAGGAAACAAAAAAAATTAAATTACAAGGAATACAAGAAAAGAAAAGGCATTGAAGAGACACATAAATAATTAAAGAAAAATAAATAGAGGAACAGAGCCACTAAATAATACGAATGATAAACTCATAAGCAATAAGCATGTAATAGCAGAATCGCCTCGGTATTTACCAGGGAGACACTGAAAGCAACCAAAAATGATACAGAGACATTTAAAATGAGAAGTGGGAAGATAATTGATAAACTAATCAAATCGGTCTGACTGAACTGCTTCTGCAAGGACTAAACTATGTTAGGGAAGAGAAAGCAAACACTGCTTTATATATACTTAAATATTATTTGAAATGGGAACAGTCCCAGAGGATCGGTAGGTAGGTAATGTTATTTCTAAACTTTAAAAACGGAAATACAACAAATACAAAGAACTATAAATTTGTTTATTTGTCCATCCTAGAAAAAAAACTGAATCTTCACTGATGTAACTGAAAGTTGATTTAGAAATCAAAACATAGTGAAGAATAGTCAGCACAGATTTCAACACATTTAAAGTTTATTTATTAGTAAAAGAACTAAGAGCAGGACCCATCGTGCCTGCTCTGCCATTCAATAAGATCATGACTGATCTTTCTGTGGACTCCACTTACCCACCTATTCACCAAAGCCCTTAATTCCTTTACTGTTCAAAAAATTATCTGTCTTTGTCTTAAAAACATTCAATGAGGTAGCCTCAACTGCTTCATCAGGTTGGGAATTCCACAGATTCACAACCCTTGAACGAAAGAAACTTCTTTTCAACTCAGTGCTAAAAAATCTGCTCCCCCTTACTTTGAGGCTATGCCCCCGAGTTGTAGTTTCACTCGCCAGTGGAGGCAACCTCCTTGCTTTTATCTTATCTATTTCCTTCATAATTTTATATGTTTCTATCAGATCCTCCCCTCATTGTTCTAAATTCCATGAGTATAGATCTGTCTACTGACTCTCTGCTCATAAGTCAACTCTCTCAATTCCAGAATCAACCTACTGAATCTCCTCTGCACCCCCTCCAGTGCCAATATAACCTTTCTCGAGTAAGGAGACCAAAAATGTACACAGTACTCCAGGCGTGGCTTCACTAGTACCTTATACAGCTGCAACATAATCTTGCTGTTTTTAAACTCGATCCCTCTGGCAGTGAAGGACAAAATTCCATTTGTCTTATTAGTTACCTGCTGTACCTGTAATTCATGCACAAGAACACCCAGGTCCCTCTGCACAGCAGCATGCTACAATTTTTTTTATCATTTATAGTCCGTTTTGTTGTTATTCCAACCACAACGGATGACTTCACATTTACCAACATTGTATTTTATCTGCCAGACCTTTGCCCATTTACTTAGGTTACCTGTATCCCTTTGCAGACTTTGTGTCCTCTGCCCACTTCACTCTTTCATTCATCTTAGCATCATCTGCAAATTTTGACACACTACACACTTGGTTCCTCCAACTCCAAATCATCTAGGTAAATCATAAACAATTGCAGTCCCAATACTGATCCGAGGCACACCACAAGGCACTGATTGTCAATGAGAAAAATACCCATTTACCCTCACTTTTTGCTTTCTGTTCAATATCCAATCCTCCATCCCTGCTAATTCATTCCCTGTAACATTGTGTACGTTTATGTGATGCAACAGCCTTTTGTGTGGCATCTTGTCGAATGCCTTCTGGAAATCCAGATACACCATATCCACAGGTTCCTTGTTGTCCAAAGTCTTCATAATCTCCTCAAAGGATTTCAGTAAATGAGTTAAACATGACCTGCGTTTCATGAATCCATTCTACATCTTCCCAATGGGTCAACATCTATCCAAAAGTCTCACTAATTCTCCTTTCAGTGTCACAGATAGGCTTATATAAACACTGCAATGAAGTTACTATGAAAATCCCCCAATCACCACACTCCAGGACCTATTGGGTACACTGAGGGAGAGTTTAGCAAGGCCAATGCATCTAAGCAACATGTCTTTTGGACTATGGGAGGAAACCGGAGCACCTGGAGGAAACCTGCACAGTCACACAGAGAACGTACAGACTCCACACAGAAAATTACCCATGCCGGGAATAGAATCCCGGTCTCTAGTGCTGTGAGGCAGCAGTGATAACCATTGTGTCACCCCATTAAGTTCATGCCTGACCAATCTGAATGAACTTTTTAAAGATTCCACATAAAGATAAGGTAAGGGTATTGTATTAGAGAAATCTGCATTTTATAATTGCCTTAGTTGAGTGAAATTGGGACCAAGATTAGAGCATGGGAAATCAAGAATCTCAAGCAAAAAATACTAAGAATAGATACCTGTAAGATTAGATGAGATCTTTCAAGGAGCAGCAATCATTGTCAGAGTTCTGCTCTGTTCAAACATCTCCCCTGCCTTGACATTGCTGCCGGGTAGGTTTAAAGATGCAGTGTAAGTGTTCATAGAATCCTTACAGTGCCATTTGCCTCATCAAATCTGTACCGACCGCAATCCCACCCAGGCCCTATTCCCATAACCCCACATTTATCTTGCTAATCCTCTGACACTAAGGTCAATTTAGCACGACCAATCAACCTAACCCACACATCTTTGGACCATGGGAGAGACCGGAGAACCCAGAGAAAATCCACGCAAACATAGAGAGTGTGCAAATTCCACACAGATGGTGATCCAAGGCTGGAATTGAACCTGGGTCCCTGGTGCTGTGAAAGGCAGCACTGCTAACCTCTGTGCACCATTTGAGAGTGGGCAAATGAGTAAAGGGATAAATCAGACCAGAAGACTTAGGAGCAGAATTAGGCCAAACACCCCTTTCAGTCTGCACTGCTATTCAATCATGGCTGATATTTTTCTCATCCCTATTCTCTTGCCTTTTCCCCATAATCTCTGATCCCCTTAGAACCTATCTATCTCTGTCTTAAAGACACTCAATGACGTGGCCTCTACAGCCAGGTGACTAAATGAATAAATGGGTGGAGTGTTTAAGTGGTAGGCAAGCAAGGCAAGTGTGCAGGAAGGGAAGGTGGATAAGGTAAATGAGAGGGCGGACAGAGTTGCGAGCTGGCAGAGTGGTGGGTGGGCAGAGTGGGTTGGTGGATAATGAAGCCATTGGGCAGGGTGACTGGTGAATAGGGTGGCAGATGGGTAGGGTTGGAGGGTAGTTGTAATCAGGGGCTTACAGAGGGTAGGGTGCAGCCAGCATAAGTGATTGGATGTGTAGATACCCAGCAGAGTGTCCAAGATTTTTCACTCTAATATCTTCTGGACATAGTACTTTGGGTCTGTCTGACATTTCCAGTTCCCACCCCCAAGGAGCAGGGGAATTACCCATTAGAAGCTGAAGCTTCCTGAGAAATTCCCACAGAGGTCAGCACATCAGGATTTCCACAGGATCCCGATGCACACCTTGGGTCATTTGTCCAGACTCTGACAATCTGGATCTCAAAAGATTTGGGCCAAAATGAACGAATTAGCTATGATTAAGATCGAGAAGGTGTTTCTACTTCTGAGGCAATCCAAAAGTAAAGACAATAAATAGAAGATAGTCACCAATAAATGACTCACCTGATGAAGGAGCAGTGCTCCTAAAGCTCATGATTCCATATAAAGCTGTTGGATTTTGACCTGCTGTGAGGATTCTCACTGCAACCAAGAAACCAAATAGACAATCCAGAAGAGGGTTATAGTTTGTGGAACATGCCATCGCTACAGAGACTTGAGGTGAAGAAAATGAAGGCTAATACAGATAAACATATGAATGAAGAAGGGATGGGAATAACCCCTAATAGGGTTAGATGAAGAGGGGTGAGGGGAAAGTGATCATCGTACTCTACAGTGCAAAAGGAGGTCATTTGGCCCATCAAGTCTGTACTGACCACAATCGCACCCAAGCCCATTTCCCATAATCCCATTTATTTACCCTGCTCGTCCTTAGGGTCAATTTAGCATGGCCAATCCACCGAACCCGCCCATCTTTGGACTGTAGGAGGGAACTGGGGCACCCGGAGGAAACACTCGCGGACACGGGGACAGCGTGCAAACTTCACAGAGACAGTGACCCGCAGCCGAAATTGAATCTGTGTCCCTGGCACTGACAGGCAATAATGCTTACCACTTTGTCACCGTGTTGACCGACAGGGAACATAAACATAAGAATCTGTTCATGCTCTTTTCTCTGTGCTGTATGTCCCAGTAATGGAAACTTTATTTTAGCTGTGAGACATGGATTGTGAGAAAAGGATCGAGCAGATAACAGAAGAATGAATTACCAGTATATCACAGTGCAGCAAAACTGGATCTGGAGATATTGAAGGTTGTGAAATGTATATTTGTACAATTTCTTAAGCTTCTCCAGTGCAATAAAAAAAACATTCTGACATGGATTCGAACTCATTTGCCAACTAAATTATATTTTCTGAATCTATTTCTACTAATATTTGACAGTTTTATTCATATGGATTACATGTTTTAAATGCAAAACACAAATTAAATCAGCCTATTTGATGATACACAGTGTATTCATTGGAACAAGTGATAATTATGGTCTCTCTGTACAATGGTTCTAATCCTTTACTTCCTTACAATGTTCAACAGTAAACGTGCAACGAGTGTTAAACCTCTCTCAATATTTAGAATGAAATTGCTATCTCTGACTTGTACCCCTTCATAATCTGAAAGCCTCACACCTGGATTAGTGTGGGTCAGCAGCAAATTGCTGGAAGATCAATATTAGTAATTGTAGAATCTTGTAGCACAGTAATAGACCATTCAGCCTATCAAGACGGTGCTGGTTCTTTCAAAGAGCTATCAGTCTCACTCATGTTGCTCTTTCTGCATAAGCAGTGTAAACGTTTTATCATACAAATCTAATCCCTGTTCAAGGTTGAATCTACTTCCGCCACCCTTTAATGGCAGTGCACTCCAAATCAACATTATAAAATATTCAGATGTCTGAATAAAATGACCCACTGTTTATAAACGCAGTCGAAAGTAAATGTCTAGCCTGTTCATATTCAACCACTTTATCCTTGCTCTATTGTAAATATTCTGCTGTCAATGGGCTTGCAAGGAATAACAATTATAGCCCTGATGAGAGCTGACAATGGCACGTGCCAGATGAGTCATTCCAACCAACTTGCCAATAAAATAGGTTAGATCATTCCAGATACACTTTTACAAATCCAAATTCCTGTCAATGGATGCAATGGATGGCACAGTTGTGCATTAGTCAGCACCGCTGCCTCACAAAGGCAGGGATCCGAGTTTGATTCCCGGCTTCGGTCATTGTCTGCACGTTCTCCCTGTGTCTGTGTGGGTTTCCTCAGGGTGATCTGGTTTTCTCCCACAGATAGAGAGGTGCGCCAGTTAGCTACATTAGTACCTAAATTCTCCCTCAGACTTCCCAACAGGCGCTGGAGTGTGGCAACTATGGAATTTTCGCAGTAACTTCATTGCAGTGTTAATGTAAGCCTACTTGTGGCATTAATAAATAAACAAAATCAATTGCCAACTGTGTGCACTTTGAGAATTTTCTGGTGGAGTTCCAGTCACAAAAACATTCATGCCATTCTAATAGTCCTCAAAAACTAAAACCATCCTACTTGCTGATTGAAGGATCATACCAACTCTATCTCAATATTATAAGTAATAAATATCCAAACCAGAAGCACTGCTGAATCAATGTTATATAAAAAAAATGTAGGATCAGTTCAATGTAAAATCTTAAATCTTGCCTCTCTTTTGCTTTCTTCTCTCCCCCCATCTAGATAAACACCAGTGACACTGTTGACCTTTCTACACTGGTAACAAGACACAATTTCCTGCATTCCCATCATTCCCAATTTATGTCACTTTGCAACAAGCTGACAATGTCTATGATTTTACTACAGTAGAAAATTAGTCTTCTCTCCTACAACTCTATATCTTCCCAATAGCAATTGTTACCAAAAGCATTATTTGTAAGTTTAGGTGGGCAATAACCTTTGAGCTTCCAACTCCCTTCCCTCCCCACCTTGTAAACTGATGAGTACAGAATCTTTATTCACGAGTTTATATTTAAAAATTCAACATTAAAGTATAATTGCAAGTTTAGCTGCCTCCAAAGCAGTTTCACAACCTTTTTTTTTCCCATTCTGATTCTCCACACTTTTATTCAAATGCTTACAGCTGATGATCTCATAGAATCATTGAATCCCTACAATGCAGAAGGAGGCCATTTGGCTCATCAAACCTGCACTGGCAACAATCCCCCCCAGACCATATACCCGTAACCCCATGTTTTTACCCTTCTAATCCTCCTGACACTAAGGGTCAATTTAGCATGGTCAATCCACCTAACTCATCCATCTTTGGAGTGTGGGAGGAAACCGGAGCACCAGGAGGAAACACGAGCACCAGGAGGAAACACATGCTGACGTGGAGGATATGCGCAAACTCACACAGTCACCCAAGGTTAGAATTGAACCCGAGCCCTGGGCTCTGTGAGACAGCAGTGCTAACTACTATGCCCGTCTCTTCAGGGTATCTTGCTTAGAAGGAATGACTGATGCTTGTGGTCCCAATTATGTCACATAAATACCAGATATCAAGCAAGGATCAGAGGAACAGGCACTATTTCGCTTGTTAACGTCAATATAAGCTCTTTCATTCAAGCCAACTGTTTCGCTTCCAACTTCACTTTGCTTATGATAATTAGAAGCGACAAATTAATAACTACTAGATTTCTAATTGCATCTGAGATTGTAGATTATTTGAAAAGACAGGAAAATTTTTCAGATTTGTCCTGGGAAAGTTGATGGCTGCATCAAATTAAATGCCTGGAAGTAACGTTCCTACTAAGCTGATTGGGTGCGCAACTTGCAAACAATTGTCCCTTTAAAATGCATGCAGATACAGCTACGTCATCTTAAAGGGATCACTCATCTAATACGCTGATCATATACAACAAACAGAAGTTGGGGAATGTATTGTCTGCAAGTAATTTGTCATGATGCACAGAGCACTAGATACTCCCTATAAAACCAGATTGTATATTTTATGATTTTACTTCAACGTTATTTGCAGGTGACTAGTCATGAATTGCTACCTCACAGTGCCAGGGAACCAGGTTCGATTCCTGGCTTGGGTGGAGTTTGCACATTCTCCCAAGGTCTGCATAGGTTTCCTCCAGTTGCTCCGGTTTCCTTTTACAGTCCAAAGATGTGCGAATTAGGTGGATTGGCCATGCTAAATTGCTTCTTAGTGTCAGGGGGATTAGCTGTGGTAAATGCTTGGAGTTATAGGGATAGGGCCTCGTTTGGGATTGTGGTTGGTGCAGACTTGATGGGCTGAATGGCCTCCTTCTGCACGGTAGGATTCCATGATTCCTGAAAAGTCCAGAATAAACCTGGAGAGTTAGCGACTCTACTTAGCTATTAGCTCTGTATTAAGAAAGAATATAATTTAGGGGCTTCCGTTAATCCTCTCAGTCAGTTTTCACTTCATGCAACGAGCATTCATTTCAACATAAAACTAGAAAGGCATAATTGAACAGAGCAGAGCTTTTAAGGTCTTCATAATTGTGTTGACAGTTCAAATCGAGAGGTTTGTGATGCAAAACTCTCTTTAAAAGGCAATCTATTATGTAAGATAAATTATTTCACAGCATTGTTCAGAATATCATGCAACAATTTTTGAAGTAATGGGTAGCTTGGTGAACTTTAATTCCATTAGCAAACACCTTGTTAAAATCCACTGTGCATATTCAATAATCCTTATTTACTCATTACCAACTACAGAACTGATTTCTATAAAGAAACATCTCCCTATTTCTTCTGTTCCCTGGCAACCACGGGAGACATTTTTTTTTCTCAAAATGACTTCTTCGAATTGACTTCAGGAAAAGCATAAACTGTGTTATTCCACGGTCGGTTGCTCCATCTAACGTTTTATTTTAATTTACCTGTTGCTTTCGTCCTTGCCAAGGTTAAGGACAACGCTGCTGAAGAATGGAATTCGACTCCATAGAGAGGATTTGACACTTCAAGTGGGGACCTCTGACGTTGGGGAAATGTGCGTGTCGATCACAAAAATTATCGAGGGTGGCTCCAAAGCTATGTGGGTTAGGTCGACTGGCCATGGTAAATTGCTCCTTAGTGTCAGGTGGGGTTATAGACATAGGGCCTGGGTGGGATTGTTGTCACTGTTGGCTTGATGGGCTCAATGGCCTTCTTTTGCACTGTAGGATAATACGTGATACTTAGTCACCCAACAGTGATTTTGCCCAACTAACAATCAGAAGATGAGCTCACCACCCAATTAAGGATTGATATCAAAGCCAGACAGTCATAGGAAGCTCTAATGCAAAGTGCTACAGCCAGAAGTTCAGGTTATGGGGAGGGAGAGGATGCCTTCGTCAAGATGCCATCTCAGGACCTTCATAAAGTGTGAAGTAAAAATGGCTACAGTGGTCAGAGCACCACTGTGCAGAGGAGGATCCTCCACATACAGCCAGGAAGAGACTCAAAGGCTGCGAGGAGGGCAAGGCCAAACCTTCTGCAAACCCTTCCCACAACTACCTCCACCCCATGTAGTCAATGCCTTCAGGGGCTTGCTTGACTGAGTGAAAAATCAGCCTCTGATCATTTGCCTTAATTGGCCACTTAATGATCTCACTAAGCTCTCCACCAAGCACATGCAGATGGGTAGCCATTCCATCCCCAATCTGGCATTCATTTAAGTGGATCTCATACAGGTAAAAGCAACAACAGAAAAGCAGAGACAATAAAATGAAAGATTAAACAGATACTAAGCCATAAACACAGTCAAGCAATTAGATATTGTTAATCAGAAACAGCGCAGGGGGAATTAAAAAAACAAATAGACAGCTTGAAGGTAAAAAAAAGTATTAAAAAGTTTAAACACAGTTGATGCGGATCAGAGCATTTACCATATAACTGTCCAACCTCCAGAAAGCAGTGTCAGAACTGTGATCAACTAAATTACTTTGTCAAAATGTGTAAATCGAAGAAAGTGCATTTGATTGCAGATGAAACATACGCTGAATCTGAACTTTTCACTCATGCAGTAAAAGCAAATTTCAAATAAAGTGAAGGGAAGGTTGTTTAAAAATTGACATGTTGGTGAATTTTCAAGCTTGACACCGGTGAACAAACAAATGTCATTGCCATAAGCCTGAATCGTAAGGTAAGCAAAGGAAAAATAGCCAGCTAAAACAAACAAGCTGTCTGCTTAAACAGGTAAAGGAATTACTGGAGAAAGCTGAAGAACACTCCAAGTAAATGTCATGAAATAATCTCAAGGACTTCCATTCATAACGGCAAAAAATGATGTGACTCCCATTCTCTGAATCTAAGCTTGGGAAACTCTAATTCTAATCTCGAGAATATTGATGACATCTTAATGCCTTCGAGAGCCAGGGACCCAGGTTCAATTCCGACCAAGGTCAGTGTCTCTGTGCAATTTGCACATTCTCCCCATGTCTGCATGGGTTTCATCCAGGGTGCTCCGGTTTCCTCCCATAGTCCAAAGACTACGTGGGTTTGGTTGATTGGCCATGCAAAATTGCACCTTAGTGTCAGGGGGGTTAGCAGGATAAATACGAGGGGTTACGGGGATAGGGCCTGGGTGGGATTGTTGTTGGTGCAGGCTCAATGGCCTCCTTCTGCACTGTAGGGATTTTATGAGAACAAAAGTGCGTTCAGGAGGACTGGCTGCCTGAAGAAAGAAATCATCATCGAAATTGACAAAACTGCAACACACCCAAATGCACTCGCCCAGAAGAGAGAGAGAGCAGCTGGAAGCAGAGTTGGACAGAATGGAGAAACTTTATATCTCTAACAAAACTGAGGATTCGACAAAGTGGGTTAATCCATTTGTAATTATAGAAAAATCAGATGGGAATCTGCAAGTCTACTTGGATCTCAGATATGTAAGCCAGGCAATATAAAGATTATTCTCAGCTGCTAACAGTAGAAAAGATCACATATAAACTCATTGATTCAGTCTTGATGTGGAGATACCAACATTGGACTGAGGTGGGCACAGTAAGGAGCCTCACAATACCAGGTTAAAATCCAACAGGTTTATTTGGTCTCACAAGCTTTCGAAGAGTTGCTTTGACCAGTCCAAAGAGAAAACAGACCTAGACACCGGTGTTAAAGCAGTGTCATTCAGCCAGTCAAAGCGTCAGTGAACGCTTCAATAACCTTTGTCTGAGAATTCTTGCAAAATGAAGAAGCAGTGGTGTATGCTTCAAAAACAATGACTGAAACACAACAGTGTCCAAATAGAGAAAGAAATATTAAAAACAACACAGCAGTGAGCTAAATGGATCAAGCTGGTTCAGCGGAAGTGTTTCACTGGGGAATAAAACAATACCAGTAGTGAAAGTAGGTCATGGCTTTAATGAGATATTAATAAAAAAAGTCTGAGTCTTTCTCCTCCTTTAGGTTCAGCTTTGTGTGGCTAGCTGCTTAATCACTCATTCAATGATTAGGCCGATATTGCACTCAGACTCTAGTGATTTATTGGAGTCCAAATTCGAGAATGGAGGGAGGATTCCAGCTGCTTCTCCTCCTTCAGTGTAACTGCCTCTATCCGATTTCTGCTGGACTTGAAAGGATGGTGGAGTGAGTAGGTAAGTGGGTGGGTGGGGGGGGGGAGGAGATGGTGGAGTGGGTGGGGGGGGGAGGAATGGTGGAGTGGGTGGGGGGGAGGAATGGTGGAGTGGGTGGTGGGGGGAGGAATGGTGGAATGGGTGGGGGGAGGAGGGTGGAGTGGGTGGGGGGGGAGGAATGGTGGAGTGGGTGGGGGGGAGGAATGGTGGAGTGGGTGGGGGGGGAGGAATGGTGGGTGGGTGGGGGGGGGAGGAATGGTGGAGTGGGTGGGGGGGGGAGGAATGGTGGGTGGGGGGGGAGGAGATGGTGGAGTGGGTGGGGGGGGAGATGGTGGAGTGGGTGGGGGGAGGTGGGGGGTGGGGGGGGGGAAGGGGGGGGGGGTGGGGGGGGGAGGAATGGTGGAGTGGGGGGGGGGGAGGAATGGTGGAGGGGTGGGGGGGAGAATGGTGGAGGGGGGGGGGGAGGAATGGTGGAGGGGGTGGGGGGGGGAGGAATGGTGGAGTGGGTGGGGGGGGAGGAGATGGTGGAGTGGGTGGGGGGGAGGAATGGTGGAGTGGGTGGGGGGGGGAGGAATGGTGGAGTGGGTGGGGGGGGAGGAATGGTGGAGTGGGTGGTGGAATGGTGGTGGGGGTGGGGGGGGAGGAATGGTGGAGTGGGGGTGGGGGGGAGGGATGGTGGAGTGGGTGGGGGGGGAGGATGGTGGAGTGGGGGGGAGGGGGGGGGGGGAGGAATGGTGGAGTGGGTGGGGGGGGAGGAATGGTGGAGGGGTGGTGGAGGAATGGTGGAGGGGGTGGGTGGAATGGTGGAGTGGGTGGGGGGGGAGGAATGGTGGAGTGGGTGGGGGGGAGGGGTGGAATGGGTGGGGGGGAGGTGGTGGAGTGGGGGGGGGAGGAATGGTGGAGTGGGTGGGGGGGGGAGGAATGGTGGAGGGGGTGGGGGGGGAGGAATGGTGGAGTGGGTGGGGGGGGAGGGGGTGGAGTGGGTGGGGGGGGAGGAATGGTGGAGTGGGTGGGGGGGAGGGGTGGAGTGGGTGGGGGGGAGGAATGGTGGAGTGGGTGGGGGGAGGAATGGTGGAGTGGGTGGGGGGAGGAATGGTGGAGTGGGTGGGGGGGGAGGAATGGTGGTGGGTGGGGGGAGGAATGGTGGAGTGGGTGGGGGGGGGAGGAAGGGTGAGTGTGGTGGGGGGGGAGGAATGGTGGAGTGGGGGGGGGGGAGGAATGGTGGAGTGGGTGGGGGGGGAGGAATGGTGGTGGGGGGGGAGGAATGGTAGAGTGGGTGGGGGGGGAGGATGGTGATTGGGTGGGGGGGGAGGAATGGTGGAGTGGGTGGGGTTTCTAAGGAATGGGAATTTGGAGGCAAAGTTAAAATTCTCCCATTCAGCCTCATCAAATAGATTACTATTAGGTGCAGAGGAAACCTTCCTCTCTTATTTTTATCTGAACTATCAACGTTGCCTCATCTGTGTAGATCTTTTCATGAATTCCCATTCTAACCTCTTGTAGGGATACAGCGAGTTTGATGGCAATCTTACCAGTAGTGATAGGCCCACAGCACCAGATACTATGCCCTATTGCAATTGAACTGAGACTGTTCAAAATCATATCAAAATGATAAAGAAACGTTTTCAATGGGTGGACACATTCATTGAAACTCAGATCCCAAATGGCTTTACCTTTGTACAGTCATGTGCTTAAATCTCACATTACATAACAAAAATTACATCAGTCTGTGATGATACTGTGCCTTTAAGATTTATATTTATATCGTATTTCTTGTAAAGAGTTTAAAATTCAGCCCTGTTTTGTAGAGTGACTCGAGGAAAACATTTAAATTAGTAGCTGGGAGAATATGGCAAGCACTGACTTTAGACATGGAGTGTTTGTTTAAGCGGAGCTAATGCATTTGTGTTTATTTCGGTTTCCCCTCATGTCTCAGAGTAGAGCTTTGATTAAGTTGATTGACAGGGACAAATTCACATGATTAATGGAAAGAGCAAAGCTTGCACAAAAGAGTTTCAGTTTCATTTTAAAACATAAGCAGTTGGTTCTTGGCAAGCCAGAAAGAAAGCAGTGTCTCTCTCTCTGTATATTCTGAAAACTCCAGGACTGTTAACCTACGGCAAGCATATATACCTGTGTTTTGCTCATTAATTTTAAAGAAATGCTCGAGTCCATAAGAGAAATATTGCTTGACTGGAATTCATAGAGAGAGGTTAGCAGTTAAGAATTGTATCTTGTCATGTTTAAGAATAGTTCACTTGTTAAAATGTATACTAATTCATCTGTTATAGTTAAAATGGCACCGGAACAAGGAAACTTCTTCAAGCTGAAACCAGCATATCTTCTAATTCTATTTTTTACTCTTGTTCTGTGTTTCTAAAACTTCACACTAACGCTTTTAAATTCCCTAACAATGCTTTAATTCAATTTTTTACCCTGCTGCCATCATACATTTGAATGAATCTACCTTGCATTAAGTTGATCCTTCTCTACGCCTGAGCTATGACTATAATATTACACCCTACACTCTCATTTCCTTCTCTACAAGTGGTATTCTTTGTCTGTATAGTGCACAAGAAACAATTCTTTTCGCTGTACGCCAATACATGTGACAAAAACAAATCAAATCAAACTGTGTTGCTAAATAAAGTTTGTTTCGATTAAAGCTTTGTCAGTTAAATCACACCTGAAGTGAAACATCATATCCTCACACAAATACCACAACAGAAAATAGTTGGAAACTAGTCTGATTTCACAATATACATTAGGGTTTCTGAACTGGCAACTGAATAACTGTAAGAGAAAAGAAATATTTTCCGTTTTGTAGCAGCCATTGTTTTTGGGGAGCGAGTTAAGTTTCCGCGCAACAAGATGCTCAGATATTTAAAAAATATGCCTTCACCCCAACATTAGGAAGAGACATTCAGTGCAGTGAGGTGGCATTCCTAGTTCCTCATCAACCACCCTTGTGGCATGAATGTGACTGTATCCGTGGCAATGAAGAAATGGACTGAGATCATCTCATACAAAACCCAGTAGAAAATGAAAGGTTTCATCTTACCACAGGCTGTAATTGAAGTAAGGATGCATATATAGATGATTCTCTGCAACCTTTGCTGAATCATTTTACACTAAGAATGCGAGAGACTTCATGGAAACTATTTTAATCTGAAAATATAATTATAATTCATTATTGTTTACTTTTGGGGACCAAATGATACAGGTATAAATCAGCACTTAATGTTCATTCTTAATTGGTGAGTCACCTTCTTAAACCAGTAAAGTCTAGGTGGTTTATATCACCATAAGTTCCAGGATTTTGACCCAGTGACAGTGAATACTCAATACATTAGAATCACAGAATTGAATCTCTACAGGAGGTGGTCATTTGGCCCATCAAATCTGCACTGACTCTCTGATAGAGTATCTGACAGACCCTCTCCCCCGTCCTATCTCTATACACATTTACCATGGTTAATCCATCTAATCTACACATCTTGGAGACACAAAAGGCAATTATTACCATGATAATCCACCTAACCCGCACATCTTTGGGCTATGTGAGGAAATCAGAGCACCCACTGGAAACTGACATAAACATGGGGAGAACATGCAAATTGCACACAGTCCCCCAAGGCCAGAATCAAACCTTGGTCCCTAGTACAACCTTTTTGACAATATAATTCCAAGTCGAGATGAAAAATGTTGTCCAAATCATTTTTAATTGTCATTCATATGATGAACTAAAGTCAGTTTTAAAGTTTATTTCATTGATGTCACAAGTAGGCTTACATTATCACCGTGAAAATTCCCTCAGTTGCCATACTCCGGCACCTGTTCGGGTACACTGAGGGAAAATTTAGCATGGTCAACGCACTTAACCAGCGCATCTTTCAGAATGTGGGAGGAAATCAGAGCACTCGGTGGAAACCCACTCAGACACAGGGAGAACACGTAGACTCTGCACAGACAGGAAATTGAACAGGGTTTCTGTCGCTGTGAGGCAGCAGTGCTAACCACTGTGCTGCCTTGTCAAAGAATAGTAACGATTGGTCAAGATCAAGAAAGGTGAACCAATGAATTATAATTACATTATATAACTTTTCTTTAAGCTTATGCCAATCACCAATAATGATCTGAAATATATCCCTAAGTTTATAATTTTCTTTGAGGTATTATTAAGCTAAAAGTCACACCATTTTCAGAAGAGCTTGCTGATAGGATTCTACTGCACATCGATATTCTCTTCTGGTTCCCTCACAACACCAAGCTCTAACAGAACTTTGAGTTTTTTTTAAATCTTTTATGTTTTGCTTTTGAATGACAAAATAAATTAGAAGAGCTGTTTTGCAGTGTAATTTCAAAGTTTATTTTTCAAAATGGCATAAACAAACAAATAACTATCTTCATCTTTGACCAATTCCTGATTTCTGAATTCAAAACCTATTTTCTCAAATTCTTCAGAGAAAAGCACTCCTGACCTCAAGAATAATTTTTTTTTGAAGTGGTTATATCAGATACTGCAATCAAATCTCCATGGAAACACAAAGGACCCTTTATAACACAGTCCCAGAATTTGTCAGAGATGGGCATCTCGTGGTGAGGAACAAGAGTTTTTATTTTCCCTCACCCTTCAACCTCAATACATTTAGCATTGCAAATACTTCAGAGTGAGAGGAGATAATGACATGGACCAGAACAACAGATATCCGGGACCCAAAGGAATAACAGGGCTCAGTGAAATATACAGATGTGGGAGGTTAACTGCTGAAATGGAAGCTTGGACATTGAGTATTTTTTTAAAAAAAGCATTTACTAAAACATTACTGAATTATGTATAATATTGCAAAGGTATGTGTGTTAACACGTGAATGAGACTGCCTCCTCCTTCCCAGATTTCAGACTGTTTCTTAATGCACAAGATCCTGGGATTTTGAAGACAGCAGCTGTCTGCACAGTAAAGTTCTTTTTTTATTTCATAACAACTCATAACAAATCAAATTTGAGGATCTTCCCCTCAGTTGGTCACAGCATTTATGTTTTGCCAGCCAGCTATCAGCTCACATATTCTGAATCATCGCCATTCATGTCAGTAAAAACTTTCCAATCTGTATTCTCTGTACCTTTTCAGTTCTCTTGTTTGCCAATGCATTTTTATTCCCCGTGAAGGATTTACTTCCTTTTGAAGCTTCAAAAAATTGTAGAATGTGATACAGGCTGATGGGTTGGTGGAGTTAGATATTCTGAGGAACGTGGAGGAACAGAGAGATCTTGGGGTTCATATCCACAGATCTCTGAAGGTTCTCACTCAAGTGGATGGAGTCATGAAGAAGGCTTATAGTGCATTAGCGATTATTCACAGAGGGTCTGAGTTTAAGAGCCATGGGGTTATGCTGCAACTATACCAGACCTTGGTGAGGCCACATTTGGAATAGTGTGTGCAGTTCTGGTCACCTCACTGTAGGAAGGATGTGGAAGCATTGGAGTGAGTGCAGAGGAGATTTACCAGGGTGCTGCCTGGTTTGGAGGGTAGGTTTTATGAGGAAAGGTTGAGGGAGCTGGGGCTTTTCTCTTTAGAATGAAGGAGGATGAGAGGCAACTTTGTAAGATGATGAGGATTTAGATAGAGTAGATGTGCAGAGACTATTTCCTTGGATGGGTGTGACTGTTACTAACTAAAAGGTTCATGGTGGGAGGGATAGGAGGGATGTTCAAGGTAAATTCTTTACTTTTCAAGTGGTTATTGAATAGGCATACGGAGCACACCAGAATGACAGGGAGTGAGATAGCTTGATCTTGGGCTTGGACATAGTGCAGCACAACATCAAGGGCCAAAGGGCTTGTAATGTGCTGTACTGTTCTATGTTCTAATCCTGACACTGCAGAAGCAGGCCATTCAGTTCACTGAGTATGCACCGACTCTCCAACAGAGTTACTAGCCAGCCCCTTTCTCATAACCCCATATATTTACCCTGCTAATCCTCCCACAGCTGCACATGATAAGCGCTCATAGCACCAGACACCAAAGTTCAATTCCAGATTTGGGTCACTGTCTGGATGGGGTCTGCACTTTCCCCCTGTGACTTTGTGGGTTTCCTGTGGGTGCTCCCACAGTTGTCCAAAGATGTGCTGGTTAAGTGTATTGGCCATGTTAAATTCTCCCTCAGCGTACCCGAATAGATGCCGGAGTGTGGCGACTGGGGATTTTCACAGTAACTTCATCGCAGTGTTAATATAAACCTATTTGTGACAATAATAAATAAACTTTAAAACTTGGAACGCCAAGGGGAATTTTAGCATGGCCAATCCATCTACCCTGCACATCTTTGGACTCTGGCAGGAAACCGGACCACACGGATGAAGCCCATGCAAACATGGGAAGAATGTGCAAGCCTCACACAGAGAGTCGAACCTGTGTCCCTGATGCTGTGAGGTAGCACTGCTAACCACCCCGCTGCCCCTTTCTTTAAGGTGCATCTTGATTGCTCGCTTAATACTACATGTACGGAATAATTATTAATTACTAACTGGTTTCCAAATGGAAGTATAAAAGGCCCTTCCACAATGAAATAGCAACACTAAGTTCTTTGTGGCGAGTTTAATTTGTTTAGACAGTGCAAATGCAGCAATTTCTGAACATGCAGAGGGAAGATGAAGACTGTGAGCCCTAATCTGCAGGAGGCCAACACAGGGCAGCACAAATCATCCAACCGTTTGTAATGGTACACTCTTCAAAAAACAAATTGTTTTTTTTTCTGCATTAATAATGGCATGTGCCCATGAACTCATTAATTATGCAGCCAGTTTTAGTTATTGCGCTCCTGAGAGGGGGAAGGCGTGGGCAGAGGGGATCCGAATTTGAATATAATGACAGAAACCTCATGGCTTTTACAAGATCTGCCTATTGCTGCAACAATCCTGTCTTAACCTGCATACTCCAGACTTATTGATCAACTACCTTTCAATAAAGACTTACTGGATAATTAATATTGCCTCAAGGATACCTTCTGGTGTACATCAATGAGACTGCATCGCTTGCACAGCCTGAAGATTTTGAATGAACACATTCCAAACCGGGTATTTTTATAAATTAATCGGATTACTTTATTTTCAAAACAGCGTGACTTCAATACTTACTAAACCACAAAAACAATAGATGTTCCAACATGTCACCAGCTTCACAATCCATAGCGGAAACAAATCAGCCGTTATTTCCAAATGTTCGTTGGTGATTAGAACAGCCAAATGATGAACAAACCAGTGAGTTGGACTTTGTGCTTCAGGCTTTTCATTGAACAGGACTTGTTCACTTTTCATTTGAATTACTAAATTGGCGGTGATATTTATGGTTGAAATTCCCCCAACCCTGTGCCAGTGGGGTCCAATGGCAGGCATGGCAGAGCAGAGGATCAGTAACATGATGATATTGTCCCTATTAGTAATTAAGAAACCCAGGGTAATGTTCAGGCGACCTTGGCAGATGGTGAAATTTAAATTAGAAACAAATCTGGAATTAAGAATCTACTTGATGGCCATGGAACCATTGTTGATTGTTGGACAAGCCCATCTGGTTCACTCATGTACTTCAGGGAAGGAAATCTGTCGTGCATATCTGGGCTGGCCTACAAGTGACTCCAGACCCACGGTAATGTGGTTGAATCTCAATTTCCCTCAGAGATGGGGAATTAATGCTGCCCCAGCCAGCAATGCCAACATCCCATGAACAAATAATTAAAAAGCAAACGGTAGGAGCCCCAGAAAGGGGTTTCATGCCAATGTGAATTTACAGTGGGGTCTTCCGCTGGTGTCCACTATAGAGATCGGAAAACCCACCAAAGGCTGGCGTGAATCTCATTTGCATCCAATTAATGGGATGTCGACAAAGGCTTGACGGTCCACCCGCCCACTTCCTGGCCAGATACTTCAGGGTGCCGATCAGAAAACACTCTATTCAAAACAACAAGGCATGCAGATGATGACAGTCAGCTGAATAATGCTTATAAGGAGACCGTTCACAACCCTGGACACTGCAACAGCACAGTGGTGGGTGGGGTGAACATCTGCAGGTGGATCTTCCAGATGAGGTGTGTCCTGGAGGGGTCCATCTTCCAACCTCAGACCCTGGAGATCCACCTCCATTTTCAGCAGGCCTGCCCTCTTGCTTCAATGGTGAGTAAGCGACACTAGGCACCTTTTCAATCTGGCACCCAGGTATGATGACAGATTACATGCCTTCCAGGCTTGCTAGCTTGAGACATTGGCACTTTACTGGCAAGAATAAAACACATTAAACAAGCTTTGGCTTGTTGTCCTGGAATATAGGATGACTTCTTCCCCTTCCCCACTTCATATGCTGCTAAGTTGTATCCAAAAATGCATTTTTTTTGGAAAAGGTCACACCTTTCCCAACCATCAAAAATTTAGAAGATTTTCCAGAGTGGTCTGGTTACGAGTGTGTATCTGCATTAGATATTGAGAAAGCACTGTGTGCACATTTGAAATGGAATTCAAGGACACTTGCATTCCATCGTGATCACGTTTTTCCTGAAGTCTTATGAAGTACCTTGATTCATACACACATAGAGCTGTTCTACAGTTATTTGAATAATATCGAAGGCCTTTGTCAGGGGCTGACGAAGAGAATAGAGCAAACGAGAGGAGAAAAATATCACTCAGCTGATATAACATGAATCAGATTTGCATAAAATCACTTCATTTCGCTTTGCTCCTTGTTAGTGGGATTTGCTGAAAGAAACAAAAACCTCTATTAACCGTGTACTCACTCAAAGCTTGGTAGGAAGTCTCACAACATCAAATTAAAATTCAAAAGGTTCATTTGCAATCACCAGCTTTCAGAGCACTGCTCTTTCATCAGGTGAGTGGAGAGGTAGGTTCACAAACACGGCATATAGGGGCAAAGACACAATTGCAAGATAATGACAGATTGGAATGTGAAGAATGCGAGTCTTTACTGTTAATCAAGTTTTTACAGGTATAGACGGTGCGAGTGGAGAGGGGGATAATTACAGGTCAAAGAGGTGTAAATTTTCTCAAGGGAGGACAGTTAGTGGGATTTTGAAAATCCAAACTGTATGGTGGGGGTTACATGTAATGTGACATGAACCCAAGATCCCGGTTGAGGGTATCTTTAGCATCTCTGCATCATCACTTGATTAAACTGATGTAAAGAGCTCTCCTGATATTAAGATCCGTTTATTGTTGTACCCTTTACGACAGATTGCTAAGATGTCACAACAATGCATGATTAAGGAACAAATGAATGCCAGTTATCATGGGCTAAATATTAAAGTATAGGCAATCGTAAAAAACATCGAGAACAAGACGGTGCCATCCTCAGAACATCTAACATTGCTCAGCACCAGAAAACTTCCACTCGAGTTTACCTGTTTCTTTTAGATCATACATCTTTCATTCTGTTGAGATGGTTATCCGATGAAGCAATCATAACAATTTTGTGGTCATTTTCTGATATTGCTCACAGCACCATCTGTCAAACTTGGGGGGAATTTTCCATGCCGCCAGGATTTTCTGGTCCAGCTGCGGTGAATGGAGTTTTGGCTGAGTGTCAAAGTCTCTGTCCTCGCTTCTGGCGGGTGCGAACAGCCAGTAAATCACGCCCTGCAATGTCTGAGCGACTCATTTGCGTTCTTTGATCGTTGATCACCAAGGGAGAGTTTTACCCTAAACCGGCAAAGTCTGAAGTCAGACAGGGAGTGTCGAGCACACCCATCTTTTTACACCATCTTGTGAGGGACTTGGAACCAAAGGAAGGTAGGTAGGTGTGGGTTCCACGCCGTATGGCTGGCCAGCTTCCTCTGATTAATCTACCCCATCACCAACTCAGTACTTTCATCATTCAGGCACCATATTTAAAGGCCACCTTTGCGCATGGCAAGCACAACGAGAAACATTCTTCACACAGGTGCACCGCTGGCACCACCTTAGCACTGTGTTGGTATCATCCTGGCATCACCTACTCACTGAGTGCTGCACTCACCACTGAGTTCCCCTCGGAGCACTGTCAAACATCAGTCAAACATGAGACCAGTCAAACATCATGCCATTCTGACATTATGCTGTCACGGTTGCATCATAATGTGGATTATGATTCCAATGCATGGACAGGATTATGATATGCATGTGTATTATTATGAGGTTAATGACTATGAGGTTAATGACTATGAGGTTAATGACTATGAGGTTAATGACTATGAGGTTCCCAATCGAAGGACAGGAAACATGTCCTGCCATTGATGGGGGAAGTGGAGGTGGCAGGGTGGGGGAGGGGGATGGATGGACACAATCACTTCCTGCTTTTATGTGAAACGCAACTTAGGCCTTCTTGCAACGTTTTCCACTCTCGCCGGCAAACCCACTCAACACAAGCAGGAGTGGAAAATCCGAGACCATGTTTACAATTCAGTGGTCAAGGATCGAACTGGAGCCAATCTTCATACACTTCTATTGGTTTTTATTTGCAGAGATGCAAATTACAACATTGCATCTCCTAACCCAAACACTAAAGTTTGAGTCTTTTTCTATTTATAAGTGAAAAATGTTGATTCTCACCACTTGCATTTAATTAAGTATAATTAATGTATGATTAACAGCCCTTGGTAGGACAATAATAAGAGCCAGCCATGTTCAATCAGACAGTTGTTGGTCTAAAGTTTGGCTGGTCTGACAATGTCCAGGCTACCATGCTGTTACCTACAATAATTCGAGAGATTAGTGTGAAAGCTCTTTAAAAGCACAGGTTTCTCTCCAGGCAGATGGATCTGTATTTAAATCACTCTCTTAAACTTCTCGATCATTACAACAAGAACAGCAGTCCATCATCAAGATTTGAACTTCAAACTTTTCACTTCAAAATTAAATTTAACAGCACTGCTTAAAATAAACTCTTCCTTGGAGTATGGGAGTGGGGATGCATTGTTGACAGTGAAGGAATCCATTCTATTTCTTTAGCCTCTCATCAATCACTCATTGCACACATGCACACGCGCACACACACACCGACACACCCCCAGGCGAGTTAAAATTTGGATTATTTACCACTCTGCAAAATTGTGACCCAATGATTTAAAGACAATGTTAGAACAATACAAAAGTTTCTTTGGCCCCCTTTTGCTAGTTTTGTGGCTGAGAATGGTAGGAACCAAGGTGGTCAGCGATGATCAAACCATTGTGTTGTAAGATTAACTTATCCCCCGCTCATGATCTCTGAATGCTACCGAAAGCGAGAGAGATTGTTGAATCAGTAAGGTGAAGGTGGAAAATCACAGAGCCAAACTAGCCTTGTAAATTGATTCTCGAGACCCCTGCAGCACCGATTCATCTGCTCTCCAGAGAGTCCTTTCACTTGAAAGTTTTGAATAATATTTTATACTTTATTCAAAGTATTGGAGATGTCTGCTGCTCTTCTGTCCTGCCTCCAAAATTAACCATTTAAAATTCAACCATTCAGAATAGAATAATTAACTATCACCTTAATAGTAAGGACATAAGCATTCTGTTTCTTCTGCAAGTTTGTGTGATGCATAACGTACTAATCTTAGACATCCTTATGAGATGAATAAGAGAGATCCATCACATTTTTTCAGGGAAAGCTGGAGATACGTTAGAATAAATCTGTGCCATGTACTATTGTTTCTCGTTGCTGGGCGATGTGGCTAGGACACTCCCTCCAGTCTTCTCCACGCCAAAGCAGGGAAATAACAAGTATGATTTAAAAGCCAATTTAATCTCACAATTGCTTTAAAAAAAATCATTACAACGTACTCAAATGACCTTGATCTCAATTGTACCTTCAAACTTCAAGGAATGAAGGAATGAAAGGTATATCAACAAAAGTGCTTTAATAATGATGATCATTGTTAAATGGGCAAGTAAACATCTCTGAAGAAAATAATCATATTTTATTTCTATCTTCCTAAGCAGAAATGCTTTGTACAGTGGGTTTGAGACAGGGTGTCTGAGAAACTTGTGCAGACTGCTGATCAGGGCTGTTACGTTAGTTATGAACAAAAAAAAAAGTGTCCTTGGCTTGAGCAGCAAACCCGTAGTTGAAGAGCAGCGATCAAATGCAATCTTCAGACATCAGAGGTCAGTAAAGTTCAGAGACCATGGGCCTTGACAACTGAAGGCACAGCCATGGTTGATGAAGCAATTAAGATCAGGAATGTGTAAGATGCCTGAATTAGAGGCATGTACACATCTCACATTCATGACCTTCCAGCTCTTCATACCGGTGGAATTTCCGGTTCTTGCTGACAGCATATCTCCGCAGCGGGTTTCCTGGAGGCATGGGATGGAATCAATGGAAAATCCCATCGACTGCGGCAAGACCAGAAGATTCCGCCTCTGGCCATTGTGAGATACCGTGAAAAAGGCCACAGGAGGCCAGAGAATCTTGGCGCATTTCCATGTCAGCTACAGACTCTCGCAAATGGATTATAAATCATTTAAACAATTGAGTTTCTTGTATATAAAAAACATGGAACTCTCACTTTAAATTGTGAATGTAACAAATTAAATTGTTTTTGCTCACAATTCTATTACAGAGAATAAATATTGGATTTCTAAAAAAGCAGTCAGATCCATAGAGTGACAAGCTATAAGTAAGCAGCACAAGTGTCAATCATCAGGGTAAAATCAGGAACTGCTGTAAGAGGAAAGGATTTATGAGCAGAAATCTCCATCTGAACATGGCACGGTACAATTACCGCAATACAACTTCTTTTGTTGAAAATTCCTCCATATATTTCAGATTACAAAATCAAGTTGCAAAACTGTAACGACGAGGAGAACTTTTCCAGCCCAGTGCGGTGGACTGAAGGGTCAGAAGTCCTGGAAGTTGATTTTTGGGTTGGGATTCCAGTGTGATCCCGCCCTCTTCCAGCTTTCCCCAGAGTTGGGGTTAAAGGAGAGATTGGGATTCCCTTGGATCCGTCAAGCAAATCCTTCAATGGACTCAGCCCTCTCCATCTCGCCAATCAATTGCAGGTCCATGAATTTGAGCTTGCGCATGCATCTAATTCAATCATCTTGCGCATCCCTGACTTTAATTGCTTCATCATCCAAAGAACAAAGAACAATACAGCATGGGAAACAAGCCCTTCGGCTCAATGAGCCCCCGCCACCATTTTAACAGTATGAGTGCCCTCCTCTACCTATGACATTTGTCTACACCTATTGGGGGAGATTGAGGGAAGTCTAATTTAGGGATAATTTGTTACACCAATCAGCCTAAGAGCTCGTTTTTGGGACGTGGGAAGAAACTGGAGCAACCTACGCAATCACGGGGAGAATGTGCAAACTCCCGCAGACACCACTCCAAATGAATGTATCTGCACAGCAAACAGTGATAGTCACTGACCTGTCATGTTGCCCATCAGATGGTCCAGTTTAAGCATACGCTAACGGTGTGAAGCACGAGGCAACTCTCGAAGCAACATCCAAAAGCAGCCCTCGCATGACCCACTGTGTGTAAGCTCCTTGTTGGTCAACAAGGTGGACCGAATCACCTGTGAAGTACAAGAAAATCCGTGGATGTCTCCTCAGTTGCCCAGGCTCCTCTACCTCATCGCATTCCTATCTTATTTTCTTTCTTTGAGACATTCCTTAAAACTTACTATGTCGGGACCATATCAGAAATTCCAAGGTACATTATGAAGCTAGTTTTTTTTTGATTTTGGCATTAGGGTGAGCGTAAGATGTTTCGCTCCAGGTATGATTCAATTGACCCACTAGGAAGTTTTCATCGAAACAAACTTTATTCAACAACACATTTAGTATGTAACAAAAATAATAAGCATAATTTACCAATTAAAATACTTTAACATGAAAAAGTATAATTCTTAATAAATATTCATCACTATTGTTCCAATTTAAGTAATACCTCATAGATGTAAATCTCTTCTTCAGAACCAGTTAGCACCAAAACCCACAAGCTCGTGCGAATGCTAGATTTCCAGTCTTTTAACACCTCTGGACAAAGATCCAGACTGACACCCATTTTCTGACTTTCTTCCAACCAGCTGCACAGAAAGATCTACTCCAAACTACAGAACATCAAATAAAGATATTTATTCCCTGGAAGATTCCAGTCTCTAATTCTAGAGAGGAAAAGAGAGGGACTGTCCCTAACAACTCCAAGCAGCATCTGGTCTTGATGTCACTGTGTAAGCCTCACTCCACCCAGCCATCTGATGCTGCTGTCAGTCAAGCAAATCAAGTCCTACTCTGAAAAACCCCAGAGAAACACTAAAATAAGAAAACAGCGTTAGTTCACATTAAAACCAACATTCCAGCAATTAGAAGCAATTACGCTGCTACAGAAACAACCCAAAGAATGCCAGTTGCAGACCAAGTGGCACTGATATTAATAAAACAAACTGCTAAAACAGATCCTACACAAAAAACATGACCTAAATACATTTCTTAAAGGAATAGTATCGCCAAGATTTTAGATATCTGTCCTATGTGGCTCAGTGTCCTGTCATAATATCTTGAACTTTTCATTGTGACACGTAGGAATGATATTACAATTTGTTGCATTTGCCTTCAAGCACAATTTTCCTTTACACAAGTCAATATATAAAAAAAAGAGGGTGAACGTCCTCTGGCATTTTTCTCAGCAATGGGATCTTTTGGCCCTGCTGTCAGCAGTGGGAACTCCCACAAGCCAGGAAAACCCATGGCACGGGGTAAATCACCAGAAGGATCAGAGAATTCTGCCAGCGTGAATCGTCCAAGAATTCCGGCCAGGATCTGCACAGTGCTTTCTGTAGAGGGTGGGTGAGGAGATTCAGAGATACCCACAGCCGGCTTTTAAGTGTCGAGCTTTCTTTGACCATTTTTGCAAAATGTTATCATTGTCCTAGCTTTAGATGTGAAGATTTTTATTTGACTAATTTTACTCCAAAGAAATTTCTGAATCAAAGAATGATGCAAAACGTTTTATACGAATGGCTAAAAATGCAGCTTGATATCAACAGTGGAGCTCACTGACCTGAATCTGAAAACTGATACTCCAGCACCAATTTTTTTTAGTTCTGTATATAATCATTGAAATGACTGTTATCTTGAATGAGGATGGGAGAAAATAGAAATTTTGCAGGTCTTATGATTTGCAGTCTTCTTTCTCCATACTTGAGGGGATATATCTTGAAAATCTTTCCACCCGGCAAGAACAATTAATATCATTGGTTACTGTAACCTAAAAAAGAACCAATGGCTGCAAGGCACCATAATGAGGTAACTGGGACAACATGAAAAAGGTTTTGGGAAAGTAATCAACAATTCAATCATTCTATGGATTTCAAATTTGAATTGCAATTCATCATAAAATCCCGATAGTGCAGAAGGAGGCCGTCCAGCCCATTGAGCCTGCACTGACAACAACTGCACCCCATCCCTGTAACTCTACACATTTACCTTGCGAGCAAGTCCCCGGACACAATTTAGTACGATCAATCAATCTAACCTGCACATCTCTGGATGTTAGTTCTGTACAGTAGCCAACCTCCAGTTTGTAGAAAATTAGATACACAAAATCATCCTTATGTACCATGGCCCATAATTTTTCAACTCAACTTAATCACATGACTAACATACTGCAAGCCCACCCTCCCCCACACAGGATAGAACATTGATGAATTAGTTCATTTTCCTGTGAAGTTGTTAAAGAAAGTAACTATGGATTAGGTGGGAGCAGAGTGAAGGAAGGAAGGAAGTCTTGGTTTTATCACTCATTTGTGGGACATAGGGGTCAGTGGCTGGTCCGCATTTACTGCCTATCCTTCGTTACCCTTGAGAAGGTGGTGGTGAGCTGATTTCTTGAAAGTCTGCGTGTTGTGGGTTGACGCACACAATGCTATTAGGGAGGGAATTCCAGGGTTTTGATTCAGTGACTGCGAAGGAACGGCGATATATCTCCAAGTCAGGATGGTGAATGGCTTAGAGGGGAATTTAAAGGTGGTGACATTCCCATGTATCTGCTGCCCTTGTCTTTCCTTAGAAAGCCATTTTATAATTGTTGACTTGAAAATTAAATAATTCATGAAAAAAACATTCATTTCAGTACAGTCAAACACAAACAGCTCAATCATATGGTACGTCTCAATTATAACAAGCTCTCTTCTGGCCTGTGGTTTCTGAGGCATACAAGATGATCAGAGGATTAGATAGAGTGCACAATGAGTGCCTTTTTCCTTTTGGTGATGACTAACATGAGGGAATATAGCTTTAAACTGAGGGGTGATAAATATAGGACAGATATCAGAGGTAGGTTCTTTACTCAGAGGGTAGTAAGGGCGTGGAATGCCCTGCTTGCAGCGATAGTGGACTCGCCAACTTTAACGGCATTCAAATGATCATTGGATAGACATACGGACAATATGGGAATAGTTAGAGGATCATTAGACTGGTTCCACTGTTCGGTGAAACATTGAGGGACGAACGGCCTGTATTATGCTGTAATGTTCTATTTATCTGTGACATTTTAGACCCCATTCTTTAATTTCTAGTACTGAAGTAAATTTGCCAGTGCTATTCAGGGGGGTTTAAACTGATTCGGGGGGGGAGGATGGGAACCTGAAGTGTTGTGCCAGTATACAGGAGGATGTGAATAGGGAGGTCACGGATAAGGTTTCTAGGTCGCAGCAGTATAGTGGCAAACGGGAGGGTGGTTTGAAGTGTGCATACTTTAATGCGAGGAGCATACGCAATAAGGTGGATGAACTTGCACCCTGGATTGGTGCTTGAGACTTCGATGTTGTGGCCATTTCAGAGACGTGGATAGAGTAGGGGCAGGAATGGTTGTTGCAGGTTCCGGGATTCAGATGTGTCAGTCAGAGCAGAGGTGGTGGTAGAAGAGGGGGAGGAGTGGCATTGTTAGATAAGGACAGCATTACGGTGGCAGAAAAGACGTTTGATGTGGACTTGTCTGCTGAGGTAGTGTGGGCTGCGATTAGAAACAAGAAAGGAGAGGTCACACTGTTGGGAGTTTTTTTATAGGCCTCCAAAAAGTTTCAGAGAAGTAGAGGAAGGGATTGCAAAGTTGATCCTAGATAGGTGTGAAAGTAACAGGGTAGTTGTAATGGGGGACTTTAACTTTTCTAATATCGATTGGAAAAGCTATAGTTCAAGTACGTTAGAGGGGTCAGTTTTTGTTCAATGTGTGCAGGAAGGTTTCATGACTCAGTATGTAGATAGGCCAACAAGAGGTAAGGCTATATTGGATTTGGTACTGGGTAATGAACCAGACCAGGTGTTAGACTTGGAGGTGGGTGAGCACTTTGGTGATAGTGACCACAATTCGGTTACGTTTACCTTTGTGATGGAAAGGGATGGGCACGTACCGAATAACAGTAGTTGTAGCTGGGGGAAAGGTAATTATGAGGCTATTAGGAGAGATTTAGAATGCATAGGGTGGAGCAGGATATTGCAGGGGCTGGAGACATCTGAAATGTGGAGCGTATTTAAGGAACAGCTTCTGCATGTCCGTAATAAATATGTACCTGCCAGGCAGGGAGGAAGTGGTCGAGTGAGGGAACCATGGTGTACTAGGGAAGTTGAATCTCTGGTGAAGAGGAAGAAGGAGGCTTATATAATGATGAGACGTGAAGGCTCAGTTAGGGCACTGGAGAGCTATAAATTAGCCAGGAAGGAGCTAAAGAGGAAGTTGAGAAGAGCTAGAAGAGGACACGAGAAGACTTTGGCGGATAGGATTAAGGAGAATCCTAAAGCTTTTTACAGGTATATAAATAATAAAAGATTGGTTAGGGCAAGATTAGGGCCAGTCAGAGATAGCAGTGGGAAGTTGTGCGTGGAGCCTGAGGAGATAGGAGAGACACTGAATGAATATTTTTCATCAGTATTCACGCAGGAGAAAGACAATGTTGTCGGGGAGAATACTGCGATACCAGGTTGTAGACTGGGCAGGATTGAGGTTCATAAGGAGGAGGTGTTAGCGAATCTTGAGGGTATGAAAATTGATAAGTCCCCTGGGCCAGATGGGATTTACCCTAGGATTCTCTGGGAGGCGAGAGAGGAGATTGCAGAGCCTTTGGCTTTGATCTTCATGTCGTCGTTGGCTACAGGTATAGTGCCCGAAGACTGGAGGATGGCAAATGTTGTCCCTTTGTTCAAAAAGGGGAGTAAGGACCATCCTGGAAATTATAGACCGGTGAGCCTGACTTCTGTTGTGGGTAAAGTCTTGGAAAGAATTATAAGGGATAGGATTTATAAGCATCCACAGAGAAATAAATTGATTAGGAATAGTCAGCACGGTTTTGTGAAGGGTAGGTCGTGCCTCACAAACCTTATTGAGTTTTTTGAGGAGGTGACCAAAGAGGTAGATAAGGGTAAGGCAGTTAATGTAGTGTATATGGATTTTAGCAAAGCGTTTGATAAGGTTCCCCATGGTAGGCTACTGCAGAAAGTGCAGATGCATGGGATTGAAGGTGATTTAGCAGTTTGGATTAGGAATTGGCTAGTTGATAGAAGACAGAGGGTGGTGGTTGATGGGAAATATTCAACCTGGAGTGCAGTTACAAGTGGTGTACCTCAAGGATCTGTTTTGGGGCCACTGCTGTTTGTCATTTTTATAAATGACCTAGATGAGGGTGTAGAGGGTTGGATTAGTAAATTTGCTGACGATACCAAAGTGGGGGGAGTTGTAGACAGCGAGGATGGATGTTACAGTTTGCAGAGGGACATAGATAGGTTGCAGAGCTGGGCCGTGAGGTGGCAAATGGAATTCAATATGGATAAGTGTGAGATGATTCACTTTGGTAGGAATAACAGGCATATGAAATATAGGGCTAATGGAAGGACCCTTAATAGTGTTGTCGAGCAGAGGGATCTTGGGGTACAAGTACATAGCTCTTTGAAAGTTGGCACCCAGGTTGATAAAGTTGTTAAGAAGGCGTACGGTGTGTTAGCTTTTATTGGTAGAGGGATTGAATTTAGGAGCCGTGAGGTTATGTTACAACTGTACAAAACTCTGGTGCGGCCGCACTTGGAGTATTGCGTACAGTTCTGGTCGCCGCATTATAAGAAAGATGTGGAAGCATTGGAAAGGGTGCAGAGGAGGTTTACCAGGATGTTGCCTGGTATGGTGGGAAGGCCTTATGAGGAAAGGCTGAGGGACCTGAGGTTATTTTCATTAGAGAGAAGAAGGTTACGCGGTGACCTAATTGAGGCGTATAAGATGATCAAGGGATTGGATAGGGTGGATAGTGAGAGCCTTTTTCCTCGGATGGTGATGACCAACACGAGGGGACATAACTTTAAATTAAGAGGTGGTAGTTATAGGACGGATGTCAGAGGCAGGTTCTTTACACAGAGGGTGGTGAGGGCGTGGAATGCCCTGCCTGCAGCAGTTGTGGACTCGCCTATTTTGGGGGCATTCAAATGGTCGGTGGATAGGCATATGGATGATATTGGAATAGTTTAGGTTAGAGGGTCCACTGGCCGGCGCAACATCGAGAGCCAATGGGCCTGTACTGCGCTGTAATGTTCTATGAGGTGAAAATTGGATAGGATCATGGAAGACAAAATATTATCCGAGTTCCCAGAAAATAGTCAAATTTGATTAAATAAACACTGCAATCACAAATTAGGCCAAATTGATTGATTGACAGGCTGTCCAGAACCGAGCCTTTCTCCCTTGTGGCATGTTCATCTATCCCACAATGAGAACTTTCATGAGGCCGTTTGCAGGTTCTGCTGAAGCTGCAGAAGCTCATCTCAGTATCAATGTGGAAACCTTCAATTTGCAACTATGGGCAAAATCTGACCAAATATTAGTTCTATTATTTTCAGCATGAGAAACGGAATGTGTCTTTGCTGATGCAATGGCACATTTTCAGGCCTGACCTTGTGTTTCATTAGAGCTATTTTTTATGCCCACAGTTGCAAAGTGTGCCCATTGATTTGTCTGCCCTGTAACAAGTGAACTGCTGCAAGCTCTGGGGAGCTCCATATAACAGCTCCCCAGCATATCTTCCACAACGACGGCAGGAGACGTCAGACAAAAAGGCAGCACCGTATTTTTCAGAAGGGACTCTCGCCAGGATACTGCTTACGGTGGAGCAGAGATGGGAAATATTCGACCCTTGCTCCAGGACACAGCCTTACCACAGGGTGACCAACCCCACCTGGGAAGCAGTAGCAGCCCTGATCAGTGCAAGTGCACTCCAGAAGAGGACAGGGCAGCAACGTCGGAGGAAATTAATGATCTTTGCTCAGCCAGGGTAATTAATAAACCACCCCCAATCTTCCCCTGGACTCCCATCAACCTCATCCTTTCCCTCACAACTCCAAGTGCAATCTCACTGATGACTTATACAATTGTAACATAATATCCTAACTCCTAAATTCAATGCTCTGGCTGATGAAATCAAGTGTGCTAAATGCCTCCTTCACGACTCTATCTACCTGTGATGCTGTTTTCAATGAGTTATGTACTTGCATTTCTCGGTCTGTCTTCCTCAACACTCCCCAGAGCCCTATTTTTCACTAAGTAAGTCCTAACCCTGGTATGACTTTCCAAAATGAAACATCTCACACTTACCTATATTGAAATCCATTTTCCAATCCGCAGTCCATTTTCCAAACTGATCAAAATCTCCCTGTAATTTTTGATAACTTTCTTCACTATCAACAATACCTCCAAACTTAATGTCATTCGCAAACTTACTAACATCCCTTGTGTATTCACATCCAAATCATTGATATAAATAATGAATAACAAGGGTTCCTACACTGACTCCTGAGGCACGCTATTAGTCACAGGCCTCCAGTCCAAGAAACAACCTTTGACCATCACCCTCTGCTTCCTACTATCAAACCAATTTTGAATCCAATTAGCGAGCTCTCCCTCGATCCCATGTGAGCTAATCTTCTAGACTAGCCTGCCATGTGGGACCTTATGAAAGGCCTTGCTGAGATTTAGATCTTCCTTTGCCTGCATGAAGTAAGAGTGTTTGTCCATGTCCTTTTGATCTCTAATGAGTACAGATTTTAAGTTTTCATATTTGTCCCAAGCACGAGCAAATAGACAGGTACTCTTGGCAGCTGGACAAGCTTATTAACATTTAGCTCTTCTGAATATTTTATTACTTTTTAGATTAAACTAACCATCAAATGAGTTTAGCACTTTTTCAAATTTAGCAGCTGATGTATTGATTCCTTGGCTTGCAATGATATTGTGTGCGATTAGGCCTACTGAATAAAATATTGTGTTAACCTGCTCTGCTTCTGACATTTTGTCTAACCTTGAAGCGATGCTACATGTTAGAATATTTCTCTCAAAAATCCCAAATTATATGATGGATCTGCTCCAAAACATGCGCAAGTTAGCTTGATTGGCCATGTTAAAATTGGTCCATATTGTCAGGGAATTAGCAGGCTAAATACATGGGGTTACAAGAATAGGGCCTGGAGGGGGGATTGTGGTCAGTACAGGCTTGATTGGCCAAATGGCCACCTTCTGGCTCAGTCTACATTGATTTGGGAATATGCAATTCTGATCCATGGTTAATTTGTAAAGATGAGGGATTGGTGTTACTTGAAGAAGTTGTTGAAATTCAAGAAGGTACCCCTTCTCATTTGAAGAGAAAGGGTTAACCTATGCTTCGGTGGCCTTCTATTGTAATAGAACTTGCATTCAGCCTTCATACAATGGCAACTTGGATGGACTGGTTGGAGAGCCCCTGTTTCAGCACCACGTAAGGATCATGGAAGTGTCAAATCCTGGCGATTGCTTGTTCTCAAATGAATTTAGAAACTGTCATTCTCCTGGATTAGTTAATTAGGTTTTAGCAACAGTTTTTTTTTTTCACACTACATTTCTGACATGGAATTAATTAAAGTTCTCTCAGGACTTGTTGTAGCCTGGACTTTTAAAAGATTTAGTTCACCCTTGCCTGGGCAGCTGATTCTGCATTCTGAGAATTGAACCTGGACTTCCAAAAAATATTCAATAAAGTCTTCTGCTGCAGAAAGGAATTTTACATGCATGCCATCACTTTCAAGCTTTGCATTGTAGTTTTTTCCTGGTGTTCTTTCTTCTGTCCCTCTCCTTCTTCAAGCTTATTTTAAGATCAGATTGTTTTATTGAATTTTCTTCTCAGTCTTGCAGCATTTTAGATTGTCTCTGCATTTCCTGTAATAATTTGGGATTTTCCATGAGCTGTCACCATGTTTTATGGCTTGCAATGCCACTTCATTGTTTTAATGAAGTCTTTGTAGTTGTAAGTAGGTTAAATCTAAGTCTTTGTTGTTTCTTGGAACTATTTATAAACATAGAATAAAAGATAGAAGCCAGGAAATGTCCCCATACTTTCTGCTACACACTGCTCTGTCCAACATTCAACTGAATCCCTACAGTGCAGAAAGAGGCCATTCAGCCAATGGAGTCTATACTGACCACAATCCCACCCAGGCTCTTCTTCCATAAAGCCATACATTTACCCTGCTAATACCCCTGACTCTAGGGTCAATTTAGCATGGCCAATCATAGAATCCTGCAGTGCACAAGAAGGCTATTCGGCTCATCCAGTCTGCACCAAGCGCAAACCTATCCAAGTCCTATCCCCATAACCCCATGCATTTACCCTAACTAGTCCACCTGACACTAAGGAACAATTTAGCATGGCCAATCCATCTAATCGGCACATCTTTGGATAGTGGGAGGAAGCCGGAGCACCTGGAGAAAACACATGCAGGCATGGGGAGAATGTGCAAACTCTGCACAGACAGTGACTCAAGCCAAGAATCAAACTAGGTCTCTGACACTGTGAGGCAGAGTGCTAACCACTGTGTCATCATGCAGTCCCCAATCTAACCCACACATATTTGGAATTTGCGAGGAAACTGGAGCATCTTTTCGAAACCCATGCAGACACAGGGAGCAAGTGCAAACTCCACATGTAGGGTGACCCGAGGCCAGAATTGAACCTGGGTGCCTGTCACTGTGAGGCAGCTGTGTTAACCACCATGCTTTTTTATATCACTATGCAGGCTATATTGTATCCAGTCTTGCATTAACCGTATATGTGCCAGACCCTTATAAACACAAGCATATCAGAATTAGGAGCAGGAGTGAGCAATTCAGTCCAACGATCTGATCTCATTTTGGCGTCACCTCGACCTTCCTTCCAGCTCCCCATAATGCTTCAACTTGCTACTAATTAAAAGGCTATCTCTCTCTTTAAATTTGTTTAGTGCCCCAGCATTCACTGCACGGAGAATTCCACAGATTCACAATCCTGAGTGAAGTAATTCCTCCTCATATTGATTTTAAATCTACCAAACGATTGCTTGTTCTTCCAGAATTTCCAACAAGGGGGAAAAAAAAATCAGCTCTATGATCAATCCCCTTAAGCATGTAAAATACCTCAATTAGTTCTCCTCTCGTTCTTCGAAACTCCAGCAAGTATAGCCCTAAACTGCACCAATGCCCTACACAGTTGCAACTTTCCTATTTTTATATTTCATTCTATTAGCAATGAATGCCAAAATTCAATTTTCGGTCCTTATTATCTGCTGCACCTGCACGCTAACTTCCTGAGATTCATGCACAAGGACACCCAGATCCCTCTGCACTGAAGCATTTTTATGTTTTTCTTTGTTTAGATCATTGGTTGCATTTTATTCCCCCAACCAAACTAGATACCCTCACATTAAATTCCATCTGCCCAAGTTTGACCCCCTCACCTAACCTATCCATATGCATTTGTAAATTTATTTCCTCATAGCATCTAACTTTCCTACCTACTTCAATGCCTTTTGCAAATTCGTCATTAATACAGAATAGACATAGTTAGGACTCAAGGACTGAACCCTACAGCACATCACTAGTTACACCTTGCCAACCAAGGAAAAACTCATTTATCCCAACTTTCTGATTTCTGCTGGGTAGCTAATATAATACCTCCAATCTTGTGGGATTTTACCTTGTATATTAATCTTTTTAGGCAGCAACTACCATCAATCTTATGTTCAATTGTTTGGCAATATTACAGAAGCAGAGTTTGTTCTCCTTAGACCAGAGAACATAAACGGAAAATTTAGTAGAGGTGTTTAAAATTATGAAGTGTTTCTTAGAATAATAATCGAAAAGCTTTTTCTTTTCCCCCCAGTAGTTAGGTCAGTAACCAGAGGACACAGATGTAAGGTCATTCACAAAAGACACAGAGAGGAGATAAGGAGTTGATATCATCTTGAGGGGTGATGGTGCAACAAATTTCAAAAACAAATTGGCATGGTGGGACAGTCATTAGCTCTGCTGCCTCACAGTGCCAGGGATCTGGGTTCAATTCCTGTCTTGGGTCACTGCGTGTGTAGAGTTTGCACATCCTCTCTGTGTCTGTGTGGGTTTCCTCCAGGTGCTCCAGTTTCCTCCCACAGTCCAAAGATGTGTGGGTGAGATGGATTGGATATGCAAAACTACCTATTAGTATCAGGGGGACTAATGAGAGTAAATGCATGGTGATATGGGATAGGGCCTAAGTGGGATTGTGGTGGGTGCAGATTGTGGGCCAAATCGTCTCCTTCTGCACTGTAAGGTTCTATGAATTCATTTTGTGCTTGAAGCGAAGTAAAATTCACGGGCATAGGGAAAGAGTAGGGAGTGGCAACTAATTGGATCATTTTTCAAACAGCCAGTACAGATATGCAGACTGAATGGCCTCTGTGTGATTCCATTCTTGGATTGTGAGAAAGATTAGGGTGATTTGTTACTACATTAATGTCTCGATTTAACATCTCTTTGACAAGATAGTGTCATTGCTTAAGCGTTAGCCTAGGCAATGTGCCAAAGCAAAAACAGAAAATGCTGGAAAATCTCAGCAGATCTGACAGCATCTGTGGGGAGAGAATGGAGCCAATGTTTCACATTGAGATAACCCCTCATCAATGTGCAAAAGCCCTGGGATAGAGATTGAACCCATAAAGTCCATTTGTATGTAACATGCAATGAACTGAATCAAGTTGATGATCTTTGTTTTTTCAAGGATGGCACAGCACCAGGTTCCTGAGTTCAATTCCAGCCTTGGGAGTGATTTTCTGTAAGGAGTCTACAAGTTCTCCCCATATCTGCGCAGGTTTCTTCCACAGTCTGAAAGACGTGCTGGTTAGATGCATTGGCTGTGCTAAATTCTCCCTCGGGTGCCAGGGTGTGGTGACTAGGGGATCTTCACAGTAACTTCATTGCAGTGTTAACGTAAGCCTTACTTGTGACACTAAGAAATAAACTTTAATGAATAAACTTTAACAAGTGGCTGATCACGAATGCAATGTATCTCGAAGTCAGTAGCAGACAAAGCAATCTGGGCTTGGTGAAAAACACAGCACGACACTCTGCTGGAAAAGTGGAAGTAGCAGCCAGGTTAAATACATTCATTTAGTTTGATTTGTCAGCTATTGCTCTGGAGAGCCTGACTATGTTATGTACTCCAGCCATCAGGCCTCATTTGCATGCAAGTCAATGCTGCTTCCTGAGGGACGGGATTCCTTTAGCTTTCGAACAAATTGAATTTACTTCTGAAATATTGAACTCAATTACTTTGAGAATCTAAACAAGGGGAGGGGGTTTAAGGCAATGTCAGAGCCAGCCTCTGTTTATTCATACAGATGAGTTCTCAGTTTTAAGTAAAGCTCTTGGCATGTGGCAAGTTCAAACAGCATTGTATCTGTCTTTCCGATAAATCAGACTGTCACTGCCAATTGACGAGGTATCACGGGGAATCTGAGCTGTCTTTTAAACGGGACTCTAATGAATGCTGAACTTCAACCAAATCAGTCCTTGTCTGCAATCTCTTGAGAATTTCCCAAAAGCAATCCTCCTCATACACAATTGGGTAAAGGGTCATTTTTTTTTCTCTCTCTCTCTCATTCTCTCTACGCTGCTGCTTTTGCTTGAGAAAAGATAAAATCTGATTAAATCCAAGCAGTCACTTTCAAAGGCCTTGTTGTCGCATGGCCCATCATAAATTTCTATTTTCATTTTCCAATTTGGATTCATATCAATTTTCACAACAAAGATACAACTTGGATGTCTTGTTGTATGCAGACAGGCATTTAAAATGGAGCATGTAATGTACATTGTCAAGTGAAACTTGTCAGCAAACCAGAAATATATATCAACTGGCATCACAACAATGTGATAAAGCCTGTCAATATTGCGTGGAGAAATTAATAATATTTTTAATGACTTATCAGGATATGTCCATCTTTGGCAAGATCAGTATTATTGGTTTTGAAGAGGTTCTGTTAAGCTTTTCTTGATCTCCAAAGTTATTTCCAATAATACTATTATTTTGGAGGTTTCAAGTTTTTGATCCAGTGATAATGAAAGGACGAGGTGCGAGGGAGTAAGCAACACTTGTTGTCTTAAGATTTAGCAGATGCTGCAGAAGAAACTTTGCCAATTTACCACAGTAAATTGGCAATTTACTGCGGTGCCTGTAAATGGCTCATACTAAAGCCATGGTATAGTGTGAAAAGAGTCCAAAGATGCATGGGTTAGACTGATAGCCACACTTTTAACACATCTAATATTTAGGCCATGTTAAATTGATCCTAGTCAGGGGTCTAACAGCTAAATGTGTGGGGTTACGGGAATAAGGCCTGGGTAGGATTGTGGTCGATACAGACTAAATGGGCTGAATGGCCTTCTTCTGCAGAGGAGGGATTCTATGAGTGGATGTTTGAGTTGGTGAAAGTGTGATGATCGAGTTGATTGCTTCTTCCTGGATTGTGTTGAGATTTGAGCTTTATTGTAGTTGCACCGTGCCAGGCAAGCGGAGAGTATTATTTCACACTCCTGACATTTGTGTACAAGTGATAAAGAGTGGAGAGTGGAGAGTGGAGAGTGGAGAGGGGAGTGAAATGCCCTGATCTGGTCTCAGGGCTGTGGCTTTCATGTTGCTGATCCAGCTGTGTTTCTGGTCAACACCAGAAATTCAGCAATACTTATCCGATTGATTTGTAAGAATTTAATTCTCTCTTATTTGTGAATGGTATTTGTCACCAAGGCAGATAGATATGCACTGAAATTTAAGGACAGAAAGGATTGTATATAATATGGGTGTGAGCAATGTTAACCCACATGGGACAAAGCATGAAGTGCTGACGCAAGTTTATTTATGTCACAAGTAGGCTTACATCAATACCGTAATGAAGTTACTGTGAAAATCCCCTCATCGCCACACTCAGGCACCTGTTCGGGTACAGTGAGGGAGAATTTAGCATGGCTAATGCACCTACTCACCATATCTTTTGGACCTGTGCGAGGAAACCAGAGCACCCAGAGGAAATCCATGCTGACATGGGAAGAATATGTAGGCTCCGCACAGATAGTGACCCAAGCCGGGAATCAAACTTGGGTCCCTTGCGCTGTGAGGTAGCAGTGCTAACCACTGTGCCATCTCAGTGGATACATATGTTAATCACACTTTGAGATAGTTGGTGTGCTAAACAATGCTTTAATGGAGGTTCATATTGGCTGGAAACGTTACCTCTGTTATTCATTTCCTGTTTTTATTTCAGAATCCAGCACCTGCAGTATTTTGACTGATGCTAAATGGTGCAGTTGGCTTCATATTTCTAACTCTTGATACTATTTGGAAAGAATAACATTTTGAACGAATATTGAGGTTAAAATAATAAATGGAGTAGTAAATCAAGGGACCATTCACTGTGTGGCTATTTCAACAATTAACCTTCCTGCTTGCATTATGTAAACCTGCACTGATGCGGTGCAAATTATTGTGGTATATTTAATTTCCGAATAGAAAAATCCAGGGAATTTCTTCCTGATGTCCTATGCCCCTCCCCATCACCATTCCCTGGAATTATAACTGTAAAACTTGCAAAATATATATTTAACTGCACTTCAGTTGTTTAAAACAAGATCGTAGCTTTACACGGTTGACATTTCCACAGTCATCATAGCTTATGGGCTTTTTATGTTCAATGGAGTATTTAACCTTCTCTGTCTACTCTTTTCCCTATAACCTTCAGCTCCATTTGGCGATAGTAAAGTACAGCCAGAGGACATTGCTGATCAGTCAAGCCAAGCAGATCATAACTCATCCAGGACAGAAAGTGTACGTGCTTTTGATATATGACGACTTATGCATCGAGGCTGAACTCTCCTATGAAAGTAATGAGAGTCCCCAAAGGGCAAAAAATTCTGTACCAAACTGAAGTCATTCACATCGCTGCAACTGTTGAACATTCAGATCTTTGTTTCGATTCACCAGCTTTGCTACTTATTCTGATCATTCAGTACCACAAGGTCTTTTACAAAGAGATGTAATGTATACAACATTTTAGGAAGGCAACATTTAGGACTCTACCGAGCTATCACGTGGGGCTTCAAGGAAAGTCTCGAGTCATCAACTGGTACCAACAATTTAAAAGGGCAATCAAACAATCGTATTGAAAATGTATCTGTTATCACAGGTGGCAGAACCTATTGGGTTGAAATAAAAACTAATATGTTCCATAAATGCCATGATCATGGTGAATGGCAGAGAAGGTTTGAAGGTCCAAATTGCCTACTCCTGCTCCCATTTTCTACGTTCCTATAAATTTTCCTTCGGGAAAGAAATCTGCCAATCTTAGCTGATCTGACAAACACATATCCCAACCTCATATCAGTGTGAAACAGCCCAGCAATTTACATCATCAGGGTCTCAGGACCGTAGAGGTTTACAGCATGGAACTTCGGCCCAACTTATCCATGAGAGCCTCTGTTTTTAAACTGCTGAACTAGTCCCACTTTACATCATCAGGGTGGACATCAGTAAGAAGTTCTGCTTTCCAGAATTATTACGCAAGAGGGCTGATGCAGAGACTAATAAAAGACCATGAAGTAGACCAAGTGGACAGCTACTAATACGACTATTCTCTTGCAAAGTTTGCATTGGCTCAGCAAGTCCCACCAAGACTGGCACTCGAGTCTGAGACACATGACCAGTTCTCTTAAAGGAGCATGCCTCAACACACATAACAAGAATAAACTTTAAAACTAAAACAAAAAAATGCTGAAAAATCTCAACAGGTCTGACAGCATCTGAAGAGAGAGAATAGAGCCAACATTTTGAGTCTGGATGACCTTTCGATATTGCGTTTGCCTCTGATGAAGGGTCATCCTGACTCAAAACACTGGCTCAATTCTCTCTCCACAGATGCTGTCAGACTTGCTGAGATTTTCCAGCATTTTCTGTTTCTGTTTCAATCCTAGCGTCCACAGTAATTTGCTTTTAAAATTTAAAGCTGAAAAATTACCTAATTTTAAACGTAAATTTCAGGTCACTTTCTCTAGCAAGGCTTTAAGTCACAACTTGTCTGCAGTGGGCTGAATTTTCTTATGAGAAAGGAGAATCAAATAGAATCCATTGATCCTGCAATCCGCATAATCCACATTCAAGTTGCAGTTAACATTCAATCTGAAGTCTTTCAAACTGATTATCAAATTTCCAGATTCCTTTTCAACAAAAAACAACCATATTATAATTTAAAACCAATAAAACTTTGAATCTGACAAGGAAGACAATTTTATTGCTAATAAACTCAATGTACTGGGAAATTACCGATTGTATAAGAATCCACAACAAGCCTCTGACATTATCCATGTAGTAAAATAACAAAAGAGAACAAGAAAGACTTGAATGAGGAGATGCAAATTACTGACAGTGAAGGGCATAAGGACGTGGCAATTTGTCAAACATACATGCATAGGGCGTGATTCTTCTTTTCATTAATAAATTGCAGGATAATACTATTTTTCATTGATAGAAAACCAGTACGAATAGGTAACAACACCTCCTCCCCAATTATCCTCAACACCAGTGCCTCACGAGGCTGTGTCCTCAGCCCCTTACTATACACCTTATACACCTATGACTGTGAAGCCAAATTCCCCTCCAACTGGATTTTCGAGTTTGCTGATGACACCACCGTAGTGGGTCGGATCTCAAGCAACTACGAGACGGAGTAAAGGAAAGAAATGGCAAACTACTGCGATGAGAATAATTTATCTCGCAATGCCAATAAAATGAAGGAGATAGTCAGGGAGCATATTGGAGGATAAGCCCCTATCTGTACCAATAGGGATTAAGTAGAAATGGTCAAGAGCTTCAATTTTTCGTGTACGGAACACCAATAACTTGTCATGATAACTGCGTGCTGATGCTATAGTTAAGAAAAACTAAAAACATCCCTACTTTCTCAGAAGACTAAGGAAATTTGCCATGTCCACTACAACTCTCACCAACTTTTGCAGATGCAGCATAGAAAGCATTTTTTTCTGCTTGCAGTATAGTTTGGTATGGCCCTTGCTCTGTCCAAGACTGCAAGAACCCACAAAGGGTCATGACGAAGCCCAGTCCATAACTCAGACCAGCCTGCCATCCATTGACATTGTCTACAGTTCTTGCAGCCTTGGAAAACCAGCCAGCATAATTAAGGACCCCACACACTTCGTCCACCTTCCACTGGGAAAAATATACCAACTTCTGAGGATACAAGAACAACTTCTTCTCTGCTGCCATCAGACTTTTGAGTGGATCTACCTCATATGTTGATCTTTCTCTACACCCTAGCTATGACTGTAACATTACATTGTGCACTCTCTTTTTCATTCTCTATGTGTGGTATGCTTGCTGTATAGTGCAAGAAACCATACTTTTCACCGTAAACTAATACGTACAATGATAAATAATAATAAATTAAATCAAAGATAATCCACATTACACCGGCATATTGGACGGTAAATATTGCCACAACATATTTTGTTGCAAGTTTTATAAGTTGTTTCTCCTTGGGTGTAAATGGATAAATGCTGAGCTTTTACCTATTTTGTTTGGCAATCACTGTCATAGAATCCCTTCAGTACTTGGAGGCAGCCATTCATCCCATTGTGTCCATTCTGACCACAATCCCATCCAGGTCCTATTCCCATAACCCCACACATTTATCCTGCTAATCCCAGACACTAGTGTCAATTTAGCATGGCCAATCCACCTAACCCACACATCTTTGGACTGTGGGAGGAAACCAGAACACCCATGCAGACATAAGCAGGAAGGGCAAACTCTACACACACAGTGATCCAAGGCAGGAATTGACCTTGGGACCCTTGTGCTCTGAGGCAGCAGCGCTAACTACTGCTATTGGTGTAGACATTTCTGGAGATTATGCTTCTGAAATAGGTGAAGCTAGCAGCAGCTTTCAGGGTTGTGTCATTGAAAGCTATTATCAGTGGGATATTACCGTGCGTGTGGCAGATATTTCTGACTTCTTTCATCTGATTTAGTTGTTATCCCTTTTGAAAAAAGTTCATGATCCTTTGAAGGCCATACTCAGGTGTGACATAAGACCACTGTTGTTCATAAACAGCAGTCCATACTACCTTAGTTGAGGATTTCAGTGGCCTCAGGGTGAAGAGGATTGCATCTGTTGCAAATTGGATATATATATATTCCACAAAGTGCTTCAGAAAGCGTAGTGGCAAAGAACACACTGAGGAGCACAGAGATCATCACACACTGAATGTGCTCAGCCCAGTATACTTTGATAACTATCCTAAATGTCATGAGGTTCCTGGCAGCACTCAGAACCGAGATTGAGGATTTATAGAAATTCCTCATATTGTTCTGATCAGCAGAGGCTTCAGGTTTGTTTGGCCAATATATAACACGTCTTCACGAATCTAATCAGAGAAATGAATAACAGAAAATATTTCACCAGCACATAAAGAATAAACAGATATCGCAATGCTTTTATTTGTGTCACAAGTAGGCTTACACTAACATTGCAATAAAGTTACTGGTGAAATCTCCTTTAAAGTGGGTGTACAAAATGCCACGATACTTGGCCAAATGCATCCACTGTGTACGCTGCCATATGTGGACTTTCTTGGAGGCATCACGTCTCCCGAGGGCCCACATAGGGCAAAATGTTTAGAATTGCATCGTTTAAGAGCTAGGGTGAGGCAGCTGGAGCTGCGCTTGGAGGACACGTGTCTAGTGAGGGAAAACGAGGTTATAATGAATAGGGAAGGTAGTCCTGAGGGGACCCCAGGATCTAGTAGTAGGGACAGGCTGGTTACAGATAAGAGGAAAAAGAATAAAAATCAAGGCACAAAGGCCATCTCAAACGAGGATTCCCAGAAAACCAAGGGAGGGGCAAAAGCTGTGATGGAGAGGGCAAGTGAAGGGGAACAGAATGCCGCAGAGAACAGCAGGAAAGCAGGAAGTGAGATATTGGTGGGGGATGGGATGGTTAAAGGGATCGATAGGCGTTTCTGTGGGCAAAAGAGAGACTCCAGGATGGTAGTCTGCCTCCCTGGAGCAGGGGTCCAGGAGGTTTCAGAGAGGGTAGAGGGAATTTTGAAGGGAGAAGGGTCTAAGGCAAATGTAATAGTTCACGTAGGACAGAAAGATGTAGGCAGAAAACGCAGGGGGGACTTACGTAGACAGTTTAGGGAGTTGGGGGCTCAGCTGAAAGGTAGGGCCTCCAGGGTGGCGTTCTCTGGGCTGCTGCCTGTGCCCGGGACCGATAGGGTAAAAACTAATGAGACACTACAACTAAATGCATGGATGAGGGATTGATGTAGGGCAGAAGGCTTCATATTCATTGATCATTGGGAAGTCTTCAGGAGGGAGGGTCATCTATTCAAGAGGGATAGGGAGCAGTTGTCTGGGAGGGGAACCCATATTTTAGCTGGGAGGTTAGCTGGGGTGTTTCAGAAGTGTTTAAACTAATAGGGAGGGAGGGTGGGGAGAGAGAGGGAACTGGGAGTGGGAGAGAGAGGGATGATAGGGTAACACCAGAAGGTAGAAAGGAATATCCAAGAGCTGAGGGTCTTCAGTGCATGTGTTTTAATGCGAGGAGTGTGACTGGCAAAACAGATGAACTGAAGACAATAATGTTCACGAGGAGTTTAGAAGTGGTGGCGGTGACCGAGACGTGGTTGAAGGAGGGGCAAGACTGGCAATTGAATATACCAGGATATAAGTGTTTTAGGCATGACAGAGTTGGTGTGAGGAGAGGCGGGGGAGTGGCTTTATTAGTTAAGGACAACATCATAGCAGTGCAGAGGGAGGGAGGTATGGATGATTTAGGAATTGAGTCTCTATGGGTGGAATTGAGGAATAGGAAGGGAGTGGTTACTATGTTGGGTGTTTTCTACAGACCACCCAACAGCCCGCGGGCCGTGCAAGAAGGGATATGCAGGGACATTTTAGATAAGTGTAGGAAAAATAGGGTAGTAGTAGTGGGAGATTTCAATTTCCCTGGAGTAGATTGGAGAGTGCCCAGAGCTGTAGGAGTGGACGGGGAGGAATTTGTACATTGTGTTTTGGAAGGGTCCTTGGAGCAGTATGTGGATGGCCCGACGAGAGAGGGGGCTATACTGGATTTGGTTCTGGGGAATGAGCCAGGCCAGGTGGTTGACGTCGAGGTAGGAGAGCAGGTGTCAAATAGTGATCACAACTCTGTCTGCTTTAGGATATTAATGGAAAAGGACGAGACCTGCCCAAAAGGGAAGGTATTTAACTGGGGGAGGGCTAGATACAGCCAGATTAAGCAAGATCTTAAAGATACCGACTGGGATAAGCTTTTCGAGGGCAGGTCGACGAGGTACATGGGGGAGTCTTTCAAGGGAAAACTAAATTCTCTGCAGGAAAGATACGTGCCGGCAAGGAGGAAGGATGGGAAAGGTAGGATTAGAGAACCGTGGCTTACCAGGGATATTGAGGAGTTGATCAGGAAGAAGCGAAAGGCTTACATTAGATCCAGGCAATTGGGGACTGAGACAGCGCTGGAAGCTTAGAGAGAGTGTAGAGGGGATCTTAAAAGGGGTGTTAGAAAGGCAAAAAGGGGCCACGAAGCGGCTCTGGCAGGCAGGATTAAGGAAAATCCTAAGGCATTTTATTCCTATGTAAGGAGCAAAAGGATGGTTAGAGGCAAGATTGGACCTCTCAGGGACAGAGGAGGGGATCTATGCTTAGAGCCTGAGGGGATGGGGGAGATCCTGAATGAATACTTTGCGTCGGTATTCACGCAGGAGACTGGCCAGATGTCTGTTGCTGATTTTGACAAAGTTGAGGATCCATTGAGGGAAATAAAGATTACGAGGAAAGAGGTGTTGGGGCTGTTAGGCAGCTTAAAGACATATAAAGCTCCGGGGTCTGATGGCATTTACCCCAGGCTGCTAAGGGAGTTGAGGGAAGACCTAGCTGGGCCTCTGATGCAAATCTTTGTCTCTTCCTTGGACACAGGCGAGGTCCCAGAGGACTGGAGGATAGCGAATGTAGTACCGTTGTTTAAAAAAGGTCAGAGGGATAACCCAGGGAACTATAGGCCGGTGAGCTTAACTTCAGTTATAGGTAAGCTAATGGAGAGGATGCTCAGGGACAGAATGTATGAGCATCTGGAGCGCTGCGATCTGATCAGGGATACGCAGCATGGCTTCGTCAAGGGGAAGTCTTGTCTTACAAATCTAGTGGAATTTTTTTGAAGAAGTGACAAAAACAGTTGATGAAGGACAGGCTGTTGATGTCGTCTACATGGATTTCAGTAAGGCGTTTGACAAGGTTCCTCATGGTAGACTGATAGAGAAGGTGAAGGCGAATGGGATACAGGGCCAGGTATGTAGATGGGTTGAGAACTGGCTCGGGAGGAGGAGACAGAGGGTGGTAGTGGAAGGCTCTTTTTCCGACTGGAGGCCTGTCACTAGTGGAGTGCCACAAGGCTCAGTACTAGGTCCTCTTCTATTTGTGGTTTACATTAACGACTTGGAAGTTGGAGTAGGTGGTGAGATCAGCAAATTTGCTGATGACACTAAGATGCTTGGATTGGCGGGTACAGAGGAGCAGTGCCAGGCAATACAACAGGACACAGATAGGTTGGTAGACTGGGCAGATAGATGGCAAATGGAATTTAATCCGGATAAATGCGAGGTGATGCATTTTGGCCGGAAAAATGTAGAAGAGAGTTATAGGATAAAAGGTAAAACTATTCGGAGTATAGAGACGCAGAGAGACTTGGGGGTGCAGTTTCACAAGTCTCTGAAGGTGTCTTCACAGGTGGAGAAGGTGATAAAGAAAGCGTATAGTATGTTAGCTTTCATAGAAAAGGGTATAGAATACAAGAGTAGGAGTTTGATGTTGCAATTGTATAGAACGTTGGTTAGGCCTCACTTGGAATACTGCGTCCAGTTCCGGTCGCTGTACTATCGGAAGGATGTGGAGTCCTTGGAGAGAGTGCAGAGGAGGTTTACCAAGATGCTGCCTGGTATGGAAGGACTGTCTTATGAGGAACAATTGAATAGACTGGGGTTGTTTTCCCTTGAAAGACGTTGGCTTAGAGGGGATCTAATAGAGGTGTATAAGATTATAAGGGGTATAGATAGAGTAGGTGGTAAACTTTTTCCACCTTCAGAAATGGATAGAACGAGGGGTCATGGCCTTAGGGTGAGGGGGGCTATGTATAAGACGAATATTAGAGGGCAGTTTTTCACACAAAGGGTAGTGGGGGTGTGGAATGCACTGCCGAGTAAGGTGGTGGGAGCAGACACGCTAGGGCTGTTTAAGGGTCTCTTGGACAGCCACATGAGCGTTATGCAGATAGAAGGATATAGTAGGACTGTTTAACTATGACTTTTTTTTTTCCACAGGTAATTCGATCCAACTTGACCAACAAGGAGCATGCATTCGGCAGGTGGTGCGAGGACAGCTCTTGGATGTTGATTCATGGGTTGCCTGGTGCTTCATGTCGTAAATGAGTGCTTTATCTGGACCATCTGAAGGGCACCATGACAGCTCAGGGACTATCGCTGTAGCTGTGCAGACACTTGGAATTGGGCCGGTGTCTGCGGGAGTTTGCGCGTTCTCCCCGTGGTTGCGTGGGTTTTCTCCGGGTGCTCCGGTTTCCTCCCACATCCCAAAAATTCGCTCTTAGGCTGATTGGGAAACAAATTTACCCTATATTGAGATTCTTCCATATTAGGAATAACCTAAAATTAGAATAAGAAAATGGAATTGTTACTATAAAGTTATGACGGCGGCGCGGGCTCGTTGGGCCGAAGGGCCTGTTTCCCGTGCTGTGTTGCTCTTTGAAATCTTCGAATCTCCTAGTTGCCTCACGACAGTGCCTGTTCAGGTACATGGAGGGAAAATTTAGTATGGCCAATATTCCTAACCAGCACATCTTTCAGACCCTGAGAAGAAACCCACGCAGACACAGGCGGAATGTGCAGACACAGGGAGAATGTGTAGATGCGGGGGAAACGTGCAGACTCTGCACAAAGAGTGACATGTTGTCTCCCTGACACTGTGAGGCATCACTGTGCCACCATACAATAAGCAATTCATATCGTTCATGTGAAGTGTTTTAAATCATAGAATCCTTATAGTACAGAAGGAGGCTTTTCAACCCATCAAGTCTTTTTGTTCTGAACTAATGTTTTGGTTATTCATCTGTCTAAGAACTCCGTGAAAGTAATCTTTTCAATAGGACAAATATATGTAGTTGAAGGATAAATTTCTGGAGAATGCACTCAGTCATAAACAGCAAGGGAGAATACTGTGTTTACTATGGTATACAGGCACTAATCATTTGTGAGAGATTTTGTAAACAAGTGCAGGTTCTCCTCACCTGAGTCCAAAAATATTTACCCCTTATCCTCAAACCACGACGCCTAGTCATGGGCCCTGGCAGACATATTTAAAATTTCAGTATGCACAGGTGAAGTGCCAGATGATTGGTGGATAGCTCATGTTGTTCAGTTGTTTAAAAAATACTCAAAAAGTAATCCAGGAAATTATAGGCCAGTAGGTTTGACATCACTAGTAGGTAAATTATTAGGAGGAGTGCTAAGAGATAGAATCTATAAATTCTTGGATAGACAGGGATTTATTAAGGAGAGTCAATGTGGTTTTGTGCGTGATAGGTCATGTTTAAACCAAACTATTAGAGTTTTTCTCCGAGGTTACCAGGAAAGTGGATGAAGGGAAGGCAGTGAATGTTGTCTACAGGGACTTCAGTAAGGCCTTTGACAAAGTCCCACGTGGGAGGTTAGTTAGGAAGGTTCAGTCACTAGGGTATACGTGGAGAGGTAGTAAACTGGATTAGACATATGCTCAATGAAGAAGCCAGAGTGTGATAGCAGAGGCCAAACAAACCTGAAACCTCTGCTGATCAGAGCAACATGAGGAATTTCTATAAATCCTCAATCGTGGCTCTGAGTGCTGTCAGGGAACCTCATGACATTTAGGACAGTTATCAATGTACATTGAGCTGAGCACATTCAATGTATGATAGTGGAGGCCCATGACTAGTGGTGTGCCACAGGGCTCAATGCTGGGTCCATTGTTGATATAAATGACAAACAACAATGTGGATGATAATGTGGTAAATTGGATCAGCAAATTTGCTGATGACACAACGACTGGAGGTATAGTGGACAGTGAGGAAGGTTTTCAAAGCTTGCAGAGGGATTTGGACCAGCTAGAAAAATGGGTTGAAAAATAGCAGATGACGTTTAATGCAGACATGTGTAAGGTATTGCAATTTGGAAGGACAAATCAAGGTAGAACATTCAAGGTAAATGGTAAGACACTGAAGAGTGCAATAGAACAGAGAGATCTGGGGATACAGATACATAATTCCATAAAAGTGGTATCACAAGTAGATAGAGTTATCAAGAGTGCTTTTGGAACTTCAACCTCTATAAATCAAAATATTGAGCATAAGTGTTAGAATGTTCTGGTGAGGTTGTATAAGACATTGGTGAGGCCAAATATAGAGAATTGTGTACAGTTTTGGTCACCTAATTACAGGAAGGACATTAATAAGGTTGAAAGAATGCACAGAAGGTTTACAAGGATGATGCTTGGACTTGAGAAACTGAGTTATAAAGAAAGGTTAGGACTTTATTCCCTGCAGCGTAGAAGAATAAGGGCAGATTTAATCGAGATGTATAAAATTATGATGGGTATAGATAGAATGAACACAAGCAGGCTTTTTCCACCAAGGCTAAGGGAGAAAAAACTAGAGGACATGGGTTAAGGGTGAAGGGGGAAAACTTTAAAGGGAATATGGGAGAGAGGATCTTCATACGCAGAATGGTGGAAGTGTGGAATGAGGTGCCAGATGAATTGGTGAAAGCAGGCTCACTTCTAACATTTAAGAAAAACTTGGATGGGTTCATGGATGAGAGGGGTGTGGAGGGAAATGGTCCAGGTGCAGGTCAGTGCAACAAGGCAGAAAAATGGTTCGGCACAGCCACGAAGGGCCAAAAGACCTGTTTCTGTGCTGTAATGTTCTATGGTTCTAGTCCAGATTCCCCCCCAGCCCCCCTTCATTGGCAACATTTATACAGGAGCGTACTTGAAGATGCAGTAATAGAGCAGAGCACACTGTTCTCTGCTAAAAGCAGAAGTGAAATAAAAACCAGATCATATGACATGCTCCCTTTCTGGTGATAGCATGCTACATTTTCTAAACAACAAATACAACAGAGAAAGCTTTTTTTGACCGGAATTCCAGATATAAAAAAATCAGGCTGCAATACAAAGTCAGGCAGGGAAGGACAGAACTTGTGCCAAGTCTGACTTTGTATTGCCAATGGTCGGCACAACATCGAGGGCCGAAGGGCCTGTTCTGCGCTGTAATGTTCCATGTTCTATGTTCTAAGCCTTGGGATACTTACAAGTCTTAATTTACGGAGTTACACATGGCCTCCAACACAGCAACCAAGGTTTCATCCTCCTGCTCAATTTGTGAACACAGGTGAATTCCCAATTGACCATCCTACTAATTGAATACAATTAAACATTCAATTAATAGTGATTAACAGGTCAGACACATGGAGAGAAAGAATGCAGCAAGGAATTCACAGAAGAACAAAAGGATCAGAGTTTTAAATGGCAAACTTATATAAAAAAAAAAATCAGGAAATATTTGTTTAAAGCCCGTAGGTGGATTGGGTTACCAGGAAGAATGTTTACAGGGACTGAATGTTTACAGGAACTGAGAGACAGTTGATGCTGTAATGGGGTTTATATTCAAAAAGGGTGAGATCAAATTGGATTGCAAGACTTTCTTCATATGAACCTCGTTTGCAAATAATTATTTTTGATTTGCATGCACTTGCCAGAGCTTTGAGTTTTTTTTTTAATTAATGAGGAATATAAATTTCATGGTAAAGGATAGGCCATTCATCAAAATATATTGTGCAAGAATGAAAACTTAAACTGGCATTTTAATATCTCTAATCTTTATGGGCAAACTGGGACTGGTTTAGTCCATGTTACAGACAGGGGATCGAGGATGGAAATACATTGGACAAAAATGTGCTAGAAAAGTGCAACATGCCCCTCTTAAACTTCTCTATACCCTTCAGCTCAGAATGTTGTCGCCTTGTGAATTCAAGGAAATGTAAGCTAATAACAGTATTGCTATGGCAATGAGGCATCAGGGACATGGAATGTTAGGTAATAGGGGGGCAGCACAATGGCACAGTGGTTAGCACTGCCACTTCACAGCTCCAGGGATCTGGGTTCAATTCCGACCTCAGGTGACTATCTGTGTGGAATTTGCACGTTCTGCCTATGTCTGCATGGGTTTCATCCAGATGCTCAGGTTTCCCCCCATACTCCAAAAATGTGCAGGAAGGTTATTGGCCGTGTTAAATTGCCCCTTTGTGTTCCAAGACGTGTAGATTAGTGGATTAGCGGGGAGAATACGTGGATTATGGAAATAGACCCTGAGTAAGATACTCTGGGTTACAGGGGTAGAGTCTAAGTAAGATGCTCTATTGAAGTGTCGATGCAGATTTACAGCCAACCTGCCGACCAACTCCTGTAGTATAAATTGTTGTTTGTCATTTGAAATTTGGAATTCTTGTATTTGTCCTGATGTGTACGGAATCAAAACCTTCAGCAACCATTTTTTTCCCAGCAATATTCTGTACTATCCAGCAAATTTTTTTTTTGTTTTTCTTATTCTGAATTATTTTTCCTCTCTTTATTTAATTTCCCATGTTTATCATTCTCTTTCTTCAGAACTTTTGTTTTCAATTCGCCTCCCTTATTTTACCACTGTCATAGTTGGTTCCTATCAGGGGTGTGCATCAGAAAGGTCATGTAACCCAACCTCCCAATGGGAAATGAGCACGAGGATCTCAGAGCAAAGAATGGGCTTTTGTAACGAGACTGATCAATGAATATAATAATTACAGCACCCTCAATATCACTGTAAATAGTAATCCACTGTTGTTCTTTATCTAACTGGCAGTTGTCAATTATTGTATTTACAATAGCAAGTTCTCCCTCCTTCACAAGTTTTATTTTTCTCGGCAATTTCCTAATTTATTTTATTCTTTGAGGGGATGTAAAGGTTATATTGCCCATTCCCTAACTGCTATTACAAAGATGTTGGGTGAGCAGTCTTCTTGAACCATTGCAGTCCAAGTGGTATCAGTCCACCACAGTGATGTTCGGGAAATAGAACGAAGGAATGTGGAACAAGATAGTAAAAGGTGGAAAGGATGTCAGAAAAGGGAAAACAAAGATAGAGTTATACAAAAAAAACTATTAAAATGAGGTATGGGAAGGAGAAGAGCAGAATTTAAACAAAAGTAGCAAAGAAAGAGTAAATAGAATTAAAGAGTCCTAGAAACCCTGCAGTGCAGAAGGAGGCTATTCGGACCATCAAGCCCAGACTTTGACTAAGCAACCGTGAAGGAATAATGATACACTTCTAAGTCAAGATGGTGTGAGCCTTGGAGGGCAACTTGCAGGTACCAGTGTTCTCTTGTATCTGGTGCCCGTGTCCATTGGGTAAGTGGGTTTTGGGAGGTGATGGCATGGTCAAGTTGGTAAGTTGCTGCTGTGCATCTTATAGATGGTGCACACTGCTGCCACAGCAAGTCTGTGATGCTAAGAGTGGATATTGAAGGTGGCAGGTAAGATACCTATCCAGCTGTCTTGTTCTGGATGGAGTTCCACTCCTTAGGACTTGTTGGATCTTTGCTTTGTGTTGTACTTTTCTCTTTTTCTCTGTGCTTATTCACTTTAATCAGCATTTTCTTTTTCAATTCTCCCCTTCTTCTGTTTCAGGTTTTCATATTTATATAGTTCTCCAATTCTATTCTAACATTCCATGATTTCTGTTCTGTGAGAAGTGCTACCACAGCTCCAGCACCCCGGGTTCAATTCACAGCTTGGGTCACTGTCTATGTACAGTCTACACATTCTCCCCGTGTCTCCCACAGTTCAAAGATGTGTGGGTTAGGTGCATTGGCCTTGCTAAATTGCCCTTAGTGTCCTGGGATGCATAAGCTAGCAGGATTAGCAGGGTAAACATGTGGGATTATGGGGATAGGACTTAGATGGATTTATTGTCAGTGCAGGTTTGATGGACCGAATGGCCTCCTTCTGCACTGCAGGGTTTCTAGGACTCTTTAATTCTATTTACTCTTTCTTTGCTGCTTTTGTTTAAATTTTGCTCTTCTCCTTCCCATACCTCACTTTAATAGTTTTTTTTTTGTATAACTCTATCTTTGTTTTCCCTTTTCTGACATCCTTTCCACATTTTACTATCTTGTTCCACATTCCTTCATTCTATTTCCCTCCTTATCTCTCTGTGTTTAATGTTTCTCTCTTAGAATCATAGAATCCCTGCAGTGCAGAAGGAGGCACTGACAACAATCCTATCCAGGTTCTATCCCCGCAACCCTGCTAGTCCTTCGGACACTACAGTTAATTTCGCACCACCAATCCACCTAATTTGCACACCTTTGGACTGTGGGAGGAAACGCACGTAGAAACAGGGGAGAATGTGCAGATCCACACAGACAGTGACCCGAGGCTGGAATTGGACCTGGTGCTGTGAGGCAGCAGTGGGAACCATTGTGCTACCATGCCCTCCCAATCTTGTTCACGTGTTCTTCTTTATCTTTCCTTACGCCACTCATTTCATATTTTTTCTTCTGCTTCTCCTCACAGTATTCAGTTCCTTGCCTTTCATTTGGTATGCTCTTTACTATTTCCTTATCTTTTCTAACCTCATTTGCTATTGTTTATTTTCCAACTGCACAAAGCACTTTTCTTCCTCAACACACAGACTGGAAATCTCCAGCCATTCAAGCCCCACCACTGCTGCCAGCAAGAAAGGGGAATCTGGTGCTCAGCTAAATCTCAGTTCACCGCAACAGGACTGGAGAATCCCAGCTGACGGCGAGGTCAGAGAATCCAGTCCAATAACCTTTATTTGTGTTGTCCTCATTTCAATCCATTTTCCCCACTTAGTGATTGTCCATTTTCCATTTGTCCTTCAGAAAGTAATATACGTATAAATAAAAGAACATTGTTGATTTCTAATCATCTCCCGAGAAAGATACTGTTCCATCGATATAGCAAACACGCACTGAAATGTTGTTTCAGTTTTGAACGTATTCACCTTTGAGCACAGACTGAGTCGTCTACCTACTGTTATGGATTAAGTGAAATAACATGTCATGGTCTACATTGTCTAGAATTCTAAAAAGCAGCAATCATACCATCTCTCACCAATTCCCAGTGAGAATATGTGCAATTTAGGTAATTGGTCATCAGAGTTCAATTCCTCAATGTCCTCAATTATTCTGATTGCCCTCTTCTGTATCTTTTCTAAAGCTGCAATATCTTTTATGTATTGTGATGACTAGACTACACAGAATTTTCTAAGTATGGCTGCATGAATGACAGGATGACTCATTATTTCAGCTCAATATCGATCTTTTAATAAAACCCAATATCTGATTTGCTTTACCTTACTGCTGCTGAGCATTGCTACACTACCTTCAATTATATACTTGATTTTAAAATTCTTGTCCTTGTGTCAATTGCTTTCTTTCTGACTGTCACAGACATTACATGGTGTCACCGCACTCTTATTTCTGGGCTCTTGAACATCATTTAGGGGTGGCATAGCAGGTAGCACTGCTGCCTCACCATGCACAGGACCTAGATTCACTTCCGATTTTGGGTGACAGTCTATGTAGAGTTTACACCATCTCCCTTTCTCTGTGGATTTCTTCCAGTTTCTTCCCACAATTTAAAGATGTGTTAGTTAGGTTGATAAGCATACAAATTGCCCCTTAATATCGGGGGATTAGCAGAGTGAATGTGTGAGGTTACAGGGATAGAGCCTGGGTGGAATTGTTATCAGTTTCAGCTCAATAGAGTGACTGGCCTCTTTCTGCACTTTACGGATTTGATGATCATCCATGATTTTTATTGTCTTACTATTGGTTTCAGCTGCCTACACATTAAGCCTTCAAATTCCCTCCCTGTTCTCCTTCATCTCTCAACCCTTGAAGACTCAAAAAAGAATACCTCTGTGACCAAGCTTTTTTCAACCATCTTGCTATCTCCTTGTGGAGATAAATGCTAAATTTTGTTTGACAATGTTTCTGTGAAGCCTATTGGAATGTTTCATTGCATGACAGGCACTATATCAATGCAAACTATTGCATCTGATGGGCAACATGACATCTCAGTGACTATCGCTGTGCTATGCAGATACATGGATTTGGGCCTGTGTCTGTGGGAGTTTGCGCATTCTCCCCATGCTTGCGTGGGTTTTCTCCGGGAGCTCCGGTTTCCTCCCACATCTCAAAGATGTGCTCTTAGGCTAATTGGCAAAACAAATTCTCCCTAAATTGTCTCAAATTTGGTTTTTAATCCATAGATCTATAAACATGGACAGGGATCGCGGGTAGAGGTGGGAACATCGGGGTGGCGGCGCGGGCTCGTCGGGGTGGGCCGAAGGGCCTGTTTCCCGTGCTGTTTTGTTCTTTGTTCTATTGTTGTTGGTGCCTCATAGACTAGAATCTGTGCCCTCCAAAGATGCCTTGGACATGAAAAGGATGGAATCATAGAATCCCTCCAGAACAGGAGGGGAATGTTTGGCATTTCGAGTCTACACTGCATCATTTTATCCAAGCCTATTCCTGCACTATATCCATAACCCCACATATTTATCCTACCAATCCCGCTAACCTCTCGGAACGTTAAAGGGCAATTTAGCACAGTCAATCCATTTAACCTGCGCACCTTTGAAGTGTAGGAGGAAGCAAGACCACCTGGAGGAAACCCATGGAGACACAGAGAAAACATGCAATCTCTCCACGATCTTTCAAGCCTGGAATCAAACCTGGGTCCCTGATGCTGTCAGGCCCCATCACTAACCATTGTGCCACTGGGTCACCCCCCCATGAGAAATGCAAACCTCTTATCTGGGTGAAGAAAATGTACCGACGGTGATGAAAACAAAGGGACTAAAATTAGTGTCAGCAATACAGAACGGATCCCTTCCCCCATTCATGAAGCACCAGAGCTTAAATTCAGCATCAATCTCATCCGATAGGACCTTCTATGACCGTTAAGATGTGACTGAAACATAAATTTCAGATAGTCTGGCCCTTGGTACCTGTTCTGTCCCACCAATAAGGTCAAAGTATGATCACGGGAATCAGTTGCGGTTGGTCTTTACGTGTCCAAAAGGTGAGGATAGAGGTGATAGAGAGGATTACCACAGATTTAAGACCATGGAACATAAGAGCAGAATTAGGCCATTCTATCCATCGAGTTTGCTCTGCCACTCAATGAGATCATGACTGAGCTGATATGATAACTCTCAACTCCACTTTCCTTCCTTAGCCCCAGAACCGTTGATTCTCTCTCATTCAGTATTGCACAATGTCTATACATTGATAACTCTGACACTGGTACTTGCACCATCAAAAATTGAAGAAAAAGGAAAGGGAACATAACAATACAATGCACACACAAAAAAATCTGTTAGGGTGGTAATGTGATTTCCTCAGTGCTTTTGGTCCATTGGAGGCACAGGAACTGCTTAGCACATTCGTTCAATGGGAAAATTCAGGTAAAAGGTACCTATGGGCCTTTGAAATACTTAACATTTCAAGGCTTCCTCACAATTATTTGATTTGCTGCCTGTGTTGGAATTTCTAGCTTTAGAAGTAAATTATGAGATTCACTAAAAGCCCCCCATTGGATGGGGCAAGTATCATTAATACCCCCCATCAAGATTCAGCCACAGGAAGTAAATGAAAGTGTCCTAGATTGGCCATCCAATTCAGACCAACATAAGTGCTAAATATATCCCAGTTAATACACAGCCTGACCTGCTAACTGTAAGTTCAATTTGCACCCCAAGGCTAAAAATCCAATCTACCTGCTGATCAGCACTTCATTCTATTCATTCTGGTCCTTTTTTATTGTTTTCACAACCTCTACAATACGTTTAATACATGTTAGCCTGGAATTAAATGTGATTACTGTTGGACTACAGGCATTCTGGTTAACTGTGTGAAGTCTGCACATTCTTTCTGTGTTTGCGTAGGTTTCCTCTTTTGTTCTGGTTTCTTCCCACAGTCCAAAGATGTGCTGATTAGTTTGATTGGTCATGCCAAATTACACATTCACATCAGGGAAATTAGCAAGGTAAAGACATTCTTAAGTAAAAACAATCCATTGGCTAAGCTGCAGATATGTCTTACATAAAGATTTCAGGATCCAATGAATTGTTTGTACTGAAGAATCCCATTTTTCAAACATTTCTGATATAGAATAGAATCATAGGATCCATACTGTGCAAAAAGAGGATATTCAACCCATCAAGACTGCACTAACAGCAATCCCAGCCAGCTCCTGTCCCCATAAATCCAGGTAATTACCCAGCTAATCTCCCTGACACGAAGGAACAATTGGGCGTGGCTCATCAACATAACTCACACATCTTTGACTGTGGGAGGAAAACAGAGCACCAAGAGGAATCAAAGGGAAAACCTGCAAACTCCACACAGACAGTTATCCAGGTTCCTGGTGGTGTGAGTCAACAGTGCTAACCACTATGCCACCCATGACTGAGTCTTTCCCACATCACTGAGTGTTTTTCATACCAGAACTGCAATTCAATCCCACTGCAGTGGGAGTCCCAGCACTTCCTCGGTAACAGAACAGCAACAAACGTGCCTAGCCTCATTACTGAATGAGGTTTGGCATGTACCAATAACCTGGAAGTATGAACTGACAGACAATGTGAGACATCTAAAGTGTTCTGACTAGCAATGGTGAGCTAGAATTTAAAAGAAAACTGTGGAAATTGGAAAACTCTTTAAATTTGATATCATAAAAAGAACCATAAAATCCCAATAGTACTAGGATTTGATGGTTTGAGTTGTAAGGAGAGACTGGATAAATTAGGACTTTTTCCCCTGGAGCATAGAAGGCTCAGGAATGATCTTATAGATGTCTATATAATAATGAGGGGCATAGATCAGCTAAATAATCTGTATCTTTTCCCAAAGGTAGGGGGAGTCTAAAACTAGAGCATATAGGTTTAAGGTGAGAGGGGGGAGATACAAAACGGTCCAGAGGGGCAATTTTTTCACACAGAGGATGGTGAATTTCTGGAACAGCTGCCAGAGGTAGTAGAGACGGGTACAATTTTATCTTTTAAAAAGCATTTAGACAGTTACATGGGTAAGAGTGGTATAGATGGATTTGGGCCAAGCACAGGCAATTGGGTCTGGCTTAGCTGTTAAAAAAAAAGGGACAGCATAGACAAGTTGGGCTGAAGGACCTGTTTCCATGCTGCAAATCTCTATGACTTTGTACAGAAGACCATTCAGCCCATCGAGCCTAAACTGATGATAAATTCACCCTATCCCTGTAACCCCATATATTTACCCCTCCTGAAACTAGGGTCAATTTTGCCTGGTCAATCAACCTAATCTGCATATCTTTGAACTGTAGAAGGAAATCCACACATACATTGGGAGAATGTGCAAACTGCACACAGAAGTGATCCAAGCCAGGAATCGAACCCAGGTCCCTGCTGCGGTGAGGCAGCAGTGCCAGCCACTGTGCCACGATGGTTTCAAGAAAAGTTTGAATGAGCACGAGTGCAGAAAGTCGCTAATCTATAAAAGTTTCTCATGCATCTGCACAGTCTATGAACCTCTGTTGCTGGGTATGCTCCTAGGTTTGGGATATTAAACACTGCTCTAGATCAGATTCTTGAGATTTGTTTGCTTTCATACTATTAAAAATCAACTATTTGTCAGTGTCCTTCTTTGCAAGGTCCATAATGACACGCTTCACTTAGGCACAAGATACTGGGCAGTGGAGAAGATGAGACAGGCATTATCTATATCCAGAATAGGTGATCAATTGATGACTGTACACAGTATTTGGTTTCACTTTCTCTATCACGCACACTTCTTTGTGCTTTGCTTTGCTTTCATCAAAGGCATAAGTCACAGATAAAGCCTCATGATGTCCCTTTTCCTGAAATCCTTTGAAAACAGTCCACTTTCATACACAGTTGTAGTCGTTTACTTCAAAGATCCTTCTCTCAAATTTCCTGACTTAACTGCTCTTAAATCCTTTGAAGTGTAGTCTTTATTAACCATACTATCTATCTTTAATGTATCCCTCAGGCTATGTTTATTAACAAACTACTGCAGTTACACCTTCATGTTATTGACAGCAAATGTTATTGCTGTCATTTATTCCCTTGCACAAGCACTTAAAGGCACTAAAAAACAAACAACAAGCTATGCTTTCTGCTCATGGGGCTTGAAAGCCATTTGATTTTTCTTGGAAAGTCTGTTGTGGCAAGTTACAAGGAAGTGTGAAGATAAGTCCCTAACTCCCAGAGTATTCAACATTCGTCCTGTCCAATATATGTCCAACATTCACTGCCTCTGAAACATCATCAGCTTCTGTCATTACTTCCCTCTCTGTAGCATAATCTTGAATACAACCCTTGAGGCAAAACTTCTGCAATGGCCTTCTTGCAACTTTCAAACACCTCTCTCCATCCTTTCAAAGACCAGATCAGAAATCCCAAGGTGCGAAGTTAGCCTCGATCTTAACTTTACATTTGAGTTTGGCATTAGGGTGAGCATAGGGCTTTTCACTCCATGTATGATTCAAGTGAACCCTCCAGAAAGCTCTATTGAAAGAAACTTTATTTCACAAAACAATTAGAATATAACAAAAATAATTAGCATAACTTATATCAATTACTTCAACGTGATGAACTATAATTCTATGCCTATTCTTCCAATTTAACAGTATCCCTCACAGAAAGGAATCCATTTTTTAGAAATAGCACAGCAAGCTAAGATTCTCACGTAGGATGATGCTCGATTGGCTCAAATCTTTCTCATCGAAGCTTACCCCACAGAAGTTAACACTTCTGGAGAGTGATCCAGGCAAACACCTATCTTTTAACTCTCATGCAGCAACTTCCAGAGAAAGCTCCACTCTGGACACAGAATCTCACAGAAAAAGATTTATTTCTTGGTAGATTTCAGTCTCCACTTCTGACTCAGCAAGAGATACAGATAAAACAACTGTCGTTAAAACTGCTGGTTACCTTGAGTTTTTTGTGCAAGTGTAGCTGTATCCAGTCATATGACCTTAGCTGTCAATCAACCAAATCAAGTCCCACTCTAAAATATCCAGGGGAAAACACATTCAACAAAACCCTGCATTAATTCAGGATAAAACAAACAGGTTAGCAATTAAGATTAATTGTGCCATTGTAATAATAATGTTTCTGGATCCAGATAAAATGGCTCTGATGAAAAGGGAAGGACATTTAGCTCAGAAACATGGCTAAAATTTCTTAAAAGCACAATATCATCATTCTCCACAAACAGTAAATTATCAAGATTGTGCACCTTCATTCAGATCTTTGGAATTCTGTCCAAGAAATGAAGTCATTAAATACATCCAAAACTGGGATTGGTAAAACTTTAGGCACTAAAGGGGATAAAAGGTCTGGGAATGTGGAAAAGTGGAGTAGAAGTGAAATATCAGCCATGATCCCATTCATTGGTGGAGCAGCCTCCAGCTGTTGTGTATCCTGCTCCATTCTTATCTTCTCATAAGCCTAAATCCATGACGCTTTCCAACTCTCAGTTCTCTTGGCTTTAAACATAACAGAAAATCAATTTATCCTCAGCTTTGAATCTATGAGTAGCCATGTCATTCCAAACTAGTTATGGCACTGTTTCTGCTCCAGCCCACTACCCCATTTCCATCATCTCTTCTTGTCACTTACACCTCACCCCTCACTCCCCCAACATCCCGCTAACATGCTATTCTGGAGTAAGCGTCTTAAACATGCTCAAGCTTCACCCTTAGAAACTCTTCCTGTTCTCCCAGCTTCCAGTGAACCTCAAAGAAACACCATCATTCTTAACCTAGAAAAATGTTTGCTTTCAACAAACAAAGTAATCCTCATCTATAGGAGCCCCCATCTCTCCATCGAAAGGATGTACCCTCAGCTCAGTCGTTGAAGAGGAGTCACCAATATTGCCCATGGCTCGTTTTACAGTCCATCATGAAACTCTGAAATTGGGAATTAAATTGGTCTTGAGAGGCAAATTCTCATAACATTATACATTCAACATCAAATATTGACATAGAAAATAGTCTGTTATATCATTGTCCATGCATCAACCTGGTGTTAGTATAGATTCGTTTTGAGATCTTATTCTTATTCCGTCAGTTTCTCTCTTTCATTTGGATATTATGTAGAAAATCGAAACAGAAGTAGGCCACTCAATCCTTCGAGACTGCTCTGCCATTCATTATGATCATGGCTGATCAGCAAATTCAATACCCTGATCCCAGATTCTCCCCATATTCTTCCAAAGCATTCTCCTCATCAAACATCCTTTATGGGTGGAATTTTACCGGCACGTCTGCCCGAGCTTTGTATGATCCCGTCCGAAGCCAACGGAGAATGCTGTTCTCTGTGTCTTGCCTACCCCCAGAATTGGGGCAAGCAAGTTGGTAAAATTCCAGCCTATGAGTCAGTGTCATTAACTTCTTGTCCCTGTTCTTTATCCTTTATCCTCAGCCTCTGCTTTGACCAATTTTTTATCTTTGATTTTGAATTTCAACCTTGACTCAGGGTAGGTTTTTCACTCAGAAGGTGGTGAGCGAATGGAACCGACTGCCGTCGGAGGTTGTTGAGGCAAACTCACTGGGGTCTTTTAAGAGACTTCTGGATGAGTATATGAAATAGAATAGGATAGGGGGTTATAGATAGGTCTGTGGATTGGTCGATGTGATCGGCGCAACTCGTGGGCCGAAGGGCCTGTTTGTGCTGTATTGTTCTATGTTCATTCTTCCACTCCAGTCATCCATGTTGTCTTGCTTTCCTCTCTCAATCTCATTCTGTCCTTATCACGAACAGGACTTGTATATTACAATACTGTCTCTTCTCTTTAATAAATTCTTCTGTATCCCTCACCGTAGGGATATGGTGAAAGAGTTGGGTAATGGGGATTAATTAAATTATGCTTGAATGTGCTGGCACGAACATTAATGGCTTTCTTTTGGAAGACTCTTATTCCCTTCATTTCACCTCTGAGGTCAGGAAAAAAAAAAACTACACCCCAATCAATTTGAAATGTTCCCTCACACTTCAGCCTCCCCTATCTCTTGCCAACCACACAAGATGGCATTGACACATCCATCTCCACAACTGCTCTATATCTTCTTGCTCCAAGCTCCTGTCATTTTGGATGGTGTCCCATCCCATCTTCACATAAAACAGCTGTCACATCTATACACTATAAAAGCACAGCACATTTGGTGTAGAAGATGCCCAGATGGTCACCTATCACCCAATATTGCCCAGTCGCATTAAATAATACCATCACTGTCTAGCCCAAGCCAACACCTAGATCAATATGGAAAGCAGGAATTCCAAACTGATCTGCTGACAACTTTCTCCAAGGGAACTGCTGGGAAAATGATGGTGTGCTGATATTGTCACTAAGCTAGCAATCCAGGTATCAATGCCATGGCAAATGGTAAAACTTGAATCCAATAAAATCTAGAATTAAAAGAAACTTCTAATTATAATCATTGCCGATTGCTGTAAAAACGATCCGGTTCACTAATGTGCTTCAAGGAATGAAAGTTGCCATCTTTACCTCGTTGAATATGACATCAGTTCCATCCAAATTCTTGCAGGAAGGGGTTTCAGTTGAATTTCTCATCTCGAAGGTATTATATGAAAAATAAAGGATGAAAATAAATAGGTGGAATTTTCAAGCCTCGCTCAATCTGAGACTGGAAAATCCCATCTGAGGACAATGGAATTTCCCATTGTCTGCCCCTTGCCCGCTCCGATTCCTGAGTAGAATTCTGTCTCATGTCTTTTCTTTCTGGCTCACGTTTTCCAAATCTTGAAGTGAAGGTTTTTGTAATGTAAATGTTTACCCGAATGATTTTACATCCATTATATGGATTATGACATTGATATCTACATGACAGTAAATCAAAAGCTATTGTGAATGGTCCAGCAAACCATTCAGCTCAAGAACAAAGCAGGATAGGCAATAAATGCTGGTCCAGACAGTGAAACCTTTTAAAAAAAATCTGAACGGCTATTTGAGTTCATTTGACAAGAATTCAACCACAGGGTAGCCTCCTTACCTTTCCTAGTATATTATACTCTTTTCCACAGAGGTTTGGATCTGTTTGATGAATGAGATCTCTCCATTTGGAGCCAATTTAACATGGGTGAAACATTCCTGGGTCATGATCAAGATACCAAAACTGCTAATATTTAGACTCTGTCTCCAGGATTTAACGGACTATTTTCTTTGTCAATATTAGATATTGAATGTATAATGACGTGAGAACTTGCTTCTCAACACCAATTTCATTCACAGTTATCAAGGCCAGCTCCGACTCAGGGACACTAACACTAAATGATGGGTAGCCATGGCAACACTGGTCTCCTTGTGATCTCACAATTGGACAGGAGCCAATCAGGTTGCGTGTCACAAAGTAGTCAGAACCATCTCTCTCAGGACATGTTCTAATGCTCATTTTAAAAAATACTCTGCTCCAGTGGAATCTGACGGGTTGTAACTTGGCCCTATTGTGTTATAGCTGGGTCTCTATTGGGAAAGGCAATAGACTAGGGCTATCATCGCTAGACAATTAACCCAAAAACTCAACTAATGGACCCCACTTTCAATGCCACCATGGCAGGTGATGGAATTTGAATTCAATAGAAAATAACTGAAATTAAGCATCTACTGATGACCATGAAACCGCTGTTAATTGTTAGAAAAACCCATTTGGTTCACTAATGTCCATTAGGGAAAGAAATTTGCCGTCCTGACCTGGTCTGGACGAGATGTGACTCCAGAGTCTTAAGCAATGCGGTTGACTCTCAATTGCCCTCTGAATAAGGGCAACGAGGGATGGGCAATAAATGCTGGCCAGCCAACGACGCCCATTGTCCCGCGAATGAATAAAAAGCATGCCCACTTGTCTGGACATGCTCCACACTGAGAACAAAGTATTAAAAAAGTTACCCATTACAAGCTCCCTTACCCAACGACCTAATTTAAGATACCATGAAGCCAGTAAAACCCACCACCAACCAATCCAAAAGCCCAATGCACATCAGTGGTGGAGTGAGTGAATGTTTGTGTATAGGGTGATATAGAGATGCGGGCGTTGGACTGGGGTAAACTCAGTAAGAGGTCTGGCAACACCAATTTTAAATCCAACCGATTTATTTGATAGTAAAACTGCTAGCTTTCAGCGTTTGTGCCTTTGTCAGGCAAAGAGGGTGTCAGTCAAGTGGCTGCTTTGTTTAAAGTTCATTGATTACTGTCACAAGCAGGCTTACATTAACACTGCAATGAAGTTACTGTGAAAATCTCATAGTCGCCACACTCCAGTGCCTGTTCAGGTACACTGCAGGAGAATTTAACATGGCCAATCCACCAAACCATACATCTTTCGGACTCTGGGAGCAAACCAAAATACCCTGAAGAAACCCACGCAGACACGGGGAGAACATGAGACTCCCTACACACAGTTTACCCAAGCTGGGAATCGAACCTGGGTCCCCGGCACTGTGAGGCAGCAATGCTAACCACTGTGTCACCAACTAAAGAGTAAATATTGACCAAGATGGTGAGCGAGCACTCTTTTTTAAATAGTCCCATGGAATCTTGAATATCCATGTGAGAGGCAGGAAGGGGTTTCAGTTGAATTTCTCATCTGGAAGGTATTACATGAAAACTAAAGGATGAAAATAAATGGGTGGGATTTTCAAGCCTCGCTCGATCCGAGACTGGAAAATCCCATCTGAGGACAATGGAATTTCCCATTGTCTGCCCCTTGCCCGCTCCGATTCCTGAGTAGAATTCTGTCCCATGTCTTTTCTTTCTGGCTCACGTTTTCCAAATCTTGAAGTGAAGGTTTTTGTAATGTAAATGTTTACCCAAATGATTTTACATCCATTATATGGATTATGACATTGATATCTACATGACAGTAAATCAAAAGCTAATGAGCTACTTCTCAGCTTTCAGAAACGGGGTGTGGAACACACACACTAATGTAATGGTGAAAAATTGATACCATTAATCAATGTGCCATTTGTTAAATCAGTCTCTGCATTTTCTGCTTGAGATAGGTGTCAATTATTCCAATCTTTTGGGATAAAAAGGGTCATTATTAAAAGTGCTGCTTTGTACTGAACCATTGCAGTACTGTCTGCAATCACACTGAATCCCAATAATTAAAACAGTTTCTCTGTGAGGTGATCAAATTCTGGGTTTTCATTTTTTTGTTGTACTACATGGAGTTAGGCATTCGGTGTGAAATTTTGCTTTTGACCTTTATAGACTAATGCCAGCTGATACAAAGCTACATAAATGCAATTAAACTAACGTTTGGGAGACAGATTGTCCAGAAAACAGCCCAGGACAATTGTCCACTGTTAATTGCAACCTGAAGAACTGAATGACTAGGATACTCCCAAAGAAATCCAAGTGCCCAACGTGTGAGAAATAGGACTATAATAGTAGGATTCATTCTGGTAAGAAGGAGGCAGGGCCTTTTCACATCCAAGATGCAGACAGCATAATGCTGAGTGGGCCACTGCGCATGTGCCGACCTATCAGAATACAGATTGGTGCATACATAGTGACCCTCCACTGCTGACCAATTCCACAACCTCCTCCCATCCCCTCCCTATCACTTGCCTTCCAGACCTCCTCAATCCCCTTCCGATCACTGGGCCTCCCTCAGCCAGTCCCAATCTCCTCCCCAACTTACTACAGCTGAGTCTCCTGGTGGCTGTCTCTGGGCTCACAACTCGAGCAGTGCAGCTGGTTGGGAGAATCCTGTCCAATACGTTAAATTGTATCTCTAAAAGGGTTTAGTCCTGTTGGCTGGTATGAAGGTCAGTAAGAATCATTGGAATCCTACCGTGCAGAAAAAGGCCATTTGGCACATCAAGTCTGCACTGACCACAATCCCACTCAGGCCCTACCCCCATATCCTTACACATTTATCTGCTGATCCTTCTAACATATGCATTTTACGACACTTAAGGGGCAATTTAGCGTGACCAATCAACCAAACCCATATATCTTTGGACTGTGGGAGGAAACCGGAGCATCTGGAGGAAACCCACGCAGACACGAGGAGAATGTGCAAACTCCATGCAAACAGTGACCCAAGCCGGGAATCGAACCCAGGTACCTGGCGCTGTGAAGCAGCAGTGCCACCCCAGAACAATCATATGTGGGGCAAAATCTCCATAGCAACCATTGCCTCATTCAGAATTTGGTTGCTTTGCATTATTTTAATTCTGATTTGATAAAATTAACTGATCAGGAAGTCACCACAACAGTAAGGGCAGAAATTTTATCTATCAATTTGGCAAAATTGGTTCAATTCTATTGTTCGAAAGGCCACGCTCACATGCACACTACAAAATCTATCCTAAATGTTTTCTGTCATTTGTTGTGGTTAATATATTGTCATTAAGTTAGTTATTAAATATTTAATTGTTTGAATGTTGAATTAATACAGATATGGGCATCATCTGCAATACTGATATAATTCCAATGCTAAACACTGAAAAGCATAATCCTTGGCTCCATTAGGAACAGTCTCATAATACCAAGTTAAAGTCCGACAGGTTAATATAGTAGCACAAGTTTTTGGAAGGTTGCCCTTCATCAGGTGAGTGAGTTCAATTCACAAACAGGGCATACATAGACACAAACTCAATTACAAGACAATGCTGGAAATGTGAATTTTAACAGGTAATTAAGTCTTTATAGATGCAGACAATGCGAGTGGAACATAGAACATAGAACATTACAGCGCAGAACAGGCCCTTCGGCCTTCGATGTTGCGCCGACCAATTAGGAAAAAGCAATGACCCTCTAACCTAAACCATTCCCTTTTCGTCCATAAACTTATCTACTAACCTCTTAAACGCCACCAAACTTGGCGCATCTACAACTGCCGCAGGCAGGGCATTCCATACCCTTACCACCCTCTGGGTAAAGAACCTACCTCTGACATCCGTCCTATAACTACCACCCCTTAATTTAAAGCTATGTCCCCTCGTGCTAGCTTTCTCCATCCTAGGAAAAAGGCTATCACTGTCCACCCTATCTAAACCTCTAATCATCTTATATGTTTCGATAAGGTCCCCTCTTAGCCGCCTCCTTTCTAACGAAAACAACCTCAAATCCCTCAGCCTCTCTTCATAAGACCTGCCCTCCATACCAGGCAACATCCTGGTAAACCTCCTCTGTACCCTCTCCAATGCCTCCACATCTTTCTTATAATGTGGGGACCAGAACTGCACACAATACTCCAAGTGCGGCCGCACTAGAGTTTTGTACAGTTGCAACATGACGTTGCGGCTCCGAAATTCAATCCCCCTACCAATAAAAGCTAAGACTCCGTATGCCTTCTTAACAACCTTATCGACTTGATGGCCAACTTTCAGGGATCTATTAACATATACACCAAGATTCATCAACCTATTGAGAGTCCTACCATTAGCCCTATACTCTACACATTTGTTATTCCTGTCAAAGTGAATTACCTCATGCTTTTCCACATTAAACTCCATTTGCCATCTCTCGGCCCAGCTCTGCAACTTATCCAAGTCTCTCTGCAAACTATAATGTAGTTTGGTAGCATAAAGACTTATAAAGCTCCGGGGCCTGATGGTATTTATCCCAGGCTGCTAAGGGAGGTGAGGGATGACATTGCTGGGCCTCTGACGCAAATCTTCGTCTCTTCTTTGGACACAGGTGAGGTCCCAGAGGACTGGAGGATCGCAAATGTAGTACCGTTGTTTAAAAAGGGTCAGAGGGATAACCCAGGGAACTATAGGCCGGTGAGCTTGACTTCAGTTATAGGTAAGCTAATGGAGAGGATCCTCAGGGACAGGATGTGTGAGCATCTGGAGCGCTGCGATCTGATCAGGGATACGCAGCATGGCTTCGTTAAGGGGAGGTCGTGCCTTACGAATCTAGTGGAATTTTTTGAAGAGGTGACAAAAACGGTTGATGAAGGACAAGCCGTTGATGTCGTCTACATGGATTTCAGTAAGGCGTTTGACAAGGTTCCCCATGGTAGGCTGATAAAAAAGGTGAAGGCGCATGGGATACAGGGCCAGGTATGTAGATGGGTTGAGAACTGGCTTGGGAGGAGGAGACAGCGGGTATTAGTGGAAGGCTCTTTTTCCAACTGGAGGTCAGTCACTAGTGGTGTGCCACAGGGCTCAGTACTAGAACCTCTTCTATTTGTGATTTATATAAATGACTTGGAAGAGGGGGTAGGTAGTGAGATCAGCAAATTTGCTGATGACACTAAGATACTTGGATTGGCGGGGACTGAGGAGCAGTGCCAGGCAATACAACAGGACATTGATAGGCTGGTAGATTGGGCAGATAGATGGCAAATGGAATTTAATCCGGATAAATGCGAGGTGAAGCATTTTGGCCGGAATACTGTAGAGGGGAGTTATAGGATAAAAGGTAAAACTATCCGGAGTATAGAGCCACAGAGAGACCTGGGGGTGCAGATTCACAAGTCTCTGAAGGTGTCAGTACAGGTGGAAAAGGTGATAAAGAAAGCGTATGGTATGTTAGCCTTCATAGGAAGTGGTATAGAATACAAGAGTAGGAGCTTGATGTTGCAAGTGTATAGAACGTTGGTTAGGCCTCACTTGGAGTACTGCGTCCAGTTTTGGTCGCCGTACTACCGGAAGGATGTGGAGTCCCTGGAGAGAGCGCAGAGGAGATTTACCAGGATGCTGCCTGGTATGGAAGGGCTGTCTTACGAGGAAAGGTTGAACGTACTGGGGTTGTTTTCCCTTGAAAGACGTCGGCTGAGAGGGGATCTATTAGAGGTATATAAGATTATGAGGGGTATAGATAGAGTAAATGGTGGTAAGCTTTTTCCACCATTAGATTCGGATAGAACGAGGGGTCACGGCCTTAGGGTGAGGGGGGCTATGTATAAGACTAATATTAGAGGGCATTTTTTCACACAAAGGGTAGTGGGGGTGTGGAATGCACTACCGAGTAAGGTGGTGGGAGCAGGCATGCTAGGGTTGTTTAAGGGTCTCTTGGACAGCCACATGAGCGGTCTGCAGATAGAGGGATATATGAGGACTGTTTAAATACTTTAATTGTTTCCACAGGCTATTCGGTCCACCTTGTTGACCAACAAGGTGCATGCATTCGGCAGGTCGTGCGAGGGCTGCTCCTGGAGGTTACTTCAGGAGTGGCCTAGTGCTTCACGTCGCTAGTGTATGCTTAAACTGGACCATCAGATGGGCAACATGACAGCTCAGAGACTATCGCTGTTGCTGTGCAGACACATGGATTTGGGCCTGTGTCTGCGGGAGTTTGCGCGTTCTCCCCGTGGTTGCGTGGGTTTTCTCCGGGTGCTCCAGTTTCCTCCCACATCCCAAAAATGTGCTCTTAGGCTGATTGGGTAACAAATTGTCCCTATATTGGTCTCTATATGTCATTAAGACGTTAGGATGGCGGCGCGGGCTCGTTGGGCCGAAGGGCCTGTTTCCTGTGCTGTGTTGTTCTTTGTTCTAAACACTCCTCTTCACTATCTACCACTCCTCCGACTTTGGTGTCATCCGCAAATTTACTAATCCATCCTTCAATACCCTCATCCAGATCATTTATAAAAATTACAAACAGCAGGGGCCCCAAAACAGATCCCTGAGGTACTCCACTAGTAACCGGACTCCACGATGAATATCTTCCATCAACCACTACCCTCTGTCTTCTATCTGCTAGCCAATTCCTAATCCAATTAGCTAAATCACCCTCAATCCCATACATCTGCATTTTCTGCAAAAGCCTTCCATGGGCCACCTTATCGAACGCCTTACTAAAGTCCATATATACCACATCAACTGCCTTAGTTGAGAGAGGGTTAAGCACAGGTTAAGGAAGTGTGAATTGTTTCCAACCAGGATATTCTTGTGACATGGCCAAAGTTATCTACCTGATACGCTGCAGGAAACAATATCCCGAGGCATAGTATACTGGGGAGACCGTGCAGATGCGACAACAACAGATGAAGGACACTGCTCAACAGGAGTATTCCCTTCCTGTTGGAGAACATTTCAGCAGTCACTGGCATTCAGCCTCTGATCTTTGGGTAAATGTTCTCCAAGGTGGCCTTCACATCACAGGATAATGCAGAATTGCTGAGCAGAAAGTGATAGCCAAGTTCCGCACACATCAAGACAGCCTCAACTGGTATCTTGGGTTCACGTCACAATGTCTGTAACCCCCACGACTTGCCAGGGCTTGCAAAATTTCACTAACTGTCCTCGCTGGAGACAATACACATCTCTTTAATCTATGCTTAACCCTCCCTCCACTCACATTGTCTGCATGTAAAGACTTGATGACCTGTTAAGACTAGCATTCTAACCATTATCTTGTAATTGAGTTTGCGTCTATAGATGTTCTGTTTGTGAAACAAATCCTGCACTCACCTGATGAAGGGGCAAAACTCTGAGGGCTCATGCTATCGAATAAACCTGTTGGACTTGGTGTTGTCAGACTACTCACTGTGCCTACCCCAGTCCAGCTCCACACCATTAAGAATAGCAATGGCATATGATAACTATTTCCTGAAGTAAGTAGCAAACCCAAGCAGCAAAACCAGTGTAATGTCCATGCTGCAGGTACAGATGGTTATCATTCTTCAATGAAGTGAGAGAGACTGCCCTTGACATTGAGGTACTATTTCACAAAAGTGTAACACCAAGGAATCAAACTGAAATCACTGGGATTCAGGGCGATAACTCTGCACAGAATGGGGTCATATTATTGCGCAAAAGAAGATGGTTATTGTTGTTGGTGACCAAACACCTTAGCCCCAGGACATTGAGGGGGGGGGGGTGGTGTCCTAGGCCCAGCTGCCTTCAGTCACTTCATTGCTGACCTCCTCTCCATCATCAGATTTTCATTGGAGATGCGTGTTGATGATTGCAAAGTGTTCAAAATGATTTACAACTTCTCAGATACCGAAACAGTCTTCATTCACATGCAGCAAGGTCTGGACAACCATCAGGCTAGGCCTGACATGTGACAATTAATACTCACATCACAGAAATACTGGATGGTGACCATCTCCAAAAATATTAGAATCAAAGCTTTTTCCCCTTGACATTCAAAAGCATTACCATCATTAAATTCCCCAGCATTAACATCCTGGGGCGTTATCATTAATCATAAACTTAACTGGACCCACCATTCAAACAATGTGGCTACAAAGGCAAGGTCCAATACTTGAAGAGGTGACTAACTCACCATCCACAAGGCATAAACCATGAGTGTGCTGGAATATTGCTGGAAAAAGGGCAGAATTCTGTAGGATAAGAACATAAGAATAGGAGCAGGAGTAGGCCTTCTGGCCCCTCATGCCTGCTCCACCATTCAGTAAGATCATGGTTTATCTTTTCATAGATACAGCTTCAATTATCCACCCATTCATCATAACCCTTAATTCTTTTACTATTCAAAAATCTATCTTTGTCTTAAAAACATTCAATGAGTTAGCCTTAACTACTTCACTGGGCAGGAAATTCCACAGATTCACAACCCTTTGGGTGAAGAAATGTCTCCTCAACTCAGTCCTAAATCTGCTCCCCCATATTTTGAGGCGACGTCCCCTACTTCTAGTTTCACCCACCAGTGGAAACAGTGAATCCCTGCTCCTATCCGATCTATTCCTTATAATTTGACAGGTTTCTTTCAATCTTTGTGAAGTTATCATCACTTTGGACGAAAGCAAAGGAGAAAAGTCAGACTGCTCAAACTATTGTGGCATCACTCCCTTTCTATTGCTGGGAACATCTTGGCTACAACATATCTGATCTAGCTTGCAGACCACCAGTGCAGATTCAGAACTAACAGAGGCACCACAGGCTGTGTATCTGCACTCAGCAAATACTATCCAAGTATTGTGAGTAAAAGAAAGGCTTGTACATCACTTTCATTGACCTCAGCAAGGCATTTAACACTATAAGCAGAGATGGGCTTTGGAAAATCTTGGATAATGTTGATGCTGATTCCTGGGCATGGTGAAGCAGCTTCATGGAAGCCAGTACGGACCAGACGTGCACAAAGATGAACTCCAGACTCCCTTCTCAACGTCCAATAGTGTGAAGCAGGGATGCGTATTGGCCCTGAACTTATTCACCGTTTTCATTAACACAATGCTGCAGCAAGCAATGATAGACATTGAGTAGGGAGTTTCTGTACATAAGCTTCCAGACTGATGAAGGTCTTTCAAACCTCAGGCATCTTCAGGCGTCAGTGAAATGCATCTGTGAGCTTATTTTCATTGCACTTTCCTGGCTCACAGCCAACCAGACACGCCACGTTTTCCGATTCAGCATAACTCTTTAGACTAAATTTCAGTTTAAAGAAAACTCACATCCTTTATCAGCCTGCACCCCACGAAGAGTACAGAGTATTGAGCATTGTCATTGGGGGAGGAGAGCTGAATGCCATTAAACGATATTCCTGTTTTGGGGAGAACCGCCTTGTTGGGCATCAACAAGGAAGCAGACAACATGCCGGCAAATGCAAATAGTGGCTTGGCAGACTCTAGAAGTGACTCTGGTGCACAGCGTCAGAGTATGGGCCAAAATCAGAGCATACAAAGCTGTAGTTCATAGAATCCCTACAATGCAGAAGGAGGCCATTTGTCCCATCGAGTCTTCAGCGACAAACAATCCCACACAAGCCCTACCCCCCATATTTACCTCACAAATCCTTCTAATCTACAAATCCAGGCGTAATTTTGTATGGCCAATGCATCTAACCTACACATCTTTGGACTGTGGGAGGACAACCCAGAGGAAACCCACACAGACATGGGGAGAATGTGCAAACTCCACATAGACAGTGACCCAAGCCAAGAATCAAACTGAGGTCTCTGGCGCTATGAGGCACTTAACTCAGATTCTGAAGCACTTTGTGGTGTTTTTAACACGATGTTCAGGATGCTGTATAACTATATTACTGCTCAGAACTGTTAGTTGCCCTTCGAATACAGTAGATGGAAGTGCATTTAGCGAATCAGAAGGAAAAGATCAGTGAAAAGTTAATAAGCTAAGGAAGATATGACAGAGAATTAAAAATGACATTTTAAAAAATTAGTTGAATTCAGCATGCATCCCATTAATGTTCTGGGGACCTGGGTTCGAATCCCACCATGGTAGATGGTGTTTAAACTCAACGAAAAAAAAATCTGACATTAAGATGTCCACAAAAAATCTGGAATTAAGATGTCCATGAAACCACTGTCTATTGTCGGAAAACTCATCTGGTTCATTAATGTCCTTTAGGGAAGGAAATCTGCTATCCTTACCTGGTCTGGCCTTACCTAGTTGCCCAAGGGCAGTTTAAAGTCAACCATATTGCTGTGGCTCAGAATTCCAGTTGAGTGGTTACTCTAAACTGCCCCTGGACAACTAGGGATGGGCAATTAATGCTGGCTGGCCAGTGATGTCCATATCTCACCAATGAATAAAAAAATGAAATACTTCAGGAAAAAAAAAACCTGTTGAACAACATCACATTTTCCCCAATTGGCAAAAGCTCATCTTCGTGCCTTGAGGTCTCAGACATTGAATTATATTTTCTGTCTAATGTGTATGATCTGCCATTGTAGATGATGAATGTTTAACTGCAACCAATTATGAATTGATTTTCAAGAGGTGATGATTCATCGTGTTTGAGATGAGATGTGACAGAGCTGTCTGTTTTACTGAGTATTTTACAATATCTTTATTTGCAATCAAAGAATCGTAGAAAGCATACAGCACAGAAAGAGACCATTCGGCCCATTGAGTCTGCACCAACAAAAGTCCCACCCCAGACCCTATCCCCACAATCCACACACTATTACCCCCATTAATCCCTCTAACCTACACATCCCGGGGCAATTTAGCTTGGCCAATGCACCTAATCCGCACATCTTTGGATGTGGGAGGAAACCAGAGCACCCAGAGGAAACCCACACAGAGAATGTGCAAACTCCACACAGACAGTGACCCAAGCTGGGTATCGAACCCAGGCCCTTGAGCTGTGCCACCAATCTTCTGAGTGGTCAAATCAAGGAAATTTACACCATGGGAGGAACCCATTTTGACCCATCCTGTCCATGTAGTCAAAAAAAGCTTAATCCCACTTTGCAGATCTTGGTCAGTGGCTTTGTAGATACCAATATTTCATGTGCATATCCAAGTATTTTTTTTAAAATGCAATGCAGAGTTTTGCCTCGAGCAGAGCAGATCAAAGCTCTGGAGGCCTGTCATATTTTGCCATGACGAGTAGTTATTTGGTTTTGATTTGATTTGATTGGGTTTATTATTGTCAGGTGTATTAATATACAGTGAAAAGTATTGTTTCTTGCGTGCTATACAGACAGAGCAAACCCTTCGTAGAGAAGGAAATGAGAGAGTGCAGAATATAGTGTTATTAACTAGGGTGTAGAGAAAGATCAACTTAATGCGAGGTAGATCCATTCAAAAGTCTGGTGGCAGCAGTGAAGAAGTTGTTCTTGAGTCGGTTGGTACGCAACCTCAGACTTTTGTATCTTTTTTCTGAAGGAAGGTGGTGGAAGAGAGTATGTCCGGGGTGCATGGGTTCATTAATTATGCTAGCTGCTTTGCTGAGGCAGCAGGAAATGTAATCGAGTCAATGGGTGAGAGGCTGGTTTGTGTGATGGATTGGGCTGATTCATGACCTTTTGTAGTTTCTTAGCAGTTGGGCAGAGCAGGAGCCAAATCAAACTGTAAAACAACCAAAAAGAATGCTTTCTATGGGGCATCTGTAAAGTTTGGTGAGAGTCATAGTAGATGTGCCAAATTTCTTTTCTGAGAAAGTAGAGGCACGAGGGAGCTTTCTTAAGTATAGCATCAGCATGGAGGGTCCAGGACAAGTTATTGGTGATCTGAAACCTAAAAACTTGAAACTCAATCATTTCTGCTTCATCCCCATTGATTTAGACAGTGGCATGTTCTCGTCTATGCTTCCTGAAGTCGATAACAATCCCCTTCATTTTGTTGACGTTGAGGGAGAGATTATTGTACCGCACCAGTTCACCAGATTATCTGATTCCTGGACTCTGTCTCATCATTGTTTGAGATCTGACCCACTACAGTGGTATCATCAGCAAACTTGAAAATCAAATTGGAAGGGAATTTGGCCACTTCTGAGTGCACGTCCACATACCTCAGCCCTGCCAGTTGCTTTCCCTGGGTTGACCTTCAAGAAAGCTGCTCTGACATCTGCAACGGTGAGCTCACACACAGGTTCATCCGAGACTTCCAGGGAAGGCATTCTCTTGCTGACCTCTGTTTCAAAACGGGCGTAGAAAGCATTGAGCTCATCAGGGAGGGGTGCGTTGGAGCTGGTGATTTTACACGTCTTCATCTTGTAGCCTGTTATGTCTTTCAGACCTTGCCATAGTCGACGGGTTCCGTGTGGCTAGCCTGGGACTCTAGCTTGGTCTGGTACTGTCTTTTGGCATTTTTGATGGACATCCTTAGATTGTATCTGGCTTTCTTGTGTAGTAAGAAGTCTCACAACACCAGGTTAAAGTCCAACAGGTTTATTTGGTAGTAAACGCCACTAGCTTTTGGGGTTTGCCTGTTTGACCTGACATGTGACTCCAGAGCCATGGCAACATGGTTAACACTCAACTGCCCTCTGAAATGGCCTAGCAAGCCATTCAGTTCAAGGCCAACTAAGCATAGCAATGAATGCTGGTCAACCAGTGACACCCATGAATGAATAAATAAAAACACAGAACAGAACAGTTCGAGAAGATGGCTTAGCACCACTTACCCTCCAACACTAAGTCAGTATCAGGGATTGTATTAATTAATTTATTTATTAGTGTCACGAGTAGCTTATATTGACACTACAATGAAGTTATTGTGAAAATCCCTCAGTTGCCACATTCCAGTGCCTGTGCGGGTACACTGAAAAAGAATTAGCATGACCAATGCACCTAAGCGCGGACTGTAGGAGGAAACTGAAGCACCCAAAGGAAGCCTACACAGATGTGGGGAGAACATACAGATTCTATACACTTAGTGATTCAAGCTGGGAATCGAACCCAGTTCCCCTGGCACTGCGAAACAGCAGTGCTAATCATTATGTCACCCATTCATAAAGCGGCTCCGGCAGCTGTTGGGATTTTAAACTTCCGGAGTAAATATGGTGCACGTACACAGTTTGAGTCCTTTACAACATCTGGATAGGCAACAGCGCAAACACCTCAATATTCACTGCTGTTGCCATTGCAACATCTAAGCCCATATCTCATGACTTTTTTTTTGAATTCTGGATTTAGAAAGTGTGGATCTGCTCTTTCAAAATTCAAACTTGCTTGCAACACTTTTGCACCTGCCAGGCTCGAAATCCATTCTTTTCTCCTGTCCCTGGCCAGCCACTACTAGCTTTGAATGGGTCATTACTTTAGGGCCCAATGCATCAATGTTTCAGCATCCGCAGAGCATGATACCTGGATAATTGCACAAGGTGCTTTACAATTCTCTCAGAAGAAAGGCAACAATGGCTTGATCAACACGAGGAAATAAAAGTAATGAATTCGACAGTCAATGCTGCTTTCCCTCACATCCAGTAGGCAGACTAACATTCAGTAAGGTGCAGCGCTGTAGCCAGCAGTGTCAAGGTATGAAAATTGCACCACTCCCCTCTTTAAAGATGTCTGATACCTGACTTATCTTGCTGGCTCCCAATTCACTATCCGCATAGGGATCGGTATCCGGGTTCCAATTGAGTATTAATCTTGAGGGGATTACTTGCTTATTGAAAACACTGAGCATTTCAAGGTAGATATTTCAGTGGGTAAAATTCGTCCCTGATCACCCCTAGTCTTGAACACAAAAATCTGAGGAACACTGACATGAGTGCTGCACTGTCAGAGGTGCTACCTTTCAGGCGAGATGTTAAACTGAGTCCCCACCTGCTTGATTGGACCGCTATAGAAGCCCTGTGGCACTATTTTGAAGAAAGCCAGGGGAGTCACTACTAGTACCTTGGTCAATACTAACATCACAGAAAAACCGATTGCTGTTATCACATTACTGTTTGTGAGGGCTCGCTGTGTGAGCATATGGTGCAGAATTTTCCTGTCCTGTCCGCCATGGGAAACATACTATAGAGTCTCTATAGCGCAGAAAGAGGCCACTTGGTCCATCAAGTCTGCATCCAAGCCCTATCCCCATATCCCTACATATTTACCACTAATCCCTCTAACCTACGCATCTCAGACACTAAGGAGCAATTTTAACATGGCCAATCAACCTAACCTGCACATCTTTGGACTGTGGGTGGAAAACAGAGCACCCAGAGGAAACCCAAACAGACACAAGGAAAGCGTGCAAACTCCACACAGACAGTGACCCAAGCCAGGAATCAAACCCAGGTCCCTGTAGGTGTGAAGCAGCAGTGCTAACCACTGTGCCACCGTGTTGCCCGTGCTGCTAACGTAGCAGGCTACTGGGGGGTGTGGGTAGACAATGCAAAGATCCAATGACCTCAGGCCGGATATCCCCGACTTGGGGCAAGCACAGTCAGAAAATCCTGTCCATAATCTCATTCTGTGCAACAAAACTACACGTCAAAATTATTACATTGGCCATTAAGAGCTTTGAGACTGCCAGTAATTGTGAAAAATGCTATATAAATGCAAGTCTTTCTTTAACATTTTTAAGTTCCTACTACATTTCCGTGTACGTTATTCAGTGCCATTTTAAGGCCTTGTAAAATAATGAGAGTGCACTTCTGTGTAAAACTGCTGTAGAGAAGAATGCAGCATGAATGCATGAGCCATGGTTAGATAAACAATGTCCGATCTTTGCCCAAAACTCTGCATCTGACATTCACAGAGTCTCAGATTTCTACAGTGCAGAAGAGACCCTTTAGCCTATTGAAATCTATACTGGTGCGTGAAATGCCCTGACCTGCCCATCTAGTCCCACTTGCCAGCACTTGGCCCATACCTTTGTATGTTAAATATTGCATGAAACTGGTAAGAAATAGTACTTTTAAAAATGGTTGCACATTTCTTTCTTTAAGTACTTAGCAATGTTAACCTCTGAATTGACAGGCTAATGTTTTTGCTTCATATCCTCCAACCTCAATGGGCAGCATGGTGACACAAAGGTTAGCACTGCTGTCTCACAATGCCAGGGACCTGCGTTCAATCCCGGCTTTGGGTCACTGTCTGTGTGGAGTTTGCACATTCTGTCTTTGCGCAGGTAACCTCCAAGTGCTCTGGTTTCCTCCCACTATCCAAAGGTGTGCGGGGTTAGGTGGATTGGCCTTGCTAAATTGCCGCTTAGTGTCAAGGGATTAGCAGGGTAAATATGTAAGGTTAGGGGAAGAGGGCCTGATGGATTGAGGTTGGTGCTGACTCCATGGGACAAATAGCTTCATTCGGCGCTACAGGGATTCTATGAATGGTGGGCTCAATAGAAAAACCATGAGAGGAGCAACTGTGCACTGAGCTACAGATGCTTAGTTGCTGAGTATGTTCAACAGACACCAGTGGATCTTTGTACATAAGGAAATCGAGGAATATGGGATATCAGAGGATGGTGTCAGTGATGTAGAAGTTAAGCTTTCATCTTGGTAAACGCTGGAAAAATTTTGAGGGACTGAAGTGTCTTCTCTGATGCTATATTTTTGCAATCCTGGCATTATCTGGACCTGTTTCTGTAAAGGATCAACATTAGAAGCACAAATAATGCTGATGTCAGATCACAGGATATAGAAGTAAGAGAGATCCAAGAGAAGGAAAAGTTCCATCCTTGTGTTGAGGTCCATCTGTATAAAATACTGTTAGAAATAAAAAGTAATGGTTTTGAGAAACTACAGACTCAAGCAACATATTTTGGGAGAATAGACAATTCCCCAAATTCAGGGGAATGATGGCCTAATGGTACTATTGCTGGGTTATTATTCCAAAAAATCAGTTTATATTCTGGGGACCTGAGTTCAAATCCTGCCACAGCAGATAATGGAATTAAGAACAACTAATGACCATGAAGTCACTGTCAGAAAAAAAAACATCTGGTTCATTAATGTCCACAGAGTCAAAGAGGTTTACAGCATGGAAACAGGCCTTTTGGCCCAACTTGTCCACGCCACCTTTTTTTTTTAAAACCGCTAAACTAATCACAATTTCCCGCATTTGGCCCGTATCCCTCTCGACCCATCGTACCCATATAACTATCAAAATGCTTTTTAAAAGATAAAATTGTACCCATCTCTACTATTACCTCTGGCAGCTTGTTCCAGACATTCACCACCCTCTGAAAAAATTGCTCCTCTGGACAGTTTTGTATCTCTTCCCTCTCACCTTAACCCTATGCCCTCAAGTGTTGGACTCCCCCACCTTTGGGAAAAGATATTGACTATCTAGCTGATCTGTGCCCATTGTTATTTTATAGACCTCTGTAAGATCAGCTCTCAGCGTCTTACGCTTCAGAGGAAACAATCCCAGTCTATCCAGCCTCTCCTTATAACTCAATTCAAGTCCTGATAGCATGCTAGTAAATCTTTTCTACACTCTTCTAGTTTAATAATATCCTTCCTGTAATAGAGTGACCAGAATTACATACAATATTCCAAGCGTGGTCTTACCAATGTCTTATACAATTTCAACAATGCGTCCCAACTCCTGTATTCAATGTTCTGACTGATGAAACCAAACATGCCGAATTGCCTTCTTCACCACCTATGACTCCACTTTCAAGGAGCTATGAACATGCATCCCCAGATCTTTGTTCTGTAACTCTCCCTAACAGCCTACTATTAACTGAGTCAGTCTTGCTTTGGTTTAATCTACCAAAATGCATCACCTAGCATTTGTCTAAATTAAACTCCATCTGCCATTCATCACCGCACTCGTCCAATTGATCAAGATCCTGTTACAACTGGAGATAGCTTTCTTCACTGTCCACTATGTCACAAATCTTGGTGTCATCTGCAAACTTACTAACCATGTCTCCTATATTTTCATCCAAATCATTAATATAGATGACAAATAACAGTGGACCAGCCATCATTCCTGAGACACATTGCTGGTCACAGGCCTCCAGTTTGAAAAACAGCTCTCTTACACCCATTCTCTAGCTTCTGTCAAGAAGCCAATTTTCTATCCATTTAGATAGCTCACCCCAGATCCCATGAGATTTAATCTTCTGCAACAACCTATCTTGTGCTACCTTGTGTAAAGTCTATGTAGACAACATCAACTGCACTGCCCTCATCTACCTTCTTAGTTACCCCTTCAAAAAGCTGAATCAAATTTGCGAGACATGATTTTCCATTCACAGAGCCATGCTGGCTGCCCCTAATCAGTCCTTGCATCTCTAAATCCTGTCTCTCAAAATAGCTTACAACAATTTATCAACCACAGGTATGAGGTTCACTGGCCTATAGTTCCCAAGCCTTTTCCTGGAGCTCTTTTTAAACAAAGGCACAACATCTGCCATTCTCCAATCTTCAGGTACCTCACCCGTGACTATTGATGATTCAAATATCTCGACTAAAGGACCCACAATTCTTCCCGAGCCTCCCACAACCTGCCCTATTGGGAAAGAAATCTGCTGTCCTTAACTGGTCTGGCCTACATGTGACTCCAGAGACACAGCAATGTGGTTGACTCTCAATTGCCTTCAGGCAACTAGGGATGGACAATAAATGCTGGTGACACCCAAGCCCCATGAACAAATTTTTAAAAAAATGTCAGGATCCCAACTACACAACACAGTTTGGCTTCCCAAAAAATAAGCAGAATGAGGTCTACTTTTGCCCCCAAGATTCTTAAGATTTAGAGAGAAACGGTAAACAATTCTTATGGAAAGTGCAGGAAAAGAACATTTTGGACCTTGTCATTAGGAATTCTGATGGCAAATCTATGAGAGTACTAATTGCCATCAACTTCCTGTAACTGCCAATAGAAGGAATCAGTCCTTTTCTTTCTCAACTATACCAAACATACACCATTATGAATGGAATGGAGGCCATAGTTTAATATTTGTGACAATAGAACATAGAACATAGAACATTACTGCACAGAACAGACCCTTCGGCCTTCGATGTTGCACCGACCAATATAAAAAGCAATGCCCCTCCAAACTAAACCATTCCCTTCTCTTCCATATACTTATCAACTGACCTCTTAAACGCCACCAAACTTGGCGCATCTACAACTGCTGCAGGCAGGGCATTCCACTCCCGAACCACCCTTTGGGTAAAGAACCTACCTCTGATATCCGTCCTATAACTATCACCCCTTAATTTAAAGCTGTGTCCCCTCGTGCTAGCTTTCTCCATCCTAGGAAAAAGGCTATCACTGTCCACCCTATCTAAACCTCTAATCATCTTATATGTTTCGATTAGGTCCCCTCTTAGCCGCCTCCTTTCTAACGAAAACAACCTCAAATCCCTCAGCCTCTCTTCATAAGACCTGCCCTCCATACCAGGCAACATCCTGGTAAACCTCCTCTGTACCCTCTCCAATGCCTCCACATCTTTCTTATAATGTGGGGACCAGAACTGCACACAATACTCCAAGTGCGGCCGCACTAGAGTTTTGTACAGTTGCAACATGACGTTGCGGCTCCGAAATTCAATCCCCCTACCAATAAAAGCCAAGACTCCATATGCCTTCTTAACAACCTTCTCGACTTGACTGCCTACTTTCAGGGATCTATGCACATACACACCAAGATCCCTCTGTTCATCTAGACTACTAAGAATCCTACCATTTGCCCTATACTCTACACATTTATTATTTCTGCCATAGTGCATTACCTCACACTTTTCCACATTAAACTCCATTTGCCACCTCTCGGCCCAGCTCTGCAACTTGTCCAAGTCTCTCTGCAAACTATAACACCCCTCTTCACTGTCTACCACTCCACCGACTTTAGTGTCATCTGCAAATTTACTAATCCAATGTGCTTGAAAAGTCGAAGAGGCTGCTCACTTGGTGAGCAGAACTATTGGACTGCAGCAGAAAATCAGCACTGCCAAGCACTGGAAATGAAATTGCCCTTTCAAAGGATTAAATTCTTAAACACAGATACAAGGGTATTGCAAGCAAAATGGATTTGATTTACTAACTTTCTCTCAACCGCCAATTTCTTTGGCCGTATCTTTTGCTTTAGACCTTATGCCTCACGTTCTGCACAGTTAAAATGCACAGACTCCACTCAAGCATATGAAGTTCACTCATCTAGTAAATTTATATATCTTTTTTTTTCCATTCTGCCAATGCTCTGACACAATGATAAACAGCCTCTGTTTTTCGTAAAGGTTGGAGAAAGCTCAGTCAATCTACCTTAATTGCTTGAAGCAACTGAACCAGAAAAACTGCAGCTACACTGTACCTGGACTCAGTGGCAATGACAAGAAAAGAGCAAAGTTCCAGCTTAACCGTTCAGGATCAGGGGATACTTGAGCTGCCAGGATTGGAAGCAAAACGTGTGTCAATTTTAAGGACAAGTTCAGTGTGGCCTCTTCACTATTTTTGAAAAGTATTTTTTAAGGAGAGATGATGGTCTAGCCGTATCACCACGAGACTATTTATCCAGAAGCTCAGCTAATGTTCAGGGGACCCGAGTTCAAATCCTATCACGGCATGTGATGGAATTTGAATTCAATAAAAAATATCTGGAATTAAGAATCTACTGCTGACCAAAAAAACAATATCGACTGTTGGGAAAAATGCATGTGTCCCACAAATGAATAAAAAAATGTTTCCACAAACCTTCTTGTGCAAGCCAGGTTTCCTGGACTCCCTAACAGCATTCTGGATGTATCTACACTTTCTCTGTGGCAATGTGTACATACATTCTACACATGTAGAATGTATCTCCATTCTACATGTAGATACATGTAAGGAAGGAGAGACTAGATAGGCTTGGATTGTTTTAGTTAGAGCAGAGAAGGTTGGCGGAAGGGGACATGATTGAGGTGTATAAGATTTTGAGGGGTATGGACAGCTAGTTCTGTTGCTGAGGGCTCAATCACGAGTGAGCATAGTTTTAGGAGCAGGAGATTCAGAGGCTATCTGAGGCAAAAAAAAGTCACTCAGAGGTGGTGGGAATCTAGAAATGTACTGCCCCGGAATGTATCGGCAGTCAGAAACTTACAAATTTTAAAAAGTATTCGGATGAGCACTTGAAATATCAACCCATCCCACAAGCATGATGTCACTTTTGTTTTCCAAAGATTTAAAATATTTGATGGGAAAAGCCAGCAACACAGTCAATGAGCTACGCATCACTTTCCCCATCCGAATCGACACATTGAAAGAAAATCAGAGTAGTTTTGCCCTAAGTACATTCAGGAGGTTTCCTCCAATGTTCTAGCCATTAATCAGCCAATATATCCACCCCTGTGACACATCACCTTCCTATACCAACTGGAAAGTAAATAGACTCATTATCCAATTGAACAATCCTTGACTATCTGCCAGGCAGTTTTCACTTTCCCATTTTCAATATTCTCAATTTTAGTAAAGAGAAATATTCAAAGAAAATGGCAAAATAAAACAATCTTTTTTATTGTCCCAATGAGTTTTGTCCAGGATTGCAATTGGCAGCAGACATTAATCTCCAATTGCTGGAGCCTGGAGTGTTGGCAAACCTAAATGAGGGTCGAGTTATTATCAGAGAGGTTTACAGCATGGCACAACTTGTCCATACTGCCCAGTTTTTACCACAAAGCTTGTCCAAATTGCCTGTGTTTGGCCCATATCCCTCCAGACCCATCTTGCCCATGGAACACTCTAAATGCTTTTTAAAAAACTGATGAAGGAGCAGCACTCCAAAAGCTTGTGCTACCAAATAAATCTGTTGGACTTTTAACCTGGAGTTGTGAGACTGCCTGTCCCAGTCCAACAGCAGCAACTCCACATCATGCTTCTTAAAAGACAAAATTATACCTACCTCCATTACTACCTCTGACAGCTTGCTCCACTCACCCACCAGCCCCTGTGATACTGTTGCTTTAACTTCCATTGCATAACCATAACCCTGATGATCCCTGTGAACAAAGAAGATCTCCACAAAGTAACTCATTGCTCATATATTGGCTGAAATTATGGTTCATACCGATTGTTCTTCGATTGCACTTAATATGCTGAAAATGGGTCGTACTTGCAACATAGTCTGCAGTTTATTGATTGATAGAAAGACTGGCATTTATACAGCTCTTTTTTTGACCTCAGGCCGTACTTGAATCTTTGCAGGAAACGAAGCACGTTCTGAAACGCTGCCAGCATTGTACTGTTGGAAAACAGGGTGTATACACACAGCGAGCTCCCACTAACCACAGTGTGATAACTCAGTTATCTGTTTCCACAATTGTGGATGAAAGGTAAACATTAGCTCGGGTACTGGAAGTACCTCCCATGCTTTTGCAAAGTAGTGCAATGAGACCATTAATGTTCATCCAAGAGTGCAAAGTGAATTTAACAGTAGCTCCGACAATGCACCCAACATTGTGTTGGAGTAACAGCCTGGCTTACCTCATTAAAACTGTAAGATATAGGAGCAGAATTGGGCCATTCTGTCCACTGCTCCACGATTCGTTCACGGCCAATATGTTTCTTAACCCCATTCTCCCATCATTTCCTCATAATGTTTGATCCCCTTACCAATCGAGAAAATATCTATCTCTGTCTTAAATATACCTGATGATTTGACCTCCACAGCTCTCTGTGGGAATGAATTCCACAAACCCACCACCCTTTGGCTGAAAAAATTCCTCCTCATCTTGGTTCCAAAGTGCTGTTGTTCCTTTACTCTGAGGCTCTGCCCTCGGATCCTAGTCTCTCCTATTCATGGAAACATCTTCTCCACTTCCACTCTTATCCAGGCCTTCCAGCATAATGTAAGTTTCAATGAGATTCCACTTCCCCCCATCCTTTTAAACTCCAGTGTACAAATCTGGAGACCTCAAACACTCCTCATACATCAAGCCTTTCATTCCTGGCATCATTCTCGAGAACCTCATCTGGACCTTCTCCAAGGCCAGCACAGCCTTCCTTAGATATGGGGTACAAAATTATGCACAGTATTCCAAATGTGGTCTGACCAGAGCCTGATAAAACTGCAGCAGTACATCTCTGCTATTGTCCGAGGTGAGACTTGAACTGACAACCCATTGAGAAACAAGCCTAACGCACCTGCCAATGCTGCACTAAAACAAAATGAAGCTTTCAGTTCAATTAATAGTGAACAGAACTTCCATTGTGTCTTCTATTTAAACTGTAGCACACCATCTCAAAGGCGCAATCAGCACCCAATGCCATAAAGAGAAAGTAGATGAAAAAAGATATTTTGATTACATCCAATATACTGCGGTTGAAAGCACATTGAAGCATTTATTCAATCATGTAGTTGTACCAATATATATGAATTGCTCAGGTCTTACCCTCACACTAAACCATTACTGGAATTGCTTATTCGAATTCTAGTTTTGTTTGCTGACGACAACAGTCTGTTATTTTACATTTAATATTGTCAGTGTCACAAAGAACTAGAACAAAAAGTTACAGGGGCACCAAGGAGGCTGCAATGAACAATTACAATGTGTGCACTAAAATTTGCACTATTCTGTGTGAGCAATTTAGAGTGGGGACGTGCAAAGCAATACTTACAAATCACTTTGGGTGGAATTTTTGTGTACTCCCCCGGCCAACTGGGGTTCCACCACACTCCCTCTATAATCTTTTGATCGCAAATTTAAAATTAACAATTGACCCACGATCAGTTCAATTTGTGGAAGAGAATTCCAAGCCTTCTGCATGTGCAAATATTTTGTATTTTCGCTCCTGAAAGGTTTGCCTCTGATGTTTAAGACCAAGATTCAGACTTTTGTCCCCAGTTCGGAGTTGGTAAGTTGAGGGGTTTCTCAGCTCGATGGACCCAAACTTTAAAGATGGCTGCCGGCCTGTCATATTTTCAGTAGGAGATCGGGTGTGTTGAAAAATGAGCCAGGCAGGTGACCCCAGACATGAGTGTGCTGGCTGCCAGGTACAGAGGTGGGTTAAGTACAAGGCCCGTCTCTGTGCTCGAGAAGTGTGCTTACATATGTAAAATAATAAAATAAGAAAAAACACCTGTCCAGCCCTCAATGCCACACACTTCCCCTGTCCTATCCATGCCAACATAAGCCACTGTAGTAACGCCACACACTTCCCCTGTCCCATCCATGCCAATATAAGCCACCCATGTTCCCCACCTACGACATCTTGCCATGGTCACTTTATGCCAACTTACCTAGTATCCTTGGACAGTTCCTTAACAGCTGAACATTTGTCAAAATTAAGTTTATTTATTACTCACAAGTAGCCTTCATTAACACTGCAATGAAGTTACTGTGAAAATCTCCTAGTCGTCACACTCCAGCATTTGTCTGGGTCCACTGAAGGAGAATTTAACATAGCTAACACAACTAACCATGTCTTTCGGATTGTGGGAGGAAAGTATAGCATTCAGAGGAAACCCACGCAGACACGGGGAAAACATGCAAACTCCACACAGTTTCTTGATGCAGAAAGCTGTTTCACAGCTCTGGGGGTAGCACAGTGGTACAATGGTTAGCTCTGCTGCCTCACAGTGCTAAGGACTCGCATCCAATTCCTAGCTTGGATGACTGTTTGTTGGAGTTTGCATGTTTTCCCCATGTCTACACGTGTTTCCTCTGGATGCTCTGGTTTCCTCCCACAGTCTGAAAGATATGGTGAGGTACATTAGCCATATTAAACTTTCCCGCAGTGTACCCAAAAAAACACCAAAGTGTAGCAACTAGGCAATTTTTACAGTAACTTCATTGCAGTGTTAATGAAGGTTATTTGGAAGTAAGAAATAACTTCACTTTGACAATTGTTCAGCTCTTTTACAACTTTACAATTCCAATGCACTTGTCCATAATAAGTGCATATATACGTTTACTACTAAAAATGCCAGACGGTGCCTCACCCCTCCCGAATGTCTGCTGGGACCATATTCACAGGGGTACATTTCCTCTCAAAAGGGTACTCCAGCTATCCAACTCAATCCAGCAAGTTCAGGTCCCCTGTCAGTTGTTCCAATCTGCACACTTCAGATTCCACATTTCTGTTTTTCCAAAAAATCCCCTTTGAGTGGATTCAACTAGTTATTTAAATGGTCGGCTGCAAATTGTGACTCCTGTCCTCACTCCTGCAAAAAGGGGAAATGCTAAGTTCAGGATTGGGAGAATTTTTATCTTGTTCTGGGATTTAACAAAAATGGAGAGTGTCTCCATTGTGCTGAATGCCCTGTCCGAGACTCGCCAAATAATTGGCGGGGTGGGGGGGTGGGGGGAGTGCAGGCGACTTTCTACTCAAAAAGAGTTAAGCGAAAGCTCAACTTAATAGAAGGTAGGACATTCAAAAGTCGGATGGCAGCAGGGAAGAAGCTGTTTGTGAGTTGGTTAACACACGTTTTCACACTTCTGTATGCTTTTTCCTGACAGAAGAAGGTGGAAGAGAGCATATTCGGGGTGTGTATGCTCTAGGATTACGGTGCTGCTTTCCCGAGGCAGTGGGAAGTGTACATGGAGGCTGGTGCTTGGGAGCTAGTAACTGAATGCCTTGCTGATCTAAGAATTAAAAATGCTCAGAAAAAGGTTCAGAGATGGTCAATGCAAGTTAATGAAATCAGAACAATGAAATATTAATGTGCACAACAAAACACAAATTGGAAAAAAGAGATTTAATTACAAGTAGTTTAATGGGCTCTAAAGAATGTGCAGCCCAGTAAGACACTAGCTCTGGTCTGTTATCTGCTGCAGTTTGATTGATCTCTTTAATTTTAATGAAATATGTTGAGCAATCTTGCTGCTGAATTAAATATGTAGCATCCTGGACAATTTTTATACATTTATTATAAAAGCATCTATTATAAACTCACCCGCTTTATCAGCAAAACAAAATAGAAAATGCACATAATTAGCAAAGGGTGTTTGAGTAATGACTTGCCTTTCTTTCATTACAATCGTTTCGATTGTACCAAGCTTAATTCTGATGACAATGACTTCACCTAACGATATTTTATCATACACAATCAAAGATGAACCGTGTGGATTTTTGGAGCACCCTTCTGCATTGTATTTAAGAGTTTAATTGGCAATTCTTATTTGTACCAAAGCATTTATTTTAACTTCAGCTCATATTGTGCCACAGTACTGTGACTGGTTTTGTATTTTCTGCGGTAAATGAGTAATGGTTCCAAACAAAGCACTAGCCACTGTCACAAACCCATTAAAGATGGGAGATATCGGTGCAATGGTGTTGTCCCTGGACTAGTAATCCAGGGACTCAGGATAGTACTCTGGGTTCAAATCCCACCATGGCAGATGGCAAAATTTGGATTCAAGAAATATCTGGAATTAAAAGTCTAATGATGACGCATGGAATCAATGTCAATTGTCATAAAATTCCACTTGGTTCACTAACTTTCTTTTGGGAAGAAAATCTGTCATACTTACCTGGTCTGGCCTACATGTGACTGCAGATCCATAACAATGTGATTGACTCTTAAATATCCTCAGGAATGGACAATAAATGTTGATCCAGCCAGTGCCATCTATTTCCCATGAATGAAGAACAAAAATAAAGTTACATTGCCAAGTTCATAAGCCGAAACTTTAAATGTTAAATGTGCCAACATTATAATGAGATATTTTAATATTCACCGACAGCCACGTCACCTATTCAGTATGTGTCACAGGGTTGGATTTTCTGGCCACATTTGCCCTGAAACCAAAATTCTTACCCGAGGTCAATGGACCTTTGAGTGGTCTGCGAAAATTTCCGTCCCACTAATGCCGATTCCTGCGGTGGGGAGGCGGGGGGCCGAGGGAATATCTTCCATGTAGTTTTAATGTCAACACTGTTCAGATAGCTAGGTGAAGGGAAAAGCTTCATAATGAGACAGCAACACTGCAAATGGTTACAGGCTGTTAGGTTTTACACAACCACCAGCCTCCTCCTTTCGCATGCACAACATTAGTTAGCTGCACTGTTCCACAATGTAATGCTCTCTATTCATATTGGGTAGTTCAAGATTACTACTCAACAATAGCTTTCGCCTCTGAGTTTCATGGGTACAATTTTCAACAGCAAGGCACACTTAATTCTCCAAACTCCCTCTCCCTTGGATTATGCTGGCATAGTTTTCCAGACTTCCTTTTCAAACAACCAATATCACTGGGTTCATGCTTTGGCCATTTCTAGGAAAACATTCAGCTCTTTAACATCTCCAAGTTATTTGCACAACACTCCAGGTTTTAGGCCTTTTTAACCAGTTCACACATTGCCTGCAAAACCTTTAGTCTCTCTTTCTGCCAAACAGAAAATTTGATCTCTCCCTGAGAGTGAATTGCTTCTTCTCCTGAGTTTCTCTTCCCATCTTTCTCTACTTCTGCTTTGCATTGTATCTGGGCCTTCATCCTCCTGATTGCAAAAGGAACATGAGTAGACCATTCAGCTCGTCAAGCTCATTCCATCATTAAATGCGATGATAGTCCATCAGACACTTCAATGACTTTTACACCCACTACCTCTCCTTTGTGAATGGCAGCCATATAACTTCTATTTTAACTGCCTTCCTGTTGGTGCCACTTTCAGGTCAAGGGTCACCAAGTTACATTGACCACTTTGTCTTATTATCCAAAAAAGGCAGAACTGATGCCTTTACAATTGATGTGAATACTTCAAAAATCCTTCTTCAAACATTCTTCAAAACAATTGCAGATTTTGCAGACATTTTAAAGAAATTACAAAATTTCTTTACTGTACTGCCTCTAGAACAAAAGTCATCATCTTTGGATGACACAGTGGTTAACACCGCTGTCTCACAGCGCCAGGGACCGGGGTTCAATTCCAGCCTTAGATGACTGTGTGGAGTTTGCACACTTTTCCCATGTTTGCTTGGGTTTCCTCCTACAATCCAAAAGTGTATAGGTTAGGTGGATTGGCAATGCTAACTCGCGCCTTAGTGTCCCAAAACACGTAGGTTAGGGAGTTTAGCAGGGAAAATATGTGGGGTTACGGGGTTAGGGCTGGATAAGATACTCCATCCGAGAATCAGTGCAGACTTGATGGGCTGAAAGGCCTCCTTCTACACGGTAGGCATTCTATGATTGCAAGCTGTCTCGATGAATTGCAGCAAATATCCATTGCAAATAAAGTGAAGTTGTGACCTTTCGTTCTTTGTTTAAGGGACATATTATGTGGGATTTTCCATCCTCTAAGGCTGGAAATTCCTGCCCGAGGTCAATGGACCTTTGCATGGTTCGTGTCTTACCAACTATGATTGTGGTGGTGGGGGGAGGGGGGGCACGGTTAGAAAAATTTCATCCATTGCTTTCAGCATTCAGTTAATCTGTCTAAATTTATATGGAAGCTCTCCGACGCCCAATTGCAGAGTACACTTTTTACTATGGGAATGAATGGTTGTTTAGGAAGACTGCGGATGAAGCTGAGTTAGCTAATCTTAGGTGGAGCATTGAGAGCCTGCTGCTGTCGACATGAGGGTTATTGGGGTTGGACAGAAGAAAAGGAGGGGGAGGAAGAATCAGTCCTGCCCTTGATTATGACCCAACAATAATCAGATATCACCTTCCGTGGTCTGCATCTTTTGTCCTTGTTTGCAACAATGCATTCAGAACAAGTGTGCGGTGAGCAATTGGAAGATGGATGGGGCTGGTGGATTTTGACCCCAGGTGGGAATCATCATCTTCAAGATAGGAAGGTTGGTGGTGGAGAGAGAAAGGCCTCGGGAGGAGTAAAGGGAACATTAATTTAGATGTGCCTGGCAACACCTCTTCATGTTCGTTGGAGCAATATTCAGCTTCACAATGGAAGCAATCAATCAGGTTTAGACTGAACCTGTCGCATTTCAGAAAGTGCAACAAAACACCATTAAACATTTGATTTGTCATTTGTTATTGCTCCACTTGTGGACCTTTTGTCTCAGACTCATTTTTCTTTCCATCAGCCCTGTTAAAAATTCTTCCACAAGGATTCCTGATATCAACATTCCCAGGAGTGGGGTGGGTGATTTAATTAACCCTTTCTCACCCTTCACTTTTGAATTAAAACTACTGAATGCAGAATCTCAGCGCAAAGGCATTGCTTTATTCCAAACTCACCTCTTGGATGAGATCCCAACTACCTACTCTGATGTATGTAAAAAATACCACAGAAGTAGAGCAGGGGAATCATATTTTGTGTCCATAGATTGTGCTGACTGACCTGCCCACTGCAAGAGATGTGTTCTTGTTTATGCTTGCCTACATATGCAAGTGGCAAGCAGCTTATGAATCACAAGATTAATGGTGGACAACCTACAGCCCAGAGGCTATATGCGGCCCTGAGTTGTGTGTGAACCCTCACTTGTCTTTTTCCCTACGAGTATGATTGAAGGGTTACCTAGATCCAGCAAGGCCAAGTGAGGTGAGGTGCGTGCTGATCGCACACAACGTTGACTATGAGAGCCGTACGCTTCCTCTGCATCCAAAGTGTATACATTTCTTTTATTTTTATCATTTGAAATTGTTGAGTGTTATATTAATACATAAATAATTAAACATTTTCTATAATGCATTATGAAATATTCAGTATTTATTAAATGTATTTAATCTTATTTGCGTATTCATGGTTGGTGAACAAGCCCGATTTCAATCCTGCTGCCCGCTGAGATGAAGGAGGGCCTCTTATGCAGCCATTCACTTGTCTAGGTTGCCATCAATGCAACCTCTCAGTCCCACCAACGTATCGTCAAAACTCCTCACTCAATAGATAATGGTCTGAGACTAACAATCTAGCTGTGGTTTACACTCACTTTCTAACCACCAGAGATTGGCATTATGTTAAATCCGTTCTTGCTGCATTTCCCTCAGTCTTTACTGGTACACAGTCCAATTTACATCACTTCTCGATGCAGTCAAATTTTTTTTTACTATCCTGAGAGACTTTATGAGAGTGTAAGCGCAGAATACAAACTTTATTTTTAATCACTTTATTGCCTGCAAAGGTTGAGGATGAATCATCAAGCAGCTTTATTTTGAATTTTTTTTTTCTTGCTGCTACACAGCTTTAGGTCCCAGTCAGAATAACTTGTAAAATTTCCACCTATTCTAAAATTTATGCTCTGCTCATTTTAAATGGTAGCAAATACTTTTGAGCTCAATGGGCAAAATTTTACAGTCCTGCTCAGGCGAGACTGGAAATTCCACCCGAGGTCAAAGGAGATTTCCGTTGTCGGACCCTCACCCACACCGGTTCCTTGGCAAGCGAGATGGTGGAGTTCCGACGAATGAGTTTTTTATGAATCCTATTTTTCCAATAGTGAACATATGAAATTCAATTCGATTTGATTTATTATTGTCATGTGTATTGGGATACAGTGAAAACTATTATTTCTTGTGTGCTATACAGAAAAAGCACAGCATTCATAGAGTGCAGCGGGAAGAAGGAAAGGGAAGGGTACAGAATATAGTGTTACAGTCATAGCTAGGATGTGCAGAAAGATCAACTTAATGTAGTGTTGGTCCATTCAATGCACGTTCATTAGTATGATGCCTGGGATGAAAAGGCTGTTCTAAGAGAAGAACAGGCCTTTATTCTCTGGAACTTAGATGAATCGGAGATGAAAGAAACGTGTAAAATCCTTGGCAAGCTTCACATGGTAGATGTTGAGAGGCAGTTTCCCCCTGGCTGATGAGTCTAAATGTGAAGGTCTTCATCTCAGATAAGGATTCATGCATCCTAGGACTGAAATGAAGAGGAATTTCACTCAGAAGGTTGTACATCATTGGACTTCTCTACCCTAGAGGACTGTGATGGCTCTATCAGTGAGTACATTTGAGATTGATAGATATTTGCAAAGTCAGGGATATGGCGAATCAGTAGGAAAATTGAATTCTTAAACATATTCAGCCATAATCGGATTTAATGGAATTGGCTTAATTGGGCATAATCCTGCTTCCTTTCCTTTAGTGCTCACACTTCCTTACATGCTCTTAATTATAAGCCTGGGATAATAATCACAATAATGACAGATTTTATTCCCTCTTTATCAACTGATTTGTGGCTGTGGGCAGTGTCCTGCACAAACCTGTGCTTGGCCTCTTGCAACAGTCATCATTCTTCTACCCGACACCCAGTGGTAACGACTCTGCTCCGCTCCATAACTGCAGGCACCGTGTACGGTTAGCTGTAATGGAAATTATATAATCTACTTGTGTGACAGACGGCCTGTACAGTCCAGAACGAAAGTCAATGCCTTGGCAATAGAAAATATTTAGACCAAATGACTTGTAATGCCTGCTGGTGACAGTGATTGACAGGAATCCTATTTTCAAGAGCATTAGTGTAATTACCTGTTAGAGAGCTATTGGTGTATAAATATGCCACGTTTGATGGAACTCCATTTTGTCAGGACACAGAAAGCCTTAGCTGATGGACAGGGTTGGAGTTAAGGAAACTGGTTTGGCAGTATCCAGTAATTGAATTTGTCAGCTATACGGCCCAAAAATTCAACATCTCTAATAGCCCGAAACCAGTGTCAGCACCTGCTTGTTCAAAATTATTATTTTTATTATTTGTGATGAGGGCACTTGATGAGATGAGAAGACATATTAGATTAATTCAGTTTTGCGAATATTGTTAATCACGGTAAATGGCACCTTGCCATTTCAGCACTTGGCTACAGTGATCCGTTTAGAGCTCTTATATAAATAATGATCTCCGATCCTCCGCACATCCACAACTTGAGCTGACGCCCAGATGCTGAGGGACTCCAAGGAAGAGACTTAACATTAAACACCAGTTAGCAAACAGCGTGGAATCCAGAATCCACAATGACAGTGTAAAGTGGAAACGTATCTGTAAATTGAATTCTTTACACTCACTAAGGATTTACCCTCTCGTTAGGGTGAGACATTAACCAACCTGTCAAGCCAATGTGAGAGATCCCGCAGCAGAACTTGAATAAGGTCAGAGCAGTTCTCATGCGAGTAAATTGAAGGAGGAGTTGGACAGATTTTGAGTTGGTGATGGGTCGCAAGGTTATGGAGAGATGGCAGGAAAGTGGGGATGAGGAGCATATCAGCCTTGATCGAATGGTGGAGAGGACTCAATGGGCTGAATAGCCTAATTCTGCTCCTGTATCTTATGAACTATTGTTTTCTTTCATCCACTTGTGCATAGGATGTGGATGCGGCTGACTTGGTCAGCCTTTATTGCCAATCCCCAATTGCTCTTGAGAGGGCGACGGTGAGGCATTGTGAAAACCCCCAGGACTAGCATGAAGAACCTCCCTGCGGGACTCATTGAATGTGAGCTCCCCTGTGGATTGGTAATCATCTCAGTAAGTGGAACTCATACACTGTATAAAGCAGGCCCATTAGTGGGTCTGTTGATGTCCTGGTCAGGACCTGTTGTGTTCACCACTGGCTTGTGGTTTTGCATTAAAGTACTGTTTCTTTTGTGATGACTTCAGCCAGGCTAATGAGGTTGGCATACTAGAAGATGAACTATCTGATGAGTCCTAATTGATCAGGGAGCCTCATGCTTCCTATTTAAAGCGGGTATGTCAGATTCCCAGCCTACATTCAGCAGGGAGCAACTGGAGAGCTGGTTGTGTACAGATATATGGTGTAAAGTAAGTTGGTGACGGGACTTTCGGCTCTGTGGATTTATTACAGTTTACAGCTGACTCCCAGAGTTATTATAATCACCTTCATGAACTGTTGCAGTCAACGTGGTTTAGGTACATCTATTTATCCCTGAATTCAGTTCAGCAGAAATGTACCCTTTGATCATTTCTTCTTACTGCTTTTGGTGGGATCATCATGTATCGAAATCAGCTGCCACATCTCCAGCCCTACACGAGTTCAAAAGGACTGCATTGATGGCACCCCACTTTGGGACATTTTGAGGTAGTCAATGCCATTATAGAAAATAGATGCAGGTTATTTCTTCATTTCTGTTTCTATTCCAGATTTGTTTCTTCAATATTCTCTCTCATTCTGGTCCTAAATGAACACAAGTACAGCTTTGAAGCCTCCATAGCAGCCTCTTGCTGGTGACACAATGGTTAGCACTGCTGCCTCACAGTACCAGAGACCTGGGTTCAATTCTGGCATCGGGTCAGTGTGTGGATTTTGCACATTGTCTCCCCATGTATGCGTGTGTTCCCTCCAGCTGCTGTGATTTCCTCCCACACTCCAAAAGATGTGTGGGTTAGGTTGAATGGCCATAGTAAATTGTTCCTCAGTGTCAGGAGGATGAGCGGGATAAATAAGTGGGGTTATAGGGATAGGGCTTAGATGGGATTGTGATCAGTGCAGTCTTGATGAGCCAAATGGCCTTATTCTGCACTGTGGGGATTCTGTGAGATTCTCTGCAACGCCAGGTAATTCACCATTCCACTTCTAATTTTCATTCTATCCAAAGAACCAAATTCAATTTGAATCCAGTTCATGGCCCAACAAGAGGGACAAGCAAGATCCAAGCTGACAAGGCAAGACATTGTATCCCACTTAGGGCTTGATCGGACAATCCATCTTCGTGAAAAGGCCGAGGACTCTCTTGAAAAATTGCATGAGACGACACCTTGGTTAAAACTCATCGGCTACCCTGATCATCCACTCTACCCGAGCTGGGAGATTAATCTGTCTGATTACTGACTCTTCCTTTGAAAGTTTTTTGATCAGTTTGACTGCATCAGATGGACCCTACCCTTACCTAATATCCAATATGTGTCAGAGGCTTAGCAAATGGTAGCAAAACTAAAGTTTTGCCATGGGACAACTGAGGTCAATGATAATTTTCTAATCACAGGGTTGATTAAGGCATGAAAGGGAAAGCTACATGATAAGGTATAGGTTGATTAAATGATAAAAAGGGTGATGATGCAAGGAAAAATGAGGTGATAAGAGAAGAAAATGAGGAGAATTTTCATATCTGTTCCCGTTTCTGATTTACTATCAAATAAATTGGTTGGATTTAAAATTGTTGTTGTAAAACTTTACTGAGTTTACCCCAGTCCAACGCCGGCATCTCTACATCCCGTTTCTGATGGCAGATGATACAAGAAAATGAATCTTGGAGCTGCAGAACATGTAGGAAGATTTTGGAGGAGGCAGAATGTTGAACGGTTGGATTCAAGAACTCTGTCCAATTAACTGATGACAGGTAGACTCCTTAGTTTGGAGGGTCAGTTGGAGGCTGGTAAGAACTTAAAGATCGACACTGCACCGTGGCACAGTGGTTAGCACTGCTGTCTCACAATGCCAGGGACCTGGGTTCGATTCCCAGCTTAAGTCACAGTCTGCGTGGAGTTTGCACATTCTCCTCGAGTCTGTGTGGGTTTCTTCTGGGTGCTTGGTTTCCTTTCACAGTCTGAAAGATATGCTGGTTAGGTATATTGGCTATGCTAAATTCTCCCTCAATATACCCGAACAGGTACTGAAGTACAGCGACTCGGGGATTTTCACAGCAGCTTCACTGCACTGTTAACGTAAGCCTGCTTGTGACACTGATCAATAATCTTAAAACCTCCAACCTCTGAAGAACATACTGCTGAATGGGTGTGTGAGACACTTCCATTCCTGGTTACCAGCTAAAATGGGTGACGCAAGTGACGAGTTTGGGCTATTGGGCAGGAGAGGGAAGATCCAAAAGTAATGGGCATTGCCGTGGGTTGCAGCCATTTATTAGTGTGGTGCCTTCCCCATGGAATTAAATGTCTAACCCCAATGACCACTTCGGCCACCACTGGGAGCCTGCCACCATTTCACAGATGACCTCCTGGCTTAAGCTATTCCCCACACATCCGATGGGTGTAACTGGTTGCCCATCACAGTCACTCCAGGAATCAATCCTGCCATCGTTACAGTTCTTGCAGAACTAGTGGAGGGAGTTTTGGGTTCCAGTCTCACCCCCCTGTACCTCTGAAAGTTTTCGCCCCTACAAGCAGAAACTAATGAAAGTGGACAGAGTTAAAAAAAATAAAATTAAAAAGCTCATTGGAGAGAAAAGGGAGAATCACTTATTTTTTCACTACCATTTTAAGGTAAGACTTCGTCCATCACCTTTAATTTGAACATATTTTTAGTTTTCATGTTTCATGATCTTCTGCCATGATTAAACTCTTTATCCCTTTCCAAGGTAATCACTTGATTTTACCCAAATTGCAATCCTACTCTCTGGTTGTAACTTACCTCTTCAGGCTCAGAAATTCATCATGATCTAAGTCCTCTCAAATTAGTTTAATGAGTACGGTCGCTGGCACTTTGGATCCCGCACAACTCTGCTCAGTATGGGGATTGGAGGTGTGAGTGAACAAAATATCCAATGCTGGAAGTCACCAAGGTTTGAATATCTTGGAGAAAAAGGAACTCACATTCCTTTTGTATCACGGCTTGACATGGCTCCTACCCTGTCCAAGGTGGCAAGAAACTATAAAGGGTTGTGAATGAAACCGAGCCTCCCATTCATTGACTCTGTCTATACTTCCCGCTGCCTCAGAAAAACAGCTAACATAATCAAGGATCTTACACACCACCTTCTTCCATAGGAAAAAGATACCCAATGTATGTATCGGGTATCAGGTCCCAATGATGTACATTGGTATGTGACCTCAGACATTGATGCGACTGAGATCACGTACCAACCAACTCCCTGTTGCCATCAAGCTTTTGAATGGATTTACCTTATATTAAATTGATCCTTCCCTGCTCACTGCTGCCATCAGGCTTTTGAATGGTTCCACCTTATATTAAGTTGATCTTTCCTTGCACCCTAGCTATGACTGTAATATTACATTCTGCACTCTCTCCTTTCCTTCTCTATGTACAGTATGTTTTGTTGATACAGAAACAATACTTTTCACTTCATACCACATATATGTCACATATCATATGTGTGACAATAATAAATCAAATCAAAAATCAAGCTTAAGTTTTGAAAATCCCGAGGCTATAGAAGAATGTGAAGACCAAAGGAGGTAATGACCCATTGATCTGAGATGTCGTAAAGAGAAGAGCAGAAGGAAACTTATTTTTTTTTTAAATACAGTGAGAATGCAAGTAGATGATAATATTTTGGCACAACAAGAGAAAATCTGTTCCATCTCAATGATTATGACATTTTTTAAGAAAATTAAAAATGGTCGAATTGACCTTTATGTTTCTCTGTCAAAACATTTCTGTCCAGCTATCTGTCAATCAGCAAAATGCTAACAGTAAATAAATATAGATTATAAAGGACAATTTGTGCTTAGAAGAATTTCAGAGTCAGCTAATTTGCTCCAAATAATCTGTTGATGAAATTATACTGTGCAATGTTAATAAATGAATGATGTGGAGATGTCAGTATTGGACTGGGTTGGGCACGGTAATAAGTCTCACAATACTAGGTCAAAGTCTACCAGGTTTATTTGGCATCAAGAGCTTTCAGAATGCTGCTCCTTCATCAGATGAGTGGAGTTTCGTTCAAAAACACAGCATATATAAACAAAAATATAATTACAAGATAATTACAGATTGGAATATGAAGAATAGTTGGAATGCGAGTCTTTACAAGTAATCAAGTTTTTACAGGTAAGTAAATGAATGAATACATTAAACTACAATATTCATTTGTCCCCTATCTAATTCTAAACATCTAAACTTGTGTGTATTTGTGAATAAAGGTGTTTCATACAACCCATAAAACATTAGTTGCTAACGTACACACGTAATTTTCTCCAAACAAACTGCAAAGGATTGCTCTCTGAAATCTCTATTTTCACATTACGCAGTCATATTTCAGCTCAATAATATCTGTTTGGTCACATGAAACACTGTTATCTCTTCTTGAAAAAGACTGTGTTGATGTTTGACTTATATTTTCTCCCTCAGCTGAAAACCCAGACTTTCCGATTCGGATAACAACCAATACTGAGAACTCTGAATACCTCAGCAATGGCTCCATGGGAGTCTTATCTTTCCTCTGAACCTGGTAAACTTGGGCAGTTTGAACTTAGCCTGGTTTTTATACTGATTTACTTGGAAAGACTGCTGTTATGAAGCAGATATGAACGCTAGTCAGAAGTACAGCCTTAAGAACACTTCTGGGGAAGTGTCAAAGCACTCCCAGCCCACCATCAACCTTGACACAGTTCATATTCTCCATTCCCACCTCCCAGCAACACTCCGAACAGAACTCATTCCCTTCACAATACCATTCAACAATCTCCACTGCCATCCTCCTTTCAGTCTCACCTTTTGAGTATCATGCCTTTGCATATATTCAGTGTATAACTTGACCCCCTTTACAGCCACATCATGCTGTACCTGCATTGCTGGTCAGCTTCAATTTTTCATAACGCAAGGTAAGTTTTACCTACTAGAGCCTTTTAACTGGGTGCAAAGGATCATACAGGTCATACAGCCTGTGTGGCAAAGATTTCAGGAAGTTAAGACATGCTCACTCATAGCAGACACTGCATGACAAAAGACAAAGATGGTAACTACCCACACCCATGCCAATGTTTCACTTATATACTCATCACACAAGTCAATTCGTTTTTTTTTGGAAAGACTTAGAGGCTTCAATGGATGAATTAAATAGCAGTATTTATAGTCGCATACCACAATAGTTAGAAATACATACTCTGTGGAATAAAAAATACGAAAGAGGAATGCATTTGATAAAGGACAACACAGATAAGCTGGAGTAGTGGCACATTTGTGGAAAAGGTAGTTCCAAAAGAAAATGTGTCATGGGGAGGAAAAATAGGCAACAAAAAACAATTATGCTGCAAATTTCTCACGCATTACAGAACCATAGTTTGGAAAGTACAGGTATCCAGATCTTTTGAGCCAGAACTGTAGGTGCGAGTGCAAAGGTAATTTAATAAAGGCACCCAGGAATTGTGCACATATTGCAGTCACTCTGTAGACATTGTAGGATGCACTTATTCATGCTTGTGCGAATGAACAGAACTGGACTTCATCTAAACAGAAGACAACTGGTCAGGTTAATGACTAATTTATTTTCATAGCTCTTGATATCCAAGGAATGTCTTTTGCAGCATAAGGATGTGGCACATAAAGGGCGACAATGGGACTGAGTACAATACTGCCCAGACAGTGATGGAAGTGAACACATGACCCAGTGTATGGGTTAGTATAGTGTTGGACAGAACCATGTGTAGAAGCAAGCATGGAGACAGCTCTGACCTTGGACCTTTACTGTACCTATGTGTATCATTTTTAGTACTTAATAAATATTCACTGCTGAACTACTTAAGGCTACAGGTATCTTAATAAGATCTACTGGACCAGGCCCAACATCTTACAACATTTTAAATTTAATTACTAGGAAGTGAAAAGGTACCATAAAAAAAAATGCTGAATTGGAGACCTGTTCTTTATCGAACACATTCTAAGCGGGCAGTGGCAGTTTTTGACACATGTCTGTTCGGATTAACTTGTTGGATCAATAATTGCCATATCCTTGAATGTTTCTGCAGAGAGAGAGAGGAAGAAAGTGTAACAGCAAAGAGATTTGTCACATGCACATGGAATGCTCAAGTATAGAAGGAGTACGCGGCAATTTAAGTAAAAGGAAAATGGTCACGGATGATGAATCATCAGCACAGACTGAGAAATGAAGCTTGGATATTTCTGAAGAAATCAGAAATGCTCAATGTCCCAGAAGTGAACCGACAACTTCTACTTGTGTCAAAAGCAGACAGTTCCAATGCCACAAACTTAAGAGATACATTGAATGCAGACAGTGGTCTTAATCCTAATAAATTGTACTTGAAAGTACCTTAGTTATGCTGTTGCTAGGCAATATTCAGCAGATGCTGAGATATTGTGACATCTTCACATTACTATTGCTCCCAAGATGATTTAAGTTTTGTTCTTAAATATCTGTTAATGCAATTATTAATATTTCATCTTTCTATTGTCAGCAGCATAGCATAGATGTTGTTAAATAAAATAGCTATTGTAGCTGCATCCCTTTTATATGACTTACTCTATGGATTCTTTCATGTAGGAATTAAGTTACATTAATCTATATTATGTGGTGCTTCGTATTCATCAATCCAACAGGCAAATGGAATTTTGAATGTAACTCTATAGGGACAATGAATGCAAGATCCAAGTGCTGATAATGAATCTGTAAAATACATTGATTGAGCAATTGGCTTGAAATATTGGGTGCAGTTTTAGGAATGCCATGAAGGAATGGATTCTGGTACATGGGGAAATTATGATATTGGATCTACTGTGAGAACAGTATCTGAATCATTAATGTGTGTCTCTGATCCAAACGGCTATGAATACAAGGATGACGAATTGGAAAATCTTGACATTGCACTACCCAAAATGAATAAAAATTTGCTTCTGCGTATCTATGTACAGCTTCATAGTGATGCTGAATTCGTTCATTCGAATTGTTCTGTATTACTCCAAACCAAATCACCTATTTTATTTTTCATTCTGTCAACAGATTATATTAACTGCAGCATTAGTTGGACACTATTTTAACCATACCTTGTTAAGATTTAGAGATTTGTACCCCAGATATTCTTTCTTCCATCATTTTCCGTCAGGAGAAAGGTGCAAAAGTCTGGGGTCATGTACCAACTGACTCAAAAACAGCTTCTTCCCTGCTGCTTTCAGACTTCTAAATGGGCCTATCTTGAATTAATTACACTGATTTTTCTCCATACCCTCGCTAAAACTGTAACACTACATTCTGCACTCTTTTGTTCTCTATGTATAGGATGCTTTGTATGCATAGGGGGCAAGAAACAACATCTTTCACTCTAGATTAAAACGTGACAATAATAAATCAAATCAAATCTTAAAAATTATTAACTTAAAGATAGATGGATTTTTGAACTGTAAAAGAATTAAGGGTTATGGTGAGCAGATGGGTCAGTGGAACTGAGTCCACAAAAAGATCAGCCTTGATGTTATTGAATGGTGGAGTAGACTTGAGGGGCCAGATGACCGACTCCTACTCCTAGTTGTTACGTTCTTATGTTCTAAACTTGAACAAATTACCTTATCAAAATATTTGATTTGAACTGATTTACTATTGTTACATGTACTGGGATACAGTGAAAAGTATTATTCCCTGCATGCGATACAGATGAATCATACCATTCATAGAGTATAAAGGGAGAAGGAAAGGAGAGGGTGCAGAATAATATGTTGCAGTTATAGATGGGATGAAGAGAAAGGTCAGCTTAATGTGTGATAGGATCATTCAAAAGTCTAGTGACAACAGAGAAGAAGTTGTTCTTGAGTCAGTTGCTAGGTGTTTTCAGATTTCTTATCTTTAATTACAATAATTTGATTTTGGAAAATGTTGTTAAATAAAATATCATTTTGCTGTTGCCTTTCTTTATATAATGTTCTCTTTAGATTCCTGCATCCTGTGGCAAGCATTTCAGCTCCTGAATCTAACCACCACCCACAAGATGAGTCAGAAATGTGATAGAATACTCCACTTGCCTGGCTGAGTGCAACTCCGACAAAGCTCAGGATGCTTGACACCATCCAGGACAAAGAAACCCACCTACTAATATTCCAAGCCATTCACCATTTTGACAAGGACATATATCGCTGCTCCTTCACTGTCACTGCGTCAAAGGAATGGAACTCCCTTCCTAACAGCACAGTGGGTGTACCTACACTATATGAACTGCCGTGGTTCAAGAAGACAGCTTATCACCACGTTCTCAAGGCAAATTAGGGATAGACAATGAACGATGGCTTAACCAGTGATGCCCACATCCCGCGAATGAATTAAAAAAAAACACGTACAAGTTCAACAACAGCCAATGAAAACCATTCAGCAACTAACTTGCTGGAATTCAGTGACAAGAATCACTAACCAGTGACTGTGATGGGCACATACGCAAAGTCATACGTAATTTACAGCTGCGTAGAATGCTGGTTAAGCCACATTTGGAGTACTGCATCCAATTCTGGTCACCACGCTACCAAAAGGACATGAAGGCTTTAGAGAGAGTGTAGAAAAAGTTTACCAGGATATTGGCTGGTATGGAGGGTCTTAGCTATGAGGAGAGATTGGGTAGACTGGGGTTGTTCTCCCTGGAAAGACAGAGAATGAGAGGAGACCTAATAGAGGTGTACAAAATTATGAAGGGTATAAATAGGGTGAATAGTGGGAAGCTTTTTCCCCAGGTTAGAGGTGACGTTCACGAGGGATGAGATATAACTCCGATATCAGAGGGTGGTGGGTGCCTGGAATGAGCTGCCAAGTCGGGTGGTGGAGGCAGACACACTGGCATCATTTAAGAATTACCTGAATAGACATGAGCAGCATGGGAATGGAGGGATACAAATGAATAGTCTAGCTCGACCAATGAGCAACACAGGCTTGGAGGGCCGAAGGGCCTGTTTCCTGCGCTGCACTGTTCTTTGTTCTTTGTCAACAGATTATGCTCTCAAACAATTGTAATTCTGATTTGATGCCAGGGTTGCTATTTTGGAATTCAACAATCCAACTAACACTCTCTCCTAACCTGGCACATTCAAACTCAAGTTCATCACCAGGAAGAAGCCACCCACCATTCCAGTTAAAGAGAATGTCAAATTTACAAGGTAATCAGTGAATCCAAGGGCAATGTGGGCTGGTCAACAAATTGTGACACCCACATCTCAAGAAAGAATTTAAAAAAGCAATGCCTGAAACCATCAAACCTCCTCTGTGCTTTCATAATTCTGAAATTACTTCAACCTGTTCACTTTTACCTTTCCCAAGCCACTAAAGGTGAGAAGAAAGCTATCATGAGAGATGAGAAAATAGAGCCTTGTTCACTGGAGCAGGGAAGGTAAAAGGAAGAATCAAATACCAGCATTCTAATTACAAAAGGTTTTGAGAGGGCAATTTTTGAAAGCTTATTTGGCAAAGCAGCAGTTGTCTTCAGAATTAGTGTGAAAAGTCAAAAAGATGACTTTTCTTCATGTAAAGTCTTGTTAAAATGGAAAATTCATGAATTCAAAAGGACGGCTGAGGCAGATTTAATCATAATATTTAAAAGGGTCTTATATAAACATCTGAAGGAGAAAAATATTCACAGGTACAGGAAAAACAGATAAAGAAGAATCCGATTAGACTAGATGACTTATGATGGAGTGAGCACTGAAGTAGCATTATGGACCAAATAAACTTTTTCTGTTCTGATAAATCTGTGATAACTAACATGACTCAGGTTAGGAAGATATAATGCCTGAGAGGTGGCTTCAACATCAATAGACTGCAAATCTCTTTCTCACAGAGAGATGTGGAGCTGAGAAAATGAAAACAAAATTCAAAGGCACGAAATGGGAGCTGCAATACCAAACACCAAGAGGATGATAAGAAAACAGCAATGCTTGCATCAACAGAATAGTGTAGCCAGAAGCAACAGAAAAGTAATGAGAACTATTGACAAAGAGCATCAATTTAAAAAACAAGGCTTGACGTGTTCACGGAAAAGTGACAGCAATGGCCGGAAGAGCATTTCAAAGTGACGAACGATACAGTCCGGATCAATCCTGGTTTTAATTGTAGGATTTTTTTTTTACACCATTGGACAGAGGCAATGGCACAGTGGAATTATCACTAGACTTGCAATCAAGGGAAACTTGGGTTCAAATCCCACCACAGCAGCTGGTGAAATTTGAACACACTAAAAATCTGGAATTAAAAATCTAACCACGGGCATGATGCAACTGTTGTTAAAAAAAAAAAAAAATCTGGTTCATTAATGTCTTTTAGGGAAGGAAATCTGTCCTGCTGACTTGGTGTGGCCTATATGTGACTCCAGCAATGTGGTTGACTCTGAAATGTCCTCTGAGATGGAGTGCAGTTAGGGATGGGCAATAAATGCTGGCCCAGCCAGTGACGCCAACATCCCATAAAAATTAATTTGAAAAAGCTGACAGCACAATGAGTCATCAAATTAAAAGATGTTCCGACAGGAGTTGAACAGGTGAAGAAGACAATAGCCTGGATTTGAACTAATTTGGATAGAAACTTGCTGAAGTCAGCCATCTCATAGTGTACGCCTTTAATTAGAATTTTATCCGCACCCTTCAAGTTTATCCTTTAAGTTGCTGAAGGGTGAGCATTCCGAGATCAACAAGGATTTAGGACCTTAATGACTGACAGAATCAACTGTGTACATCTTAAACCAATTTTTAATAACAGGCAGCATGGAAAACATGAAAAGCATCCCCCCCTCTCCTCTCCAGCTTACTCCTGACAAATGTCCAATCTCTGGAAAACAAACTGGATGAACTTAAAGCCAGACTTACTTTGCAAGGGGGCTGAGGGATTGCTGTGTACTCTGTTTCATGGAGACACGACTCCCTCCTGTTTCACTGAACTGTGACCTACACCAGAGGACTTCTCAATCCATTAAATGGACCATACAGTGGTCTCAGGCAAGGCTAGGGAAGTGAAGGTCTGCCTCCTAATCAACACTTCACGGTGCCTAGATGTAGCAAAATGTCCAGGCACGTTTCTGCTCTGTGGACCTAGAACACCTGATGCTAAAATGCAAATTCTACCACCTTCCATGGGAGTTCACTTCTGTTATCCAGCAGTCTACATCCCACCCCACAAGGATGTGAAGACTCCACTGAACAAAATGCACACATCACAAAGAACCTTGAGACAAAACATCTTCAGGTCTTGTTCATGACGGCTGGGGACTTCAATCAGGCCAAACTGGAGAGTGTGCGACCTAGTTAGCACAAATACATCTCCTGTTTCACTAGAGGCCCAAACATCTTAGACACTGCAAAAAAAAATCAAACATGTCTACAGCTTTCTTGCCTGCCCACACTTTGGCAAATCAGACTGCAAGGCTGTGCTCCTGCTCCTGGTTCACAAGCTAAAACTAAAACAGGAGAATTCATTAAAAGTCATGCAATGTTGGTCTGAGGAATCTGATGACTCCTTAGTGTCAGTGGACTGGTCAGCATTCATGTGGCAAGCATGAATGAGTACACTACTATAATAATTGACTTTATTAGTAGTTGTGTAGAAGACTATGTGCCAAAGAAACAAACCTATGTGTTTCACAACCCGAACACCATGGATGAACAGGGATATCCACTGCTTGCTGGAGTCCAGGATTAAGGCCTTCAAGACAGGTGACCCTGACCAATGCAAGAAAGCCAGATACAATTTAAGGAGATCCATCAAAGATGCCAAAGGACAATAATAGACTCAGCTGGAGGCCCAATCTAGTCACGTGGGCCCCTGCCGACTATGGCAAGATCTGCAAGATATAACAGGTTACAAGACGAAGGCATGTAAATCACCGGCACTAATCTACCACTCCCCAATGAGCTCAATGCATTCTATGCCCGTTTTAAGCAAGAAGTCGGAAAAAGCATGCCCTCCACCCCGGAAAACTCAGACGAACCTACGTCTGAGGTTTCCATTGCAATGTCAGAGCCACTTTCTCGAAGGTCAACCCACAGAAAGCGACTAGCCGGATGGGATACAGGCCAAGGCATCCATCGTTATGAAGTGGGTTCGGAAGGCTAGTCGTGACACAAATCAATTCCGACCTCCCAGATTGCATGGATCCACTACAGTTTGCCTACTGCCGCAACAGGCCCACAGCAGAAGCCATCTCCCTGGCCCTACACTCAACCCTGCCCAGGTGACAAAGACACCTATGTCAGGCTCCTTTTTATCGACTACCTTCAATCGTGTTATTCCTATGAAACTCATTTCCAAACCCCTGGGGCTCTGCTCCTCCCTCTGTGACTGGAACCTGAACTTCCCAACCCACAGACCACCATCAGTGCTGATAGGCAACAACACCTCCTCCTCCATGATCACCCTCAACACTGATGTCCCACAAGGCTGTGTTCTCAGCTCCCTACTATACTCCTTATATACCTATGACTGTGTGTTCAAATTTTCCTCCAATTCCATTTTCAAATTTGCTGATGATGCCACCGTATTGGGTTGGATCTCCAACAATGATGAAACAGAGTACAGGAAATGAGATAGAGAATCTGGTGAACTGCTTTGCAAAAATAATCTCCCACTCGATGTCAACAAAACAAAGGAGATTGTCATCAATTTCAGGAAACTTGGGGAAAGACATGCTTCTGTCTACATTAATGGGGATGAAGTAGAAATGGATGAGATCTTCAAGTTTTGAGGTGTCCAAATCACCAATAACGTGTCGATGCTTTTGTTAAGGAGTCCACCAATGCCTCTACTTTCTCAGAAGACGAAGGAAATTTGGCATGTCCGCTATGACTCTCACCAACTTTTACACATGTGCTATGGAAAGCATTCTTTCTCATCATATCACAGCTTGGTACCACTCCTACTCTGTCCAAGACTGCAAGAAGCTAGAAAGGGTCGTGAACAAAGCCCAGTCTATCACACAAACAAGTCTCCCACCCACTGACGTTGTCTACACTTCCCACTGCCTTGAAAAAGCAGTCAGCATCATCAAGGACACCATGCACCCTGGACATATTCTCTTCCATCTTCGGCCATCGGGAAAAAGATACAAAAGTCTGAGGTCCCGTACCAATCGACTGAAGAACAGCCTTTTCTCTGTATACGAAAACATCTCACAATCATAAATCAACTCAATTTTTTTGTTTTATTTGTTCACTGGATATGGACTTTGCCAGCTGGGCCAGCATTTGTTGCCCATCCATACTGCCCTTGAACTGAGTGAGCTTCAGTTGACGTTTAAGAGTCACAACATTGGTGTCTGTCTGAGTCACATGTAGTTCAGACTAGGTAATGATGGTAGATTTCCTTGCTGAAAGGCCATTAGTGAATCCAATGGGCTACAACAACTATTAACAATGGTTTTATGGTCATCAGTAGACTTTTGAATTCCAGTTTTTTTTAAATTGAATTCAAATTTCAACATTTGCCATAGTGGGCTTTGAACCCAGATTTCCAGAACATTTTCCTGGGTGACAGGATTACTATTCCAGTGATAGCAGCCAGAAGTCTCCCAGCCCGTCTGCCAATGAAATTCATAGAATCCTATAGTGCGGAAGGAAATCATTCAGGCCATCAAGTTTCCACAATCTCACCCAAGCCCTATTTCCGTAACACCCCATATTTGCCCTGCTAGTCTTCCTGACACAAAAGGACAATTTACTACGGCCAATCAACATGATACACACATCTTTGGACTGTGGGAGTAAACCAGAGCACCCGGACCCATGCAGACATAGTGAGAATGTGCAAATTCCAAACAGACAGTGACCTGAGGCTGTAATTAATCCCAGGTGCCTGGCACTGTGAGGCAGTAAGGCTAACCACTATGTCACCCCTTCCTCCCATGTACCAATTGTGGGATCTTCTCAACCCAGAATACCAGCCCTAGCTTCCAGTTCATAGAATCATACATTCCCTGCAGTACAGAAAGAGGCCATTTGTCCCATCAAGTCTGCACCTACCACAATCACACCTAGGCCCTATTCCTGTAACCCCACACATTTACTTTGCTAATCCCTATGACATTAGGGTCAATCTAGCATGGCCTGTCAACCTAACTTGCACTGTTTTGAACCATGGGAAGAAACCAGAGCACCTGGAGGAAACCCACACAGACATGGGAAGAATGTGCAAACTCCACACAGACAATCACCCAAGCCGGAATTGAACCCTATCCTTGATGCTGTGAAACGGCACTGCTAACCATGATGCCACCGTGCCACCCTTGGCACACAATTGGCTCAGCTTCCTATCTCAACAGTCCATATGTTCAGCCCATACACAGGGAACCTCAAGGAATGCCCCCTTAAAAGAGCTATGCCGCCACATTACCCTGAACCTCACTTTGGGACAAGTTTAATGGACAGTTAATGTGAAAGTTCAGCAAATTCTTAGAAAAATGATATGAAGTTAAGATTATAAATGAAGTAATGTAATCTTTAGAGTCCAAAGATGTGCAGGCTATGTTGGTTGGTCATACTAAATCGTCGCTTAGTGATCAATGGTTTGTCTGGGTAAATACATGGGGTCACAGCCAGAGGGCTTGGGTGGGATTGTTGTCAGTGCAAACTCAATGGGCCAAATGGCCTCCCTCTGCGCTGGAGGGATTCTATGATTCTATGTACGTCAACTGGAGTCACAGCTCATGATACAGCTTTTAAATCCCTGAAACTTGGTGTCCAACCTGTGCATCAATAATGCTGTGCATAGTTAACATGCAGTTGTTTGTTTAACAAACTCCAGCTCATCAAGTTTATTCACAAAAGCTTATTTTCAAACTCTCACATGGGTGAACAAATAGCCCTGAGCAAATGCAATTATAAATAGGGCTCGCTGTTACAAAGCTGTGCTACATTTAAGCATATTTTCTAAATTTCTTTAATATTACTGAAGTATTCAGGATGAACATCAGAGTTTCCAACTTCAGTTCCAAAATCACTCCTCTGAAATTTGGACATTGAGGGTTGAACTTAGCATCGTTTCAGATTCAAGGTACTTCACGGTTTCAAGAAAAAATATTTTCCCAACTGAAACTCAATGTTATATGTTATGGTCATTCTTATTGCCATTAAATAAATAATGAGGGATAGATTTGGTCAATAATTGTGGTCCCCCTCCATCCCAAGGTCAGAAGTGGGAAGGTTCACTGATATTTGCATAGAATTCTGTCCCATTAATAACCCCTCAGATAACGAGGTAGCCCTTACCTGCAACAACATTCAAACTTACGCTGAAAGGTAATAGGAAGCATTGGTCACTCCAAACTAGTGACAGCCATCGAAAGAGTGTCTAACCACCTCACCCCAACAATTACCATCATTGCCCCAACCACCAATACCCTGGGGACACTATTGATGTCAAACATATTGGACCAGTCACATTAACATCATGGTCTCATGAACATATCAGAGATTAGGTTGTATGTGATTCACTCCTGACTCCTCAAAGCCTTTCCCCTGGAGCAGGCTGAGAGGCAGGAGAGCAAAGAACTGGGAGGTAAAGCTAAGGGTGGCATGCTCATTACCTTCCCAACTCCCTACGGTTCATTCAAGATCTTCCTATCCAAAAGCCAACTGAGGCACTCGAATGGCCAATTAATGATCAATTCAGCCACCACTGTTACTTTATCCGTGGAGGGAGGCCATCAAGTTTCCACAATCTCACCCAAGCCCTACAACAAAAGCTGGCTGTCTTCTTGAGGGCTGGGCAAAGGATCCCTCCTCATTGAGTCCCCTGTCCCTCATGGAGGGCTGCCCCATTTTAACAATAATGTGGAGATGCCGGCATTAGACTGGGGTAGGCACAGTAAGAAGTCTCACAACACCAGGTTAAAGTCCAATGGGTTTATTTGGTAGCACAAGCCACAAGCTTTCAGAGCACTGCTCCTTCATCAGGTGAACGGGAGCTGTCCTTGATCAGTCTCTATGTGGGATCTTGTCGAAAGCCTTTGACTGTAAAATCGAGTTGCTGTCGGGAACAACAGCTTCAATGAGTCCCCCACCCCACCCCCTCCTCCACTACCAAGGAAATACCTCAGAATAAAGCAACAGCAGACAGTGAATTAAGGAGCAGCCTTCAAGCAGAACATACACAACATGACACCGAAATTGTAAATTAGACATGTTCCCATTTTTAATTATTCTTCTAAATGACACAGATTTAAAGTGGCAACGCAAACAATAAAACTCAGATAGATCACCTTGGGTACCGCCACTTGTAGGAGTGGTGTAACAACTGTCACTGCCAGGGAAAATTGCTGCAGAAAAGTTGCTTTTATTGCTCGATGAAAGCAACATCTCAAAGAATTTTCTTCTGCATCCCAATGGCGATTTGCCAAGTTACTGCGTTTTTTAAAAAAAACAAGCTTCCTCTTTTAATCCTTCTCCTTCACTTTACTGACTTTTCTGTTCTCCATGGTATCAACGACTGAACTTCAAAAGAGGTTCATTGGCTGTGAAGGGCGTCTGGAACATCCTCAAATCATGAAATGCACTATATAAATACACGTTCTTTCTTTCACATTTTTGGTTCTCTTCTTTCATCTTACGTCCGCTCTGCACGTACAAAACGTGGTTGCAAAATAAAGTTGTCACAACAGCATTTCAGAAACGATGGTCAACATACAAAAGACTGAACTGCTTGTCTTTTAAGTTCTGTTACCTGCTCAATCTGGTGCAGTCAAGGGAACAGAGGTACGTGCAGCAAAGTCTCGGTTATGGGCCCTGTTCCGCAAATGGGAGGGGATGGTTAGTCAAATATGCTGGTTAGCTGAGATGTAAGTTGCTTTCTGCTTCCTCACCCTTTTGAGAAAGCTCCAGGATGATCACGCGGGTATTGAGGACTGACAGGAGTTGTGGGAACGCACATATTAGCTAAACGGGGCTGTGGGGATTTGCTGCTTTTTAAAAATTCATTTGTGAAGCATGGGTGCCGCTGGGGGCCAGCATTTATTGCCCATCCCCAGATGCCTTTGACAGGGTGCTGATGAGCTGCCTTCTTGAAATACTGCACAAGTGATTGATACAACTGAATGTCTCACTCAGGCATTTCAGAGGACAGTTGAGAGGCTGTGGCTCTGAAGTCACATGTAGGCCAGACTGGGTAAGGATGGCAGATTTCTCTCATAAATAACAGAGCAGTGGGAGACTGATTCCAAAAGCAAGGACAGACCACCGTTGCCTCTGACTTCAGCATTTCCAATCAAAAAGCGGACCTGTCCCCAGAATCCCAGTTATTAGAGAATTCAGGGTGGTAGGGCACCAGATATCGGAACTTCGACTGAACACAGAAGGGAAAGGAATGCAAGGATATGCTGATAGGATTAGCTAAAGTCGGGTTGGAGGAGTCTTGTGTAAAGCAATAATACTGCTGTGGACTTCCTGGGCCAACTGAGCTCTTGTCGTGATGCCTTGCCATAAGAATGCTTGGTGAGAAGTACTTCTGAATGCTCATTTAAAAGGCTATACCACGATTCGACCAAAACATATTCACATTCACAGGACGGGACAGTTATGGAGATAAACTCATTTGAAAATTGATTGCAGTCAAATAATTTTGTAGCTTAGAAACAGGCTAGTCAACCCACCAGGTTTGAACCCAGCAAACAGCTATAGATGAAGATCATTCTGTTATTCATCCCCCACTCCCTTTAGCATGCCTCTTTTTTAAGTGAATTCCCAACATATTATTCATCTGGCACATTTATGGCACATGGTGGTTCACACTGCTGCCTCACGGTGCCACAGACCCAGGTTCAATTCCGACCTCAGGTCACTGCCTGTGTAGAGTTTGCACATTCTCCCTGTATTTGCATGGGTTTCTTCCAGGTGCTCCAGTTTCCTCCCATAATCCAAAGATATATGGCTTAGGCTAATTGGCCATGCTAAATTGCCTCCAATGTCAGCAAGATTAGCTGGGTAAAAGAAAGAAAGGGGGAGGGTGTGCGGGATAGGGCTTGATTGGAATTATCGTTGATGCATGCCAAATGGCCTCCTTCTACACTTCGGGATTCTATGAATCTATAATTTATAACAGTGCTGATTTATTTACTTGCATGTGGCAAGGACATATAATAAAATGAATTAGAACTCTCATTTGGAAGGGTGAAAGATTGCCCTGGTTTTGTACAGCGTAAATACATTAAAACAAGAATTTTGAAGATTTATACTGATAATGCAAAATTATGTGCCAGATGTGGGTGTCACGGTGGTACAGTGGTTAGCACTGCCACCTCACAGCATCAGGGACTCGGGTTTGATGCCCGGCTTGGGTCACTGTCTGTGCAGAATTTGCACATTCTCCTAGTGTGTGCATGAGTTTCCTCCGGTTTCTTCCCACAGTCTAAAGATATGCTAGTTAGGTGCATTGGCCATGCTACATTCAGTGTACCTGAACCGCTGCCAGAGCGTAGTGACTCAGGGATTTTTACAGTAACTTCATTGCAGTGTTAATGAAAGCCTATTTGTGACTAATAAATATACTTTACTTTTAAGCAGGTAAACCTCTCTGGTTCTAAAAGGAGCAAAGCAAGGTACTCATTATAATAAAACGAAAAGTATACTCCCCAAATCTTCCAAACACAAGAAATAGAAACAGATGTAGACTATCAGGCTCCTCAATTCTCCCCATCATTCACTGTGATCATCCTGATCTATGACGGCCTTCAATCCTTTCCTGTGCTATTTCCCCATTGCCCTCTATTCCTCAAACTACCAAAAATTTGTCCATCTCCACTTTAAATACTTCCAATGCTTAAGCCTCCACCACCCTTTGAGGCAGAGAATTCCAGATTTATCAACTGCTATGAGAAGGTTTCAATGCCCCTCAATTTTAAGTGACCAACCCTTTATCTTGTGGATATGTCCCCTTGCTCCACATTCTCCCAGCTGACCTGACCAGGTCCAACGCCCATACTGGCCCGTCTAACCCCTTGACCTGAAAGATACACATTCGACACTCATAGCTGACTCTTACCCTCAGTATCTATCAACCCCCCCGTCTCAAATGTCCAATCCCTTCACCCACTCCAGAATGCCCAATCTCCCCAAGTCAGTGCAAACTCGATGGGCTGAATGGTCTCTTCTGCACTCCAGGGATTCTAACAAGTTTGCAATTCTGTTTACATTTGAACATACTGCAGTAGTTGACTGTTTAGCATCACAACTATGATGCCGTGAGCAGGATAATTGAAACAAGTGATTTCTTGCTGTCCCTCCTCTCTACTTTGGAAATGTGTAAGTTAATCTATATTCACAAGGTGTGTTACGCCAAGAAGACATGAAACAATATATATGTCACCTTGTTACTTCATGAAATGTGTTTAATTAATTTATACTTTACACAGACTGAAACCATGCCTGGAAATAACTCAGACAAAAGGAATTTCTAACCTCCTAAAAATCTCAGGAATCTTATCTCTAAAGAGGACTAATATCCCCTGTGACTGCAGAAATCAAATTCCCAGGAAATGCACAAAGGCCCCTTTACGTTTCTGAGGCAAAGCCCCCAGGGATGGTCCATCTGCAAAGACAAAGGGACCTTGAGTGCTCTTGTAAACTTATTAATGGATGAAACATTAACCAGCTCAAGAATCCAGGCCAGGAATGTGCAATCTTCATCTAAACCCAGGGGAAGAAGTGGGGTAATTATACCACGTGTCTCTCTCCTCCCCCCTGCAATTGTGGGAACCTGTAATATTGCCCTGTGAAGTTCAAGGAGGCAGTCTGTCATCTTCCATTAACAAAACAATAGCAGAACCACAGCCTGTGAAGGTTCAAATTGCCTGACCTTCATCAGTACTGTTTCTACACTGTACCCATGTCTACTACAAAACTAATTAATTTCTATATGCTTCATGAAAATCAATGTCAATGAAAAGTTGATTACTCTGCATCATCTTCTGCAAGCCAATCGACCACTGGATTTTTGGTTTTGGAATGTGAAACAATGGCCAAAGTCAGATTTGGCAGAGTACACCTAAGTAATTGTCCAGGAGTACTCAGCACTTCTGAACAATTGCTGGGTAAACACTTAGCTGGGAACTCCAGGGAGGGATTACCCCACAATGGTTAGCACTGCTGCCTCACAATTCCAGGTACGCAGTTCAATTCCCGGCTTGGATCACTGTCTGTGTGGAGACTGCATGTTCTCCCCATATCTGCCTGGATTTCCTCCAGGTGCTCTGGTTTCCTCTCACACTCCAAAGATATCCGATTCAGGTGTATTGGCCATGCTAAATTGCCCCTCAGTGTCCCAGAATGAGTAGGTTAGAAAGATTAGCAGGATAAACATCCGGGTTATGGGGATAAGGCTTAGGTGTGATTGTGGTCAGTGCAGACTCGATGGGCCAAATGCTCTTTCTGCACTGTAGGGAAGTCGATGATTTCTACGATCATTCTTGGCATTCAATAAAACAACAGTTGTGGATCACATCTGAGACTTTGGAAGGCTGTAAATCCGGAGAAAGATGAAGCTTGCAAATAGGAAGGTGGAGGTTGGCGCTGGTGGGAGTGGAGATGGTCCATGGCATTGTTCTGGATTGGGGAAGATCAAAGCAAGAGTGGATGAATAGAGGGCAGGGAGATTAGGAGACACCTGGATCAGAGTCAGGGGGGGATGTGTGAATATGTGGGTACTCTTGTTCTTCCTGGTCCGTACAAAGAACAGATCATTAGCATCCACCTTCAGGAGTTGATAGCCCCTGTCTTGGATCAGCTACATCGGAGGAGATGGTGGCTTTACGTGCACAGCAAAAAAAGAATACCTGTTCCTTGGCTTTGTTCAAAGTGGCAGGTTTTAAGAGTCCCAGATTTTGAATCCCCAGACAGCTGAAGACATGACTGCTAATGGTGCAGAGTTTAAAATCAGAGATCTACAGGGGTAAAAGAAATGCAGAGACTTGAAGTTTATGGATAGGGTGGTGGAGGTGGAAGGGGGGATGGTGTCCAAGCCTTTGGTGGTGATTTGAAAAAAAAGGTTAGAATTTTTAAATCAGAGCATTGTTGGACTGGGAGTCAGTGTGAACCAATGAGTACAGGAGCGATGAACAAGCAGTACTTAATACAGAGTTGGATCAGCTTAGATTCATAGAGGGTAGATGGGAAAGCAGCCAGGAGAGTATGATTTCAAAATTGAGGGAATTAAAATGATTTTAACAGAAATAAAAATAAAACAGGAGAGATGTATTTAGGCTGTCAATTTGCTCTCTCTCTTTTATGCCCTATCTGAAAAAAAACTCTACCCAATTTTTAAAGCAGTCACAACAAAAGTTTATTTATTAGTCTCAAGCAAGGCTTACATTAACACTGCAATGAAATTACTGTGAAATTCCCCTAGTCATCACAGCATGGCATCTGGTCAGATTAATGTACCCTAACTAGCACATCTTTCAGAATGTGGCAGGGAACCGGAGCACCCAGAGGAAACCCACGCATATATAGGGAGAACACGCAAACTCCATACAGTGACCCAAGCTAGGAACTGAAAGTGAATCCTTCGTGCTGTGAGAGAGCAGTGCTAACCACTGTGCCTCCATGCTGCTTCAATACTCATTTTTAGAATATAGTTCAGATAAAGAGGAATAAAGCACAAAACTCTTTGCGGTGTTGGCCATTAAAGGGTTACCCTTTCATCTGAGATCATAGGAGTAATTTTTCATTGTTAAATTGAACCAGAAGCTATTCTGAGACAACATTCAACAAATCAAATTGTTATTTAACAATCCGCAGTGTAAAATCTACTCAAGCCATGATATAAGGGCTGCAATTAGACTGTAATTACAGTTACTGATGAATAAAGTGCATTAGTTGTGGCAGTGTTATTGCCCAAATGGGATTTTGCTGTTAACAGACCATTGCAAGCTTTATGCTCTCACACGAAGACAGGAATCATGTAAACCTAATCTTTAAATGTTAAGTAAAAGGCAATTTTGTGTTCTATGAAGAATTAATGTTCTAACTCCTTAACCTGTTAAGAACTACAGAAGCTTTTTACAACAGAGTAAAACCCATAAAAACAATATTCCTTATACATTAGGAAATTCCAGCACAGGTTCTATTCTAAGCTGCTCAAAACTGAACATTTGTGAAGTGCTGTGGGCCATCAACAGCAATAGAATTGTATACCTCTCTAATCCTTAGCTTTGTGGCCTGGCATGTACCTCAGTCGACCATTGCTATCACTTCAGGGGGCACAAGTCATTGTTTGAGGTGTGTGGAAGACTATACACTGTTTGGCACCAGGTTGAATTGAGGTGCCAACCCGGTGAAGGTGTAACCAATGGGTAAACTCTGCAGCTCTGCCACATCCAGTTCTGAATCATGAAGGACATTTAAACAATTATCATGAGGAAGATTCTCCATGGACATCAATGATGGGAAGAGCCCAGCACAATAGTGCAAAAGATAGTGCTCAAATATTTGAAGTCACCTTCAGCCAAAAAGGATGATTGAGTGGACGATTCTTCCATGGATCACGGTGGCACAGAGGTTGGCACCGCTACATCACAGTGCCAGGGACCTGTATTCAGTTCCAAACATGGATGACTGTCTGGATGGCATTTGCATGTTTTCTCAATGACTGCACGGGTTTCCTCTGGGTAATCTGGTTTCCTCCCAAAGGTGCATAGGTTAGGTGGAATAGCTATGTTACATTTCTCCTTAGTGTCCCAAGATGTGTAAGTGAGGTGGATTAACCATGATAAGTTGCCCCTTTGTGTCCAAAGATGTGTAGACCAGGTGGATTAGCCATGGGAAATTTGCAGGTTTACAGGGATAAGGCTGGGAAATAGGCCTAAGTAAGATGCTCTTTAGGAGGATCAGTGAAACTTGATGGGCCAAATGGTCTCTGCACTGTAGGGATTCCATGGATTCAATCTCATTCTCTTCCTAAGGACCCCAATGTCAACTATGCCAGTCTGATCCACTCCATGTGAAATCAATAATTGCTGGGTGCACTGCATTTTATCAAAGGTTACAGACATTACCATATTCTGGCTGTACCGAAGACTAGTGCTCCAGAACTGATCACACATGAGACGAGTTGTTTCAGTACAGCTACAACTCTGGCATCCACCCAAACTGGAAGTTTCCCAAGGTCTATCCTGTCTACTAACAGCAGAACAAATCCAATCAAGGCACTTCCTATCCTTTGTTTTCTTGTTAATCAATATCAATATAATGGGAGGTGTTATGTACAGTGCAAATCACAAGCACTTACCCACTAATAATCTGCTTACTGATGCTCAGTTTGTGTTGCTCCCAAACTTATTGCAGCCTTAGTTTATGCCTGGACAAAACAACTGAATTCCAAAGATAGAGTGAGAACATTTGCCCTTGACATCATGCAACAATGAACTCAATGTGACATCAAAGAGTCCTCATAAAACAGAACTCAATGCAAAACAGGGGGAAAGGTCACCAATGATTGGAGTCATAACTAACACAAAGGAAAGTGGTTGCATCATAGAATCCCGACAGTACAGAAGGAGGACATTCGGCCCATTGAGTCTGTACCGACTACAATCCTACCCAAGCCCGATTCTCATAAACCTCATTTACGCTGCTAATTCCCCTAATGCTCAGGTCAATTTAGCAAAGCCAATCATAATACACACACACTTTTGGACTGTGGGACGAAACCGATGCAGACCACGGGGAGAAAGTGGAAACTCTACACAGATAGTGATCCAAGATTGGAATTGAACCCGAGTCTGTGGCACTGTGAAGCAACAGTGTTAACCACTGTGCCACCCAGTAGTTACTGAAAAGTGATCAGTTTAGCTCCTGGACATTGTTCTAGAAGTTCCTTTAGTGTGCATCTTCAGTTATATCATCAATGGCCTTCCTTCCGAAATAAGTTCAGAAGTGAACATGATTGCTGACGAGGGTATAGAGTTCATTCCCTTCACAACTACTCAGGTAATGAAACAATTTCTGTCTGCCTGCACCAAGAACTGTCTAATTTACCTTTAAACACATCTATGCTATTCACCTCAATTATACCACACAGTAAAGAGCTCCACATCCTAACAGGTATAAACAAATGGAATTATCTTTAAATTCTTAGAATTATGGTACTGCACCACATATTATTTTCTTACAATTCAAAGTTCAGGAAACTAGCAAGACACACTCATACTAGTGTGGGTGGGTGGAAAAGTTGGCAGTGCACTGGCAGGATAAACAAGAACGACACAAATCTCTTAGCAACATCTCACTTGCAATGAATGGCTTTGAAGTGCGGGGATTATTGTTGGTGATGCAATTTGACTATTATTTTGAGTCTGACTTTCAGGTCCTTAACAAGGAAACAAGAAAAGGCCGTCAAGAACATCACTCATCCTGTAATTTATTCAATTATAGTTTGAGATAATTAGTCCAAAGGATGGTCTTTTAGTCTGCGCTTAGAGCTCAATTTTGACCTCAAAAATGATCTTGAACTCTTTGAACATCTCTTGTACTTTGATGTACTAAAGGTTCAGCACTAAGTTCTGTACATCTATACGTTTAAACAGCCTCAAGATGAAAGCGCACAGGACGAGCTCTGCGATAGTAGGAGACTCATATTTCCTAGGCACCATGCTGTGGGACACAAGTGTGAAGTTTGTGCCCTGTAGCATGAATCAGCCTCAAACAGGGCTTAAAGAGAGAGATGCAAAACTGGGTGAACAAACATAATATCATTAATGTGGAGGGGGCTGCTCCAGTTACATGTTTGGAACCTCCCCCCGCCTGAATTAACAAGGAGAATAATCTCCAGAACGCAGCCTAAGAATGATTGACTCTGTTTTTCCAGATGAAGAAATTGGAGGTGGTTTTGAGCCCGGACTCTCCATCTGCGGGAATGCCGGCATCCTCAATCAATATCTGGCGAGTGCAATTCGTGTCAGCGAGTGTCTGAGTTCCCATCTTTCTGTCTGCTTGCCGATGGAGTGGCGTGAAGTACGCCACAGGATCACATTCGAATACATTGGCATGTCATGAGTGGGCACTCCCTCCCAGACTTCCCTGTTCACGGGGTATTCTGCGGGGACTGGTATGATGTCACGCCAGTGGTATTTATAACAATTCGACATGAGAGTGAATCTCCAACTCCAAGGGGGATTTCAGAGCTGAGTACTCAGGAAGCCCCACCCTCTGCAGTGTGCTCTGCTCAGGGGGCACCGGAGAGGACTCGGTGGTGGTGGTGGTGGTGGTGGTGGTGGTGGTGGTGGGGGGACGTGGAGAAGTTCAACTCAGGGCCAGGTTTGGGGGGAGGGGGTCTCAATCACCAATTTCAGGGAGAAGGATGACTCACAGGCCTTCCTTACCCTTCATGTCAGGGCACCTCTTGCTTGAAGGGCATTGTGAAGGCTCATATGCAGGGAGTGCTCCTTGTTTCCTCCTTCCTGGGTTCCTATCCAGATTGCAGGGGGTTGCCCTTCCTTAGTGGGGGTTGGCAAGAGGGGAGAGGGATACAGCACTGACATTCTCAGATGAGGTGTCAGATGACTACAAGGGTTCCCCCAAACCTGATGGCAAGAACAGACATGGTGGAGACTCAGTGGGCAAACAAAGTGAAATTTTTTCCAAACATACCAAACAAAATGGTATCTGTACAAGCGCCTGTATTTACCCACGCCCACTAAGCTCCAATAGATTCTAAAATCTTCTTGACCCTCCCACTAAGTCTCGGTGTATCCCCAGCATCCACAAGTGAGGTTGAGACAGCATGCTGACTTCCAAGCTCTGTTACCTGACATGACCTTGGCGGGTGCTCCCTGGGGGCTTTTCGTAACTCTGCCTTTGCAGCTCCAGCTTGAGAAACAAGAGATTGTTATCGAGGCCTGACAAGCTAACCTGTGTACTTGCTCCCTCCATCTCGCCATTATTGCGCTCTCCCACTACTTTCTGCTCCCCTTTTGACCAACGTCTCCTCAGCGCTCTGTGCTCTGTAATCATAGGGTGGAAGTGGACAGTCGTGATACACTAACGCATAGGTTAAAACAAATTAAAAAGGCTCGTGGAATGTTGTCTTTCCTTTCAAGAGGAGTGCAATGCAAAGAAGTGGAAGTAATCATGGAATCATACAGCACAGAAGAGGCCCTTCAGCCCATCGAGTCTGCATCGACTTGCAGATGACTTCCAACCAATCCCACCTGCCAGCACTTGGCTCATAGTCTTGAATGTTATGATATGCCAACTGCTCATCCAGGAATTTTTAAAGGATTTGAGGCAACCCGCCTCTGCCACACTGCCAGGCAGTGCATCCCAGACTGTCACAACCCTTTGGGTAAAAAGGATTTTCCTCACATCCCCCCAACCTCCTGTCCCTCACCTTGAACCTATGTCCCTCGTGACTGACCCTTCAACTAAGGGGAACAGCTGCTCCCTATCCATTCTGTCCATGTCTCTCATAATCTCGTACACGTGCATCAGGTCGCCCCCTCAGTTTTCTCTGCTCCAACAAAAACAACTCAATCCTACTCAACCTCTCTTCATAACTTTTATGATTCATGCCAGGCAGCATCCTGGTGAATCTCCTCTGCACCCCCTCCAGTGCAATCACATCCGTCCTTAATGTGGCAACTAGAACTGCGGCCTCACCAAAGTTCTATACAACTCCAACATGATGTGATAACTTTGAAACTACCAAGAGACAACTTAAATCCACAGAGATCTATTTGTCATTCATCCTCTGTTAATGCATCACTGAAAAAAATAGTCACTAATAACTGTGGAGTACAGGCGCCAGCAGTTAACACCATGTGTCCGACAGAAGGGATTGTTGAACCAAGTACGGGCACATTAATTTCTTTGTTTCATCAAAAGAGCCATTTTGACAATAAATTAGATGGAAGAGGCAGTGTGTGTTGCTTAGCAAGAAATAAATTATTTATAACTCTCTTCCCAGCGCCATCTCATCTATCACAGTCTGGCCGTAACCTCGACAAAGCAGGTTTATCTAACTTTATCCAGCTAAAAGTTGTTAGACGTATTCTCTAATGGTTTCCAAATCCTATTAGTTTCTGTAATCTTGTCCAGAAGTAGGATTGAGTGGTTAGTTTTCCCCATACTGTAGGTTTTTTTTCCTCTCAAGTCTATCACACAACAGTGACTGTCTGGTGTACTTAAGAGACCAGACAGATATCATGCCAATGCAACACTCACAATGGTACTCAACAATCCTTCACTGGGCTAAAATTAGTGATAAATCAGCAAAGACTACCCTGGTTGTTGATGGTTGATTTTTAGTTGCAGCGTAATTTATTGCGGGTATTGTCAGCTTAGGTGTGTCATGAACATCCGATAATGTCAAATGCTTGAGTAGGAAATGTTGAGAAATGTAAACAATGCAGTCACTGGAGTTGTCATTGCTCAATGCAATTTCAAGCTTGTCTTTTTATTTGGAGAGATTGTGCAAATGTCTCCCTGTATGTAACTTTGTTTAATGAAATCATTCTTTTTTAGACATAAAAACTTCAAGTGGAAGCTTGCTGAATTCACTTTTTTATCTTCCTCATCCAGGCAATTGGAGAGTATTCCATCACACTGATGACTTGTGCCTTGTCGATGGTGGGCAGGCTTTGGGGCGGGGGGGGGGGGGGGGGGGGGGGGGGGGGAGGTGTCAGGAGTGTGTTACCTGCCATTCTGTTTACTGCAACAGATATGAAAATAATGGTGAAAGACTGAGTTTTTGATGAACCCCAATATCTTAGGAATTCTTCTCTGTTCTTTTTGGACTATCCATGATCAAGCTATTGCCTCATTTTAAGGAGTGTAATGCATGTCTAATAGATCTTAGTGAATGTTACTACAGACAACATGGTGGCACAGTGGTTAGCAATGCTGCCGATTATGTGTGTTGGGGGCAGATGAGGCAGAAAGTTTGTGGGTGGGAGGGGAGGGTGAAAGGAGGTCTCCCAATTGAGTAGCAGATTGGGAGCATTCTGCGCAATTGCGCCCGAGTACTTACCCTCTGCCCCCACTGGTGGCACAAAGTTCGCAAAGGTCAGAAAACTTGCCACACAATGGGAAGTTTGCAGTGGCAAACTCACCAACAGAAGTTTAGAAGCTCAAAAGTCAGGGAGTTCTATGACATTTAGGCCAGAATGTTATGGCTCTTTGTACCTGGGGGGGTGGGGGGGAGAATTTTCCCATCCCTCTGCAGTGAACGGAAATTGGCTGGGTGCCAAAATTCTCCGACCTCTCACTGCCGCAGGAATGTGGCGTGAACAGCCGATAAGATCCCACCCTCAGAATCTTTTGGGAAGATTCCGCTCATGTGTCGAAATTTTACCATCTCAGCTGCCCTGGAATCAAGGCGGGCAAGGCTTGCAGAACAAGCCAGGCTGTAAAATGCCAGCAATAGTGTCTTTCACAATCTCAGAGCATCGCAGATTGTTGCGGCCAACCCTACGCTTGAAACATAGCCATATCGGAAAGATATGGGGCTTCGTTGTAAGTGATAGGCCTGCCTCCAGTCAATGAGCTCAGCCAATCATCAACATTGTCCACACTGACTAGCAACTGAACTGATTGAAATAAACAAACAAGGGTTGATTCATATTATGATCACTGCAACTTTTTTTTTGGGTGGAGGGTCCTATTAAATTTAGCGTCATCACATTGACTTCATTTACTTTCCACACATGAATTCTGTGTAAGCACGTAATGGACAAAAAGATTTCAAGCTCTTTATACTTCCAATATTGTGTTAAATTGTTACCTTCACTTCCACAAGATTAATGTCTCACGCAGATTCAAAGAAACGTTCCAAAATGAGAACAACTCAATAGCCTTTCTAATCTACATTTCACACCATAAATCATTGTCATGCTAAAAAAAATGTTTAATCAATATTGCTCAAAATTCTGGATAATTAAACTGCAATGCATGAAGTAACCCTTTCTTCTTCGAATTTGGGCGAAGAAAGTAAAGATCAGACCCTCATTTAAATGCATAGAAATGTGAGTAATGAAGTTAGTTTTTAACCTTCCGCTGGTTGTGCAAACTCAGGTTTTTTTATTCTCTATGATTAAGTTAATAGATATGTAAAAAAAACTCTCAATTGCATTCCGTGTCCGACTTGCCATTGGTTTCAGAAAAACCTGATTGCGTGAGATAGCTGATAGCCATATAAAGTGCCAGATCAATCATAAAGAACAAAGAACAAAACAGCACGGGAAACAGGCCCTTCGGCCCAACGAGCCCGCGCCGCCACCCCGATGTTTCCACCTCTACCTGTGATCCCTGTCTATGTTTATAGATCTATGGATTAAAAACCAAATTTGAGACAATTTAGGGAGAATTTGCTTTGCCAATTAGCCTAAGAGCACATCTTTGGGATGTGGGAGGAAACCGGAGCACCCGGAGAAAACCCACGCAAGCACGGGGAGAATGCACAAATTCCCACAGACACAGGCCCAAATCCATGTATCTGCACAGCACAGCAATCGTCACTGAGCTGTCGTGTTGCCCATCAGATGGTCCAGGTCAAGTGTACACTAACGACGTGAAGCACTAGGATACTCACGAAAAAAAATCCAAGAGCAGCCCTCTCATGACCCATCGCGTGTATGCCCTTTCTTCGACAACAAGGTGGACCAAAGCACCTGTGGGATAAAAACAAGTACATCAATATCGTCTATTTACACACTTCCCAGGAACTCCCAAGGCTCATGATCCCCATTTTAAATCAGTTTTCTATACCCCTCCATTCCCATTCTGTCCATGTGCCCATCTAAGTATTTCTTAAATAACTCCAGAGTACCTGCCTCCACCACAATTATTCCGCCTTCCTCACGAGTTGAAAAACATTTTTCCAATTATGCCCTTTCACGATTGCAGAACAGTCTCTGTTGTTTTCTAGAAAGTAATTACTTCAATTAACTCGCATCAACATTCTTCTCATTAAATTCGGGTTACAATACGTGGATTAGAAAAATGCCGAGACGACAAAATTATGGCCCTTCGCTTACTTTTCAAATGGTGCCCATAAACCAGCTAAATTAAATTTTCTTGCTTTACAACTTCTGAAACTTGTGATTAATTATAACTTTATTGCAATATTAACTTTCCCTGACTGCACATTTCTTGGAGGGTGGCCTTGAGATGGGATGCGAAATTATGGTGTCAAACTTAAATTCCACTTGATTACTCTCACTCCAGGTCCGCTTAATTCACAGTGCTTTAGCACTACAAGTTTAAAAACACTGTTCACGGTAGCTGGAGTTTTTAGTTCCAGTTTTAGAGGATGTAAAAATGTGCAGAGCTGGCCATGCCGCAGGAGCAAACAATATTTTCAATACTTAAGCAATGGCTACACTGATGACACAGAGCAAAGAAACTAGTAACCAAAGTGTTCCGGGATCCAGGAAACAGGTTGGTAAGGAATACAACTCTATGTAAAGCAGAACTATTTGATGAACGTTAGTTTCAAATGAAAAGACAGAAAACCTCATTGCGCGAGGGATCTGAGTTCGATTCCAGCCTCAGGTCACACTCTGTGGTGGAATCTGCATGTTCTCCCCATGTCTGTGTGGATTGCCTCTGGATGCTCCAGTTTCCTCCCATGGTCCAAAGGCAGGCAGGTGAGATTGACTGGCCACGCTCAATTGCCCTTTAGTGTCAGAGGGACGAGCTAGGGTAAATACAAGGGTTACGGGGATAGGGTCCGGGTGGGATGGTCACTGCAGGCTCAATGGGCTGAATGTCTCTTTCCACGTTGTAGGGATTCTCTGATTCTATGATCTTGGGCCGATAGTAGAGAGTACGGGCAGAAGAAAACTTAAAGCATTAGCTTTGAATTCCTTTTGTCTCTAGTTTAGATGAGATTTCAACTTGTTTGAAACAGATCTAATGTGAATGCCACGATTATAACCACAGGAATTTCAAGTGAACACATAAAATGCTAATGCTCTCAATTCCAATTCCCACTGCCAACTTCCATACCAAGGTCAAAATTCTCCATACTCAATCAGGACAGGCGTGTTTGATTTGATTTGATTTATTATTGCCACATGTATTAACATACAGTGAAAAGTATTGTTTCTTGCGTGCTATATAGAAAAAATATACCATTCTTAGAGATGAAAATGAGCAAGTGCAGAATGTAGTGTTAGAGAGATAGCTAGGATGTAGAGAAAGATCAACTTAATGCAAGTCCATTCAAAAGTCTGATGGCAGCAGCGAAGAAGCTGTTTAAGCTATTTGTAACCTGAGTGCCAGATTGAAAGGGTGCCCCTGCAGAGAGCTAGTACTCTCGAAGGGATCAAAAGCTGCTGCAAAGTCATGGCTTCCAAAGGAAGGGAAGTACTGCTCTCTAATTCAGTGATGGCTTTTCTGAGTGCCCACTGGACATTCTGGAGACCTGTCGCCATGTTGTTTATCTCTGCTTTTGGTGCGGAATCTCGCTCAAAGTGTCCAATCCAGCATGAGAACCAATGGCAGCAGTGGTGACTGAGTTCACATCCCATAAAAGAGGACGGTCTTCCAGTGCAGGAACAGGATGAACGATCCCTTGCCTTCCTCCAGGATAAGTCACTCTTCTCGTCACTCTCAACTCGCACGCACACTAACCCGTCAGGCATCCACAGGGACCTCATTCACTGCCAGCACAAAGGACATCACTCCTCACTCTCTCTGACACACCCACACTGTCATCTCCTCTATGGTTTGTGTTGAAACTTGGGGATAAAATTAGGCCGCGCCAGCAGCACAAATCAGGCTTGTTTGTGACAGGTGATTCATCACCATGTCAGTTTTTATGCTCCATTGACTTGGAAAATATTCCCAAAGTTTCTAATTTCAAAACCAGCAAAAGCAACAGCGAGGTGAGGAAGCGAAAAGAGTTTGAACTATCATTCAGTGGAAGGAAGACAGGGCTGGATGAAAAATTGGCTGCCAACATATGACAAACCAATTTCAAGCTTTTGGCATAGACTAATTTCACCTTGGATATAATGTTATTTTACTTGTGTGCTCTTAAGATTCAATGTTGTTGCAGTTGGTAAAAGTAGGGCTTGTCCCGTAGAAAAGAATCTCATACTTTAAATCCCAGTTCAAACCACAATGAGAAAGAATTCATCAAAACCATTAATTTGTGTTAAGTTTATTTTTATTTATTAGTGTCACAAGTAGGCTTACATTAACACAGCAATGAAGTTACTGTGAAAATTCCACAGGTGCCATACTCCAGTGCCTGTTCCGGTACACCGAGGGGGAATTTAGCATGGCCAATGCATCTAACCAGCACGTCTTTTGGACTTTGAGAGGAAACCGGAGACCAGGAGGAAACCCACGCAGAAACAGGGACAACATGCAGAGTCTGCATAAACAGTGACCCAAAGGGGATATCGAACCCAGGTCCCGAGCACTGTGAGACAACAGTGCTAACTACTGTGCCACCGTGCCATCCTCACAATGCATACCTATAACAAAATATCTTCCTTCCCCTGGTGTTCAATAACAAGTGTTCTAACAAAGAACTAAAAGCTAGGCGATGTACAATAACATTTCAAACTTCTCTGTAACTGCCATCATTATGCCATTATCTATTTTGGAATTAAACTTTGAGTTGAAGAGCAAAGATTGCAATCTTTGAATAAAGACTGGAAAAATAAAGAGATAAAACTTTTCTACTGGATGCTGCAACTGAAGCCTTTGTAAAATATGGGTTCCAATACAGTTTGGTGACAATACTTTATATTTCCCTTTTAGTGTCTGATTAATGTTGAGTGTTTTATGTAAAATTCTTCAATTACTTGTTCCATTAAATCCTCTTGTCGGGTCAAATGATCAGAGGGTTAGTCGTCACTGGGGAAATCAATAATTATGCAATTTTACCACCAGTGCAAGCTACACTTAGCCATTCTTCAGCTATTTGCTTCCCATCTACCTTCACTTGTTTGACTTGGCAGTGAATTGTGTAAGGGGAAGTTGACATTAACCAGTATTACAGCTAAAAAGTCAACAATAAGGAATGCATTCAGTTAATGCCCATGCAATATTTCCAAATTACTAAAGAATAATGGAAAATAAATGTTCTTACACTCCAGCCTCATGGCAATTGATGGTACATTTCCAAAATATAAAAGTTTTTACTCATGGCTATTACAGGCAAGGCCAGCACTTACTGTGATAGAATCGCAGAATTCCTGCAATGCAGGAGGCGGCAAATTCGGCCCGTTGAGCGCATATCATCAACTATCCCACCCACACCCCATCCCCGTAATGTTACATATTTACCCTGCTAGGGCCCCTGACACTAACATGCAATTTAGCACAACTAATCAACGTAATGTGCACATCTTTGGACTGTGGGAGGAAACCGGAGCACCCAAAGGAAACCCACGCAGACACAGGAAGAACATGCAAACTTGCGTGCAAACAAAAGGCATAAACATTCTGGCTGGTAGGTTTTGCTAGTGTCACACGTGAGGATTTAAACTAGTTTGGTAGGGGTATGGAAACCAAAGCAAAGGTTAATTCACTGAAGGAAAACCAGACAGTCGGTCAGTAAGACTCAGAGAAAGAGCAGGTAGGGTGCAATTGCTAATCATAGAGGGTCTGGTGGACATTGTTTCAATGCAAGAAGTGTAACAGGTAAAGTAGATGAACTTAGAGCTTGAATTAGTACTTGGAACTATAACATTGTTGTTGTTACAGAGACCTGGTTAAAGGAAGGACAGAATTGGAAGCTTAACGTTCCAGGACACAGATGTTTCAGGCAGGATAGAAGGGGATGTAAAAGGTGAGTTGCATTACTGGTTAAGGAGGATATCACAGCTGTACTACAGGAGGACACCTCAGAGGGCAATATGAGTAGAGCTCAGAAATAGGAAGGGTGTAGTCACAATGTTAGGGGTTTCCTGTAGGGCACCCAACAGGCAGCGACTGATAGAGGAACAGATATGCGGGCAGATTTTGGTGAAGTGTAAAAGTAAGAGGGTTGTTATAGTGGGAGATTTTAACTGCCCCCATATTGACTGGGACTCACTTAGAGCATCCAGGAAGGCTTCCTGAAACATTACTTAGATAGTGCAACTCGGGAAAGGGCCGTACTGGGGAATGAACCTGGCCAGGTGGTCAATATTTCAGTAGGGGAGCAGTTCGGGAACACTGACCACAATTCAATAAAGCTAAGTGTAGTCTTCAAGGTAAAGTGCTAAACTGGGGGGAGACTAATTATAACAATATTAGGCAGGAACTGAAGAATAGATTGGGGGCAGATGTTCCAGTGTAAATCAACATCTAGCATGTGGGAGGCTTTTAAGTGCAAGATGACAGGAATTCAGGACCAGCACATTCCTGTAACAATGAAGGATAAGTATGGCATATTTTTGGGAACCTTGGATAAAGACAGATATTGTGAGCCTAGTGAAAGAGAAAAAGAAAGCATTTATTAAGGCTTGGAGGCTGGAAACACACAAAGTGAGTGTAGAATACAAGGAAAGTAGAAAGAAATTTCAGCATGGAGTAAGGAGAGTTAAAAGGGGTCACAAAAAATAATTAGCCAGCAGGATTAAGGAAAATCCCAAAGCTTTTTAAGGTAACCTGAGAGAGGATTGGCCCACTCAAGGACAGGGGAGGAATCCATGTATGGAACCAGAGCAAATGGACAAGGTATTAAATGAGTGCTTGGTGTCAGTATTCACCAAAGAGAAGGACTTAGTGAATGATGAATCTGGGAAAGATTGTGTGAATAGTTTGAGTCATGTTGAGATCAAAAAGGAGTTGGTATTGGGTTCTTGAGAAACATTAAGATTGACAAGTCCCCAGAGTCTGATGGATATACTCCAAAATACTGAGAGGCAAGGGAGGAAATTGCTAGGGCCTTGAGAGAGAAGGTCCCAGGGGACTGGAGAAAAGCCAATGATGTTCCTATGTTTAAGAAGGGTAGCAAGAATAATCCAGGTAATTACAGGCCGGTGAGCCTTACATCAGTTGTAGGGAAATTATTAGAAAGGATTCTTTGAGACAGGATTTATTCCCACTTGGAAATAAGTAGATATATTATCGAGAGGCAATAGTTTTGTGAAGGGGGAGGGTCACACTCATTAATTTGATCAAGTTTTTCAGGGAAGTGATGAAGCTGATAGATGAAGGCAGAGCAGTGGGTGTTTTCTACATGGACTACAGTATGGCCTTTGATAAAGTCCCTCATGGCTGACCGTGCAGAAAGTCAAGTCGCATGGGATCAGAGATGAGTTGGTAAAGTGGATACAGAACTGGCTCGGTCCAAGAAAACAGAGGGTGGCAGTGTTTTCTGAATGGAGTGAAAGTGGCATTCCTCAGGGAACATTTCTGAGATCTTTGCTGTTCATAATATGCATAAATGATTTGGAGGAAAATGTAACTGGTTTGATTATTAAGTTTGTGGACGACACAGAAGTTGGTGGATTTGCAGAAAGCAATAAGGACCATCAGAGGACACAGCAAGATATAGATAGGTTGGAGGCTTGAGTGGAGAGACAGCAGACGGAGTTTAATCTGGACAAATGTGAGTTCATGCATTTTGGAAGGTCTAATATAGATAAGAAATATACAGGAAATGGCAGAACCCTTAACGGTGTTGATAAGCAGAGGGATCTGGGTGTGCAGATGCACAGATCACTGAAAGTGGTAATGCAGATAAAGAAGGTAGTCAAGAAGGCATACGGCATGCTTGCTTTCATTGGCCACGGCATTAAAAATTGGCAAGTCATGTTGCAGCTTTATAGAACTTTAGTTCGACCGCACTTAGAATCCAGTGTTCAATTCTGGTCGCCACACTACCAGAAGGATGGAGAGAATTTGGTGAGAGTACAGAAGAGATTTACCTGCATGTTGCCTGTTATGAAAGGCATTAGCTATAAGGAGAACCTTGGTTTGTTTTCACTGGAACAACGAAGGTTGAGGGCGACTTAATAGAAGTCCAAAGATTATGACAGGCGTGGACAAAATGGATAGTCAGAAGCTTTTTCCCCAGGGTGGAAGAATCAATTACAAAGGGGCCCTGTTCTTCATCATGGAAGCACTTTTACTGTTTTAATTAAGCCAATTCCACAGTTTATTGTAGAATGATTCAAGAAGGTGTATGAATATGATAATATCACAGTAATTGTGACAGAATGATTGATCCCTTGGAAAATATTACTTGAACTATTGCTTTGAGTAAAATATGAAACAAGTTTAAAGGAGATGCATGAGGCAAATTGTTTTTACACAGAGGGTGGTGGATGCCTGGAACTCACTGCCGGGGGAGGTAGTAGAAGTAGATATGATGGTGGGTTTTAAGCACGTCTAGACAAATACGTAAGGAGGATGGGAATAGAGGGACATGGTCCCGGGAAGGGTAAGGGGTTTTAGTTCAGTCGGGCAGCATGGTCAGGGTAGGCTTGGAGGGCCGAAAGGTCTGTTGCCGTGCTGCAATTTTCTTTGTTCTTTGATGCACACAGGCATTGGCTCAAGGTTGGAATTGAACCCAGGTCTCTGATGCCGTGAAGCAGCAGTGTTAACCACTGTACCACTGGGCTGCCCTTGCACCATCATGTCCATTCCTAATTGTCCTCGAGAAGGCGATGTAAACTGCTTTCTTAACTGGATACAGCTCATATGCCTTAAGGAAGGGCTCCTGTGCAGACATCAGCTGTAAACTCAATTTGTGTTGATTTTGATATCCCAACAATCAGATAGCTTGCTGACATGAATGCTCTGGATTCAAGCTGAAAGAAAAAGCTACCAGCAATTCCAGTTTGATGTAGGAGTCAGTGTTATTTGAAGAGAAAGGAATGATATTGGGAGGAGAAACAAGATAAAACATCGTTATGATGATGTATTTGAGTCTCAAAACTATGACAATGATTTTACTTTAATTTAAAATTTAATTCAAGTATGACATGTGCCTTAATTTCCTCTAAAATCCTTCAGGATAAAATGGTCAGCATGATTGCGTGATCCAAAATAAAGCCAGATGCTTCAAAACATTGGAGAATATTAAAAATATAATTGCTATGTCAATGATTAAACATTATTGCAGAACTCATACACAACAAAATGGCATATATGTTTCATATTTTACTCAAAGCAATAGTTCAAATAATATTTTCCAAGGGATCAATCATTCCGTCACAATTACTGTGATATCATCATATTCAAATACTTTTTTGTATCATTCTACAATAATCAGTGGAATTGGCTTAATTAAAACAGTAAAAGTGCTTCCATGATGAAGAACATGAGTTTCAAAAGTGAATGAAACATTAGGAAGGAAATCATTTCACTACTTGGCCATTTACTGCGCTGTCTATAATCTACCCATTGCAAATATCCATTCTCTTCAAAACTCCACAAGATTGAATGGTCTCCTCACACCCTCCTCCTCCCAACCGCTTAACATATTTCAGCCAATTCCCTAAGGATTTAGCTCATTTGTTACAATAATATCAGTAGATTTTAATTTCGAGTTTATTTATCAGTGTTATGAATAGGCTTACATTCACACTGCAATGAAGTTACTCTGCAATGAACATCTCTTGGTTGTCACACTCCAGCACCTGTTTGGGCACATTGAGGGAGTATTTCACATGCCCAATCAGCACGTTTTTTGAACTATGGGATGCAACCCAAGCAGCTGGAAGAAGCCCACACAGACACAGGGAGAACGTGCAGATTCTACACAGACAATGATCCAAGCTGGGAATCGAACCCGGGTCCCTGACACTGTGAGGCAGCAGTGTTAACTTATAGAATCTTTCAGGACCCTTATGTTCATAAACATTTCAGAGCAGCTTTTTTAATATTATAAATTTCCTGAGTTTACATGTACAGTGGAATCAACTGATTCAAACTAGCATCCTGCGATTACATTTCCGATGTAACGCCCACAACTTACCTGGGCTTGCAAAATCTCACTAACAGTCCTGGCTGGGGGCAACATACATCTCCTTAACCTGTGTTTAATCCTCTCTCCACTCACATTGTCTGTACCTTTAAGATTTGATTACCTGTAAAGACTCACATTCCAACCATTATTTCATAAGTTGAGTTTATGTCTTTATATGCCCTGTTTGTGAACAGAACTCACACTTTCCTGATGAAGGAGCAGTGCTCTGAAAGCTAGTGGCTTTTGCTATCAAATAAACCTGTTGGACTTTAACCTGATGTTGTGAGACTTCTTACCGCGTTTACCTCTTCTGTGTAGTTATGATATGGAGATGCCAGCGTTGGACTGGGGTAAACACAGTAAGAAGTCTCTAACCTGGTGTTGCGAGACTTTTTACTGTGTTTACATCTTCTCCGGCAGTGGTGGCACTGTAACACTTCACTGTATCATCTCATAGCTCCTCCACTTTAACTGCAGAGAAACTTTGATGTTCCTAAGGACAGTGCTTCTTCTCTATGTTGCTATAGGTTTTCCTTCTTAGCTATGAAACCCATGGCATCAACAGCATTACTACCACTGAATCCCTAAATCAAGTGGTGATTAGCAATGATAGAACTGGTCAGATAAATGCTCTTGCTGATAGGCAAGCTCTGCACTGTGAAACTCACTCCCTAAAGCCTAATGATTCTCCACAAGACAGAAGGTGGGAGTGTCAAATTGGCTAAATGACTCCAACAACATTCAAGAAGCTCAACACTATGCTGGATGAGGTAGTCTGCTCGATTGCCTCTCCTTACACAAACATCCACCCCCTCAGCCACTGACGCACAGTGGCACAATCGTGTGCTAGTCACAAAATGCACTGCAGCAACTCACCAAGGCTCCTTCGACAGCACCTTCTGAACTCACGACCTCCACCATTTAGAAAGACAAGGGCGGCAGATCTCAGCAGAAACTTAATCGGAGTTAGGTGTGCACATTATGAATTTTGATGCATGGTTTAGCAATCTCACAAGATTTCCTATCCTTATCAATGGAAATTCATGGGTCGTGGTGGGGGCAGGAGGGATGTGCTCCCAAAATACTTAGCTATAAATACAAAAAGTTGAACCTTTATTTAGAATGAAGTTCAGGTATAAAAAGTTAAGTGACAGAGTGGTTAGCACTATTGTCTCACACTCAGGGACACAGGTTCAATTCCAGTCTTGGATGACTGGATGGAAGTTGCATGTTCTCCCTGTGTCTGCATGATTTTCCTCCAGTTTCCTCCTACATTCCAAAGATTTGCAGGTTAAGTGGATTGGCCATGCTAAAATTTCTCCCTAGTGTCAGGGAGAAATATAGCAATATTTAAACAGAAGTTGGATAAATATTTGTGTGTGTGTGTGTGTGTGTGTGTGTGTGGGGGGGGGGGGGGGGGGGGGGGGTGGAAACATGGGGGTTGGAGCTATGTGGGATTGTTGTTGGTGCAGGCTCGATGGGCAGAATGGTCTCCTTTGGTACTGTAGAAATTTCTATAATTCTATGAATATGGTCATTCCTTAACACATTCTATTAACCTCCATTACATGTTACTGTTAATCAAGTTAATGATTAGAACTTTTAAATTGCTTCTGTCAACTTTCATTCTCAGATTATTTCCATCATTTCACTCAAGTCACACCACGTGTTGGCAATGCTGTTTCATTTGCACTTAGCTCAAGTAAGGCACACTTCAACATGCACAGGTACCAAGATGCACTTAAAAATCCAAACTTCAATAGTCAGGTGTTCTTTTTGGCAATGTTGATAAGATTAGTTCCAACACATAATTAACATTACTGCAGAGATTTTATATCCAGTAAAACATATACAAAAATGATTCCTGTTTCACAGTCTGGGGTAAGTTGATACACCACTCAAAACTTTGCAGATTATACAAACGTAAGGACAGCTGGCAAGCAGGTTCAATAAGTAGTTTGGCCTTTATTGCAAGGAGTTGGAATTAAAAATAAGGAGGTTTTGTTGCAATTCTATTGAGTGTTTGTGAAGCCTCACCTCGGATACTGCATACAGATCTGGTCTTAAAAAGAATGCAGTAATATTGGAGGCAATGCAAAGGTGGTTGGTTCACCAGGCTAATTCTTGAGAGGAGAGAGTTGTCCTATCAATTCAGACTAAGTAGTTGGGGTCCACGTGCCTTGGAATTTAAATGAGGGATGATCTTATGAAGATATAAGATCGTGAGGGAGCTTAACAGAGTAAACAACGAGATGTTTGCACTAGTGAAAGAGTCTCAAACAATGAATATAGTTATAAGATAAAAAGCCAGTCATTTAAAATTGAGTTGCATAGAAATTTCTTCTCGCGGAGCGTGGTGAATGTTAGGAATTCTGTCCCAATGGGTAGTGGAGGCTGGACCTGTCGAAGTATTTAAAGTGAAAATGATAAATATTTGACCGATTGAGGAATAGAGGGTTATGGGGAAATGGTGCTGAAAAGGAATTGACGCCAGCAGAGATCAGCCATGAATTGGGGTAGGCTTTAAGAGCCTGGTGAGGTACTCCAGCTTCTATTTCTTGTGCACACGTTTAGGGGCATAAGTAGGCCACTCGGCTCTTAGAGCCTGCTCTGCCCTTCAATAAGATCATGGTAGATATAACTGTACCTTTCTGCTTACTCCCCTGAAAACCTTTCAGCCCTTTGTCAAGAATGTATCCACCTCTGCCCGGGAAACATTCGAAGTCTCTGCTTCTGCTTCTTTTTGAGGAACAGAATTCCAAACACTCACTACACTTAGAGAAAAAAAAACTTCCCATCTCTGTCATTACTGGGAATATTTATTTTTAAAGGGTGAACCCCAGTTCTAGATTCTCCACAACAGGAAACATTCTCTCCACATTCATTCTGTCAAAAGCAGACAAGATCTTTTGACGAGCATTTTTTACACTATGATACCTCATTATACCAGTATAGACAGCTTACCATTGGTTATTGGCAGGTATTGCCTTTGGTAGGACAAGATGATGCTACAGTGGGAAGAGCCGGAAAATCTCACTGACATGTTCCAACCAAGTCATCTCTCAACTCTTCTGAAATACTTTGATTTTGATTTGACTTATTAATGTAAGTTTTATTAGTATACAGTGAAAAGTATTGTTTCTTGCGCTGTAGAGACAAAACATTCCATTCTTCTGTATTCTCTATTTACCTTGATTACAACAAGTAGCTTTTATTGCAAGGGGTTGGAATTTAAAAATAAGGAGGTTTCATTGCAATTGTACCAGCTGTTGGTGAGGCCTCACCTGGGATACTCCATACAATTCTTCCTTAAAAAGGATATAATAACATTGGAGGCAATCCAAAGGTAGTTTACCAGGTCAATTTCCGGGATGAATGGATTATCCTATCAAGGGAGATTAAATAGTTTGAGTCAACGTGCTTTGGAGTTTGGAAGAGTGAGAATCATAGAATCATCATAGAACTCTATAGTGCAGAAAGAGACCATTCGGCCCATCGAGTCTACACTGAACACAATCCCACCCAGGCCCTATCCTCATATCCCTACATATTATACTCACTAATCCCTCTAACCTATACACCCCTGGACACTAAGGGGCAATTTTTTAGCATGGCCAATCAACCTAACCCCGCACATCTTTGGACTGTGGGAGAAACCAGAGTACCTGGAGGAAACCCACACAGACACAAGGAGAACGTGCAAATTCCACACAGACAGTGACCCGAGCATCAAACCCAGGACCCTGGAGCTGTGAAGCAGCAATGCTAACCACTGTGCTACCACGCTGCCCAGTGAGGGCTGATCTTATTTAAACATAAAAGATCCTGAGTGAGGCTGTTGGTGAGGCTTCACCCAGGATATTGCATACGATTCCGATCTTAAAAAGGATGTAGTAACATTGGAAGCATTCCAAAGGTGGTCCACCAGGCTAATTCCTGGTGAAGCCTCACCAAACCATAGAGAAGCAGAGGAGAGAGTGCAGAATGTAGAGTTACAGTCATAGCGAGGGTTTAGAGTCATCCAGACATTATTGAAGTAAACCAAGTCCTTGAACATGAAAACTGAATGAAGAAAGTTTCAAACTGACAAATAGGAAAATAAGTTTGCGAATCTGCATGATGATGCAGCAATTTTCATTTCAGATGTGCACTGACACTGAAACTCAGACATCATTATCTACGAAACAATACAAGATCTTCTCCTGGTATTATATCATCTCTAATTTGAGATGATTAAATGCCTAGCACATTAATGACACGAAAGAAATGAAACATTGAACAACTCAAAATTTTATATATATTAATGTATTAATGAATTAATATATATTAATGACCTAGGCTGTGGTGTTCACAGCTTGATTTCAAAAGCTGCTGATGATATGAAGATTTGCAAATTTTGTCAACTGTGCTGAAGCTGGTCTTGAACTTCAAAAGGACAAATTTGGTGGATGGGGCAGACAAGTTTCAGATTGTGTTCAATGTAGGGAAGGGTAAGATGATTCCTTTGGCAAGAAGAATATGGAAAGGCAGTGTAAACAAAGGGGAGAAACTCTAAAAGAGATGCAGAAACAGAGGAACCTGATATATATGCACATTGAAGATGGCAAGGCATGTTGAGAGAAATGTTAATAAAGCACATGGTATCCGAGGTTTTATTAATCAGGGCATTGAGTACAAGAGTAAGGAGGTCATGTTAAATTTATATAAGACATTAGTTAGGCTTCATCTGGAGTACTGGGTTCAGTTTTGGGCATATTTGAGGAAGAATATGAAGGTATTGGAGAGAATACAGCAGAGATTCACAAGAATGATTCCAGGGATAAGCATGAGGATATATTTGAGAAGTTTGGCCTGTTTTCCTTTGAGAAAGGAAAGCTGAGAGGAGATTTGATAGAGAAACTCAAGATCCTAAGGGGTATAAACAGGGTAAATAGTGAGAAACTGTTTCCACTCAAGAGCTGTTCACACTCAAAGGAGCATCAAGAACTTAAGAACAGATTACAACAATTGGCAAAAAGAGTAAAAATAATGAGTTTTTTTTTTCCCACCCGGAGGGTGTTGGGGATCTGGAACAAACATCCGGAGAGGGTGGCGGAGGCAGGTTTTATCGAGGTATTCAAAAGGGACTTGGCTTTTATCTGAAAAGGGAGAATGTACAAGATTATGAAGATAAGGCAAGGGAATGGGAATATGTAGAATGGTCTTGCAGAGAGCCAGTGCTGACTTGATAGCAGGAATCGTCTCTGTCTTGTAGAATCATAGAATAAAATTATAGAATCCCTACTGTGCAGAAAGGAGTCAATTGGTCTCTTGAGTCTGCATCGACTCTCTGACAGAGTATCTTACCCAAGCCCTCTCTTCTATCCTATCCCCATAATCCCCTACGTTTACCATGGCTAATCCATCTAACCTACACATCTTGGGACACTAAAGGGCAATTTAGCATGACTAATCCACCTAACCTGCAACATCTGCTTTGCAATTTGCTCAGAATACCAATTCTGAATCAAGCAACTGATCTGAAGTAATAGCAATGGGCAAATTTTACCACCCTGCCCACTATGGGGATCAGAGAGGGCGAGGGGCAAATCATGGAAAGTTTTAATGGCCACGGCCAGGATTTTCCTGTTTCTGGAGGAGCACGGCTGGAAAATCCTGCCACAATCCTCAAAACAATTATGAAGGACAGCCATTTCAAAGACGTGTAGGATATGAACACGTTGGTTCTATTAATGTGATCCTATTGTAGTCCTCGTTTGCTGTTGATAAACATTCTGTTCATGATGCATAAAAATATTTGAAAGGGACACAGTTAGTTCTTTTAGAAAGCAGAATGTGTGATTATTACAGCCAGTTAATTCTAAACCCAATAATTCCATCAGGTAAAATGATACCTACTGTCTAAAACTCCTCCACAACAGCACCACAATCAATTATACAAAGCAATTACATATCCTTGATCCTCCCTTATTAGATAAACAGAGCCCACAGTCACTCCCCAAAGATTGTCTATCATCTAAAAGGCAAAGGTCAGGAATGTGCTGGAATGCTCTCCACTTGCCTGGACAAATACACAATTCAACAGGCTCAACATCATTCAATGCAAAGCAGCCTGCACCCATTCATCAACTGAAACATTCATTCCCACAGATGCATAGTGGTAACACCATATACCAACTACAAAAAGCACTGCAGCAACTCACCAAGGCTCCTTCAACGGTAACTTCTAAACCTGTGACTTCTACAAACATACCTGGCCTTTAACTGGCTTGTTAATTGAGTTAATAAGCTTGCAAGCAGGAGTTGTCCTGCAGGAGTTGACGCATATTAAGGGAGATGGCACAGTAGTTAGCACTATTGCCCCACAGCGCCAGTGACTCTGGTTCAGTTCCTGGCTTGGGTCACTATCTATGTGGATTTTGCATATTCTCCCTGTGTCTACACGTGTTTCCTCCGGGTGCTCCACTTTCCTCCCACAGTCCAAAGATATGCAGGGTAGGTTGATTGGCCATGTTAAATTACACTTTAGTGTCTGGCAGATTAACAAGATAAATATCATAGAATCCCTGCAGTACAGAAAGAGGCCAGTCAGCCCTTCGAGTCTATACCAGCCACAATCCCATCCAGGCCCTATTCCCGTAACCCCACACATTTACGCTTTTAATTCCCTGGTACGAGGATCAATTTGAGCATGGATAATCAACACACAATTTTGGACTGGAAAGGAAACTGGAGCACTCGGAAGAAACCTATGCAGGCACAGGGAGAATGTACAAACTCCACACAGACAGTGACCAGGCCGGAATCGAACCTGGGTTCCTTGCGCTGTGAGACATTGTCTCACATAAGCCACAGAGGGGTTATGTGGCTTAATGGGATAGGGCCTGGGTGGGATTGTTGTCTGTGCAGACTTGATGGACAGAATGGCCTCTTCCTGCACTGTAGGAATTCTACAATATTCTGGCTTCCAAGAAAATGGCATATTTGCATATTTGGCCAGAGTCAGTAAATTCTGCATCTGTCCACCCACACTCCCAGCCATTATTACGGCCAAAATCCCATCTATTAACTCTGTTTGCCCCACAGACAGTCCTCACAGCAATTTGTTTTTTTGCTTCCTTTTCAACAGGTGTCATCAATGAGCTTCCCGTGTATAATTACGTTTTCATTTTGAATGCTCCTTTACCTGACTCTTTGTATTAATCTGGCCTCATTTAAGGCAATCTGCAAAATGAAGAAAAATCTATCTCCCATTGTTGTCAACCTCTGGAAGCCTGACTGAATTGACTACCAGTTTGTTGGGAGAGGGGGTGGGGTGAAAGGTTAATTGTTTCGAGAAATTTAATCTTCCAAGCTCCCAGCAATCTGCATGCTCCCTTCTTGTTCACAGTGCGCGATTCGTAATGAGGCTCCGGTACGACGCAGCCCATCTCGCTGAAAGCTCTAATCAGCTGAAGCTGACCCCTATCGGCAACAGAAGGTGAAAGTTGAGAAGCTATTAAAGCACTCCTTCTCCGAGTCCTTCTGTCTGGGTGCTCCTGGAGAAAAGGACATCAAGATTTGAATTCGCCCAACGATCCCACTAGAACACAAAGCCAAATAAATTTGACAACAGTGTTTCCTGCCCAATCCATTCAGCTGCAAGAAAACATCTTAAATTGTACATTACTTCCTACCTCCAGAGTGTCCTTTTTAATGAATTTTCCATTTTGTTGCAGAGAAATATAAAGCTAATTCCTGGAACCAACCTGTCAGGATTTATGCTTGGAGAAAGTAAATATTATTCCCACATCATTATTCACTTTCTCCTGGTGCTTCCTTTAATTTGTTTTATTTATTTGATTAGCGTCACAAGCTAATTAGATTAGCGTTAATGTCCTTAGATTAACACAGTAAGAAGTCTCACAACACTAGGTTTATTAGGAATCACGAGCTTTCGGAGTGCTGCTCTTTAATCAGGTGAGTCACTCATTTGATGAAGGAGCAGTGCTCAAAAAGCTCGTGATTCTAAATAAACCTGTTGGACTTTAACCTGGTGTTGTGAGACTTCTCACTGTTCCCTCCACAGTCTAATGCCAGCATCCCCACATTATTGTTCCATTAAACAGCAATGAAGTTACTGTGAAAATCTCCTAGTTTGCCATGCTCCATTGCTTATTTGGATACACTGAGGGAGAATTTAATATGGCCAATGCACCCAAACAGCACACCTTTTGGACTGTGGGAGGAAATACACAGACGCAAGCAGAAACACACAGATTCTGCACAGACAGTTTAAGTTTTTTTTAGGCTTACTTATTAGTGTCATGAGTAGGCTTACATTAACACTGCAAGGAAATTGCTGGGAAAATCTCCTAGCTCCCTCACTCTTGTTCGGGTACAAGGGGAGAGAATTTAGCATGATCAATGCACCTAACCAGCACCTCTTTGGAACTTTTGGGAGGAAACCAAAGCATCCAGAGTAAGCCTACACAGACACGGGGAGAATGTGTAGACTCCACACAGACGGTAACCCAAGCCGGGAACTGAACCCAGCTCCCTGGCACTGTGAGGCGGCAATGCTAACCACTGTGCCACATATGTAGATTCTTATATATAGTATTGAACTCATTTTGTATTGAAACATCGGGTAGCTTTATTGGGCATCTGCCTGTCTCGAGAGATAGACTGCAGTTCGGATGCTTGCTCTGGATTGAACACTGCCTGTAGAGACCAATTCACAAGTGGTTATCTCTTCCCTAGCGGCACTGATGAATAGCCTTGGTTTGAGGTTGACTGCCATTTTTTAACCCTTGCTTCCGACAGACTTTCATACACCATCTCAGCATCTCAGAGGAGTGCTGTTCCGTGTTTTTCAGGCTGGCACAGTGATTAGCATGGCTGCTTCACATCACCAGGGACTCTGGTCTAATTCTGACTTCGAGTGACAGTCTGTATTGCACATTCTCCCTGTGTGTGCATGGATTTCATTGGGGTGCTTCAGTTTCCTCCTACAGATGTGCAGGCTGGTGGATTGGACATGTTAATTTCCTCTTAGTGTCAGGAGGACTGGTAAGATAGATAGGTGGGGTTACGGGGATAGGGGCTGGGTGGGATTGTTATTGGTGCAGGTTCAATGACCCAAATGGCCTCTTTTTGCACTGAAGGGATTCTATGATAGTCATTTATTTTTTCATTTGCTTTCCCCACACCCTTCCTGACTGTCTCCAGTTACTCTGGTCAGCAGCTGAACATTTTTCCAGCATTGTCCTTTTGAAATTAATCTTCAATTTATTAAAGATTTGCTTCTTTCCTAAATGAGACAAATCAGTTTCACATCTTTTCATTTCATAATGATTTCATTTGTTGCAAAATGATCCCTTATCACGCTCTATTGATGCGGCAATAAACTCCACAATTACTGCGGATGGAGTTATGCGTGGATTTCCATTGAATTGTTTTAATCAGACTCCTATTCTCTGCATTACTGTCTATATACTACATGTCAGCCTTGTGCCGTGTTGAGCCAATTCCAAAAGCGTCAAACTTGACTAGGAAACAAGAGTGATTTCTTTTCTGCAGAAGCTATTTATAAATGGAATTTGTTCTTTTCAAGGTGTGCAGTGAAAAGATGGTGTTCCGCTCTGTCTTTTCAGAGTTTGGTGCATGCAGACAAGATGGAACGTGCATTTTCTTCGTGAAAGATTTCCTGATTTATTTTTTGTGCAGAATATGACATAGCAATATTAATGTATTTGGGTTGTCTGTACATAATTCAGCATTGGATGCATATTTGACTGAGAGTTGAGTGATTTTCTTTGACTATGTGCTCTCTCCTTTCCTTAATTGAATGGGCTTGAAGATTGCTGCATAAGACAGATATGATTCCAAATACAGTGCACTTTGGATCCTACTAAGCTGCCTGTGTCCAATTAGCATGACAAAGGAAATGAGATTGCATTACCCTGAATTTTCTGAGTTATAATATGATGCTGTAGCTAAATGAGAGATGACAAGTTAAGAGTTCTCAATGTCTGTGTTTGGTTCAGCCCTCAGTAACGTGGGATCTGTGCCATCTGAAAATACTCAGAATATTAAAAAGCAAAATATGAATAATGTGTAACACAGTGGAAAAAAAAAGCTTAGCAATACAGAAGTCAGTATTAATATCTAATATATTAACGTGTTCCATGACATTTCTAATTCTATTCTAAACACACTGTTTGAATTAAGTTGTCTAGATTCTTTTGGGGAATGCTAAATTTGCAAGAGATGTCAGGTAAACGCAACTTAAGAAGCATCAAAACATGATTCATAGTTACCGTAGTTTGCAAATAATATGATTTGGCTGCTATCATTCTGTTTAGGTGTGATGCTGACATGTGTGTAAAATTCTTTTATCTTTGATATTCTTGTTGGTCCTGTGAGACAAACGTGATGAACTTCATCATCTGTGGTGTTGTGTCCACCAGTGACTGGCAAGGCTGATTTCTATCTGCAGCAGACAGAACAGGGCACCACATATGATTGAGTTTCAGATGAGTTATTGACTTCAAGTTGCCTCTCCTATTGTTGTCTCTTTGCCTCTGATATGTGCTTACTTTCAATAGGAGGGTCCACTGCTTTTTATTTAGTTGAGCCAGCTTCAGTGATCCTAGGCAACCTTCTCCCAGGACTTGAAGTCATTATCAAAACTCCCAAACGAAGCCTTCAGAGTATCCTCGTAGCACTTCAGTTAGGCCTGCATGAGATTGTACCTTAGATCCACGTTTTCTATTGAGAATTTGCTTTGGTGAGTGAATGTCAGGGACTCTGGCTATACGACCACTCCAGCTTTCTTTTATTCATTCATGGGACATGGGTGTCACTGCTTGTTCAACATTTATTGCCCATTTCTAGTTGCCTGAGGGCAGTTGAGAGCCAACCGTGTTGCTGTGGCTCTAGAGTACATGTAGGCCAGACGGAGTAAGGACGAAAGATTTCCTTCCCTCGAGGATATTAGTGAACCAACTGGGTTTCGCCAACAACGGTTTCACAGTCATCAATAGATCCTTAATTCCAAATATTTTTTATGGAATTCAAATTCACCACCAATCTTGGCAGGATTCGAACCTGGGTTCCCAGGACATTTGCTGAATTTCTGGATTAATAGTCTAGCAATACTACCACTCGGCTACCACCTCCCCCTAAAGTTGTAACCGTCTCAATATGGTACAGGATGCGTGACAGACTAGCTCAAAAGAGCACTTCAGTATCCTGGATTTTCATAGAATCTCTACAGTGCAGAAAGAAGCCATTTGGCCCATCGAGCCTGTACCGACAACCATCCTATCTAGGCCTGTGCGGAGTCTGCACATTGCCTGGTGTGGTTTTTCTCTGGGTGTTTCAGTTTTCTCTATAAGACATGCTGGTTAGGTGCATTGGCCATGCTAAAATCTCCCTCAGTGCACCAGAACAGGTGTCAGAGTTTGGTGACTATGGAGTTTACACAGTAACTTCATTGCAGTATTAATATGAGCCTACTTGTGACACTAATAAATAAAATTTAAAAGACTCACCCGTGACGGTGCCATTATGGAACTATTGTTACGAGTTTCTCAAGACAATACATCTCCAGACTGTGCAAAGGTCATCACAACTGATTGTGCAAAGTAGAAAGATCAAAAACATGACATGGAGCTCTATATGATGTTCTTGGCATTTCTGCTGGATCTGTCTCAATGCAAGTACGACATTAATGATTCCCTGACTTTTTTTGAAAGCGCATGCACTCTCTGGCAGCAAATCCGATTCAAGTTGTCGTACAACATGGCCCGGATGGATCCTGCTGAAGATTTAACCAGCAAAGGACAGGAATGAAATTGTTTGATTGCTGGACAAAGTTGTCCACACCTCTTTAAGTGGGAAGGAACCCACCAATCTCTCTTCTACTGATAAGTAATGAATCACCCAGAATGGAATGCATGTCATTGAAAAGATACAAGAGCTGAGGATCATCTCAGCATTGACCAGTTGAGAGCAAATCATATAATACTGTTCAGCTAGGTGTTCACTTGCGGACCTGCTTTGCTTTTCCGCACTGAGACATTACCTACATTGGTTCAGTCTTTCTGCCGTGTTAAATGTGCGGGAAATGCCGGATGTAAGCACAAGCTAAACAAGCTACAGCTTTGGGTCTCACATTCGGCAGGGGGCTCGCAAAATTTCACAAGGTTTACAGTGAAGAGAACATTTAACGGCAGGTACTAGGAAAGAGAAAGAAAAAGAAAGCACCAGCTTGAAGAGCAAATCAAAGAATTACCGAAAGTTGACAGTTACTTTACTCCAGAAATAGATCAGGATCCACAAACCCAAAGTGAGCAGCAAAGTCCAAAACAACCACAGCCTAATGCCTCTGCTATTGAGACAGGAGAGTCTAGAATCTCAGCTGAGGAAAACACTGGAAGTGATGCAAATGTGAGAACTGCAGACCCGACATCCAAGATGCTGTTTTTGATTTGCTCCTTTATGACACCTTTTGGTGTAACTTTTTAACAAGGGGCCTGCAACCTTTATATAGCTGAGGGCTTCACCAAGCCTAAATCCAGCACTATTTGCAGTTGGATAACTTGCTTCTATTTTTAGTCCCTATTAATAAAATCAACACATGGATTAATCCATGGTGTCCGAATCTAAACGATTCAGATTAAACAATTTATTTAGTTGAACAGATTTTTTTTTTTTAAATGCTTTGAGTTGATTCTTTACCAACAAGAACCTCCTGCCACGCTCGCCCCCTCCTCGCCCACTCCCATTCATAGCTGCCATCACTAGGATTTTCATCCAACTGTGACTCTGGGTAACACCACCAAGCTGGACGCTAAGGTTAAATTGTTCAATTGGTTGTTCACGCAGCATCAATTTTTAGCCTGATATATGTTGGAGGAGGAGCAAAATACTGTAATAGGTACCCTTCCCTCCACTCTAGATAATAATGAAACTCATATTATGTATTGAAAACTTTGTTCACCTCATGAAGGGACAAGCTCCGAACGCTTGTGCGTTTACTATCAAATAAATTGGTTGGACTTCAACCTGGTGTTGCGAGACTTCTTGCTGTCCATGCCCCTGAGCCAGAGGCTTCAGGTTCAAGTCCCAACTCCGAGCTTGAGGGCCAAGAAAGGTGCTTCCAAAACGTGGCCAATCAGGTTGAATGTTAACTGCAAATCTTTCCAATACACCAATGACTGGTGACAAGAGCAGGGAAGACATCTTGTCAGCACATTTATTGTAGAGTTGCGGCCCCTCAAGTTATAGTCCTCTGGCAATGGACTAGCGACCTGTTCCAGGTATTATTATCAATAGAAATAGATTAAATTTTGCCATGGTGCACCACTAGGTTTGGGAAGAGAACTGGAATTGGAATCAGACCGTATCCCCCTTCACAATAGAATGCTCATACAACAGCACCCAAAACAAACAGGCAAAAATGCAAAACATTTCTCTCCTCATATAACCAACAACTCTTGTGATATGGTGATAATGCCATGCACAATGAAATAACTTCTGACTATATTTATTTCAGCAAGTTGCTTGGGCATCGAAATAGTTCAGGGAGGGAATGAATAACCTAAGGAACTTTGAGGGGAACGAAATGAAGTAGGAGAGGCAGAAAAAGGAGCCTAGTTGGAAGAGGAGAAAAGGTGGCAAGAAGTGTGAAAGAGAAGTAAGCAAACTCAGTGAAAGACTTTAAAGAGGGGAAGGGAGAAAAAGAGTGAAAAAGCTTGCTTAGGAATATAGGAGCAGAAGTAGGCAAATACATTCCTTCGAGTCTGCTCGGCTATCCAATCAGATCATAGCTGATCTCTCCCTGGTCTCAAAACAATTTTCCCACCTCTTCCCTATATCCCTTTAACTCATTTTTTATTAGAGTTATATCTATCTGCTTCATGCAACCATTCAACATTTTAAACTCAACAGCACGGTGGGGCAGCAAGTTCCACAAATTCATCACTTTCTGCGAGTTTTTTCTCAGTTTTGCGAGTTCTTATCTCAGTTTTAGATCTGCCACCTCTCGACTTGTACCTGTGACCTCCTGCGCTAGATTGTCCCTTCAGAGGGAACGTTTGGTCTACATTGACTCTATCGAGCCCTTTTAAAATTTTATTCCCACAGATATCTTAAAACACGTTCTCACCTGAAATCTAAATGGGTGAGAATCCTGGCTGAACGTTCCTCTCCCTTAACTTAAGCTGAGAGATCGATAACCTATCACTCCAGCTGAGAATACTTAGCTCGGCACAGTTCAGGGATAATGGGTAGGGTTTCACTGGTCAATCCGTTTTGATAACGAGCAACACATTTACCAACTTTGCCACTGCGGTGTAATGATTTAGCAGCACAAAGATGTTGCAACGGCTGAAGTTAGAATCATAAAATCCTTCTGCTGCAGGATCGGTCCACCTATTCTGCACTGATCACACTCCCACCCAGGCCCTACCCCCATAATCCCATGCATTTACCCAAACATGCATTCCCCCTGACACTAAAGGGTAATTTAGCATGACCAGTCCATCTAATCCACATCCAAAGAAAACTCACGCAGACACAGGGAGAATGTGCAAACTCCACACAGACAGTGACCCAAGCCAAGAATCGAACCCAGGCACCGAGAGGCAGCAGTGCTAACCACTGCACCACCATTCTTGAAGAATGGAAGCCTTGTTTTGCAGGCGTACTGCAATGCACAAGCACATAAACACAAGTGCTAAAAGTAACAGGGTGTCAGTATTAAAAAGCTGACGTGATTTTTCATATTACTTCCCGTACAGATTTCAGAATGCTCAGAATTCAAAATGAGCCACTAAGCTCTTGGGGGTTGCATTCTGACACTATCATAAATATTCCACAATAATAAAAGCAAGGAAGAAAAGGGCAATGCTGACTTTTTGAGAATTATTGAAGGACTCGCTTTTGTAAATGTGTGTGACTGCGAGTTAGGCCGTATTGCATTTCATGAATATGCATGTGCTAAAGTTCAAACTGATGACCTATCACACAATCAAATATCTTAAACAACAAACATATTTTCAGATTGAATTGATGTGATGCAGAAAGACGCATTTTTCAACAATGAAGCGATTTCCAACTGAGTTCTGAGCCGAAGTCATTAAAACATGACCCACAACTACCATACAGTGAACTGCACTGGATTTGAGAAAACCCATTCTCTGTCTCACCCACTAATGTCCAGTAGACCCAAGTCTATTGAGAATAGGGCAGCATAGTCCCAATGGTAAGTATGCTGCCTCACGCACCAGGGGTTTGGGTTCGATCCCTGTCTTGGGTCATTGTCTGTATAGAGTTTGCATACTCTCCCCCTGCCTGCGTGGGTTTCCTCCAGATGCTCTGGTTTACTCCCATTGTCCAAAGATGTGTGCGGGTCAAGTGGATTGGGCATGCTAAACTGCCCCTTAGTGTCAAGGGAATTAGCAGGGTAAATATGGGGGTCATAGGGACAGGGCCTGGATGGGACTGTTGTTAGTGCAGACTTGATTGGCTCAATGGCCTCCTTATACACTATATGGATTCTATGAAATTTGCTGAACCATCTCATTTGAAAACCCATTGGCCATTTACCAGTGTAAACACCATGTGAAATTGGCACATTTTGTTGGGACTGCTTGCAAATCAAACTATGGCCTTTGCAAAACCATGTTGATCTGAAGACTGCAACAGCGGCTAAGCAGGGATCTATTTGGATCACTTGAGTTCACCGTCATGTTGTTACAGCGTGCACCCTTGGTGCTTTTGTACCTCTTCAGAAATGTCCTCCACAGAACAATCTCAAACACAGATTGCAAGGTGGATCAGAGAGCTGAAAGGCTGGATTTTCAGGATGCTCTAAGGGTTGAGGTTAGTGCAGGCCAGCATTGAATACCCTAGTCTCAGATGGCATCACTTGTTCCTAATGTTTCTTGAACACAGTGCGATTTTTAAAGAGATGGCAGAGGTGGGGCACTGGCGACCCATACACCTCCAATTCGCAGATTGTTCAGATCATTTTGGGGTTCATTGTTTCAACAGGGAAGCACAGGGAAAACAGTGGCTGGAATTTTACCGGCCTGCCCACCACAGGAATCGGAGCAGTCAAGGGGCGGACAAAGGAAAGGTCCATTGACCTCTGACAGGTTTTTATGGGCTTGGGACCAGCGAGGCCATAAAATCCCACCCAGTGTCTGGGACACGTTTGGGTACAGCTGTTATGAACACAGTAGGAAACCATGAGTACTAATGAATGCATCAACTATTGACCATGAGCAGTTGTGAGGAGTGGAAGAGAGTTGCTAGTGCCAAGAGATATTTTGTTTGCATGGGGTAGCACAATAGCTAGCACTGCTGCCTCACAGTGCCAGGGACCTGGATTTGATTCCCAGCTTGGGTCACTGTCTGTGCGGAGTCTGCACATTCTCTCTCCCCTCCTCCTCCCATCCCATGTCTGCATGAGTTTCCTCTTCCCACACTGTGAAAGACATGTTGGTTAGGCGCACTGGCCATGCCAAATTCTCCCTTCAGTACACCTGAACAGGTGCCGGAGTGCGGTGACTAGGGATTTTCACAGTAACTTCATTGCAGTGCTAATGTGAGCCGATTCGTGACAATAAATAAACAAATAAGTTAAGTTTGGCCATCTTGAGAGGGACATGGAGCTGCTGGCATCACTTGGACAGCAGTTTGGGAAAGGAAGTCCCGGTCACCCGAAGATGCCAGGTGGAGGTGTTGAGATGGGGCAGGTCACTGATATCGGACAGAACAGTGAGGAGGAGCTTCAAACATTGCGTCCCCCTGGTCAAGAGAAGGTCAGAGCAGCACAATAAGGGACTGTAAGAGGACAAAGCTACTCCAAGATACTGAAGATACCAGGCAGGCAAATAACGGATCGCCAATTGTCTTGGACAAAACTAAATAGTTTCTTATCGGCCTGAATAAATTATTGTTGTTTTTCAAAATGGACAAACGCTGGGCTGACAAGATGGCTCCAACAGGTCACAAACCAAAAAAGAGAAAATGCTGGAAAATCTCAGCAGCTCAGGCAGCATCTGTAAGGAGAGAAGGGAGCTGATGTTTCAAATCCAGATGACCCTTTCTCAAAGCCTTTTTTTTTTGGTTTCAGATTTTTGCAGCATCTGCAATAATTTGCTTTTATCCAGCAGGTCACATGCTGGCTTCTGGAGGTTTCTGAGCAGGTTGAAAGCAAACAAAGGCTAATACCTTAGACACCCTGGAATGTAACCTTCCCTGCACCTTATCAACATGATGTGGAGACACTGACGTTGGACTGGGGTAAAGACAGGAAAAAGTCTCACAACACCAGGTTAAAGTCCAATAGGTTTATTTGGTATTAAATGTTGTTTACTATCAAATAAACCTGTTGGACTTTAACTTGATGTTATGAGACTTCTCACTACCTTATAAATATTGCAGCCAAGCTAACACAAGGAGTTGGCTCCCCCAGCTAGCAATAAACAGAGGCAACTCATTGCAACTGCTAGGGGGGGGGGGGAATCTGCCTGCTCCCAAAACTGGAAACTCTCGCCCAAGGTCGGAGACTTTTTTGCATGGTACTCCCCGCTCCCCACTGCCTGCTATGATTCCTGTGATGGGCAGAACAAGAAAATTCCCCACCTAGTCTCAAATCTGGTGCTAATAGCCCGAAATGTCACCTGATCGAACACACAATGGCGCTCCATCAGGGGCCTTGTACATCAACCTGAAACCAGTGTCACATGACCAAGACGGAGGCCCAGGCCACAGCCTCTATGGCTACACTCTTCATCATCGAGCAAGTGGCTGCAGGAAGAATGCAGGGCCCTCATCAATACTGTAAACAGCTGGACCGTTCCAGGCTAAGTCAACTCCATATGTGCCTTCTCCCTCAGTGGAAGTCTTGCTTCTGGAATTCCAGGATGTGGACCTTCACACAATAGGAGTTTTACTGATGGAGAACTTTACATTTCAGGAGATCCGATGATGTGTATCTTCACAGGTTAATGGGGTACTATGAGGGGCAGGAGGGGCAATGATTTTTCTGGGATTTTGATTTGATTTATTATTGTCACATGTATTGGTAAACAGTGAAAAGTATTGTTTCACGTGCGTTGTGTACACAAAGCAAACTGTTCATAGAGAAAGAAAGGAAAGAGTGCAGAATGCAGTATTATAGTCATCGCTAGGGTGTAGAGAAAGATCAAGTCAGCATGAGGTAGGTCCATTCAAAGATATACTGGCAGCAGGGAAGAAGCTGTTCTTGAGTCCGTTGGTACATGATCTCAAATTTGGGTGGGCACTGAAATTAGACAGAGTGGTTAAAAATGAGTGGTGGGGTAAGCAGGGAGCCTAGAGAGCATCGGGGAAGGGTAAGGGTGTGAGAGGAAGGAGGGTAACGTAGCAGTGTTTGTCAAACGGGTGAGGGGATGCGGAGCAGGGAAGTGAGCAGGGCTGGGGGGAGGGGGGGATGGCGGGGGTAGGGTGGATGTAAGACATCATTTGTCTGTGCAGGTGTGAATGAACGTGGGGTGGTGTATAGGTGTGATCAGGAATATAGAGGGACTTGAGTAGAGCGGGTTAAAAGGGAGTGTTCTGTCATGAAAATTCACAAGCCCTGAGGAATTGCTCATAGAACATGTTGGTGAGCGTTAACGGGGCAGCAGGAGCCTTTAGCAGGGAAGGGTCAGGCTATGTCTGGTGAAAGAATACAGAGCTGTTAGAGGGGGACATAGAAGTAGAACTTGATTCAGGGAGTCAGCAGGATGGGGGGGTCATTTGCAAGCTCCTTGGGAAGGTACAGGCCTCGGACATTCACCTGCAGGGGACAGAGCATGATGGGTGGCGGGGACAAAACACATGGGTCACAGGGGAAAGGGTCAGAGGTGTTCAATCCAAACTGGAAAGTTACATGCATCATGGCAGCTTATGGATAGGCAGAGCCTGCCGCTGGCAATCTCAGAATGTTGCATGGGAGTTGATTCATCAGGAATGGGTGAAGATACTCAACTGGGCAACTGCAGGGGAATTCTAGCATGTAGTCGTGACAATTATGGCATTGGAACAGGGGAGTGCATGAAGGGCAAAGTCTCAAATTGAGTAGGATTCTTTTTCAAATAGCTCACACAGGCCCAGGCAACAATTCTTATCTCCTGCGCATCCATGATTCTGGGGGCATGGTTCAAGTGAATTCCATTCCATCTAACCAGCACATCTTTGAACTATGCGAGCACCCAGAGGAAATCAAGACAGACATGGGGAGAACATGCAAACTTCGTACACACAGTCACCCAAGGCCAGAATTGAACCTGGGTCACAGGTGCAATGAGGCAGCAATGCTAACCATTGTGCCACTGTACCACTCTGAAATGTAATCCCAATTTCAATTCAGTTGACAAACATAAAATAATTTTAGTCAACGATTACTTTCCTTCTTTTCTTATTTGACAAATAATGCCGAATAGAAGGCGATCAGTGTACTTCAAAACATCCCTCTAATCTATTAGCTCAGGTTTTTATGTGACTTAAGGATTGTTTGATTCTACTCTTGACACCCAAGTGGAAGGAATGTTTTGTCTTGGCACTGCAATCCCAGATCATGAAGGTCACAAGGAACTATCAGGAATACTGGTGTTGTGGAGTTTGGTAAGAAGTCTCACAACACCAGGTTAAGGTCCAACAGGTTTATTTGGAATCACAAGTGATGTTACTTCATCAGGTGAGTGAATGTCCTGGTGTTGTGAGACTTCTTACTGTGCCCACCCCAGTCCAACACTGGCACTTCCACATCAGGATTAGTTCAGTTGGTAGCACTCTTGCCGCTGAATCAGAAAGTTGTTGGTTGAAGTCCCGGACCAGAAACTTGAGCACTCCTGTGAAGCACTGAGGGGCTGCTTAGCTGTTAGCATGCCCCTCTTTCTTTTAACTCAATTTCCCTCAGATGCTCATAGATATTCCTGCAAAATGACTGACATTGCAACAGTGACTGCCTCCCCTACACGTGTTCCGTGGCTATAAAGTTCTTTGGTGTGTCCTAAGGTTGTGAAAGGCACCATAAAATCTTCTTTATGAAGTTTGAATTCCAAAGAGACACTTCAGTTACAGCAAAACCTGAAAGCATAAAAATTGAAGTCAAATGGTTTGTACAGTCAAGAGAACTCTTTGGATTGAATACCAGATTTGGTGTCCTTTGAGGCTTGTATTTTTTGTATTGTATTGAGGCTCTGTGTTGTAGAGGATATAAACTTTTAATGTGTGGAACAAAGATGACCAATTAGTTGCCCATGGAGCTGATGTAGTTGATGAAAACAGATGGCAGTGGCTGGCGCAGGGAACCAGCTAAACCTCTCAGAAAAAGCCCCAGGGAATACAAGGAGACGGCAGAAATTAGAAAGGAATTGCCTAGTGGAGATAGAAGCCCCTGTAAAGTGTAATAAAAGCAACCCAGAGGGCAAGCACATTGACTGCTGCAGTGGCAGCCTGGGGAAGATTAATGACACAGGAGAATGGGGATAATCACTTATGACAGTAACACTCACTATTTCTCCGGTCCCAGTTTGTACTCCTGCAGTGTATGTGGTAACGGAAGGATAGGAGCAGCCATCTGGGAGTTTATTTCTAGGCTACAACACCGACATGTTCAGAAACTTGAGCAATGAAGTGCTTTATGCGGCCTGCAGAACTTTTACATAAAATTTACGGTAGAGAGATGGATTATTTGGGCCAAATTGACTGTTCCAGTGTTTATGCTCCACATTAGCTTTCTCCCACCCTCCTTTATTGAACATTATCAACACATTCTTTCAATAATTTCTCTCTGATGTTGTAACAACTTGAGGGCAACTCATGGTGATTTCAATTTATTAAGAAGGGTTTATTACCAATAACATGAATACCTATATATAAGCAATGGTCAGCCAAACTAAAGACATGACTACACTCTCTACTCCCCAGCTCATGCTGGAGGTTCTTCCCAAGCACCGAGTGTACACCCTTGCTCCCGACTGGTTCAGCTACCCACACTGGTTCTCCCTTGGATCTGGCCCAATCATTTGGTCCTCAGTGATTGCCCTCTTAAAAGGGACCAGGCTATCACACGAGTCCCCTTTAAATACATCCATGCTATTTACCTCCACTATTTCTTGTGGTAGTAAGCGAGTTCACATTCTAACTATTCTCCATAACTTCTAGTTTTGGACTCTGTACAAGGAGAAACATTTTGCACCAGTATCCGATCAAACACCTTCACAATTTTAAAGAAAGTAAAAGATTGCTTCCCAGTCTTCCTTTCTCTGGAGAAAAGAATGCCAGCCAGCCCAATTCTTTGGGCAGCACAGTGGCACAGTTGTTGGCACTACTGTCTCACTGCACCAAGGATCTGGGTTCGATTCCCAGCTTGGGTCACTGTCTGTGTGGACCTCCTCTGGGTGTTCTGGTTTCCTCCCACACTACAAAGATGTCCAGGTGAGCTTGATTGGCCATGCTAAATTGGTAGTTAGTGTCAAAATAAATTAACAGAGTAAATACATGGTGTTACGGGGACAGAGTCTTCTTGTTGGTGCACACTTAAAGGGCTGAATAGCCTCCTTCTGCACTGCAGGGATTCTATTCTAAGATCATTAATTCTGACAGGTCTTAGTTCTTGCAGCATATTTGTAAGTCATCGTTGCACCTTCTTCAAGACCTATGTATCCTTTCTGTAAAATGGGTATCAAAGTTGTGTACAGGTATGAGTTAACTTGCAAATAAGTTTATCATAATGCCTCTGCTTTTGTGTTACAAAGAGTCACACTCAGTCGATCATTGACAAGGGGGAACTTTCTTGTAACTTTTCCCCTGCCTTACCCTGAAAATAATTGCATGTTAACAGGGCTTCTACTGATGGAGAACTAGAAAATTCCCGAGGAAATTGTGTCCACCTGCATCATCACCACACCAACTCAATCCATGGTGCTAAGCCCAGAAAGCCTGAGCCAATGAATGTAAAGCAACCTGGCACCTGGATTTCATTCTCAGACGTCTGCCCATTGGCCTTTAACAATTAGCCTCTAGAGAACAGGTAAAAGTCAAATAAACATCCAACCTTAATTTTGTTTTCAAAATTTTGTACCGTTTTGACTTTTTAATAAAGTCTGAAGTGAAGTTATGCAAGAGAATTCATGTTTTGCCCAGCACGAAGCTTGTTTACGAGATGCTTTGATGTTACCACAGCCAGAGTTAATTAGCCACGTCTGGAGCACTTGGTCAATTACAACCAGCTTAAAAAGTACTCGCTATCAGAGAAGCAGAGTTAAAAATTTATTCATGAGTCACAAGTAAGACCTACATTAACAGTGCAATGAAGTTACTGTGAAAATCCCCCATTAGTGGCATCTAGAAAGCCTCCAAAAGAGGGGATGAAAACATCAAGCTTCAGGAGTCACATCTATTCGTGAGAAAAAGGAACACAATTTTAAGGGAAGAAGAGGCAATAGTAAAGAATCCTTAAGGAGATATTTATTGATTAATCACAATCAATGATTAATTGATTGTGATTACATTACATTAACACTGCAATGAAGTTACTGTGAAACTCCCCTAGTCGACATACTCCGGTGCCTGTTCAGGTCAACCTGACCAGTACGTCTTTCAGAGTGCGGGAGGAAACTGGGGCACCTGGAGGAAACCCACACAGACACGGGGAAAACGTGCAAACTCACACAGACAGTAACCTAAGCTGGGAATTGAAGCCGGGTCCCTGGTGCTGTGAAGGAGCAGTGCTAATCACTGTACCACCATGTCGCCCATAATTCTGATATTCAAAATTCAGGTGGAAGGGAGAGTAAAAGAAGTAATTATTTTATTTGAAACGAGCTAAAAAGTTTCAGGGAATGAACAACAAATAAATTTACTTCCAAGTTTTGTAGAAAACTCATATCACAAATGCATCAGTAAGGCCTGATGTTGTTTAGTATCCATTAAGTGATATTTTCTTGATAACTCATCGTTGCGAGTGATGGAAACAGCACAGCGCACATTCCAGGCACCTGGATCCTACGTCAACAGAACAAACAAGTGTGCATCTTCGCAGCCAATCAGGCCAGGAGATTGTGAAATGAACAGCACAGAGTCTAAAACAGGAAGTGAAAGTTTTAACAGTGAATCCAATGTCAGATCAGGCATAAGAAGTCAAATTGAGGGAGGGAGAAAAAAAGAGTGAATTAAAAATATGGACAGAAGTAAAACTAACATTTTTAAAAAAAAATCCAACAACAATTAAAAGCTGAAGGAATGAGTTTCTACATTTTGTAAGTTAACATTCAGTGGCAAAGAGATATTTTGCTGTAATTAATACTGATCACGTTTTAATAACTACTTTGACTCCAAATGGAGGAGCTGTAAATTTCGGTGGCAGATTTATTCATTTCCAAACACAAATAAAACAGCTTCATGGTGTTCAGTGATTGCTCCTAGTTTTTTATTGTCAGAGTTAACTGCAGAACAGCACACCTTAGACAGCAACTCCCCGATGTTTGCGTTTAACCTCACATCTGTCCTCACCTTCAAGTTCTGTGCGCAGGCAGCATTATCCTCTGTTAATCTGATAGAGAAATCTGGCCCAACAACTTGAGCTTGCAAATTTTTCTTCTTCTTTTCCCTGTCCATTTGATTCCGCAACTGCTGTTTCCCCTAACTGAGACTGCGCGGTGGCACTGCTGCCTCACAGTGCCAGGTTCGATTCCTGGTTTGAGATACTGTGTGGAGTTTACATGTTCTCCCCATGTCTGTCCCGTGGGTTTCCTCCAGGTGCTCCAGTTTCCTCCCGCAATCCAAAAGATGTGCTGATTAGGTGCACTAAATTCTCCCTCGGTGTATCTGAACAGGTTCTGGAGTGTGGTGACAAGGGGATTTTCATAGTAACTTCATTGAAGTATCAACTTAAGCCTACTTACGACTAATAAGTAAACTTTGCTTGCAATGACTGAAATTTATCATTTGCATTATAGTCGTTTTAATTCTGCAACATTTTGCTCAATAGTATTTTTCTCAAAAAAAAAGACCCATTATCCAGTGTTGCACATAAATCAAGAAACTTTGGATAATGGAACGTTTCAAAAATAAAACATTGCTATGCCACTTAGATCCAAATTTCACAAGAGGATGGTGCAACATAATGCATGAATCCTTGTTGCAATGGACAATTAAAAGGAAACTATGACACAAAGGACTTCAGCTTCCTATCAGTTGATATGCTTCCGAACTCTAACTCTGCTCCAAAGTTGAATGATCAGTCTTTATAAGGACATAAATTGTATTCATCAACATGCCTTCGTCATTTTTTTTTATTCTGAGTTGTTATCAACAAATTAATATTACAGAATTCCTACAGTACAGAAAGCCATTAGAGCCATCAAGCAAGTACTAACCACAATCCCGCCCAGGCCCTATTCTCATAGCCCCATGTATTTGCTCTGCTCATCTCCTGACACTAAGGGGCAAGTTAGCATGGCCAATCCACCGAACCCACATATCTTTGGAGCGTGGGAGGAAACTGGAGCACCCGGAGGAAACCAACACAGACACGAGGAGAATGTGCAAACTCACACAGACAGTGACCTGAGGCCAGAATTGAACCCACTGTGTCACCGCACCACCCTTAATATTCATGGAAAAACACTGCTTAACATACGTTCAAATTTAGGTTATCTTCTCAGCTTCAGCGATATTAGTCTCCCCCTTAACATCTCATTTGTTTTTTTGTAAGGGGGGGGGGGGGCAGGGTTTGACTCCCACTGTCCTGCAATTGGTAACATAGGTTAGGACCCTGGGAATGTACCACTAAAATCTCTTTGCAATCTCGACCATTTCTCTCCATCTTCAGTATGCCTAATTGCTTAATCTCTCTGAAGGTAGACAAAATGCACACAGCGCGGTTTGAACTTGCATCAGTTCATGGCTTGCTTTACTTGATGGTGGAAATAATGTACAGAATGTGAGTGTTGCTGAAACATTTTATCAAAAGTTTTCATCTTGCTCTCATCAGGACAATTCACATGGTTACTAATGTCAGGGAAAACTGCACAAGAAAACGTGTTGATTGGTAGAAAGTTTGGTAAAGAATGCACTAGTTAGTGGTGGCTGGCAATTGACTGTCAAGCAGTTTGGAAATTTAAACCAAGCAGTTCAACTTTGGTCATTTGGAAGTTTATTATTAGGATCCCAAGTTGGCTTACATTAACACTGCAATGAAATTACTGTGCAAATTCCCGAATCGCCACACTCTGGCACCTGTTCATGGACACTGAGGGAGAATTCAGCATGGCCAACGCAACTAACCAGCATGTCTTTCGGGCTGTGGGAAGGAACCGGAGCAGCCAGAGGAAACGTGAAAGAAACAGGAGGACGAGCAGACTCCTCACAGACAATGACCCAACCCGGGAATCGAACCCAGATCCCTGGCGCAATGTCACTCGGCCAAATGGCTATCATTTAATTTGTTTAACTGAAACAGATGCAATGTGTATACCGGTTCTTTCTGTTTGCAAATATATTGTGTGATGCAAACTTCTTGATACAACTCACCTGCACACTCCTGCAAAATGAACACTTGAACATGGAAAGAATCTTCCTTGATGTAGAGAGAGAGAGACACTGCTGACAATGCAAAGCTTATTTCTTAGTGAAAGCCATTCTGCAACTTTGCTCCCTTTCTCAGACCCTATGCTTTTTACTGAATTTTGGTGCAAGAAATCCTTTTTTCAAAGTTTAGCAGCAACCAAAGAAATGTCGATTAGTCACTGAATCCCAAACCATAAGAAGCAGCCAAGATGTAAATTTCTGAATAAGTTCAGTACTGGACAAGTTCAGCATTGCAGCTTGTAGATAGTACACACTGCTGCTACTGAATGTCAGTGGTGGAGAGATTGAATGTTTGCAGATGAGGTGCCAATTAAGTTTTGTCCTGGATGGTGCCCAGCTTCTCGAGCGCTGTTGGGGAATATTCCAGGCATCAAGGCAAGTGGGGAATATTCCATCACACTCCTGACTTGTGCCTTTTAGATAGTGAATAGGCTTTGGGGAGGTAGGAGATGAGTTACTCGCTGCAGCATTCCTAGCCTCTGACCTGCTCTTGCAGCCACTGTGTTTACGTGGTGAGTCCAGTTGAGTTTATCATAATGGTAACCCCAAGGACGTTGATAGTGGGGGATCCAGTGATGGTTACACCATTTAAGGTCATGAGATGGTGGTTAGAGTATCTCTTTGTGATGGTGGTCATTCCCTGGCATTTGTGTGGCGCAAATGTTACTTACCACTTGTCAGCCCAAGTCTGGATATTGTCCAGATCTTGTTGCATTTGAACATGAACTGCTTCAGCATCTGAGGAATCGCGAATCATGCTGAACATTGTGCAATCATTGGGGAACATTCCCACTTCTGACCTAATGACAGATGGAAGGTCATTGATGAAGCAACTGAAGATTGTTGAGCCTAGGACACTACCCTGAGGGACTCCTGCAGAGTTGTCCTAGAACTGAAATGACTGACTCTCCACAACATCTTCCTATGTACCAGGTATGACTCCAACCGGATTTGCCCCCTGATACCCACTGATTAGTTTTGCTAAGGCTCTGTAATGCCACACTTGGTTGAATGCAGCCTTGATATCAAGGGCTGTAACTCTCACCTCACCTCTGGAATTCAGCTCTTTCACCCATGTTTGAACCAAGGCTGTAAAGAGGTCAGGAGCTGATTGACCCTGGCAAAACCCAAACTGGGTGTCACTGAGCAAGTTATTGCTGAGCAGATGTTGCCTGATGGCACTGTCAATAACCCCTTCCATCACTTTACAGATAATCAACAGTAGACTAATTAGTTGGCAATTGACCACGTTGGATTTGTCCTACTTTTTGTGTACAGGACATACCTGGGCAATTTTTTACATTGTTGGATTGATGCCAGTGTTATAACTATACTGGAAGATTTTGGCTAGGGAAACAAAGTTTTGGAGTACAAATTTTCAGTATTATTGGCAGAATGTTATCAGGGCTCATGGTCTTTGCAGTATCTAGTGTTTCCAAATTTTCTTGATATCACGTGGAGTGAACTGAATTGGGTGGCATCTGAGACACTGGGGACCACTGGAAGAGGCTGAGATGGATCATCCACTTGACACTGCTGGCCGAAGATTGTTGTGAATACTTCAGCCTTACCTTTTGCACTGACGTGTTGCTGGGCACCTCCATCACTTAGAATGGAGATATTTGTGGAGCCTTCTCCTCCAATGAGTTGTTCAACTGTCCACCAATCTTCACAACTGGATGTGAAAGGACTCCAGAGCTCGGATCTGATTCATTTGTTGTGGGATCACTTAGCTCTGTTTATTGCTTGTTGTTTTGGCCATTTGGCATGCAAGTAGTTTTGTTTTGTAGCTTCACTGGGTTGACATCTTATTTTTAGATGTGCCTGGTGCTGCTCCTTCCTGGCATGCCCTCCTGCACTCTCATTGAACCAGGATCGATGCCTCAGTTTGATGGTCGTGGTTGAGTGGGGGATACGCCAGGCCACGAGGTTGCTGATTGTGCTGGAGTACAATTCGGCTGCTGTTGATGGCCCACAGCGCCTCATGGATGCCCAATCTCAAGTCGCTAGATCGGTTTGAAGTCTGTTCTATTTAACACGGTGATTGTACCACACAACACGATGGAAGTTATTCTCAATGTGAAGGCGGGACTTCATCTCCACAAGTACTGTGCTGTGGTCACTCTTACTGACACTATCATGGGCAGATGCATCTGCAGGCAGCAGATTGGTAAGGATGAGATGAAGGGTGTTATTTCAAGGATGTTAGTGTCACACCAAGCACGTCTGTCCCATTTTCCCGCTGAAACCCAGCGCTGCGATGGAGCACTTTGTGGGACTGTATGTTTCACGTTCCCATCCGAAAATGAGTCCGAAAGACTCAACTAGAAATATGGAGCAGCCTCGGGATACCGGAAAATTTGAGCGGAGCGACAATCCGATGACAATGCTGCCTCACTGAAGATCGGGCCCGTACTTTATCCCGGCTTTTAGTCTCCTTTCAATCATCCCCTCATGATGCCTCAGGGACTATTTCTTTTGAATGATTACATTCCAGTGAAGTACATTAGGGTAAATGTGCTGCATAAATGTAAGGGTCTTGGTGTCCTTCAATGATTATCTGAAATAAATACTTTGACATTGGAATCGTCTTTTTATGATTCACTTAAGAAGTCTATTTTAGTTCAGCATTTGAAATTTCTGGACAGGCATCAAACAAAGAGAATTGCTACCTTGATGCATTAGGCAATTGGCACCAAAGGCCCAAGGGTCATGGATAAATTTGGTTTGAAGTCAACATTTAAAAGCCCCGAAAAGAAATGCTCATTGACGTTGCTGTTTTCCTCACGTTATCTTTTAAGCTTGTTAACCTTGCAAGAGTCCAGCGCTGCATTACCAATAGCTTGAGGTCTTTAGAAATAGCAAGCTTCCTTAATTGCAACAATAAAGATGTAACGGCAACCTGAAGCTATGTATAATGGTCAAACGTTCCTTATCGGTACTTTGACATGAGAGAATAAAAACTCTCACCATCTCACCACAATGCAAAGGTGAACAAATTGCTTACAAAAACTGGTCCTGATATTGCCAGTCAATTATCAGGATAAAATCCTGATCTATTTGAACATTCAATATAATCTCCCACAAGTGGAAGTCCATTGAAGCCTGGTTGAGTTGCATGCAACCTTGACACGGCAGCACGGTGGTTAGCACTACTGCCTCACAGCGCCAGGGATCTGGGCTCAATTCTGGTCTTGGGTGACTATTGCGTGGATCCTGCACATTCCCCCAGTCTGCATGGATTTCCTCTGGGTGCTCCTGTTTTCTCCCGCTGTCCAAAGATGTGCAACTTAGGCATGCCAAATTGTCCCTTAGTATCCAAAAATGTGCAGGCCAGGGGTATGAGCGAGGTAAATATGTGGGATTATAGGGATAGGGCCTGAGTAATGTTATATCGGAGACTCAGTGCAAAATTGATGGGACAAATGCCTTCCTTCTGCACTGTAGAGATTTTATGAACATGATTATCCCTAACTTCTTGAGCCATCTACCCGGTCATCGCCTGACCCCCTCACCCACCTGCCATCCTACTCACTAACCTATCCAACCTCATTCACTCACATTCACACTGAACATTTGAACTTACCTTAACAGGAGTCAGTGTCACACCAAGGGTGTGTGTCCTGTTTTCCCACTGGTAATCATGATGTAGAGATGCCAGCGTTGGACTGGGGTAAACTCAGTAAAGTTTCACAACACCAATTTTAAGTCCAACCAATTTATTTGATAGTAAATTCGCGAGCTTTCAATACTATGGCCTGCATCGGGCAAAAACCAGAACACTGCATTTGCCTGATGAAGGCCATAGTGTCGAAAGCTCGCGAATTTACTATCAAATAAATTGGTTGGATTTAAAATTGGTGTTGTGAAACTTTACTGAGTTTCCCACTGGTAATACAGCACTGAGTTGGAGCTCTTTGTGGGACGGTATGCATTTCCATCAGAAACTGTGCTCAAAAGGCCCAGCCAAAAAGCTGGAGCATTGCCAGTGCGTGGGAAAGTTTGAGCAGAGCAGCGATCCAATGATAGAGATAGGGCCTAAGTAAAAAGCTCTGTCGAAGAATCGGTGCAGACTCAAGAAATTGAACAGCCTCTTCTGCACTGCGAGGATTTTATAATCTGTGGAGAATGATTAAAGCCGGGTAAATGCTGAAATGAATCTGACTCTTCTTCAGAGTTAAGTTTTCAACAGAACTTAAGTTCCAAACAGAATGTGCCAAAATTCAGCTGCCAAGGCTCGAAGTTCTGGATTCTCTCCTCAAAAGCTATTTCTGACTAAACATTTGACCATCTGCCCTAATGTCTCTTTGGTTCAGTGCCAAATTTTGTTGATGAGGCATCTGTGAGATGTTTTAATACATTAAAGGTGCAACATAAATTCAAGCTGTTGTCACCTTATGGGAAAGGTTGGACTGGCTAGGTTTGTATCCACTAGAAATTGGAAGACTAAGAGGCAACTTGATTGAAACGTATCAGATCATGAGGGGTATTGACAGGATGGGTGTTGGGCGGATGTTTCCTCTTGTTGGAGAATCTAGAACTCTCTCGCTAGTTTGGTCACTGTTTACAAATAAGGGGTCGTCCCTTTAGAACGGAGATGAGAAGAATTATCCCTCCCCCCCACCTCATGGGTCACTGTCACTTCCCCATCCCTACCCCATCCCCACCCCACTCCAATCACTGACATTACATCCATATCCTTCATAATCTCTCCTGCTGAAAAGGCAGAGAAAGCAGAGGCTTTGAATATTTTCAAAGGCTGAGTTGAATAGATTTTGGATAAGCAAGATTATTGATAGGTCATTGGGAGTAAGTGGGTTGCAGATTTGAGGTTAAAATTAAGTATATTTTATTCGTGACAAGTAAGCTTACATTAACGCTGCAATGAAGATACTGTGATAATCCTACATTCACCACACTTTGGTGCCTGTTTGGCATACTTAGGGAGAACTTCGCCTGGCCAATGCACCTAACCAGCATGTTTTATAAGATTACCTTATTAAATGGCAGAGCATTCTTGAGGGGTCGAATGACCAACTCCTGCTCTTTGTTCATGTGTACATTTGTATGTTGTAAAATGGAGATAATAATCCACTTTCCAGCATTTACTCATTCATGGCAAGCAAATGCTTTAGAAATTACAAACTATACATTTGGAAACATTCTACATACTCCAACTTAGTTTTATTCAACAAAGCCATGGCATCGAGTTTTCAGCCCATCACATCCGTACTGACCATTAAACATTTATCTCACCTCATGCCATTGTCCCTTGTACACCATGGCATTTCAAGTGGTCATCACAATCTTCTTAAATGTGGTAAGGGTTCCCACCTCTGTTGCCCTTTCAGGCAGTGAGTTACAGACTCCCACCATCCTTGGGGTGAAAAAGCTTTTCCTCAGATCTCCTATAAACCTCCCATCCCTTAAATCTATGCTGTCTGGTTATTGACTCCTCAAATAAGGGAAAAATTTTCTTCCTATCTACTTGATGCTCCTCGTAATGTTGAGCATCTCAATCAGATCTTCCGTCAGCCTTCTCTGCTCTAAGGAGAAGAGCAGAGTGCCTAACTAACCTTTCTTCATAGCTGAAATGCTCCAACTCAGGCAACATCCTGTGAGTTTCCTCTGCACCTTCTCCAGTGAAGTCAGATCCTTCCTATAACGTGGGGACCAGAATTGCATACAATACTCCAGCTGTGGCCTAACGAGTGTTTTATATAACTTCATCAAAATCTCCTTTCTCTTATATTAAATGCCACAGTTAATACAGGCAAGTGCCCCATAAGCTTTCCTAACCACCTTATATATCTGACCTGCTATCTTCAGAGATCTATCAAGATACACACCAAGGTCCCTCTGATTCTCTGTACTTCCTTACCATTCATTGTAGATTCCTTTACCTGGTTAGTCCTCCCAAAATCCCTCACATTTTTCAGGGTTAAATTCCATTTGCCGTTGTTCTGGCCATCTGACCATCCCGTCTATATCATTCCCCCTTTGACTGAAAGTCAAGTTTGGTTCATTTTGAATCCAATCTGGAATCATGATTTGGTAACACCTGGATAATTCATTTTCACATATCAAAAATAAGTTTGGGAATGTCTTACTTGGATTGAGCAAACCTTACTTGGCTTCAATTTCTAAACTTATTTTTAAATCCACATAAATGAAGTTTGACTTCATGAAACAAAGGCATTGGAAACACACATCAGCAACAACGTCTTCTGAGTCCTGACATCCATCTGATTCATTCTTTTGTTTCGTTCTCTGTTTACAATTTATGTTAAACTGTGTAAAAGCAAAAAGAACGTGCCACGCTCAGTAAAGGCAATGACATCTTCGTAACTTTTAAAACATAATCTGCATGCAGTGTGGAATGTGCTGAAACCCACATTCTATTTTAGAATGGACATTGACAATCTGCACAAGATGGCCAAGGGTCACCTGACTGCTGAGACGGATTTTTTCCTCAACATTGCACAGGGTGTTGGATCAAGTGGGAACAGCTATGTGAAGCTTGCCAGCTTCACAGAAGCCTTTTGCCACCCTGCTTAAACAGCACTCTGTTCAATTTCAAAGAGTTGGTCAGGATCTCACAGCCAGTTGGAGGGGTGGGTCAACAAAATTAGGATGAGATCAAGGCACCATTTTTAAACGGTGCTCTGCTTTTAGAGTTTAATTAAAGCCCTCCTCCCCCTCAAGCCCCAGACATTGAGACCCTCAGCAGGCCAGGAAAACGGTCTCCAGTCCTACAAGTGGAAGGGAAATCCCTCTAGGCCACAAAACAATCAGGGCACTCTGCCCACAAGCATCGAGGTGACCCAACCTCTCCCATCTACCCCACTGCCCACCTGCATCAAGGCACTCCCGTCCCCATTATTGGCATCACTCCCAAACCTCTCAGAGTCTCCTCCCCCCATCCCAATGCATGCACAACACCTTCCAACAATCATCATCCCACCGCAGCCCCCCCCCCCGCCGACACACGCACACACACAAACCCCTTCAAGTTGGCAACCTCTATGCCCCCGGAATAGTCATCACAGCTGATTCTTGTTTTTGCAAACCTCTAATGACTCACATTGGTGCGATGTCACACCGGCTCGTTGACAGGATAATGTGTGGGCAGATGTTAGGGGCATCGAGGCTGGTAAGTTGATGTTAATTCATTAAACTGTATGGAAATCAGGTTCAGCAGTTTAGACCTGATTACATCACTGTCGGGGGATATGAAGGTCACAAACTGAGATCTCACCAGCGCTCTTGCGAGATTCAACAGCTACGATAGAATTGGCAGTCATGGTGAACAGACCTACTAAATCCCATCCCTGGTCTGCAGTTTCAAAGCTGCAACAGAGTCTCCAAAGGACAGTCTAGATGGAGAAGTGTAAATATTCATACTGAGAGACCATCCAAACTGCATTCCTGACTTGAATAGGTCGTTCTGAAAACCAAGAATGTGATTGTCTCAAAACGCCAAGGTGAATGTTAGTGAACGAAAGCCCAGGTTGTGGCTTATCCTCTGAAATCCGACGTCATATTTTGGAAAAAGGGACTGCAAGAAGCCGCAAGGTAAGGTGACCATGTTAGTGTTGTCCTTGTAATCTTTAAGTGCTTTGTGCACATTACTGCAGAAACAGCAGCAATACCAATGACTTATATATGAACTGGATGACTGGTGTAGCATTTTTCCAACTCCAACACAAACAAATGAGTGACATGGTTCAATATAATCAGTTTTATAATGGCATGCTAATAGTTGGTTGGTACTGGAGCACAACTATCACGATGTGATTTCACAGAGATTCAATTCAGCGAGAAAATAGAGGTGTTTCTTTTTGCAGTCGAAGCTTTCGTTTTCAAAAGATAATTTATCCATTATGTTCTTTTTCAGTAAATTCCACCCAGTGGAAATAGCTTCAATAATTTTCGAAGGGATTTGGATGGGGAAAGTAATTCTGAGGATAATTTTCGGACGATTCTGTCTATCAGTCCAAAGATGTTTGGGTTAGGTTGATTTGCCATGATAAATTGCCTCTTAGTGTCAGGGGGACTAGCAGAGTAAATACATGGGGCTATGGGGATAGGAGCTGGGTGCAGCCTCGATGGGCCAAACCGTCCTTACGCACTGCAGGGATTCTATAATTTTACGATCCTTGATCAGACCCTCATGTTTTTGACAAGATTCTGTTGGTGACCAATTATACAGGCCCTGCACCTTCTCCCCATCTCTGTGTGGGTTTCCTCCGAGTGCTCTGATTTCCTCTCAGTCCAAAGATGTGCCGGTTAGGTGAACTGGCAATGCTAAATTGCCCTTAGTGTCAGGCTAGAGTAAGTACATGGAGCTATGAAGTTACAGTCTTGGTGAGATTATGGTCATTGCAAACTCGATGGGTCAAATGGCTTTCTCGTGCACTGTACAATTCTAGTTTACAAACTCACCTTCTCCCTGACTTCTCAAAGTGCTTGTGGCCTTTAAACTTCCCTGTCTTACATCATCTAGTGCCGTTTTTTTTAAAAAAAAGACACATCCCCCTCTTGTTTGATTCTATTGGATTCGACAGAAGGCCTCAGGAATCTGTTGCACGGTATTATACTCATGCAGCTCAAGTCAAAAGGTCAGAGAGAGGTCTGGCTGCAGTTTATTGTAAGTGAAAAGGTGCAGAGGGCAATCAGACTGTGACTGCCACTCCACACCAATGATCCAATGAAACAGATAAAGCATCTGAACTCCAGGAGGCAGAAGACTTGATTTTAAGATCGTAAGAAATAGGAACAGGAATAGGCTATTCAGTCCAATGAGCTTGCTCCACTTTACAATAAAGTCACGGCTGACCTGAAAGCTGGCTAACTCTGCTTTCTTCCATCTGCCTAACCCTCGTTCCCCTGTTCATCTGTCTCACTCAGTCCTGAATGTACTTGGTGACCCAGCCTCCACTCCTGTCTGGGGTAGATAATTCCAAACAATAATAATCTCAGAGATGAAATGCCTGCTTTTTCCACCCCTTCAAAGGCACACTGATGATTTTTAAAACGTAACTCCTCACTCTAGGTTATCCCTCGAGGGGGAAACATCCTTTTAGCATTGATCCTAAACCCTCCCATGATCTTAGATACCTCCAATGAGGTTAAGTCCAAGCTGTTCAGCATTCCTCACAGCATAATCTCCTTATCCGAGGCAGTGGCCGAGTTAACATTCTCTATTTCCAACGTAAGTATATCCCTCCTTACACAAGGAGACTAAAACTGTACACATTGCTCAAGGTGTGGTCTCAACAGTGCCCTGCACTGATGTCGCAAGATATCCCTGCTCTTGTGTTCAATTGCCCTTGCAATCAAGGCCATCATTCCATTTCCCTTCCTAATGACTTGCTGTATCTTTTTGTTAAATTTTATGCGCAAGATCACCCAGGTCACTCTGCACTGCAACATTCTGCCATCTCTGTTTAAATATTATTCCACTTTTCTCTTCTTCCCACCAAGATGGACGATCTCACATCTTCCCTTCATTGCGCTCCCTCTGCCAAATTTGTGCCCACTCACTTCACTGATCCACGTCTCTTTGTAAACTTTTTGCATCCTCCTCACAACTCTTCATTCTCTATGGAAAATGGGCAGGTTAAAGATGTATAATGAATGCATGATCTGTGATTGCACCACTTCTGCTGTGGGATAGGTTAAAACCTACCCTCGGGACTATTTATAGAAACCGGTACTATACTCTATAATTACACTAATAATTATAATTATATAATTATAAATACACTGTACTCCATAATTACTTAATTGGCTTTTTAAGTCATCCAAATTAAATATTTAAATAAATTCAATAATTGCCCTTCCTAATCAATCAAGGTAAGATCATGACGAGCAAGTGTTCACTTCCCTGCGCCAAGTAACACTGAATGATCGTAAGCCCAGACAGCTAGTATAAAATTGTGGACACAACTTTCTGATATTATTTCGACCCTCTCCCCTGAAAAAAATTGCACCAATCGTCATTCACCTTCATGTGGCACCACAGTTAGCATTGCTACCTCACAGCGCGAGGGACCCAGGTTCAATTCACAACTTGGGTTGCTTTCTGTGTGGAATTTGCATGTTTTCCCCCCAAGTCTGCAGAGGTTTCCTACTGATGCTGTGGTTTCCTCCCAGAGTCCAAAGAAGTGTGGGTTAGGTGGATTGGCCACTCTGAATTGCCCGTTAGTGTCAGGGGGAACTAGCTAGGGTAAATACATGGGGTTATGGCGATAGAGCCTGGGTAGGATTGTGGTCAGTGCAGACTTGATGGACCAAATAGCCTCCTTCTGTTCTGTAGGATTCAAGATTCCCCCTTTCCTTTGTGATGAGAAAAGTCTTATGATGGTTTAATGTCTGAACTATATGAGAGATTGTGGGTTTCAAACAAAGAGAAAATAATGTGATTTGCATATGTAGATTCAAATTAACAACAGATTAATTCTAGATGTTCACTGTACAAAATACAGACTGAAGATAAAGCAGCAGCCTGTGCAACACCCTAATGACAGTGCGATCCAATCATGTGACCAGCTCCTAAAGCAATTTGCAACTATTTAAATATATAACAAGTGGTTAAAAGTTTAACAGTTTGTAGTAAAGTGGTGCCTCATGAACACTGTTAAATTTTCTTCTTTGCTTAATAGTTGGTAGATTATTTTGTCATGTTTAAGAAAGAAGTTGAAGGATAAAACCAGAACAAACCTTTACTCAGTCTAACATTCATTTACAAATTGAGGCACTACAAATGTATGTTACCTTTCTCAACATGACACCACTGTTTCAGTAAGTGCTTCTTTTTATCTGCTGAAGTGAAATCTCAATTAATATCCTCTATCTGCATATAACTGAAATTGAGATATCATGACAATGAACTCTATGTCAAACAATATGTTGGATGAAATCCAAGATTCACCTCGAGCTCTCAAAGCTACTCAAGAAATTTGGTCGAGAACTAAGCAAAGATGAATAAATATTTTGAAATGGGTATTCTGTGAGTCTTGCAATGTTCTGCAATCTTGTATGAAGGCATTTTCTCCCTCAAAGATTCCTTACATAAACACGTCTTTTTTTTTATTTTGTATTATGCACTTCCATTATATCTGAGGTAAGAATCACATTGGCCCAAATTAATAAACATTGATATCATGAAGACTGCACAGACATTTTTGGTTTCACAAAGGATCCACCTTCTTGTGGACTGAAAGTACAATTGCATGGTTGAACACCTAACTTGCATGTTTGACACAGAATCATCATACTCAATCTAGAGACTATTCAAGTTAAGTCGTGGACCTTAGCACTGAGACCATAACCAGTGAAGCAACTCTCTCATCTGTAGCTGCCTTCAGAAATTCAGCCTGAGACACATCCATGTCTGATTCTTTATCTGGCCAGTTCAACAGACAGTATACTTCCTTCCTCATGAACTGCTTCACCGAGTAGCTCTAGCTGTGCTGCATATTCAGCTGGATGATCTGATCCGATTTAAACATTGCCAAATTAGCAGCTCGCAAAGGAAGTGTAAATCAGAGTGGGTGAATTCACAGAGTTATTGCAGCACAGAAGAGGGACATTAAGTCCATTGAATCTTGCTGGTTCTTCCTAGAACGATCCGGTCCACCCCATTCTCCATTCTTGTCCCAGAGCCCTGGAAGTTGTTTTCTCTCATGTACTTATCTAATTTCCTTTTAAAATTCTAATGTTAAATTCTGATTTTTAATTTGATGCAAAAATCAGTAAGGAATGGCAAACAAAGAGAGGGAAAGAAATAGACTGGATTTCCTCCTTTAAGACATTCCATAAAAACAAGCTCTTTTGACCTAACATTGAGGCTGCTGCCCTAACAAATCCCCTTGTGTCATATTTTGTTTCATAATGTTCCTCAGAGGGGCCTTAGGATGTTTCATTGCTTCACAGGTAATACATGTAGTGTTATAAATAAAGGCTTTTACTGTTTTAGGGAAAGAAGATTGAAGATTCCCTGTCATGCAGTCAGAGGCCATTCAGCCCATCGAGACTGCATTAACAACAATTCCATCCAGGCCCTATCCCCATATCCCCCTGTCACTACAAACAATTTAGCATGGTCAATAAACCTAACCTGCACATCTTTGTGTGTGGGAGGAAACCAGAATACCCAAAGGAAACCCTTGCCAACCTGGGGAGAATGTGCAAACTCCACATAGTCACCCGTGGCTGGAATTGAACCCGGGTCACTGGCGTTTTGAGGCAGCAGTGCTAACCACTGTGCCATCCAAAAATTGTTACCTTTTTAGAAAGTCAACAATAATTAAAATCTGAAACTATGAAAATTTATGCATGGACTAATTAATTTCTGGTGCCAGAGATGTTCATTGGAAGTAACTGACAGTAATTGTCACAAGAAGCATCTCTGACACATAATCCAGGCGTAATTAAATTTGCCAGGATTTTAACTGGTTCCAAAACACGCTATAGCATCACTTCAGACCAGCAAGTTCACTTAGTATCTATGCCACTCAAGCACCTGAGCTTCATATCACTCAACACAATTCAATGCATTGCAATCTGTCCTGGTCCCTCCACACGTATGCTGTAATTAAGAAATCTCTCCAGTCTCTCTCCTTTCTCGGAAGGCTAAGGAAATTCAGTATGTCCACTGTAGCTTTCATCAATATTTACAGATGCATCATAGAACGTACCCTTTTGGGATGTATCACAACTTGGCATGGTTTCTGCTCTGACCAGGAGCTGATGGCCTGTTGGTATTATTGCTAAACTATTAAGCCAGAAACTCAGTAAACGTCCTGGAGATCTGAGTTCAAATCCCATCATGGCAGCTGATGGTATTTGAATTCGATAAAAAATATCTGGAATTGAGAATCTACTGATGACCATGAAACCATTGTCAATTGTTGGAAAAATACATCGAGTTCACTAATGTCCTTTAGGAAAGAAAATCTACCATCCTTACCTGGCCTACATGTGATTCCACAGCCACAGCAATGTTCCTGAATCTCAGCTGCCCTTAGGCAACTCGGGATGGGCAATAAATGCTGGCCAGTCAGTGACACAGACGTCTCACAAATAAATAAAATAAAATGAACCAAGACTGCAAGAAACGACAAAGGGTTGTGAATGTAGCCCAGTCCATCGTGCAAACCAGCCTTCCATCCATTGACTCTGTTTACTCTTCCTTGCCTTGGAACAGCAGCCAACATAATCAAGCTCCACACACACCTCAGCTATACTCTCTTCAACCTTCTTCCATCGGGAAAAAGACACAAAAGTTTGAAATCACGAGCCAACGAGTTCTTGGAATAGCTTCTTCCCTGCTGCCATCAAACTTTTGATTGGATCTATCTGTACAAAGCTGATCTTTCTCGACATCCTATAAGTGAGTGTAACACTACATTCTACACCTTTCCTTTCCTTCTCCCCTATGTATTTTCTGAACAGTATGTTTTGTCTGAATGGTGCAGAACAAACAATACTTATCACTGTGTCCCAATAATAGAATCATAGAACCCCACAGTGCAGAAGCAGGCCCTTCGGCCCATTGAGTTGGCACCGAATACAATCCCACCCAGACCCTACCCCCATATCCCTACACATTGACCCACTAATCCCTCAAACCCACTCATCCCTAGACACTAAGGGGCAATTTCTTAGCATGGCCAATCAACCTAACCCGCACATCTTTTGACTGCAGGAAGAAACCGGAGCACCCAGAGGAAACCGACGGAGACACGGGAAGAATGTGCAAACACCACACAGACAGTGACCCGAGCCGGGAATCGAATCCAGGACTCTGGAGCTGCGGTGCAACATTGCTAACCACTATGCTACCGTGCCTCCTCGTGGGAAAATAATAAATCAAATTTAATGGGGAGGCAGACGGCAAGATATCATTTTCGCAAAGCTAATGGCAGAGAGGTGTATCTTGTCCGACAACTTTTGAATGTATGCATGCAATCCCCAGCTGTCATTGCCTGAAGCTGAGGCAGTGTCTGCGCGCTAATCGTGACAAGTGCCACTTAGCCTTTGTGCTATTGTGGCAGTAAATTATGGGACCATCATATCTTTTGACATTTTAAAAAGAAAAAATATTTTTGGGGAATAAAATCCACACTCATTTCTCTTCCCATAATCACCACGTCGAACTTGAACACTCTGCAAGAAGCAGCTGGAACAGCTTTCACATCCACAAGGTCAGCAGTTTTTGTCAGCTCCTTTCCAAATGCTGCTGCGTTAAATTCAGCGCTGATGCGGTATGTGTCTTGTTGTAAGTGAACATGTTATTATCATTGGAATAGCATTTTAACAGCATAAATAATGAAGTGGAGTACAGGTTCAAACGGGTGGCAAAATTACAAGCAGAATAGTGATGGGGACAATCAATAAGATCTCACTTTACAAATTTCATCTCCACGTCGAGACAATTTCACTCCCTGTCTGGCTACAAATTCATTTTATGACTTTCAATAAAGAATCCCATGGTTTTGATCTTATTTTATTCATGGAAAGATGTAATGTGTCGTTTAAAATTCATAGAAAGGCAATTTTTATAACCCAATTTGCTAACAAAGTTCTTGAGGCGTCCAATTACTTTCTCAATGATGGCGCTTCACTGAGAAGCTTGCAATAAATACCAGAAGTGTATCTATTTTACAATGGGAGTAAGGTTAATCAGAGTCATATTGATCTTCTAATAATATTTCTCCATCTACCCCCCACCATTTTATTTTGTCGTAGACATCAATGTTATTGCGTGTGGCAGACAAAAATGCAATTTATTTGATCAGCAGGACTTTCCAACGTGCACCAGTATAACCCTATTTTCAAACAGTAAAGGCATCTTGGATTCACAGGTAACTGCTTAGTAAGCCAAATGGCAAGAATTATGCTTGCTAATTTTGGAATAAGTCATCAAAATTTGCAACGACGTGGTCTCTCACACACACACACACACATCTCAATACTGCGCCAGAACTGGAAACTGCAGAAAGCTAAAGTTTTAAATGTTTGTTTATTCGTGTTAAGCTTACATTAACACTACAATTAAGTTACTGTAAAAATCCCCTAGTTGCCACACTCTGGCTCCTGTTTGGGTTACAGCGAGGTTAGAACTTAGCGAGGTTAAAATTTACACGGCCAGTCCATCTAACTAGCATGTCTTTTGGACTGTGGGAGGAAACTGGAGAACCTGAAGGAAATCCATGGAGACACAGGGAAAACATGCAGGCTCAAAAAGCAAAGAACTCCACACAAGCTGCAGAGTCAAACCCGGGTTCACGGCGCTGCGAGGCAGCATTTCTAACCACCGTGCTGTCCCGGCAGCATAAAAGCAACATGGTACTCAACGTATATACCAGAGGAAGTCATTCAGTCTCTCAAGCTTATTCTGTCGTTGAAAAAGAGCATGATTACTTTGAACCTTAACTCAGTTTAACACTGTTTAACTCAGTTTAATCTCCTAACCAGAAGCTCCCAGTCTCAGTTTTGGCATTTAAATTTAGCCTCTCAATCTTGTGAAAGAGTATGTTCCTGATTCCTACTGGCTTTTGTATATAGTCAAAATCACATTGTCCCCCATGAGCATTTTGCTACCCAGGTGAGGGATACGAAGTGGTGCAGCTACTGCAGGAGTGTATCACTGTCCTGTGGCAGAATGTTGGCAGGGATGCCACCTGCTCCAGAGGTGTTGCTGTTTTTCACTTGTTGAATACGCCTTTTCCAACATCATTTCAGACTCGGGAGGACCGAGATCGAGTTGGACGGGGCATTGATTCGTGGAACAGAATGTACTTCATGATGTTCGCTCTAGTGGACACACATGTCAAAGATGTGCAGGTTAAATTGATTGGCCATGACAAATTGGCCCTTAGTAACAGGGGAACTAACAGGGCAAACATATGGAGTTAAGGGGCTTGGGCCCAGGTGGGATTGTCATCAGTGCAGACTCAATGGACCCCTTGTGCCCTGTAGGGATTCTAGGCTGCCTAGGTCCATGTCCTTGATGAACTCCCCCATTATCTATTTTGATTCTCAGCGGCAATGGGCTTTTGAGTACTTAAGCTACAGCATCGAACGTTTCCACCCTTGCAGGGGTGGTCTCCCATCAGCAGGGAAGCAAAATTTCTCTGGATCTCTACATGGTCCAGGAGAATGAACAATAAAACATCACTGAACTTAGACACTAGCTGCTCAGCTGTTCTTCCAGGCATCTCAGCGTTGGTATCGAGTGGATGTTCAAGCATTTTTTAGAGATGATTTCTCGATATGACAGTAGAGTACATGATATTCAGCTCACCCTTCCATTCAATGGAAGATATTACAAAACTTCTGATTGCATTATTAGTGAGGCCATTAAGGTACTGCTGGATTTCCCCTCGACCTTCACAGAATGTTTTACTCCTCGTACTCGCCCCCCCCCCGCAATATAGGGCTTGGTTCCAGATGGGGCAATATCGCCATGGCCTTCATCGCACAGCAAATCCAGAATAAAGGCAAGGAACAACACCAGCATTGGCGTATGGCCTTTTATGACTCAAAGAAGCTGTTGCCTTGAAGACCTATGGAGTATCCTCCTCAGGCTTGCCAGCTTTAGAGGTTCGTCATCATTCTCTACCGACGTGAGCTGTGATTCTCACCAGTGGAAGCAACATGGATTTTGATCAAACAAGATTGCGTCATGCTACCAACCCTCTTCTCCATCTGAGAAAATGCTGCCTTTGACAAAGGGTCAGCTGGACTCGAAATGTCAGCTCTTTTCTCTGCTTACAGGTACTGCCAGACCTGCTGAGATTTTCCAGTATTTTCTCTTTTGGTTTCAGATTTCAGCATCTGCAGCAACTTGTTTTTATCTCTTCTCCATCTTCTGAGCTGCCCACAGATGTAGATACAATTGACAGAACAGGTAGGAAACAGTCCATCCTAGAACACCTTCAATGCAAAACTAAAATGTCTTCAGCTTCATTGATGTTCAGTATGCAAATGACTCCTCGCTCACTCAGAAACTGTGTGCCTCCTCATTGTCGAGCCTTCTCTGAAGCACACAGTAAAATTGACCCTTTTTGAAACTGGAGTATTTTGCAAACCCGCAGCACCACACCTCTCCCCCATTAAGATCAATTGGAGAATTCTTGCGAGCCTCTTCAGTGAAAGCAGGCAGATATAATAAAATTCATCGTCGTCTTCAATTCACCAGCTCAGCCGCCTTCTGGCTGCAGGAGGACCTCAAACTTAAAACTAAGATCATGGTCTATGAGTGAACCTTGCTCTTCTTTAAGTCATAGAGCGGCACCACTATCAATGCCTTTGCAAGATCCTTTAATTCTGGTGTGTGGCACAGTGGTTAGCACTGCTGCCTCACTGTGCCAGGAATCCAGGTTCGATTCCAGCCTCGGGTCGTTGTTTGTGCAGAGTTTGCACATTCTCCCAGTGTCTGCATGGGTTTCCTCCAAGTGCTCCAATTTCTTTCCACACTCCAAAGATGCTTGGGTTAGGTGAATTGGCCATGCTAATTTGCCCCTTAGTTTCAAGGGGATAGCAGTGTAAACATGTGGGGTTACAGGGATAGAGTCTGGGTAGGATTATTGTCATCGTGGGCTTGATGGGCCAAATGGTCTTCTTCTGTACTGTATGGATTCTATGATTCTAAGAAAGACAGTCCAATAATGCAGAACACGCATTGGGCTCATCTGCCATCTCAAAACCCATTGAACAGGCGGGGAAGAAAATCTCTACAAACTGCCCAAGATGATGATCTTTTGTATGAAGAAGTGCTTCCAGATGTTAGCCCTGAACAACTTCAGTTCTGTCAAAGAATCATCATCACTCGAAATGTTGGCTCTATTCTCTCTCCACAGATGTTGTCAGTTCAGAGAGATTCTCCAGCATTTTCTGTTTTTGTTGCAGATTCCAGCATAATCAGTATTTTGGTTTTGGCCTAAGTTTAATGTTAGACCCCCTTATTCTGGATTTTTACAACAGAAAATGATTTCTCTCTGTCCATCCTATCTGGTGGCAGTGTAGCACAGTAGTTAGCACTGCTGCCTCATTGTGCCAGGAACGTGGGTTCAATTGCCAGCTTGAGTCACTATCTCAATTATATTTTTCCCTTGTTTTGTGCATACCTGGGATTCTAATAATAGAAATATCTACTTACAATCATCTTTGATCCCCCATTTTGGAGCCTGCACATTGGGAATGAAGGGATACAAATGAATGGTCTAGTTGGACCAATGAGTGGCACAGGCTTGGAGAGCCAGTTTCCTGTGCTGTACTGTTGTTTGTTCTTGTTCCTTGTATCTGCATAGATTTCCTCCAGTTGCTCCAGTTTCCTCCCACATTCTGAAAGGCGTACTGCTTAGGTGCATTGACCTGAACAGATGCCAGAGTGTAGAGACGAGGGAATTTTCATAGTAACTTCATTGTAGTATTAATGTAAGCCTTACTTGTGACTAATAGATAAACTTTACTGTCACATTCCTTAATCATCAATGTAAGGAGTGTCCCAGGATGGAGTGTCACTAACACGATGAATTAGTTTCTCGGCAGCTGGAATCTAGTTACAGCTGCTAAAATCAGCCACAACACCCCAGGGCTGGAGAGGAAGGAAAGGCAAGAGTCAAAGTTTGTGCTTCTGATCATTATCTGCAGACCTGTGCTGGGAAATACAACTTTGATCAGAGATCCAGTCAAGATGGACGCTAATGTGGAGTCTGTTGCACTTGATGCTCTCTGGAGAAACTTGCATGTAAATGGCCACCATATAACTTTTTTTTTTATTCATTCATGGCATTGGTGTCTGTGGCTGGCCAGCATTTATTGCCCATTCTTATTTGCCCTTGAGAAGGTTGTGTGCAGCTGCATTCTTGAATTGCTGCAGTCCATGTTCTGTGGGTTAAGCCACAGGAGAGGCGATGGCCTAGTATTATCGGTAGACTATGAATCAGAAACCCAGATAATGTTCAGGGTTCCTTCGAAATCTGCCTTGGCAGATGATGGAATTTGAATTCAATAGAAAAAATCTGGTGTTAAGAATCAACAGATAACCATGTAACCATGATCAAATGTCAGAAAATCCCAAATGGTTCACCAACGTCCTTTAGGGAAGGAAATCTGCAGTCCTTAATTGGTTTGGCCTACATGTAATCCCAGAGCCACAGCAATGAAGTTGACTCTCAACTTGCCTTTGAAATGGCCGACCAAGCAACTCAGTTGTATCGTTCGCGACAAAGTCTCAAGTGGGAAGTTGACAACGGCCATGGGAACATATTCTAGTTTGAAATAACACATTCAGATTAAAAAAAGGTTGAAATTTGGGAAAAAGAAGTTGTAACCCTGACTCTAAAGGTATCGGAGCAAAATTAGGCCACTCCACCCTTCCAGTCTGTTCCACCATTTAATCATGGCTGATAAGTTTCTCAACCACATTCTGTTTCCCTATAACCTTTGATTGCATTACCAATCAAGAATCAATCTGTCTTAAATACACTCAATGACCTAGTCTTCACAACCCTTTGTGGCAAGGAATTCCACAGGCTCACCACCCTCTGGCTGAAGGAATTCCTCCTCATCTCAGTTCCAAAGGGTCACCCCTTACTCTGAGGCTTGGATGCTAGTCTTTCCCATTAATGGAAACATCTTCCTCATGACCGCTCTATCCAGGCCTTTCATTATTCTGTGAATTTCAATGAGATTCTGCCTTCATCCTTTGAAACTCCATCGAGTACAGATCCAAAGTCCACAAACATTCCTAATTTGTCAAATCTTTCACTCCTGGGATCATCCTCATGAACCTTGTGCTTTGAGATAAACTGAATTTTATTGCTTCAGAACAATTTCTAAAACGTTATATTGCCTTGTTCTTTCGATTACAACTTTACACATCTGATCCTTACCTGGAGTTCAGAAGGATGAGAATGGATCTTATTGAAACTTACACGATACCGTGAGGGCTGGACAGAGTGGACGCAGAGAGAATGTTTCCACTAGTAGGAAAACTAGAAGCAGAGGGCACAACCTCAATATAGAGGGACAATCTTTTAAAACAGAATTGAGGAGGAATTTCTTCTGCCAGACAGTGTTGAATATGCGGAACTCATTGCTGCAGAAGGCTGTGGAGATCAGGTCATTGAGTGTCTTTAAGACAGAGATAGATAGGTTCTTGATTAATAAGGGGATCAGGGGTTATGGGGAAAAAGCAGGAGAATGCAGATGAGAAAAATATCAGCCATGATGGAATGATGGGCTAAGTGGCCTAATTCTGCTCCTATGTCTTGTGGTCTTATCATTTTTGATTGATGTTTTGTCAATATATAGTTCCCCTGGAGCCATGATCTCGAGTCTAGATGAATTTTCGTCAGAAGAACGGTCATCATGACTCGAAACATTGGCTCTATTCTCTCCCCACAGATGCTGTCAGACCTGCTGAGATTTTCCAGCAGTTCCTATTTTTGTTTCAGATTCTAGCATCCACAGTATTTTGCTTTTATTCAGCTTTACACTGTCAATTTTCACCAGTCAGGGAGTGAGTACTGATTTTCCCATCAGTTGACACGATAATCTTTCCCTTGTAAATCTCTCATTATGTTTCTCGGGAAGAAACAACGTCTGTCTTTTTTTTTGCATCTGCTTTCAACCTGTCATAACCTTTGTCTCGAAATTCATTGCAGTTCTATTGAATGTGACACTGGAATCCATCAATTAATCTCAATAACATGCGCCTCTAAACTACTCACTCCAACAATAATTTTGACAAGTAGAAATCTCTTCCTTACAAGTTACAACCAATTCATTTTAGCCATTTAACTGATTATGAAATGGGGGATCAAAGATGATTGTCAGCAGGTATTTCTATTATTAGAACCACAAGTACACACAAAACAAGGGAGAAATATAATCATCCAAATTGGGAAATCTTTTACAGACAAATAGTTCCAGTCTCAAAAGAAACCTTGTTGTTAAACTTAGTAACGTATCAAAAGTTTAACAGCAGAGGCATTGTAAAGAAAAAGTTGGGATTATATTTGTAAAATTTGACACTATCAGATGACTCAAGGGCTGACTGAACCAAGCTGATTATTTTACAATACACAGAATTGCTCTCATGCAAAGGTTAAAGGCTAATATTGGAGTTTCCCTATCTCCCTAAGACACTGCTTCATGTTGTAGCCCAGTTCCATTGATACCACTGTTTCCATGTGAACCTTGCGTGTTGGATTCATCATCTGACAGGGGCAGTGCATGACCCTGTTATCACCCAACCTCCCCACAGAGATACCTTCCATTGCTACAGATGACTTGCCTTCCACTTTCTAGCACTGTAGCCAACTGCAACACTACTTCATACTCATTCATTTATCTGCTTTTTCTTCCAAAAGCAGTGAACAAAGCTGGGATCTTGCTACGCGATGCAACTTATTCATGAAAAGAGATGTCTCAATGTGTCTTCCATACTTTAAGGAACATAATCCCCTTGCTACTCAGTACTGCACGGGTCATAATCGGTCAGCAGTGCTGAAACTAAGCTGGATGATGTGACCCAGATTACTTCCTGGGACCATCCAATTATGGAAGGCATTTTAAAAACACAACTGTAGGAAATGCTGCTTCTGTCAATGTCACAGCTGTTATAATATTATAAATGGTGACATATTCACCATAAAAGGCATAAATTGAGTTAATGATGTACAAATGCATTCCCACAATGCACTAATTCTTATAAGGTTCCTTTCTGATCCATTCCTTATGTCTGTATGCATTAAAAATGCAATGACAGGTAAAAAAGAAATGCCTGCAATACAAAGTCTATGAAGTCAGAACAGATTTGTAAAAGACAATGGTCAGAGCACAGTTGGGACACAAAGCAATTTGGATTATCCTATTAGAGACAAAAAAACAAATATAACACAGCAAAGGTTTTTCCAGGTGAATCACAGTTAAGTAATTATAAATATGATGCAAAATTTGTGACACTTGCACAACTTTTATTGGAACAGAGAAACTTGCAGGAGATCCAATGACTTTTTTTTTGATTGCATGAAAAGAGCAAGACAATTGCTTCTGTTTGGGGTCATTGACAAAGGGTCAATAATTCATGTGTGCCAATAGGCAAGAAGGACATTTCCATGAATTTTCTTCACGCGTAAAGTTGCTGGAGCACAGACTGCTGACCACGTGGAATTGTTTTGGGAGAGACAATCGTCTTGGTTGCACAGGAGCCTGGGTTCCATTCCAGCCTTGAGTGACTGTTTGTTTGGCGTTTGCACATTTTCCCCATATCTGCATGGGTTTCCTGGGAGTGCCCTGCTTTCTTTCCACTGTCCAAAAATGTGCTGGATTGGTCTTGCTAAATTGCCCTTTAATGCCCAAAGATGTGTAGGTTAGACAGGGTTAGCCATTCTAACCTTGCAGGGAATGGAGGTGAGCGGCGATGGAGACGTAGGGAAAATACACTGTCAGAGAGTCAGTGCAGAGTTAATGGGACAAATGACTTCCTTTGCATTGTAAAAAATCTATGATTTTCAAGTTAAAATGTAAGTATGTATTTGAAGCCAATAAAAATGCAGAGTCAAAGGGAGCAAGTAAGGGATGACATTGTCGCTTTACTTACAAGCCTTATGGGCAGGATCTTCTGTCCCTGCCCGCCAGTCAGATCATCCCACACAGCTGAAGGTCTATGAATAAGTTATATTGCATAGAAAGATTCCGGCTTTGTTCCCAACTTTTAGAAGAGTGACCAGATAAATAAATCAGTAATAACTAGTGTTACAACTGGCTACAGTGCTAGGATATGAAGACAAGTAATCTGTCGCAATGGAAAGTGTCTGCTGTGGAGATTGGATAACAACAGGTCCATGCTCTATCCTAATTATAACTAACAAGGCAAGCAAAATGCCATAAATGTTGGCAGGACTGGAAGATCCATCCCGCTTGTGACAAATGATGAGCGACCTTTGCCTCCAGATAAAAACACACCACAGGAGGCAGGGAAAATGCACAGAATTCCCACAGCGCAAAAGGAGGTTATTTGGCCCATCGAATCTGTACCGACCATATTCCACCCAGGCCCACGTCCTCATAAACCTACATATTTAGTCTGCTACTCCCCCTGACATTAGGGTTGATTTAGCACGGCCAGTCAACCTAACCTGCACATCTTTGGAGTGTGCTAGGAAACCGGAGTACCTGGAGGAAACCCACGCAAACACGGGGAGAATGTGCAAACTCCTCACAGACAGTGACCCGAAACCAGAGTTGAACTCGAGTCCCTGACACTCTGAGGCAGCAGTGCTAATCACTGTGCTACCCTTTGTTTGGATAGTTTATAACCAGGAGCAGGTACAGATGCAAAGGCTCGTACGCTAACTCCCTGGACATTAAATCAGTCTTCATCATTTCTAAGCCTGATATATTGGGAATTTAGAGAGAACCATATCATTTGGCCCAAATGCTCTTCAGCTTTCTCCTCTTCTCCTTCATCTGACCCTATCAATTAGTTTCCGTTACTGATAACCTGTAGTTGTTTTGAGCCTATTGTTAGATAGGATGTTCTATCTCAGCCTTTGCCATATGTAGATTCCACTTGCGGACCACAGTTTGCTTTATGCACCACAACCCTTGTTTTGTAATGGGCTTAACTATTTCTCAAGTGATTTGGAACTTCCAAATTCTGTTTTCTTCAGACTTCGCTGGGAAACGAAGGGGTGAGCAAAAAACAGTATTCAGAATGAAAATAGCAGTCTGTTCTAAATTTCTAATTTTTCATGGTTAGTCCTATCTGGTAACTTGGTAAGGAAAACTAACAGGCACTTTATCTATTCTATAAAATTGAAGAACTGAACTGAGGGACAAAACTCATGCAGTTGAATACAAATGGAAAACAGAAAATCCTGGAGATGTTCAGCAGATCAAGTAACAACTGTAGAGAGAGAAATAAGGTCAATGTTACCCTCTTCCAATGACCTTTCACGGATCATTGCGGCCTCAACTATTCACAGTTATGTCAATAACTCGGACAAAGGGACCAGATGTTTGCTTGCAAATTTTGCTCATGACACACACTGAGACAGATGCATCATGGAAAGCATTCTGTCTGCTTATATCACTGCTCTGCCCAAGAGGTTAAGAAATTACAAAGGGTCATGAATGAGGCCCAGTCCACCACACAAATCAGCCTGATAGGCACATGGAGCACACCAGAATGATAAGAAGTGGGATAGCTTGATCTTGAGTTTGGACGTAGCTCGGCACAACATTGAAGGCCGAAGGGCCTGTACTGTGCTGTACTGTTCTATGTTTCTATTAGTCCATCTACACTTTCTATATCAGAAAAAAACCCACGGCCAAAAAGAGATTGAAGTATACCATGCAGCAACGACTAGGTGACACTGCACAGATTTTAAATGGCAGGAAGGAGAAATTTAATTCACAGTTAAATAGCTACAAGGTCCGTGCAACAGTTGATGATAAATCTTGACTAGGGGGCATGATAAATGGGTCAAATTTGGACTTTGGACAGCAAAGAAGGCAAATTCAAATGAGCAATGGGATGAGTAAGATTGAATGTGAAACAAAGGATTCACAATTATTTATCACCTTGATGTCCAAAGTGCTCTGTCAGTACTGCACTGGACTATCAGCCAAGATTTGGTGCTTAAATCTCTGGGTGGCACTTACACCCACAATCTCTTGGCTCAGAGCCAACCCTGAGCTGCGGCTGGCACCTGTTATTAATTCAATCGTAAAATGTACCAATTTTATCAATACAAAAAGATTTACGCAAAGTACTGTTAACACAAGAGTAGATTTCATGCTGCATTATTTACAGCAAAATTAGGCAGCTAATTGCCAAATTAAATGAATTTCACGGAAAACAGATACTGGCAAACAACACTCAGCAGCACAGCGCAGACCGTGTATTCATTTTGCAAGCCCTCCACACAAATTACTTTCCTCATTCACAAAAGAAGACACTTTTAGCTGCCAATTTGTCAGTATTACACCCAAGAATGCTGCATTCAGCTCACTGAATCCACATCATTTCAACTTGGCCATGCTCAATGCCCAATCGTACTTGGAATTATTTCTGCATGACAAGACGCTTACATTTCAAAAAGGCACAAATTCTTTATCATTAAGGCTGTATGATTTGCTTCAAATGTGCAATGTACCACAGAGAAGAAAGCATCAACTGCACAATGCAATTCACAGCAAAGTAACTGCATCCCACCAGGAGTCTGTTGTTGCAGACACTGACAAACTATAATTCATGCAGCTGCCAGTTTCTTCCATTCCCTTTTAACTGAAACCTAAAGGCATTTGTGAAATCCTTTACTGTAAAGCGATGAATGACCCCTTTCATACAGATATCAATGTATTTAAGGCTTCTGTGGTGGGCTTTGAATGAACAGATTTGCAAAATTGTCTATGTTCTGCTGCACCATAGTCATCACTATAATTTAGAGGGGAAGGGCCACATCCCACTCTGCGGTAAATGTGGGGTGGCATGGTGACAGTGGTTAGCACTGCAGCATTACAGCACTAGGCACTCGGCTTCAACTCCCTGTTTGGGTCACTATCTATGCAGAGTGTGCATGTTCCCGTTGTATTCGTATAGGTTTACTCCAGGTGCTCCAGTTTCCTTCCACAGTGCTGGTTAGGTGCATTGGCTAAATTCTCCTTTACTGTCCGCAAACAGGTGCTGGAGTGTGGCTACTAGGGGATTTTCACAGCAACTTCATTGCCGTGTTAATGTAAGCTTATTTGTAACATGAATAAATAAACTTCAAACTTTAATTTCCTTTCCATCATTTGGAAAGTTTATTGCTGGACGTCTGTTGCTGTCACAGGGTGTGTACCAGCAATGGAACTGCAGTGGAAGAGTTGCACATTAGATCAACTTTTGTCGAGGAAAGGAAGAAAAGGAGGATTTGTATTTGTATAATAGTTACAATAAAATGAAGTGCCCCAAAAGACATAACAGTTAATTTAGCATTTTTGAAGCGTCCATTACGGCACGCACATTGCACGTAGGATAACTCCACAAATTGTATATGAAATAAATAACCAAATATATAATGGATTTTGCATGAATAATAAATGGTGGCCATACATCTCCCCTGCTCTGCCTTAAATAGTGACATAGGATTTAACCCAGTTGAGAATGGAGTGTAACTATCATGATGTAACATTGGTTTACTTTCTGTACAAGATAAAGCAGCAATCGCTCATAAGGAACTGCTAATCACATTGTGGATTATTTATTATAATGATCCCAGTTGAGGTTACAACTGGACAAATTATATTCCGGAGGGGAGATTGGCTTGATAGATCCTAATCTTTTTTCAAAAAGTTGAAGAAAGTGATTAAACACATTTATAGGAGTCTGCTGGATATCCTTTTAACACAAAGCATAAAACAGGAAAAAATTGACTATATTACATCAGACAAAAAGGTCAGAAAGATCATACACACATATAAAGATAGAAATTAGAAACAGGAATAGGCCACTCAGCCCCTCAAGAAATTAGAAACAGGAATAGGCCACTCAGCCCCTCAAGCCTGCTCTGTCATTCAATAAGATCATGGCTGATCTGATTGCAACCTCAACCACCAAACCACCCCCCCCCCCCCCCCCCCTCACCAAACCTTTCCAGCCTACCTTGATAATATTGTTAATCAAGAATTTACATAGATACATAGAACATTACAGCGCAGAACAGGCCCTTTGGCCTTCGATGTTGCGCCGACCAATTAACAAAAAGCAATGACCCTCTAACCTAAACCATTCCTTTTTCATCCATAAACTTATCTACTAACCTCTTAAACGCCACCAAACTTGGCGCATCTACAACTGCAGCAGGCAGGGCATTCCATACCCTTACCACCCTCTGGGTAAAGAACCTACTCTGACATCTGTCCTATAACTACCACCCCTTAATTTAAAGCTATGTCCCCTCGTGCTAGCTTTCTCCATCCTAGGAAAAAGGCTATCACTGTCCACCCTATCTAAACCTCTAATCATCTTATATGTTTCAATAAGGTCCCCTCTTAGCCGCCTCCTTTCTAACGAAAACAACCTCAAATCCCTCAGCCTCTCTTCATAAGACCTGCCCTCCATACCAGGCAACATCCTGGTAAACCTCCTCTGTACCCTCTCCAATGCCTCCACATCTTTCTTATAATGTGGGGACCAGAACTGCACACAATACTCCAAGTGCGGCCGCACTAGAGTTTTGTACAGTTGCAACATGACGTTGCGGCTCCGAAATTCAATCCCCTTACCAATAACAGCTAAGACTCCGTATGCCTTCTTAACAACCTTATTTTTGATTGCCAACTTTCAGGGATCTATGCACATATACACCTAGATCCCTCTGTTCTTCAACACTATTAAGAGTCCTATCATTAGCCCTATACTCCATACATTTGTTATTCCTGCCAAAGTGAATTACCTCACACTTTTACCTCACAATTTCTCCAACTCGGTCTTAAAAGTAGTCAAAAGCTTCACTTCCACTTTGGAAGAGTGTTCCAAAGACTTACAACCCTTTGAGAGAAGGAATTCATCCTCACTTTACCATTGCGTCACGCCAGTTTTCGGGTGCAAAAACGTGGTAAAGTTAGGTGTGAAGACATTAACGCGATCCGCACCCGTGTCAACGCAGATTGCCACTACACCGAAACCTGAGAATAGTGGTGATTCGATTCATACCCAAAATGGGAACAACAGCATTTGAAATGTATTTGCATACATTTAAATCGAATTAATGAACTGCCCGCCCAACTTTATCAGCACTTCCCCCTTTACTGCTGCGTTCGCTGATCCGGAATTGCGCCAAAATGGACCTGCTAAATAAAAGTCTGAATTGGGCGCTCCAGCTGCTGAACCGCGAGTAGAGAGCTTCCAACAGTTCCCTCACCCAGATCGGGGATGGTGGTGGGGGTAGCAGAGAGGCAGGTCAGATCATTCTCTGTTTGGGGAAGGGGGATGAGAGACCAAATTGTTGTCTGGGTGTTTGGGTTGGGGTGGGGGAGGGTGTTGTGTGGGGATGAGGAGGCAGGTCAAATGTATCTCTGGTGGGAGAGGAGGAGGACAGATTGTTGTCTGGTAGGGAGGGGGGGGGAAGAGGAGGCACTCAAATGTTTCTGGATGGGGAGGGTGGGGGTGTAGAGTGAGGACAGACCATTCTCTGGAGGGGGTGGAGGGCAAATGAGTTACACCAGATAGTTGTCTGGGAGAGGGGGGGGGGGGGGGGAATGTGAGTGGGGCTGGACTATTCTCTCGTGGGGAGGGAGTAAGGCCAGATTGTCGTCAGGAGTGGAGGGAGAGAGGATGCCCAATCGCTCACTGGTGGGGGAGAGTGGTGGGCAGATGGATCTCCAGTGGGGGTGGTCAGATGGATTCTGGTGGAGGGACCAGGGGCAGGCGAGTCCGCTGCCACTCTGCGGATGATTGGGGGGGAGGGAGATGGGGCGGGGTGCGATCGGTCTGGGTAGTGGGAGGTGGATAAGGGGGACAGTAACGCGAGTGGGTAGTAGGGGGAGGATAAGGGGGACAGTGATGTGAGTGAGTAGTGGGGGACAGATACGGGGGACAGTGATGTGTGTGGGGAGCAGGCTGGTGGATAAGGGGGATAGTGATGTGTGTGGATAGTGGGGGTGTTGATAAGGGGACAGTGATGAGTCCATCGCTCCATCTTTTCGCTCTCTGGCTGCTTTCTCCACTTTCTGCAGCTCAGGAATGAATTGGCACGGGCACGCTTTTTCAAATTTTTTTCCAACTGCACATGCGTAGTTTAGAGCTTGGATCGTTCCTGCCATGCTAACCCCCGCCCACAGTGCAAATGGAACTGGAAAGGTTTTTCAGATTGAGTGCATATGGGGGCACCTGAAAGTAGATTTCTAAATTGGATTTGCATTACGCCCAGATTCAGCACTCAGAATGAAAAAGATAAATCAATGTACTGTACATCAGAAGGAAACAAGAAGGTGCAGAATGTAGTGTTACAGTCGTAGCTAGGATGTGGAGGAAAATCAACTTAATGCAAGGTAGGTCCATTCAAAAGTCTGATGGCAGCAGTGAGAAGCTGTTCTTGAGTCAGATGGAACATGTCCTCAGACTTTTTAAAATCTTTTTCCCAATGGAAGTAGCTGGAAAAAATATGCCCAGGGTACGGGGGGGGGGGGGGGGGGGGGGATCCTTGATTATGTTGGCAGCTTTTCTGAGGCAGCGGGAAGTGTAAACAGTTAATGGATGAGAGACTGGTTTGAGTGATGGACTGGTCTTCGTTCATGACCTTTTGTAGTTTCTCGTAGTCAGGAACCATCATAAGCTTTGATACAGTTGGAAAGAATACTTTCTCTGCTGCATCTGTAAAAGTTGGTGAGAGTTGTATTGGACATGTCAAATTTCTTTAGTATCCTGAGAAAGTAGAGACATTGAAGGCCTTTCTTAACAATAGCATCCACGTGCAGACCAGGACAAGTTGTTCGTAATCTGAGAAACTTGAAGCATTCGACGATTTCTACTTCATCCCCATTGATGTAGACAGAGGCATGTCCTCCACTATGCTTACTGAAGTCAATGACTATCTCCTTCATTTTGTTGATATTGAGGGAGAGATTATTTTCATTGTGCCAGTTCACCAACTTCTCTTTTTCCTGTACTCCGTCTTATCATTGTTTGAGATCCAACCCATAATGGTGACATTATCAACAAACTTAAAAATCAAGTTGAAGATGAATTTGGCCACACAGACAGAATGTACAAGAAGTATCGTAAGAGACTAAGGACACAACCTTGTAGAGCACCGGTATTGAGGATGATCATGGAGGTGTTGTTGTTGTTGCCTCTCTTTATGACGGCGGCTTATGAGTTAGGAAGTCTGGGATCCAGTCACAGAGGAAGGAGCCAAGATCCACACCATGAAATTTGGGAATGAGCTGTGTAGGAGTAATGGTGTTAAAGGTTGAGATATAGTCTATGAATAGGACAATGAATAGGAACTGCAATGCTGTTTCGTAGGTTCATCCTCTCCCTTCCAACTTTGCAGCATTGACATTTTGTGGCCATAACATTCATTCATCAATGCGAGTGGCAATGGTCTAGTGGTATTATCGTAGAACTATTAATCCAGAAACTCAGCTAATGTTCTGGGGATGGTGGAATTTGAACTCAATAAAAAAAACAGATGGAATTAACAATCTACTCATGACCATGAAACTATTGTCGATTGTCGGAAAAATCCATCTGGTTCACCAGGGGAAGGAAATCTGCTGTCCTTATCTGGTCTGGCCTACATTGGACTCCAGATCCACATAAATGTGGTTGACTCTCAACTGCTCTCGGGCAACCAAGAATGGGCAACAAATGCTAGCCAGCCAGTGATGCCCTTGCCACATGAATGAATTTTAAAAAAAGTCCTTTTAAAAACTGTGGAACTCCTTTCCTTCTGGCTGCAGTCCACAAATTTTAAAAACTGAAGCTTTACATTCTTCCACTACCTCATTTATCTCACCTTACTCTGTGTTAGCATTGACACAATTGCAGATTGAGGGACTTGGCTCTTCTTCCAGCTTTCTTTAAATGAAGGACGTCACCACATATTTTGCAGCCCAACTCTTGATAAATTGGGACAGGGTGAGAACAGAGGGCAAAGGTCAATGTTATATAAATATTACTAATTGTGCATTTGCTCTCTCTTCAGTTGCTCAGCTAAAAACATTGCACATTTGAAATTATTCTCATTCATAATGTAACATTTCCTTTTCAGCTGAACGGCCTCGACTCTGGCTAAATCACCTAAATATCTCAAATTATGGAGCACTTAAGCTTTTCCAAATAACTTATTAGTATTGAGTTTTGCATTTTTCCCAAGATGTGTTTCCAGTTTAAATATCCCTTTCCGCTGAAATCATCTTGCAATATGAAAGCACCAAATCCACTTTTTATTGTGTGAGCACCTGCTGTTTGGCCTCACTAAGAAGAGTATTACCACCTTCTTGCAAAAGAAAACTGCATTATTTAGCAGTTAGTGTTGTACTGATATCTGACTGGCACTGCAATTAAATGAATAAACTACTTTTCAAATCTAGAGATGATCATAGCTCCCAGTTGTGGCTAAGTGACGCTTTACAAATAACCCCTTGGAAACTTGTGGTCAAACTCACGCTTTCTCTGTGATCCAGGGCAGATGACAACGCTCTACTTTCTCATGAGGGAAAGGAAACTTGACATGTCCATTGTGGCTCTCACTAATTTTTACAGATGCCCCATAGAAAGCATCCTTTCCCGTTGTATCGCATCTTGAGATGGCTTCTGCTGTCAGCAAGACTGCAAGAAACTACAAAGGATTGTGAACATGGCACAGTCCATCAGTCAAACTAGCCTCCCATCCATTGACTCTGTCTAACATCCTGTAGCATCTGAAAAGCAGCTAGCATAATCAAAGACCCCATGCACCCTGGACATTCTCTCCTTCTGTCCGGAAAAAGAAACAAAAGTCTGAGATCATGTACCAACGAAATTAAGAACTGCATCTTCCCTGCTGTCATCTGACTTTTGAATGGACATACCATATATTAAGCTGATCTTTTTGTACATTCTATGATGATAACATTATATTCTGCACCCTCTCCCTTCCTTTTGCTCTGTGCAAAACATACCTTTGCACGGTATGTTTTGTCTGTATAGCGTGCTGAGCCCCATATCTCAATACATGTGGCAATAATAAATTAATTCAAAGCAAACGAGTTGCCCATTCTTCTTTCAGCATCTCAGGTGGGATTCTCTGGCTGCGTGCAGCCCAAGACACGAAATTTCTCATCAGACCTTTAAATGTTCCACCGAATTTTCTGCCTTGCTTGCTACAATTCCTAGTAATGTGTCAGCCTGAGAAAAGATGCTGTCCCAGCATATGAGGAGTTTGAATCAGCTTTACTTGTTATATTTTAATGTGCTAAATTATACCCCACTGTGCAAAACACATCCTTATCTGAGAATTCAAAGCCTGGGGCAAATTGAATTACACCCTCCCAGTTCACCTCGCAGCAGTGAATTATATTCCATCCAAGTTTCTGACAGGCGAAAGCTTCCAGGAATATAAAGTATCCTCTACCCCCGGCAAACCAAGCTGCAACTTGCACCTGCAACAAACGCTTGCCCTTGGAGTATCTTCCTCAAGTTGGGAGGTCGGAAAGAAGAGTTCTGTCATTTAATGAGTCTGGGTCATCTTGACTGCACAATAGGCTGGGCGTTCCTGATGGAATGCTTCCTAAGTAGCTTTCAGCTTGGGCTCCATGCCCACACACACACCTACCAATCAAATCACAATTTAATAAGCAACCTTCACCAAAACAAAACAGTTCTTGCTAAACCATCCATCACCATTGAAATGCCACCTTATCAAGCCAATTCATTTTGCCTTTAAAAGCAACGGCTGAGTTAGCTACATCAAAGCAAAACAGGATAGTATTTTCATATTGCACCTGGGAAATTATATCATTAATTTCAGTGTGGTGATCGGAGAGACGGACTGTTATGGACACAGAGTGCTTTAGGAACCCTTCCAACCAAAACTGAATAGATGACATTGCAAAAAGCAAATTCCTTTTGCACAGTTATAAAATGGTTTAATTTCAGGGGTTTTGCTTTGGATAAGGGATAAAATGGCCCAGCTCGCTCTGCTGGTCAGTCACCTCGTTGTAATTGGTGCTCAAAAATGCCAACTAATCCACTTGTGTGAGAAATACATCCCATCAGCGCATGGAGAATGTAGCCAGCAACACACACAAGACAGTTATGTTTTTAGAAAAAGAAATAATGATTTATACATCCTACAAAGTCCCATAACAGCTGATTCCCTGCAGTTCCTGCATTGTGAATTATGGTTTAATGTTTGCTTTACACTACAGTCTATAGAAAGAAAAAGGATCAAGTCTTCCTGGCTTTTTTTGAAATTTGGATTCATCCAAATTCGGACCAGTAACTTGCACAGAATTCCTTTGTGTGCGACTTTTGTGGAGCCAATAACCTACCCGAAACAAAGTGATCCAAACTTCTTAAAACAACAGATATCAGACAAAATCATTATGCTACACACTCTAATTAGAAGAGTTAAATAATAAGGCACTTATCTAGAAGTTAACTCAAATCATAAAATACTGTCTGATTTATGTCATATTTATCTCAAGGTCCAAAATCTCAGATTTTGTGGGAATTATCCAGGCTCCTTCGTTCCAATAGCAAATTTTGATTGCTCACAGAATCAGGCATCAGCGCAAAAAAAGGTTTTGCACAGAGCACCAAACATGTCACGATGCTCCTAGACCGACTTCCCATCCCCACAGCCTCAAGTGGGTTTGCACGACTTGAAAACTAAGCAACAAGTCTGTAGAAATCAGAATTCCCTACAGTGCAGAAGGAGGCCATTCAGCCCGTCAAGTCTACATTAACCTCAATCACACCCAGAGCCTCTCCTCATAACCTCATCCATTTACCTAACTAGACCCCTGACACTAAGGGGCAATTTAGCATGGTCAATCCACCTAACCCGCACATTTATGGACCTGTGGAATGAAGCCAGAGCACCAGGAGGAAGCCCACGCAGACATGGGGAGAATGTCTGTGTAGAGTTTGCACAGTCACCCAAGCCTGGAATTAAACCTGGTTCCCTGGTGCTGCGAGGCAGCAGTGCGAACCACTGTGCCACCCAAAACGCGCAAAGCTCTTCATAACCAATTTCGCAAATTTGCTGCTCCCGTTATTTATCCACGTTCCCATTAGGATTGCGCTGGGCAGGCTTTCGTATGGGTCCTCGCAAATGACAGCTGAGGAAGCACCACCAACCCTTCAGCGATGAGACGTATCCTCCTCACCACACCAGGTACGAGGGTTATTTGGACTGATCCATCTGGTCAGCACCTCTCGTCCTTCAGACCCCCACATTTACCGCCCTCCTCTTGCCAACCCCCACACAGCCCTCCTCCCTCTTCAGATACCCCACTCAGCTCCCTACAGCCCACATACCTTGGCAGTGCTGACAGTGCACAGCATCCAATACCTTGGCATCAACACCCTGGTGGTGTCTTGAGATCTGAGGGGACTCAAGGAGGTAGATCAGATGGCCATTTTCCTCTCAAATGATGCCAAGCTGCAAAGGACGGGTCCTTCAAAGATACTGGAAGTGGGATTGGTTTGGGCTGGGGCGCAAGGGGATGGCTTCGTGACTCTCTGCCATGATGGGGATGTCGCGGTTGGACCCTGGCAGGAATCTAAATCAGCACAGCACTCTCTGTCAGAAGCAGCAAGTGTGAGCAGACCCCCTTGAATGCCACTGACAGAACGGAGATGACAATTTCAGCTTGTTTGGAGTTGGGGGGAAGTGGTGGGAGTGTTCCAGTCTGCACAGCTGTGGACTCAGACACAATAGGGGCACGCACCTTTGAACGGAAGTTGCTGAAGCTTCCCTGCAAGCTGAAATAATTGAAAACCTTTCCATTGCACTCAATTTCCATTTGATCTCGAACAAACGGGGTGGCAAGTGGAGTTTAAAATGATCTGGCCACTTCAAAATTTGCGCAGTCGACAGGCAGGAATGAAGATATCGATCACAAGGCTTCCTGAAATCACTGTGCCAGGGCTGACCTTCAAGTCTGACCTTCAAGTCTGTCAGGGCAGAGAAGGGGCAATCCAGCCACAACACCCAAATCACAGAATTATGAATTCTACGGCACGGAGACAGATCCTTTGGCCCAAAGTGGTCCATGCCAGCCAAAATGCCCAGTTAAGCTAATCACATGTGCCTGCATTTGGCTCAAATGGAGGCAAATAGCCCTCTAAACCTTTCCTATCCATGCATCTCCCCAAACACTTTTTAAATGTTGTCAATGGCCTTCCTCTGGCAGCTCATTCCAAATATGTACATTCTCTGTGTAAAAAAAAGTTGCTCTTCAGGTTCTCATTAATTCTTTCCCCGCAACTTAAATCTACACCGTCCAGTTCCCGATTCTCCAAACTCTGAGAAAAAAAGAGAGTGCATTCACCTTGTCCATGCCTCTCATGATCTTGTACACCTGAATAAGATCATCCCTCATCTCCTACACTCCGAAAAATCCTAGCCTGTCAAATCTCTCCCTATAACTCAGTCCCTTGAGTCTTGGCAATATCCTTGTAAATCTCTTCAGCACTCTCTCCAGTTCAATGACATTTTTCCTATAGCAAGACGACCAAAACTGAACACAATACTCCAAGTGTGGCCTCAGCAAAGTCCTGAGTAACTGCAGCATAACTTCCAAACTTCTGTACTCAATGCGTTGACTGGCAGTTGCAGAGGGGCAAATGTCCACTGGATCTACCCCCTTAAGCTGCCACCAGACCCAAAGGAGCAGATCTATGTGTCAATGCCAGAGTACCAGGGGGCAATGCACTGTTGGTACTGCCAACATGTGTGTCTTAAAGGGAGAAAGTGTGTGTCTTGAAGGGAAGGAAGGCCTTGGAGTAAGGGGGGGATGGTGCTGAACAGGTAGTCTGAGAAGGAGGGGAGCTAAGTTGGCAGGATGGGGTCAGGTCAGCATCATAGCTGTGTGGTGTGGCAGGGAAGGGGGTATTAACCTTTATAGAACATAGAACATTACAGCGCAGAACAGGCCCTTCGGCCTTCGATGTTGCGCCGACCAATTACGAAAAAGCAATGACCCTCCAAACTAAACCATTCCCTTTTCGTCCATAAACTTATCTACTAACCCCTTAAATGCCACCAAACTTGGCGCATCTACAACTGCCGCAGGCAGGGCATTTCATACCCTTACCACCGTCTGGGTAAAGAACCTACCTCTGTCATCCATCCTATAACTACCACCCCTTAATTTAAAGCTACGTGCCCTCGTGCTTGCTTTCTCCATCCTAGGATAAAGGCTATCACTGTCCACCCTATCTAAACCTCCAATCATCTTGTATGTTTCAATAAGGTCTCCTCTTAGCCACCTTCTTTCTAACGAAAACAACTTCAAATCCCTCAGGCTCTCCTCATAAGACCTGCCCTCCGTACCTGGCAATATCCTGGTAAACCTCCTCTGTACCCTCTCCAATGCCTCCACATCTTTCTTATAATACGGGGACCAGAACGGCACACCTGCACTAGAGTTTGGTACAGTTGCAACATTTGTTTATGGGTGGGAGGGGAGGATTTCCCTCTTTAGCGAAGAGTGCACTTCCCTGGTCAGTATGGGGGGGGGGGGGGGGGGGGCACCATTTATTTTTTTTTGTTAGGGGTCAGAGAGTGGTATTCTCCAAGTGCAAAGATCAAGTCACCATGTAAAAATATCAGCCCTGTGTTGGGACAGCAAAGCTGGCTGGTGGGTTATCCGATATGAACAAATTAGCATCCCACCTGATAGGTACCATTAATGCCAAGGGGAAACCCTTTAGGTTTCCCACTGGTGTGGGCAATTAGTTCCAGTTTGAGATATTTGCCGCCTATATTTTTTAGCCAAAATGTAGGGGCTGCATTTATACACCAGTAATATTTTCCAGGTAATTGATATTGTGTTATTGCTAAGTTATTAGCTTGGTGAATCTTCCTGCCAGCACCCCAAAAATAGTGCAGAAAAAGCCAACAGGCATTTTTTGAACCACTCATGAATAGATGAGGAACTGAACAGTCATTTTTGTTCGTGCTGAATTGAACAATTCTATCAATGAGTAGGGTTGCCCAAGGACCAGTTCGATTTCAGCGGTGTGTGGTGGATGGTAAGTATAAAGAATTCAGATCTTTTCACTGCAAGTCAAGGGTTGACTAATACACACGATGCATGAAAAATGATTTTTTTTTGGTCAAAGTTGAGGGTCAAGTTATATTTGAGATCAACCATTGATCAGGTATATACAGCAGATCTGGAAAGAATGTGAAAGCTGTCTAACCTTGTCCTCATGTAATGTTCTGAAAGTAAATATTTTAAATGCAATACTTCTGTTGAGTTAAATTCAGCTGCTTGCCTTAACAACGAGTTTGCAGCTTGAACCAGACTGACTGCCCTTGTAAATTGGGTAGTGCCCTCTCCGCTGGTTGTTCAAGATTGACACTCCAATGCAGTACTGAGGAATCACTGTATTGTCAGAGGTGCTGGCCAGAACTCGACCACCCCACCCGCCTCGGAATCAGAACCAGAACCAAGTGAGGCTATAAATTCCAACCCATTGTCTTTCAAATCATATCTTAAACAGAAGCTATTTTCAGCCTTTATAGGAAAGGGTATAGAGTACAAGAGCTGGCCTTTAACGTTGCAGTCGTGTAGAACGTTGGTTAGACCTCATCTGGAATACTGCGTCCAGTTCTGATCGCCTTACTACCGGAAAGATGTGGAGGCTCTGCAAAGAGCGCGAGGGAGGTTTACGAGGATGCCGCTTGGTATGGAAGGTCTGAGTTACGAGGAAAGGTTAGGCAAATTGGGGCCGTTTTCTTTAGAAAGACGTAGACTGAGAGGAGATCTAATAGAGGTGTACAAGATTATGAGGGGTATAGATCGAGTAAACAGGGTTAAGATTTTTCCTAAGATGGACTCAAATAGCACAAGGGGTCACGAGCTTAGGGTGAGGGGGGTAAAGTATAATTTAGATGCTAGAGGGAGTTTTTTCACACAGAGGGTGGTGAGGGTATGGAATGCACTGCCAAGTAAGGTGGTGGAGGCAGGCACTCCAGAGTTATTTAACAGATACTTAGATGGGCACATGAACAGAATGGGGATGGAGGGATATAGAAAACTGATTTAAAATAGGGATCATGAGCCTTGGGAGTTCCCTGGGAAGTGTGTAAATTGTGAATGATATTGATGTATTTCTGTTTTAACCTACAGGAACTTTGGGTCCGCCTTGTTGTCTAATAAGGGGCATACATGCGATGGGTCGTGAGAGGTCTGCTCTTGGATTTTGAGAGAGTATCCTAATGCTTCACGTCGTGAGTGTACGCTTGACCTGGCCCATTTGATGGGCAACACAACAGCTCAGTGACTATCGCTGTGCTGTGCAGATACATGGATTTGGCCTGTGTCTGTGGGAGTTTGTGCATTCTCCCTGTGCTTGCGTGGGTTTTCTCCGGGTGCTCCGGTTTCCTCCCACATCCCAAAGATGTGCTCTTAGGCTAATTGGCAAAACAAATTCTCCTTACATTGTCTCACAAATTTGGTTTCAATGCAGATTTCTAAAAGCGTAGACAAGAATCATGGTTAGAAGTGGGAACATGGAGGTGGCGGTGTGGGCTTGTTGGGCCGAAGGGCCTGTTTCTGTCATGTTTTGTTCTTTGTGTAGATCCTTTGGCACTACGTTGAAGAGGTACAGAAATTTGTCCTTGGAAAAGTATTCATAATATTTGATGATAATATAAGACCATAAAATGCTAGAGCAGAAATAGTCCATTCAGCCCAATCTACTCTGCAATTCAATAGGATCATGATGATCTGATATGATAATCCTCAACTCCACTTTCTCACCTTAACCCTATAACCCTTAATTCTCTTGCAAATTAAAAATCTGCCTCAGCCTTGAATGTTATTCGACAAAATCTTTACGGTATAGAATTCTACAGATTCACTGTCCTGAGAGAAGAAATTTCTCCTCATCTCTATCTTAAATGGATGACCTCATTCTGGGATCATGTCCTTTGATCCTAGACTCACACAAAAGGTAACAACCTCTTATCATTACCCTGTCAAGCCTATTGAGATTCTTCTACGTCTGAATAAGGTCGCCTCTCGTTCTTCTAAACTCCAATGAGTACAGGCCCAATCTATTCAACCATTCCTTCAGTTGAATGGTTCCACAAAGCTGCTTTACCGTGTTTTTCTGTCCGCAAGTCTTTCTTTCACATTACTCAAAATAAATTCCTTATCAGCTTGACTCAATGGATGGGGTTTTTCAGCCACATGCCCCCCAGACCATAAAAGTCCTGTCCATGGTTAACAGACTTTTGAATTGTCTGCCAACATTGTCGTCCCACCCGCGACCATTCCCATGGGAGGCAGGGCCAGAAAATCTACACCAATATACTATCAAACACAATCAAGAGATGTGAGACAAAGCCAGCAGTGATGTTTGATGAACATGTTTGTCTTAGTTTGCAGTTCACCATGATTACTTTTCAGAGCAACATGAAGAAGAGGAATACACACCAAGCTACCAAAATAGCATCTCTTAGTTACATATCAGTGAATCCTATGATGAAAGCATTAGTCTCAACTAATGCATCTGCTCATGACACCTGCAGTTTGCTAATTCGGAGAATTTACTCAACGTTTTTGCTTAGTTAGGTAAGTCCATTCAAAAGTCTGATGGCAGCAGTAAAGAAGTTGTTCTTGAGTTGGTTGGTATTCAACCTAAAACTTTTGTATCTTTCTCCTGACAGGTGGAAGAAAGAATGTCCGGGATGCGTGGGGTCCCTAATTATGCTGGCTGCTTTCCCGAGACAGCGGGAAGTGTAGACTGTCTGTGTTGGGGGATGAATATTTTCCAAGACACTGGGGTGAACTCCCCTGTCCTATCCCAGTGTTGTGCTTTTACATCCAAATTAGCCAGCAGGCAGGGACTCTGAACATCTCATCCGAAAAACGGTTAACATTTCAGCAACAACAATCGATAATCATTTTAAGATAGCTGATGTATCATCTTGTATTTCGCAGATGGGATCACTGGTGTGCGCTAAGTCGTGGAAGAGGGGAGTTACATGAACATACCCGAGTATCTTTAAGGTTTGAATGAACAGAAGGAAAGACATTTGAGCTCTACCCTACCTGAGTTTCCTCAACGCACTGGGCCCTGGTGATCCTTCAGGCCCAAAAGTAAATCAGCCTTATTAATTCTGTTCTTCAGCATTGCTCTGTGCTCTCCCTCTTGATAACCTGCCGACGGGTGGCCAGACACAAGTCCAGACAGTTTTTTGACATTTAGCAAGTCCAACTACTGTTAATGTTGTGTACTTCAACGAGGCAGGGTCAAGACTGTGGATAATAGATATTCAACTGTTTGCTGTTTTCATTGTTTAACCTGTGGCAACTGAACATTTTTTAATTTATGGCCTTGCATTGGGTATTGTTACTACATTTCAGTTTTGCATGTGACGGAACGCTTTGCTCTAAATTTGATTTACTGCCTGCTTGATTTTTTTCCGAACATTTCATGCAGTGACTGATTAATGTCATTTACAGGATTAGAAATGTTTTCTTTCTGAAATGGTTTGTGTAATTAGAGACAAAGGGTTCACACAAAGCAAAGGATACAAGTCACATATATCAGCTGTTAAAATTTGCAAGCGGTTTAGCTATCAGAATGAAAGAGTTCCTCTGGCTTTCTCAGAATTAGCAGACCTTAGCCAGTGCGACAATGACCTTGGCACTCCTTCAGGATTAAAGGAGGATCACAGTTGTCACTCCTGACCCCTGTGGGGAGATTACATCTGACCGGGAGATCATTAAGCTCTGATATTATCCAGAGTGAAGGGTGAACATCCGAAACATGGAGTCATATTGTGCAAAAAAAGCCATTTAGCCCATTGATCTGCACTGATACTATCTCCCACTAAAGGCATGTTAATCTCATTTTCCTGCATTTATTCCATATCCTTCAATATTATGATATTTTAAGTGCTTATCCAAATACTTTGTAAGGTTTCTGGCCTCCACTCTCTTCCCAGGCAGTGCATTCCAGATTCTTTGAGTGAAAACATTTATTCTCAAAGCTCCTTCCCTGAAATTGTACCCCTTTATGATTGACACCACAACCAAGGGGAACAGCTGCTCACTACACACCCTGCCCATAATCTGCACACCTTAATCATATCTCTCCTTAGCATTTTCTGCTATAAAGAAAACAATCCAAGCCCATCCAGTCTCTCCTTGTAGCTCAATGCTCTGTTCCAGGCAACATCCTGTCGAACTTCCTCTGAACCCTCTCTAGTGCTATCACATTCTTGATGCCGATACAATACTGATGTCAGCTTACATGAATGTGATGCAAGAAAGAACAAGGATGTTGAGAAGCTAAAGAACCATAGACTCAAGCAACATACTTTGGGTTGAACAGACAATTTGCAAAGCTGCTGTCTCGGCTCCTACCACACAACGAAACATGTTGGCAGTGAGTACAAAACCCAATATACCTTAAAAAAGGTACACAGCTGACAAGAAGAGGGGTCCTTAAAGGAAGGACAAAAGTGGAAAACTACTCTCACCAAGACGCTGAAACGTTGTAGCAGAAACGTTGTAGAACAAGCTGCAACATAGATCAAGAAACTGGACAGCAATAAGTACAGGCCCAAAGTAGAAACAGAGTACAAAAACAAGCATAAGACCAGGGCTTAGCAGAAGCATGCAGTCCACATTGCCAATTCCACAAACATTTCAAAGTGCAGAAGGCTCACAATAGGCCCAAAACTGAGAAAGCCAGGTAAAAAGGTTCACAAGGTACAGGACTACTTCAGGATTACACAAAGAAGGTCAAAACAAACAGGTCAGTACATTACTTTTATGCAGTAAGATCTATAGTTGATGGCATGATAGCAAGGTAGGGCATTGATGAGACTATAACTTATTAAGAAGAAGTCTTGCAAGCTTTCTACTCTTTTTTTTTTCAGTGTCCATCAGAAATTAATAATAGTGAGGGCAAAGGTTAATAAAATAAAGCATAGGCCCGGTGAAAATATGGATTAATTCATCAATGAACCCTACGACTTGTCAGAAAACTAAGTTCACAGAATTTTAAAGGACTTGTGGCAAAATTGTTTGTTGGATGAAGGATTATTAGGTCTCTTACAGCCAAGGTAGGTTTGAACACGATTGAAAGCAATACAGGTTGAGGGGTAATCAGGACTCTGAAAACAGAATTGAGCATTTGTTCATGAAAAAGGAAAAGTGCCATGCAGAACAAAGCCATAAGAGGGAGCATGCATAAAAGCCTACACCAACCAGCAAGACAAGGAAAAGACTTCTCATTGCCATTATGAAATGTCTTTAGTGTGGCAGCAACAAACTGCATTAATGATAATGTCGAGAAAAGGGGTGGGTGGGGGAAATTGTAAGGGGTGGGTGGGAAGGGGGGGGGGTAGATTATGGCAGGCCTCCATAACTGTGGGAAATAGACCACTTGAATTATTTTTGTTTCTCAAAAATACTTACAATTTGCAAAAAGAGTGAGGAATATTTAAAACGGAGCCACATACAATAAGTTGAAGAACCATATGCAAAGGAATTCACCTCCCTGGGGGAGGTAAATGATTCTAAAAACAAGCATTGGAATTTTAAATTTGATGTGGATAGCCAACCCACAAGTGTTTAAAAACTAGATACAGGAGCAGGTGTTTCTCTTTTATTAGATGAAGTCAAACGGGCCAAACAGATTAGGTTGCAGCACTCACCTATCAGGTTAGAAGACCCGAGTGGGACAACTTTAAAAGTTAAAAGGACAGATCGCAACAAGAGAAGGAAATCCTCGAACTTCTCGTTCATACCAAAGACTGAAATTAATCTAGAAATTGGATGAAGTTGCTAATGAAAATGATAGCAATGCATTTCAAAATGAGTTTCTAAAATTGTTTACAGGCCCAGATAAGTTAGGGACCTGAGTACCATGTCACTCTATCAGCTGACCTAAACCTATTTACCTCTTTATTGTGAGAAAATCCTTCATCCACTGCTGGACAAAGCTTGGACATAATTTAAGGTGATACTGAAAAGATGCACCAGCAACGGGTTATCTCACCGGTCTCCATACCAACAATAAGATATTTGGAAATGGACTTAGTCCCAAAGACCAATGGCTCTACGAGAATCTGCATGGATTTAACCCCACCAAACAAATCAGTGAAACAGGAGATCCACCAGAATGGCTTAGTGGATGTGAGCATTGTCATACTTTATTTACCAAATTGGATGCAATTATTGGATTTTGGCAGTTTCCTAAGAACAAGGAACAAAGAAAAGGACAGTATAGAAATAGGCCCTACAGCCCTCCAAACCCATAGTAAACATAATATCCTAACTAAATTAAAAATAAACCTTCTGCCCTTACTTGGTTCTTATCATTCTATTCGCTCCCAATTCATGTACCCATCCAGATACCTCTTAAATGTTAATAACATGCTTGCTTCCATTGCCTCCTCTGACAGTGCATTCCAGGTACCCAACACTCTCTGCATGAAAAAACTCCCTTAAACTTTCCCCCTCTCACCTTGAACTTGTGTCTTTTCCACCTCAAGAAAAAGTCTTTGACTATCTAGCCTGTCTATACTTCCAATAATCTCCCATCAGCCTCCATCTTTCCAGTGAACGCAATCCGAATTCATTCAACCTCTCCTCATAGTCATTTGTCTTGAGACAAAGCAACATCTTGGTGAACCTTCTTTACATTTTCCCCAAAGCACCTATTCTCTGATGCAGTATCACACCACACCCCGTCCCCATAATCCCAAATATTTACCCCGCTAATTCCCTCCCTAACTTACACATCTTAGAACACCAAAAGGTATTCTTTTAGCATGGCCAATTCATCTAATCTACGTATCTTCGGGATGAAACTGAAGCACCCAGAGGAAAAACACACAGACACAGGGAGAACGTGCAAACTCCACACAGTCACCCGAGGCCAGAATCGAACCCAGGTTCCTAGCACTGTGAGGCAGCAATACCAACCACTGTGGTACTACGGCACTCCCACTGCGGTACTACGGCACTCCCACTGCGCCACCCTGCCATTCTTCTAGTCTGGGTCAGTGGCTGATTGGGATTAGTAAAATTGGGATCAGTAGCTAACCCGATAATCATACTAATCTGGAGGGAGCAAGGAAACAAGTGATAACCACTTTTACAGCAATCACAGCAAAAAAAAAACTAAGTTAGCAGAGGGTCTTGGTTTGAATATATATCAATAGAAAGAAAACATCCTCAAGATGTAAATTATTACAAATTGGCTTAAAACTTAAGTCAAGATCTGCCCTGTATTTTTGTGACTCCAATTTCTTTTACTGTTATTTTTCACTCATGCATTGAAAGAAGCATTGGTTTTACTTTAAGGCAACTTAAGAATTATGGCATTTTTCTAAACAGGGCCTGTGAGATCTATTTTCTTTCCTTGATACTTATCGCAATTAAAGTTCAAGCCTTGCCACAACAGAATGGGGACGACCATTGTAAATTTTACATTCCTCTTCGGAAGTGATCAACATTGTGAATGGCGTGTTTTAACATTGATGTTCCTGCCACTCCCAGATACATCACTGTGGGTCTCAGAGCCTAAAAACAATTGACACAGCACTATCGTCGTCAAAGAGACGAAAGGAACCGAGCGGAAATGAGATGATAAATGTCATGAAGGAAAGGACACTGGGAGCGAGGGGGTCAGGACTTCAGCAAACACTAAATCAACAGTGATGTTATATCGCTAACTAACATCTGGGGAGGCAGTGCTTATAAATAGTTTCGGTGCAAATATTTCAACTGTGTATTTTGTCAGCTCCATGCATTCGCTCATTGGTGCGCCTCCATTGTGAATGGTTAATGACCCTCTTCATCATTACGCAGGCAGCAGCAAAACAAGCCGATTTATTTTAATATCACCCTCTGTTACCTCCTGCCTCAATACATAAAGAATACATGAAGCCCATGATTATCTAAGCAGAGAGATGTGGAAAATCAAATACGTTGGCACAGTCCTTAGCTATGACTCATTACCAAGGTTTTCCTCCAGTCCCTTGTTAGCTCCCTTTCCAGTAAATTACCAGCACTTCAGCTATTAATTGTCACTGTTTAATGCGGCTGCTATATTAGAACAAGAAGTGACAACAACAAGAAGACAGGCCCCAAAGGGTCAGAGACATTGAAAGTGATTACACCAGAACACAGCTTTAAGAAGGTCATTGGGTAACTGTATTCTGGACCAGTCCAGATTCCCAGATGGCTCTTTGACAAGATGGGCCCAGCGTAAAGTGATCATTTGCCATTATAATGTTTGAAAAGCGGTGCAAGTGGAATAAGTGGCAATGCTTTATTTAAAGGATACCTGAACAGACAGCGCAAGAGAATGCAATTACGGTGCAGCAAGCAATCAAACATACAGCCAGTAGAATGGAAGCAAAGCCCAGCAGCAGGATATTTTTCATATTACTCACTTTTGTCTCCTCTTGCACTCAATCCCCTGCAGGGAACCAAGTGTCACATCAACACAGGTGAGATAAATGAGCCCCCACGGTGACTAGATGAGCAAGGCATAGTTGAGAAGCAAAACCCAGGGAGTCAACAAAAGATTAAAGCAACAAATTAAAGGAACCGCTTCAATTTCAGGGTTATAATTCAACATTAGTATATTTCAAATGCAGCTAACTACGTATCACAGAACAGCAAAGTACAAGTCTCAGGAGATGACGCCAAACCTTTTGAATAATAACAGTGAGGCTCAGTGCTTGTCATGTTAATGGAATAAATCACTCTGCCTTCAACCCATGAATTGTTAAACATGGAATTCAAGAAGTTGCTGTCCAATTTGTCTTTCACCTCTGCAAATTTCACAAGACCAGTGCCTCAAGAGATTCAGCAATAAAATACATGATGAGCCTGAGGTTTCTGTACTCATTACTCACTAAACATGCCAAAACAATGTAGACTGGGTCCACACAACCACGTTGAAAATTAACTTTCACAAGTGTGGAATCTCATTCCTTCTGATTTTGCCAAAGATTTTATTAAAAAAATTAAAATTTAATTTTAGTATCAAAGTAGGCTTAAGTTAATACTGCAATGAAATTACTGCGAAAATCCCCCAGTCGCATCACTCCAGCGCCTGTTGGGCCCACTAGAGAGAACTTAACATAGCCAATACATCTAACAAGCATGCTTTTCAGCCTCTGGGAGGATTCCAGAGTATTCGGAGTAAACTCATGCAGACACAGGAAGAATATGCAGATTCTGCATAGACGTTGACCCAAACCAAGAATTGAACCGGGGTCTCTGAGACTGTGAGGCAGCAGTGCTAACCATTCTGCCACAGTAAGAATTCCTCAGTTTGAATGGTTGACAGGGAGAGACACTATAGCTCATTCTGTCCACATAGGTCCCTAATCCTCTCTGCATCGTCTGCACGATATTAGATTCCCGGTGACTGTGAACGTTTGCTCAAACGTTCAAGAAGTGACTGTTGGCAACTCTAACTATACCATGTCACATGTACCATTTTTTCAGCATTGAAAATCTGGTTAGAGTGTTGATCAGTTTCTCCATATACAACAGTATTCAATTCTACAAACACTGTTTATGTTTTTCGTTCACCTTATAAAACACCCCCTGTTGTTTCATGGGCTCATTATCAAACTGAACCACAATTGTTTAAAGGTTATTTATTAATATCACAATTAGGCAAACATCATCACTATAATGAAGTTTGGGCACTTGTGTGGGTACACAGAGGGAGACTTTAGCATGGCCAAGGCACCTGAACCAGCACATCTTTCAGATTGTGGGAGGAAACCAGAGCATCCAGAGGAAACCCATGCAAACATGGGGAGAACATGCAAACTCCACACTGACAGTTACTCAAGCCAGGAATTGAACTCAGATCCCTGGTATTGAGAGGCAGCAGTGGTAACCTCTGTGCCATCGCGCTGCGCTTGGTTAGAGAGGAAGACGGCCAAGCAGTTTAGGCAGGGAATTTCAAAGGTTAGCGTCTGAGTTGCTGACGGCAGAATCTTTGAAATTAAAGCAATTAAAATCAAAGCAGCAGAAGGGGCCAAAATTGGAACAAGCATAGATATCTCAAAGAATTGTAAAACTGCAGGAGATTACAAAGATAGACTCACACAGCCACAAGAAAAGGTACTGGCATGTACTGGACAGGGAGTGAAGAAAATTATAGCAAACTCTAATTTGAAAAGAGGAAAATCATGAATAAATATTAGAGAAACTCAATATCTGGGCTGTGTAAAATTATAAATCCTGAATCTGATTTTAAAATAATCCAGGATAATTGAGCAAGGATGTAAATTTAGACTTCTGAATATCAATCCAGAAAGAATCGCTATCTTCACATGGTGATAAGTATTTGGAATCATCAGAAAGCGGGATTCAAAATTGTTGAATATGTTCAAAATTCAATTGGATATACAAGAAGGGATATGTGTAGATCAGCCAGATGGCTGTTTCTTACCATTTTTGTTCAAAAGCTAATCAGGTCAGAAGCAATTTTAGAGTTATGTCAACGTAGCAGCATTGGGACACTACGAGAGAGAAGGTAAGAAAATACTTGAAAGCGGGAACAAAAGCAGTGAAATCTGGAAGCACTCAGCTGCTCAATCATCATCTGTGGAGGGAGTGGGTCTGTTAAAGTGGATCCATTCTAATTAGCAGATGATTCCACACATTTATCATCAGTTGCAGAGAGCAAATTTTTGCAGATTGCTATTCAGAGATTTAATTTTACATCTGCTATGTATTGTAGAACAGCGTACCTCCATGTGATTGGTCACATGACATCACTGGAGGCATTTATAGGGTTCTATTCTATCTTAGACTGTGGTGAAGCAACACCTACCTCAATAAAGACTGAATCATTGGTTAAGTAGACGAAGAGGCGATGGCCTAATGTATTATTGCTAGACTACGAATCTCGGAACTCAGCTAATGTTCTGGGGACCTGGGTTTGAATCCCGCTACAGCAGACAACGGAACATGAATTCCACATAAATATCTGGAATGAAGATTCCACTGATGACCACGAAACCATTGTCGATTGTCTGAAAAATCCACCTGGGGTCACTAATGTCCTTTAGGGACAGAGATCCTTATCTGGTCTGACCGACACAGTTCCCTCCCTAAACTGCTTGGACTCAATCTTTTTTTCTTTCTTTGAAATGCTCCTCCTCTTCAACCAAGGTTGGTATGGTGGCTAATATTGCAACCTCGTATCACCAGGGACTCAGGTTCGATTTCAATCTCGAGTCATTGTCTGTGGAGTTTGCACATTCTCCCCATATCTGTGTGCGTTTCCTCCGGGTGTTCTGATTTCCGCCCAAAGATGTGTGGGTTAGGTGGATTGGCCATGCTAAATTGCCACTTAGTGTCAGGGAAACTGGCAGGGTTATGGAGGACAGGGCCTGAGTGGCATTGTGTTCTGTGCAGATTTGATGAACTGTATGACCTCCTTCCCTGCTGTCAGATTCTATGATATGCGTGAATCCAGAGTCATAGCAATGTGGTTGACTCTCAAGTGCCCTCTGAAGTGAGGCTATTCACTTTGATAGGAGAAACAGATATGGAGAGTGTTTCTTCACAGTAGTTGTGGGTACGCTCACTAACATGTTATTGATGACCAACAAACCTCATAGAAAGCCACTCAGTTCAAGGCAACTCGGGATGGGCTATAAATGCTGGCCAGCCAGTGACACCCATTTACCATGAATGAAAAAAAAATCCATCCTCTATTCCTTGTTTCTTTGGTGTTGAAAAGATAAAGCTCCAAAACACATCAACACTCTTGCACCTGATTGTTTGAAAACAATATGTCCGATTAGATGTATTAGTCATGCTAAATTTCTCTTTAGGATCCCAAGATGTGTGGGTTAGGATGTTTGGCAGAATAGGGCCTGGGTGGAATGTTTAGTCAATGCAGAATGGCCTCCCCCTGCACTGTAGGGTTTCTCTGAATACTCTAGGTTTATCGTTCTAAATTTTACATAATGAGTTTTTCTGATCTTTACTCATGATTTACGTCTTTTTCAATTGGAGTTGGTCATTCTCCCCGTGCCTGCGTGGGTTTCCTCTGTGTACTCTGGTTTCCTCACACAGTCCAAAGATGAGTGGGTTAAGTGGATTGGCCATGCTAAATTGCCCCTTAGTGTGAGGGAGACTAACAGGCTAACTACGTGGCGTTATGGGGATAGGGCTGAAGTGGGATTGCTGTCGATGGGCTGAATGGGCTCTTTCTGCCCTGTAGGGATTCTGTGATTCCAAGATGGCCTTCTTTATCTGAACTGTTTAAAAAGATACAAAAGGCGTCTTTGATGAAAGGTCATCTGGATTCGAAACATCAGCTCTTCCCTCTCCTTACAGATGTTGCCAGACCTGCTGAGAGTTTCCAAAATTTTCTCCTTTGGAAATAAAAGGCGTGTCGAGTTGCGGAGTATTTTAGGTGAAATCAGGAGCTGAGTAAATAGCTGAAAATCTTGTATCTTCAGTCCTGTTGGAGACACCCCATCTCAGAAAATGGAAAACAGCCCCATAACATTCCTGAGCTGTGCCTGGTGGAAAGGCTTTGGGGAGGTAGGAAGTGAGTTACTCTTTCCAGAATTCCCAACCCCCAAAAGTTGCTTGTAGCTACAGTGTTTATCGTTTTAAAGTGGCTGATCAATTATGTCTCTGTTCAACTGTAGCTCCAAAGACGTTGATGACGGCAAGTTCAGAGATGGTGATACTGTCGAATATCAAGGAGAGGTGGTTATACTATCTCTGACTGAGATGATCACTGCCTGGCACGTGCATAACATGAAACTTATTTATCATTTATTAACCCAAGGCTATATATCATACAGATGCAGGGAACTTGGTTATCTGATGTTTCGCGATTGAAAATGAACAATATGCAACCCCGCACGATGGTTAACACTGCTGCCTTGCAGCACCAGGGACCCTGATTCAATTATGGCCTCGGGTGACCGTGTGGAGTTTGCATGTTCTCCCCATGTCTGCATGGGTTTCCTTTGGGTGCTTCGGTTTCCTTCCACACCCCAAAGATGGTTAGGTTGATTGGCCATGCTAAATTGTTCCTTCGTGTCAGGGGGACTAGCGGGGTAAATACGCAAAGTGACGGGGTTAGAGTCTGGATGGATTGCGGTTGGTGCAGACTGGATGGGCCAAATAGCCTCGTTCAGCGCTGTCGGGATTTGATGAATAAGTCCATCCACTTCTGACTTTATAATAGAGGAAAGATTAAGCAACTACAAATGGCTACAACTCTGCCCTGAGGAACTCATGCAGTCATGTCCTGGGGCTGAGACAGTTCACTAGCAACTACAACCATCTCCCTTTGTGCTAGATATTATTCTAACCAGGTGAAGTTTCCACCCAATATCCACTGTTTCAATTCCATTCAGATCCTCTGATGGCAAATATTGCCATGCCATCAAGGTCAGCCATTCTTAATTCCAGAAATCTGAATCTTTGTCCTTGTTTGGACTAATTAGTCAGGAGTCGAACAGACATGGGTGAACTCAATCCTAGCATTGCTGAGCAGATTATTGCTGAATAACTGCCGGTCGATTGCAACTGTTAATGATATCTTCCGTCATTTTAATGATGATTAAGAATGTAATGAGGCAATAATTGGTCTGATTGGGTTTGTCCTACTTCTTGTCAACAGGAACATACTTGAGCAATATTTCACTTTGTCACGTAGCTGTCAATGTTACAAAAGGTACTGGGACAGCCTGGCCAGATGCATTGCTTATTCTGGAGCACACATATTCAACACTATAGCCATGTCAATGGTGAAAGCCCATTATCTTTACTGCACTCAGTTTGTGCTGTGATTTTTTGATATAACATGGAGCAAACCGATGGACTGATGACTAGCATTTGTGATGGCGAGGACCTCAGGAGGAGAATAGGATGCACTAACCACGTGGGCATTTCATAGAATCATAGAATGCCTGCAGTGCAGAAGGAAGCCATCTGGCTGATTGTTGTTAGTGCCGGCTCAATCTCACCCAGACCCTATCCCCATAACACCACATATTTACCCTACCGGTCCCCCTGATAGTAAAGGGCAAATTTTTACACAGTCAACCGAGCCTGCACATCCTTGAGAAGAAAACCAGAGCACCTGGGAAAAAAAACCCACACAGACATGGGGAGAATGTGCAAACTCCACACAGACTGTCACCCAAGACCAGAATTGCACCTGGATCCCTGGCACTGAGGCAGCAGTGCTAACCACTGTGCTGCTCAGTGTGCCCCAGCATGCCATTTCAAGTTGAATACGTTGGCACATGTTTCTGCCTCATCTTTGCGCAGATTGTGTTTTCCCTTCATTGAGAGTGAGGTTGTTTGTGTAGCCTCCTCCTCTCATTGGTTGTTTAACGTTCATCACTATTCACACAGAATATCAGGGAGCTACAGAGCTTCGTTCTGATACGTTAATTGTGGGCTGGTTTTACTCTTGTCAATAGTGTACTGCTTCAGCTGTTTATCATATAGGGAGTGTTGTAGCTTCACCAGGTTGGCACATTACTTTTAGGTATGCATGTGATGGCTTCTGGCACGTTCTCCTACGTGACTCATTGAAATGGAGTTAGTCTCCTTGCCTGATGCTGATTGTAGAGTGAGAGATATGCTGGGGCCTGACATCACAGATTCTGGTAAAATAAAAACTCTGCTGCCTCTGCGCCATCATACGTTTAATGCATTTTCCTAGTCCACCTCAGCCAATTTGCTCTTTATACCTTCATAATTTCCTATGTTCAAATGTAACACCCTGGTTTCATTCTGAACTTTCAAACATATTGTAAAATTTTAATCTTATTGTGGTCACGCATCCTTAAAGATTATTTTGCAACAAGAACATTTTTGTTTCATTATATCAGAACCAAAAATAGTTTTTTAGTCAGTTCCTCAAAATAATGCTTTACAAAACCATCTATGACATATCCCAGAAACTCACTCCACAAAATTAATACCCACTAGGTTTACCTAGTTTATTATCAGATTGAAATCTCCCATAATCACTGTATTACCTATGCTACATGCTGCTATAATTTTCTGGTTAATATCGTGCCCTGCACAACCAATTTTTTTTGGAAGTCTACAGAAGATAGGAGCTTGCTCCTAAACAAATCCTGCCAAATGTTTGCTGCCCTTTGCTTTCTTATCTTCATCCAAACAGATTCCATGTTTTGTTCTCCTGACCCGAGATCCTCCCTTGCTAAGACACTAATCCCATCCCTCCAAATCAGTGTGACACAACCTTCTTTTTCCTTGCTGCTGTCCTTCTTATCAAGGTTATTTATTTCCCAGGCTGACGGTGTGATATGATGGTGAATCTATTTTTTCACTTGAACTGCTGCGGCCCATTCGGGGAGCTCGCTCCACAACTCTGAGCGTTGGGAGTTGTTATTCTTTGTAATGATTGGATGTGGTTGAGGCAAGTAACAATCAACCACTTAGATGTGAAACTACAGTCAGATATGAGAGAGACTAAGGTCGGAATTTTCCAACCATTCAAGCCAGTGGGATTATCCTAGCCTGCTGCAGTGAATGGAAATTTGACTTGTCACCAAGAATCTCCATTTTTACTGCAGCAGGAGCATGGCATAAATGGGCAGTAAGATCATGTCTTAAATCAGCAGAGTAAGAAGTCTCACAACACCAGGTTTATTTGGTAGCACAAGCCACTAGCACTGCCCCTTCATCAGGTGAATGGGATTTCAGTTCACAAACAGGGCATATAAAGACACAAACTCAATTTACAAAATAGCAGTTGGAATGCGAATCTTTGCAGGTCTTAAAGATACAGACATTATAAGAAAAGTGACAGCGAAGGACAGGTCAAAGAGATGTGTATTTTTCTCCAGCCATAACAGTTAGTGAGATTTTGTAAGTCCAGGCAAGTCGTGGGGGTTACAAATAGTGTGACATGAACCCAAGATCCCTGTTGAGGCCGTGCTCATGTTTGCAGAACTTGACTATCAGTCTCTGATCGAAATAAACATGGCAGGTTTCCTTCCTTAAAGTGGACATCCGTTAGAAAATCCAACTATTTCATCATTTTTTTTTACTGATACCCATTTCCAGATTTTTAAACTGAATTCATATCTGGCTGTTTATAATCAACAACATTTACAATAGTGCTCATGTTATTGTGTGAAATCCTAGTTTCAGTCCCTTCTCAATTCTATTGTAAAGCCCTCTTCAATGATACCTTTCCCATAATAGCCTTCAGAATAACAATATTGCAATCAGCATTCAACGAGCTCCTCAAGGAAGTGATGACATTAACATTTCTCCAGACATTTACCTTCCATGTTTCATTTTCAAAAATGAATCAATCACTGATTTCTAATGCTGAATATCATAACCTTGGAATTAAAGAGGCATTTGGAACTTCTGAATACTTACTTTTGTAATAAAGTAATAAAAATGTAATCTTGCCGGTTTAGTTTCATCACAGATTTGCTGCAGTATTTGTCAGAGGGATGGAAATCCTTTTAGAACAAGAGACAAAATATCCACCATAATGCAATTATGGGGAATCGTGTTCTATAAATCAAGCAACAAATAGCTTGCTTTAACATAGAGCCTTTCAGGACTTCAGAATGTCCCAGGGCACTTCATGGTTTATGGGAGTACAGTTGAAATAGAATCATTTTAACTCAGGGAAACAGTCAAATTTGAGAAATCACACACACACAGAACAGTGAGATAAATTAACAGAGTATCAGACTTATGTAATAGATAAAGGATAAATTTTGTCCAGGACAGTGGGGGATATCCCCTTCTCTTTGTCAAATAGAACAGCGGGATCTTTCACATGAAACACTTGAACTTAGCTAGTACCACTGATACAACTGGAAAGGCAAATATTACTCCTAACAGAGCACTAAACATCCAAGATATTTCAGAACCAATCATTTCTACATTCTAGTGAGGGAAACTTACAGTGAATGCCCCACAAAGTAGCATTAAATCAGATATGAAAAGGGATTCTTAAATCTTTAGTATTTTTAAACTGGGTATTGTTAAGTGAATGGCTCTATTATTCTGCAAGTGCTGGTTTGATACCAATACTGGTTCCAGAGTGGTGTAAGGAAACTACATTGCATTAGATTACACTAAACAGACAGGAGTTGTGTGCACACATTTTGTGCCCAGTCTTCTGCTAACATCAAGATGTCATGGAAATTTTAAAGTCATCCGAGACTCATCAAACTGTAACCAGTAGGAAGTTAAGTTTTTTGATAAGGAGGAATATACATTTTTTTTCACAGCCATCTGTAAAGTTCTCTCTTAACCATAAATTCATGATGGGTCAGTTGTTGTACTGGCGTGACATGGCTTCCAGCAGCACGGTGGCATAGTGGTTAGCACTACTGCTGCACAATGCCAGGGACCCAGGTTCAATTCCGGCCTCAGGTGACTGCCTGTGTGGAATTTGCACATTCACCCTGTGTCTGCGTGGGTTTCCTCCAAATGCTCTGGATTTCCTCCCATAGTTCAAAGATGTGCAGGTTCAGTTGATTGGCCATGTTAAATTGCCCCTTCGTATCAGAGGGGTTGTCAGAGTAAACATGAAGGATTGTGTGACTGGGGCTCGAGGGGAATTGTTAGGATAGGCTCTGATGGGCATAATCCTGCACTGTCATTGCACAAAGTTACCTGGTGTGAAGTCAGCCATTTGAGGGCAATTCGAATTTCAGCAAGTGTTATGAAATTATTTGCTTCACACTAGAGATGTACTATGGCTGTCTTTGGAAACACAAATATCCAGACTGTAAGGTAATAGATGGCTATTAGTGAATAACCGCTGGGAGCCAGGAGAACTGGATTAAACCCTACTGAAATTTAGTTCTAGTTGATGATTCCATCGTTTGAAAATGTGACAAAAACAGATGCAACAGTAGCTTTCAAAAGGCAAATGAACAGATAAACTAAGTTTGGATGATTTGCTGAAAAGACGATGTTTTGGGGGAGCAACAAATGGTGCAGAAACCATCGGAACAAACAGTGCGTTTCTTCACCACGTTTATAGATATCCTACAGTAAAGGAGGCCATTCGGCCCATCCGGTCTGCACCAATAACAATCCCACATGGACCCTATCCTTGCAACATAATTATTTCTCTAATCTCTCTAACCTATGCATCCCTGGGCACTAAGGGGCAATTTAACATCAAACTAACCTGCACAAGTTTGGACACGTTGTTCCGCTAATAGCTGGAAAAAACAAGGGCCCTCACGCCACTGTGAATGGATTATGTAACGGCAAGAGGAGGGCGGCAATTATCACGCACGAAACCATAATGTGCTTTTGCGTAATGGTTATCATGTTTACCTCACAGACAAAAGGTTCCACAAATGCTTTAAAGTGGCACAGTGGTTAGCACTGCTGCGTTTCAGCGCCAGGACCCAGATTCAATTCCCGGCTTGGGTCACGGTCTACGCACATCGTCTCCGCGTCTCTGGGGTTTTCTCCGAGTGCTCGAGTTTCCTCCCACAGTCTGAAAGATGTGCTGGTTAGGTGTGCACTGGCCATGCTAAAATCTCCCTGTGTGTACTTGAATAGGCACCAGAGTGTGGTGACGAGGGGATTTTCACTAACTTCATTGTATAAGCTTCTTGTGATGTTAACAAATGAATCTAAACTTCAAGATAAGGAGATGCAAATTTATTGTATTTAACCCCATGTTGGATTCCTATTACATCATGGACGAGGACAAACGCAACGGGAAATCTTTCCAAAGTAAATCGTGTTTTGGATCTCTGTCGCCATTCACAGCCATTGTGAACAAGAGCACAGAATATTGGCCCATATAAATGCAAGTTGATGGTACAGAGTAAGACCAGGAGAGTTGGCCTAATTTTGATTACGTCTTCCAGAAAATTTGCACAGGCATAAAATGTGTCAAATGGCCTCTTTCCGTGCTGTATGATTCTTGATAACTGAATATTTTGGGATAGCTTTCTGCTTTGGGAGAAGTTGCCAATTTTGGTACAAATTGTGTCAAACACTGCACTCATTTTGAGAAGCCTCCTAAGTTTACACTCAATCATTTGCAAGTCATTCAAAGTAGAATCTGCTATCAACAACGTAGTCAAGTAGCATCTTTTTAAGATTTAGTTTTCAAAAAAATTCTTCATTTTTTTTTTAAGAGGTAATTTGATAAAGTTAGATTAATATAGCTGAAAATGTTTTTTCCAAACATAAGCCTGTTAACTCACAGGTTCAGGCACCATCTGTGAGTAAATAGATTGTAGTAACTGAAAAAGAGGTATCAAATTACCTCAAAAAATAGAAGAATTTTTTTGAAAACAAAATCTTAAAAAGATGCTACTTGACTACGCTGCAATCTTTTGTAACTAATATGGCAATATTGGGAGGATTATGGTGAAAGAAGGCACATTGAGTGGAAACTCTGCCCAGTATCAGAACATTGAATTTCTACAGTGCAAAAGGAGGCCATTTTGCCATTGAGTCTGCACCAATAACAATCCCACCCAGTCCTATCCCCATAACACCAGCTATTTACCCTGTTAGTCCCTTTGATACGAAGAGGCAATTTAGCACGGCCAATCAATCTAACTTGCATACCTTTGGCATTGTGGGAGGGAAGTGCAGCACTTCGAGGAAAACTGTACAGACACGGGGAGAATGTGCAAACTCCACACTGACAATCACCGAGGCCAGAATTGAACCCTGTGAGGCAGCAGTGTTAACCACTATATTTTCATCAGAGTTTCTTAGCCAAAGGGTTGTGAATCTGTGGAACTCCCTGCCCAGTGAAGCACTTGAGGCTACCTCATTGAACGTTTTCAAAGGCAAGGATAGATAAATTTTTGTTCAGTAAAGGAATTAAGAGTTATGGTGAGCTGGCAGTTAAGTGGAGCCGAGTCCATGAAAAGATCAGCCATGATCATATTGAATGGCGAAGCGGTTCGAGGGACCAGATAGCCTACTCCTGCTCTTAGTTCGTATGTTCTTCAGTTACAAAATAGCACAGTGATGGACTTACAAAGGTAAGAATGCTTCAGAAGTGGGTCCTGAATGTATGCAACTTGTGTCTAGTGTTGTTACTTGACAGCTAGTTGCAAGTAAATACACTGCTCTCTATATGCTGTAACACAGAAATGGATAGCCATGAATGGATCATTGGGCAGTTACACCAATCTTGTGACCACGATTGCAAGACATTGAGACTTTCCCAATCTAACGAGCTGTAACATTTATGTGACCAGCTCAAATTTGCCATTGAACATTTCACGAATTAGGAATTGATTTTAGTCATTGGAAAGGTCGCCTTTGCTTGCCTCGCTCACCTCCAGGTCCCTGAGCTTTGTGATCTTACTTCAGCCGTTGAACGTGACATGACATTTCACCTGAAGTCGACAAGTTGCCATTTGTCTCAAATTGAATTCCTGCTGCTTTGTTTTATGTCGAAGACATCGGATTGCAATAAAGGATAAAACACATCATTGGGAGCACTTGCTACGTTTAACACCGAGTTGCTCACTCCACATGACGTGCTTCTCAAACACTGAGAAAATGCACATGGCAGAACTGCACGAGTATCTGTAGTTGAAAACAGAGCGTCTGTTCTCAGACTAGGTCAGAAGGCAGCAAGCACACTGAAAAAGACTGACCAAAGATATGCAGTTAGGTTGACCAGGAAAAATTGCTCCCTGAGTGTCCCAAGACTTACAAGATGGGAGAGGGGGGGATAAGTGGGATGAACATATGTGTGGAAAGAAAGTAATGAGGGCAAAACGTTGTGTGATTTCAAGGAGAAATTAGATATAACTCTTGGGGCAAAAAGGATGAAAGGATATGTAGGGATTGAGGGGGTGGGGATGATGAGGATTTGGAATTTGATGATCAGCCATGATGATAATGAAAACTGGAGCAGACTTAAAAATGCAAAATGGCCTACTCCTGCTTCTAGTTTCTATGTTTAAGAGTTGGTGCAGATTTGATAGGCCCAATGGCCTTTTTCTGCACGGAAGGGATGCTATGATTCTATGAAAGTGGCAAGCGAAATTAAAACAGATCTTTGACCACTCAAAATCAATGACTAGTCAAAGACCTGGTTAGAGTTGGCTTTTTTTTTCTTTTTATTCATTCCTGAGACACGAGTGTCACTGGCGGGGCCAGCATTCATAGCTCATTCCTTCGTTGCCCTTGGGGGACAGTTGAGAGTTAACCACATTGCTATGGGCCTGGAGTCACATGTAGGCCCGACCAGGTAAAGACAGCAGATTTCCTTCCCTGAAGGATATTAGTGAATCAGATGTGTCTTTCTGACAATCAATAATAATTTCATGGTCATCAGAAGATTCTTAATTCCAGATGTTTTTTTTACTGAAGTCAAATTCCACTATCCGCCATGGCGGGATTCAAACCCTGGGTCCCCAGTACATTAGCAAAGTTTCTGGTTTAATAGTCTGGCACTAATACCACGAGGCCATCACCTCCCCAGTTGCACAAATAATATTCAAAGAAGCCTGGCATGCAACGTAAGCAACTGTATTTCATCTGTACATTAACTTAAATATCCAGCATCATTCCATGAGAAACTTTGCAGTCCTTAAGGGGGAAAATTCATCTCAAGATATGCAGAGCCCACTGAGAATTCGGAGCCTGTTTTAACTGATTGTTTCTTCCATTCATTAATATAATTTCACATCCAATGGTGCTGTCAGCTTCAAACAATTTGCCTACCTCAAAATAATATACACGAGACCAAAGCTTATGAGTGATATTCATGTGCAAATAAAGAATTTATTTGTGTGATATTACTTTGATCGTAATTTGAAACTTTATTGCTGAGTTCAAAATGAGCAATAGCAAACTATCCACCCATTTTATATCACATCAAATTTCCTCTTCTACTGAAGTAAATGGGAAAGAAAATTAGTCTGTGGGATGCACACTGGGTGTCTGATTTGCTGTAAAAGTTAACAATGACCTGCTTTGTTTTCTGTTTTAACGGTGGCATTATTTTTCTCCAAGATGCCTCCTTGATTTCAAAGAGTCTTGAGCCATGGTTTATGCTGCAATTTGACCACAATGGAGGGAGGATGCAAGGCCTAAGATTTTCTCAACAGAAACAGGGATCTAACTCTATGTTGTGATATTGCTTCCAATCACACACAAACTGACCAGCCAACCCAGCTAACCAGCAGTCCCACTGATAACATGAACTGGTTTCACAGCTAATGTGTTGGCAGGTTCAATTCCCATTCCAAGAACTTCAGTGTTAAATCCAGGTCACAGTCCAGGAATGCTGCACTGTCAGGGGTACCATCTTTCTGGTGAGATATTAGGTATTAAAGGTTCTGCATGTCCCTTCAGGTGGACATTAGAGATCCATTGGTACATTTATTATCAGGGAAGCGATGGGCTAGTGGTTTAATCATTAGACTATTAGAACAGAAATTCAGCTCATGTTCTGGGGACCTGGGTTCAAATCCCGCCACGGTAGATGGTGGAATTTGAATTCAATAAAAAATAAATATCTGGAATTAAGAATCTACTGACGATCGTGAAACTACTGCCGTTTGTCAGAAAAACTCATCTGGTTCACTCATGTTCTTTAGGGAAGGAAATCTACCTGGTCTGGCCTACGGAGACACAGCGATGTGGTTGACTCTTGAACAAGAGCCAGCCGACAATGTAAACATCCCATGAATGATTTAAAAAAAAATCCAAGAAGAACAGTGGAGCTCTGCCGCATGCCCAGGCCAATTTTTGTACCTCAACCCACATGGAAAAGCAAATTATTTGGTCATTATCACATTGCTGCTTGAGGAGCCTTGTTGTGTGCAAGTTGGCTCGTGAATTTACTTTCTACATTACGTGTGTCTTTAGTTCACAACCAACAATTGACATTGTTGAGATGTTCTAAACTCACGAAAGGCCAGGTACAAGTCTTGTCTTTAAGGTTGCTTCTAGTAAAGAACATAGTGATGTTACGTGAAGAGCTTCATTGTATTATGAGCAGCAATCTCAAGTGTAGATTTTAATTGATGCATGTACAACTTAAATTTTTCAAAGACATCTCATGATCAAATTATGATTTCCTAAGTATTCTGCTTTAAACTGCTTAAACATAGAACACTAAAGCACAAACAGGCCCTTTGGCCCACAAGTTGCACTGATCATATCCATACCTATCAAGCTTATCAATAACTCTCAATCCCACTGAATCCCATGTACTCATCCAGAAGTCTCTTAAAAGACCCCAGCGAGTTCACCTCTATCACCACTGACGGCAGCCGATTCCACTCACTCACTACCCTCTGAGTGAAAAACCTACCCCTGACATCTCCACTAATTATGGATTCTAGCAGTTTCCCTATTACAGATACAGTCTAAGCGGCCAGTAGCTTCTGCCTCCCACTTCTTTTCTTGAATAAAGTTGTTGCATTAGCTACTTTGCAAATTAGTGGGACTCTTCCAGACTCTCAGGAAGCTTGGAAGGCCATAACCAATGCATTGTGAAGTCAGACCTTTGGCAGACTGTTCATTTGTTCAATTTCTTCCAAAATAAAATGCCTTCAACCACCAAGAACAAACATCATGGTGCAAGATCAGAGTCTGGATTGGTGAAGACCACTTCAGGCCAAAATCAAAATCAATGCTGCCTCAAAAAGAGGATAACACAGCAATATTATTCATTTGTCTCCCTTTGATGATCATTTGTCCCAGCATTCGACTGTTGCCATGGGAACTGATGAAGAGATATGCAAACTACCTCCTGCCAAGACAGCAGCTTTTGTACCAGATTGACTGCAATTAATTTCTGTAACAGTGAGAGATGGAGGCTCTTTTTTTGTATTAATTATGTTCTAAGTGAATTTCTGTAATATTTAGTTCAGTTCAATTTGAAACACAGATATCAGGGTGTGAAACATCCCTATTTCATTATTCACAGCATCTGTCATGCTAACTGGAGTCATTAATTTAATTAAGAAGTTGTTCCTGGTTTTCATTATAATGAACAGTAGTTCATCTTCGAAGCGTTCCGCTTATCTGCTGCAGTCTGTATCATCCACAAAAAAGTGTAGATGGAGCTAATTTAATGGGGGTGACTGTGGAATGAACGTCAGTCTTTGATGCCACGTCAGTGACTTGTGTCTACAGATGAGGCAATGTGCATTTATTGTCAATGGATAAAAGGATGATTTCAATGTGTGGTTACATCATTTCGGATAGAGAGCAGTGGAAATTTATGCGAGCCCATTTTATGAAGCGGACTCTTAAGGAATCGTAAAGCTACCCACAGCAAAGAATGAGGCCATTCAGCCTATTGGATCTTTGTCAGCTCTTTGAACTTTGTCCAATTTAATCTCACAGCCGATAAACCCTGTAAATCAGTCCTCTTCAGATACACGTACAATTGCCTTTTGAAACTTTCTACAGAAGCGTTCTTCACCACTCTCAGGTAGCATAAACCAGAGCCCTTCCGAAGAGAGAAAATGAAGAAATTCTCATTGCCTTTTGGTCCTTTTGCTGATTATTTCAAATCTCTGATCTCTGGTTACCGACTTCTATCCCTTCACAGTTACGTATCTCTTTCAAGATATTATGTGGCCATGGGAGTGTAGGACAGGTGGGATGCAGGTTGCTGAGATATGCAGTCATGATGCTCTGGCTTTTACCCAGTGGGGAAAGCTTGATGCAGCAATCAGTCTTTCAATGCCCATCAATTGTGTGTGTTCGGTGAACGCGTTCAGCATGTCACAATTCAAGATGGACTCCCTGCTGTGCAAGCTGTGCTTGTTCAATCTGGCTCCCAACCTTTCCTCTACGTCTCTCGGCTCATTATATGCATCTCTGTCTGTCTCTCTGTGATTACTTCATTCCGCCTCACCGGCTCTTCTCTCTACTTCACCTGTTATTGTGAATAGCTTGCTGTGCAGATATACAATCTTCATAAAAGCAAATGACTGCGGGAACTGAAATCTGAAACAAAAACAGAAACAGCTGGAAAATCTTAACAGATCTGACAGAGCTGGTGGAGACGGGACAAGGGCTTATGTTTTGAATCTGGATGACCCATCTATTTTCTGTCTTTGCGTCAATCTTCATATAAGAAAGCCCACCTCTACTTTCTCAGAAGACTAAAGGAATTTGGCACATCAGCTACGATTCTCACCAACTTTTATAGATGCACCATAAAAAGTATTCTTTCTGGTTGTATCACAGCTTGGAATGACTCCTGCTCTGCCCAAAGCTGCAAGAAACTACCAAAGATTGTGAACGTAATCCAATCCATCATGCAAACCAGCCTCCCATCCAGTGACTCTTAACATTTCCCACTGCCTCGGCAAAACGCCAGAATAATTAAGGATCCACACATCCAAGACCTTCTTTCTTCCACCTCCTTCCTTTGGGAAAACAAAGCAGAAATCTGAGGACGTGTACCAACCAACTCAAGAACAGCTTCTTCCCTGCTGCTGGCATCAGACCTTTGAATGAAACAATACTTTTCACCTCATACTAATATGTATGACGATAATTAATCAAATCATGCTCTGTGCCAGCAGTGGAGTGTACCTGACTGAGAAGTGCTGGATACTGATAACAGCTCACATAAAGCCAAGTCTTCCTCTCGGCTTGCACTCCCCGATGCTAACAATCTTGGCCTCTTTACAAGAAAGATCAAGTTCCAGCTGTAATTAATACAGTTGGTGAGTAATGAGGTGTTGCAATAATTTATTAAGGGGAACAATTGCCCGATCAGCATTTACACAGCGAAGGATAGGCAGAAGCATCAATTAATGTAATCCTGAAATGCCATATTTCTGTACCTTCAAGTGCTGCTACAATTCTTATTAACGAAACAAAATAGGTTCATACTTGAAGTATATTTATTAGCGTCCCATGTAGGCTTATATTAACACTGCAATGAAGTTACTGTGAAAATCCCCTAGTCGCCACACTCTGGCGCCTGTTCAGGTACACTGAGGGAGAATTTAGCATGGCCAACGCACCTAACCAGCACATCTTTCAGACTGTGGGAGGAAACCGGAGCACCCGCAGGAAACCCAGGTAGAACGTGCAGACTCCGCACAGATAGTGACCCAAACCGAGAACTGAACCTGGGTCTATGGTGTTAGATAACAGTATTAAAAATCTGAGCAGAAATCAATACCGAAAATGATAGGGAGTGGGATATCTTGATCTTGGGTTTGGACGTAGCTTGGTACAACATCGAGAGCCGAAGGGTCTGTACTGTGCTGTACTGTTTATGTATTAAAACAAAGTTTGTTCTTAACAGGGAGAGATCTGCTGAAGCTGGGTTTGGCAATGACACTTGAGAGAAGATACTCCCTGTACGTACATTCCTTCAATGGTCAAATCCAGAATTCCCATAACTTGTTCAAGGATTTTATAGCTGGTACACAAGTGATGGAAATTTGAATAGCATTTCAACGAACACATTAAACAAGGGAAATCCTGTGTCATCTGTCATCAAATTCACGCATTTTGAATCCATTTGTGTTTGTTTTAGCAACCTATTTCAAAGAAGAATGATGTCAGGTTGCACTGAGCCTCTGGGTAGTTAGGCTATCAGAACTCAATGTGGAAAGTAGCATTAATAATAATGGCCAGGATTTTCCACACTAGGCTCAAGTCCAGAAGGGTTTTCTGCCACTGAATTTGGGAAATTGAACCTAATTGCACAATCCTGGGCTCATTAGTTGTGTAGTCTGGAGTGTTATAGATCACAGAACCCAACAGTGCAGAATGAGGCCATTTGACCCACAATCCCATCCCTATCCCCGTAATCCCATGTATTTACGCTAGCTAATCCCCTGACACTATCAGGCAATTTAACATGCCCAATAAACCTATCCTACATATCTTTGGACTGTGGGAAGAAACCAGAGCACCCAGAGGAAATCCACACAGACACGGGGAGATTGTGTAACCTCCACACAAGCAGTGACCCAAGGCAGGAATCGAACAGTGCTGGGAGGCAGCAATGCTAACCACTGTGCTACCATGCCAAACTTACTCAGTGTACTGCATGGCAAGGCAGGATAGATGACACATGCCCCATCATCATATGCAAGCGCCATATTTAAAAGCATCCAGACATCAACTTTTGTGGTGAACCCACTATGGAAGGAAGTGACAGTGCGCCAATCCCACAGCATTTCAGCTCCCAGACTCAACTAACCTTCCCTTGATGTGTTGCTCAGTGAAATGAAGGTGGCTGGTCCCAGTGACCAACATTGCATGAGAGGGAGTTTCCAGGAAAGTTAGTGCTGATGGCCTCCGTCAGAGGACTGCCCTGTACTGCTGAGAAAAGATGAATGACTTCACCCACACCGTGAGGGTAAGTGAATCCTCAACTGCTCATACTCAGCTCACTGAATGTTAGAGAGGTGATGAGCCTCAGTGACAAGAGTACCATCTATACAGCCCATGCATGAAAGAGCTACTCAGTGTGCTAAGATGATGCCTCACAGTCCCACTGTAATCATCTAGTCTGATGGTGGAGAGACCTCTGAGAATCCCTTCCAACAAAGCTCAGATGGGGAAGAGGGGTGGGATGCGGGGGAAGAGGGGAGGGATGCGGGGGAAGAGGGTTAGACATTGAGAATGCCCAAGTAGTACCACATACATCTATCAGACTCATCCTTCTGTCTACACAAGGCTCATTACTCTGGAAGGTGCTGCTTCAGAATTTTTGCGGATAATATTCAGTGCATCATTTACATGGCACACAATTCACTGGGTTATCTGTAAAAACAGAAGTGTGAGAATGATACCTGGAACTCAATTCCTCCCAATCCATCTCCTCCCTTGGCATAAGAAATGTTATAGCACAACAGAAGGAAGAGAGGGGGACAGAGAGAGAGAGAGAGAGAGAGAGAGAGAGAGAGAGAGAGAGAAAAAAGAGATAGAAAAGAGAATGAGAGTGTGAGCGAAAGAGCGAATGAGTGTGATCAAAAGAGAGATGACAGGAAGAGGGGCCCACCTGAACTAAGGAGTCTGATATAGTTTGAGGGACTGCCAATGAGGATCTTTGCATACTGCAGTCACATAAGAACCTAAAGTTTCTCAATGTCAGAGGCATCTTATGCAGTCACTCACTCTCTCCTCTCTTACTTACAGATGCCAGTAGGAAGAAGGGAAGAACAGAAGATGAAACTCTGCCCAGCAGGTCCTTCAGCACACAGAAGACTGATAATACATGGGAGGAGGAAGAAAATGCACCTGCAGAGTGGTCGCACCAGTCACCTTCACTCTTCACCCAGAGGCCAAGTTACTGTTTGTGGGACCCCGTGTTCAACTTCATTTCGACCCCACCCGCAGCCACCTCACAACCCCATCCACTGTCATCCTATGGAATAGGTGTGTATAGAGCAACGAAAATACACAGCTAGATCATTGCTTTTTAACTTGTAAAAACACACCGGTACGAATGGGAGCTGGAGGAGGACCATTTCTTCAAGCTCTGACATGGTCAGAATTGATAATGGCAGATCAAACCACTCAGTATTTCAAATATTCTCGACACCATACGCCAGAATTTTCTACTAGTGAGACAAAGAAGAAGTTTCACAACAGTAAGTCCTGTGCAGGAAGGTGGGGTCTCGCATAAATACATCAGCTCCTAATTTAGCTTTAAAACAGCCAACAGCGAAACCAAATGGAATTTATTGTACAGAGAATGTGAAACTCTCTGGAAATAACTTAGGCATAGCGCATGTGGTTACCTTGTTAGCCCAAGTTGTATGCTATGACTAAGTCCACCCTCAATGGGGGCAACATTTATCCAATTCTCAGTGGTACGTATTGGATTTCATTTGCAGGGATAGGGGGTCATGTTACCTTGTATACGTAATACCAGACGCAACATACCATGCTCCTAAACTCTGTCCCCTGCCAAGGCATCGGCAAGCTATTCCAGAAATAGAATGGTTCTTCGACATATTGTTTCCCCAATGTGGAATACCAAAAACAACGCAAGTAGTTCTGATTCTATGCTCTATTTTGGAACAAGTTGCCAATGATACAGTCACTGCCCTTCGTAATATCAATGATAAAATAGTAGCCATACACACTGTGATACTTCAACATAGATTGGTATTGTGTTATCCCACCCTGTGGCAGCAAGGGATGGGATACGTGCAGTAATTGGATCAGAGTGTCACATATACACACCAAATAGTTCAGTAAACATAACTAATCTGGTTGGACACATCAAGAAAGAGGTGGAGAAACTTAAAGAATCATATACCTTAAGTGGTTGGTTCTCAGACTGGCCAGGCTCTTTGGCAACATCAATCCTGCAAAGGGTTGTGTTATTTTTCATTTTAATCTTGGCATTGGTGGTAATCATCAACTTGATTGAATGTGGCTGTGCAAGGCTTGTTATGTCTACAGAAGGCACAGAATCAGTGTTGGCAGTCAAGGCAAAGAAAAAGTGAAACCAGAGGTCAAGTAATCCCTGAGGAAAATATTTATTGGTACACATCTAATTTCTGGCCTAATCTTGGTCGAGCCAAAGACCAGAAGGGGGAAGGGGGTACAGAGACCCCTGCTTTCTGATACTACTAAAACAAGGTAGATTAGTTTAAAATAGGGACCATGGCGTGTTTTTAGAGCAAAGGTATCACAATGTGTCTCAATTACGTACCATATAAAAATATTACCTGTATAAGCACATATATAATCATTTTTGAACAAACATTAAAGATTTCAACTGTATTTTTGTATTTTCTTGTGTGTTTTGGCCAACAAACAGTTTACCTCTAGGTATAATGATAAATTAGTTTAATTAGACAGAGTGCATTCTTTTGGAACAATGAAGTAGAGAGTATATAGCCTGTTATCAGGGGCAGACCAGGCAACTACAAGTTTTTGAATAGAAAAATTCAGCTAGGCCTCCATTCATAAGGTGATAGGACACAGATAAGAAAGGTGATTCCCTTCTCAGTCCCAGGATTGCAGGTGTTAGGAGTGAACCTTGAACCTACCAGATTTGCATACAAGTTACTAGGCAACAGTGGGAGTGGGGGTGGGGGAGTGTGGTTAAGTATCTCTAGGTTGGTTGACCAATGAATTCCTAATTCTGTTCGAAGCTGGAATGCTACTGGCTGAAGTGTATAAAGTGCATTAATATAATTGGATGAAAGGTTGGGAAGGGTCAGATCTTCGGAAATGCTCATCTGATGTAACATCAGAGATTAGAATCCTCTGACCATCTCTGTCCCACTCCACGTTCATCAAATAAAGAACACATTGAACTGCAGACAATCTATCACGTCTTCAAGTTTGTTGAGGTCAGCTGAATGCAATACTCTCCCAGTGGGACACCCTGAGAAAATCCCCTTCTAGACACTATAGCTGGTAACTCTGAAATATTCATCAATACAAACAGCAAATTGCTCTTGTAAGCAACTGCCTGTTTTAAATGTGAATCTTATACACTGTAGGCATGTTATTCATATTCATTTACCACTGGTTTCTGAAGATTTTTCCTGTACATTGTAAATGTAAACTGGATGGATCTACTAACATTGGCTGCCAAGAAAACTTGATTTAAAAAAACTGATGTCTGCATTTCTGGGATGCATACAGTAGATTGCTATATATTGTACAAAGACTCACATTCAGGAGTCAGCAGTGTAAGTAGCCTTTGAAGGACCACATAGAAGCAGTTACTGAAGTGTTGATGTACTCAGGAAAGTGCATTCGAACAAACAGACAATCTTTACACAGAACTTCACTTGTCACATTTTTAGCACATTTCATCTTGTGGGGAAGGAATCTATAAAAAGAAAACTTGCCCAATAAGAAAATGAAATGACTTGTATTTATAAAGTACATTTTTTTTCACAACTCCAGGACCTTGATTCCCAAGTATTTTTGAGCTGTACTCACTGTAGTAAAGTAGAGAGTGTAAAAAAAAATCGATCTAAGGGCTCCATAAGCAGCAGTGTGACAATGGCTGGATAACCTTTTTCAATGGTGATATTGGTTGATGGATACGTATTGCCAAGGCCAAAATACAACAGAAAACAAGAGCAAATTGTTGCAATATACATCAATCTCACAGTTTACATGAAATCAGCCTTGACTGACGATCATACTTGGCATATAATTTGCATGATATTGACCACAAAGACTCATGAAAACCTTGTACTGAGGATAAGCCAAAATCAACAACTTTCTCTTGTCAAAAAAACATGATTCAAATACCTGTGTTGAAATCACATATGGGCCAAACCAGGTAAGAATTTAAAAAAAAGGAAATATGTCATCCATTCCCTTCCAAAATGAGATTAATGATCCAAGTGGGTTTTTCCAACAATCGACAGTCATCAGTCAATTCTTAATTCCGGGTAATTCCAGGATGTCACAGTAGCACAGTGGTTCGCACTGCTGCCTCACAGCTCCAGGGTCCTGGGTTTGATTCTCTGATCAGATCACTGCCTGTGTGGAGTTTGCACATTCTCCTCATGTCTGCATGGGTTTCCTCCGGCTACTCCGGTTTCGTCCCACAGTCCAAAGACGTGCAGGCTAGTTTGCTTGGCCGTGCTAATAAATTGCCCCTTAGTGTCCAGGGATGTGTAGTTTAGAGGGAATAGTGGGTACAATATGTAGGAATATGGGTGTAGGTCCTGGGTGCGATTGTGTTCGGTGCAGACTCGATGGGCCAAAAGGCCTCTTTCTGCACCGTCAGGTTCTATGATTCTATATTTTTATCATATGCAAATTCTACCATTTGTCACGGCAGGATTTGAACGCAGAACATTAGCTGAGTTCTGGCAGTACAACAATACCCTCAAACAATATTTTGCAACAGGGTCAAAGGTGGCACGGATTAATTTTGAACAAATATTGAGATAACACATTCTTCAGCATACAGTTTCATCATATAAGTCCTTCATATAGTCATGATCACCACTTAGTTTGACATCAGAAATGATCAGATGTTTGAAAACAATGCAACATTAAGACAATTGTTCCTGGTTTTCCAATTTGAAAAAAAATAAGCAAATGCATTCTTGAAATAGATTATGTGGACAGGTAGTAAGAATGACAAGAAGAGTATTTTACTCCTACCAGACCGCAGTGGCATTTATCTGCATTGCTTCTAACTGCAACGATGCTGAAAGTTCGATCAAATCAACCAGTCAGGCAAAGTTACATCTAACAAATCCAAATAATAACATATGGCTGCGGTTGTGTGCTTAAGAAAAGGAAACACAATAAGTAAAAAAAAAAAATTAATGAAACATTAGACTAAATACTAATGGAGATTTATTGAAAGTAACTGCTCCTTCTAATAGAAGCAATGAAAAATGGCAACAATGGAATGATGTAAAAATGCAACGGTAAAATGTTATATTTTAAGTGTTTCAATTTACTGAGAGCTGACCTTACTTGATTTTTTTTTCCTCTTTCGAGTAAAGTGCACCTGCTCTAAAAAGCTGCACTTATCCATAACCTGTGCTTCCTTTGGTGATTGGTTATTTCTATAACAGTCTACCTAAAGAACTATTCACAAAATTTATTTGCAGAGTGCAACAGCTATCCGACTCGCATGTCTGGCAAAAAAAGCCTTGCTGGTTAATGCACCTGTATCTCACTACGTGCATTCTCTGGCCAAGGGAATCAATCAAGGCCAACAATTTTTCTCACTAACTTGTCTGAAATTGGAAACAAAGGTGACATGATGCTTGCCTTTATTTCAGATTTTCCATATTATCTTTCCATTGTTTATTACATGTCATCAACGGCCACATTATGTTTTCTAATTTTCTCCTTTTCGAATAATTTTGCTTGTTTTCACAATTTGCAAGAATTGATAGCTTTGCCTAATAATGGAATCTTCTACGCACTTGATTTCATGCGTCATTAACACAATATAGCCTCAGTCCCAAACCATAATGGGCATTCCTCATCACACACTGGACTTTCTAATGTTGACCTTGGTCTGTCAGAACTAAGCAGGAATATTCTAACCAAAACTCTAAGGAGTCTCACAACACCAGGTTAAAGTCCAATAGGTTTATCTGGAATTAGGAGCTTTTGGTGCACCGCTCCCTCATCAGGTGAGTGCACTCCTGAAGCTTGTGATTCCAAATAAATCTTTTAACCTTTAATCTAGTATTGAGAAACTTCCTACTGTGACCACCCCAGTCCAACACAGGCATCTCTACCTCATGGCTAACTGAAATGCAAATTATTCCCTCAATTCAGGACTGAAGGAATATTATATGATTTTGACTTATAATTTTTGAAATTTATTTCTGAAACTCATCTAAATGAGTATTAGTTTTTCCATATGCTTGGAGCATCAAATCCCATGATTTCTGTTCACTCAAAAGTTATTGCCCATCATGGAAGGTCTTCAGTATTTATTGTATCCAATGCCTGATGTTAGGCTAATGTTAAATTTCTGCATCCTATTACACCACAGCGCTTATGTTTTAGGTAAATGTGGCTCTGACCAACACTTCAACCTAAGCTGAGAGTTGTTTAATTCATGCAAAACTCAGTTTAATCCTTGGTAGTTTTGGCATTATTTATGTTAATTGTCAATGACAATTGGTTCATCACTCCGATACCAATTCTTCACCAACAAATGAAAATATTCAAACTTGGACTAATACAGGAAGACATGATAGAAAAAAAATGCATTATTCTGAGCAACAAATGTTGCAAAATGTGACTAAATGTGTCATTTCAAGTAGATAACAGTCATGTTCTCCAGCCCCAAATGTTGATGGTAGATCACTTTTTTTAAAAATTAATTCATGGTACATAGGCTTCGAGGGCTCACCAACATTTATTGCCCATCCCAAGTTGCCTGAGGGCAGTTGAGAGCCAATCACATCGTTATGGTTCGGGAGTCACATGTATGTCAGACCAGGTAATGATAGTAGATATCCTTCCCTAAAGGACATGAATGCAATAATTGAACTCTTTAAACACATGTTCAGACATGACCAAATGATGTGACAACGTCATAGAGGGGGATAGGATCACAGAGGTATCGGGTCGTGGAGTTTTGCGGCAAAGAAAGCGGTGCATTGACCTATTCTGTCTGTGCTGGCAATCAAGCACCTATCTATTCTAATCCCATTTTCCATCACTTGGTCCGAACCTTTATGCAATAGCATTTCAAGTGCTCATTATATGTTGATGGGGATTTTCTAATAATTGATAATGGTTATTAATTTCAGATATCTTTTATTGAAGTCAAATATCACTACCTGCCATGGTGGGATTTGATCCCAGTCCCCAGGACATTGGCTGAACATTAATAATTCTTAAACTCAGAACTTCAGACACCTAAACTTTTTAATCACTTAATGTTTGAGGTCGCCCTTAAGATAAAAACATTTTTGTTTTGAAATTTTGGAGGCTTGCTGATGTGACTTCAAGTTATAGTTGTACATTTTTCCTTCATAGGAATGAATCACTATTAATGAATAAGGTGGATGCTTCCTTGCCTGAGAAATGGTATGCCTTGTGGAGGAAACGATAGCATTACTTTTCGTGCTTCATTTGATCTGGCGCTCTTTGCATTGAACATTTTAAAGTCTCAAACTGTGCCATCAATAATCCTTCAAAGAGAGAGATATAGCCCTCCTATAATCAGATAATCATTAAATATACGGCTTAGAGAGACTAATGGAAACTCTGTGAATTAACACTAGATTAATATGTGCTGGTTACATCAATTGAGCCTCAGTTGACTGCTTGGGGGAATTCTTCAATGCAGTTCTATGGGACATCAAAGGGAACTGATGGTCTACGTGAGCAACTGGTAAGCAAGTCGTTCGTGTTTTCGTAGACTTGCAAAGCTCTGCTGGTCAGATCGAAACAACTTTGCAGCTGTTTGGCATTATTCCACATGACATTTAAAAAACATATAATGAGCACTTGAAATGCTATTGCATAAAGGTTATGGACCAAGTGATGGAAAATGGGATTAGAATAGATAGGTGCTTGATTGCCAGCACAGACAGAATAGGTCAATGCACCGCTTTCTTTGCTGCAAAACTCCACGACCCGATACCTCTGTGATCCTATCCCCCTCTATGACATTGTCACATCATTTGGTCATGTCTGAACATGTGTTTAAAGAGTTCAAATATTGCAGTAATAAAACAATTATCATCAATATATGTCGGGTATAATTCCAGTTAAAGATAACCAAATCCCATTAATTGAATGAGTACAGAAAAGATTAAGTGAATCTGACCTCCAGTATATATCAGAATTCAGTTCAAACTTTGAATTGCCGAAGACATACATTCATAAAATGATACAGTAGGGGAATAGGCACTTAGCCACTCTGCCTGTTTCTGCTCTTGCAAAGAGCAATTTATCCCAAGTTAAAGTTTATTTATTAGTGTCACAAGTAGACTTACATGAACACTGCAATGAAGTTACTGTGAAAATCCCTGAGTCATTACACTCCAGTACCTGTTTGGGTACACTGAGGGAGAATTTAGCACAGCCAATCCACCTAACCAGCAAGTTTTTTGGATAAACCCACACTGACACTGGGAGAACGTGCAAGTTCTGCATAGATAGGGACTCAAGCCAGGAATTGAACCCAGGTTCCTGGTGCTGAGAGGCACCAGTGCTAATCATTGTGTCAGCATGCTGCTCTTGCCCTCCAGATCTCAACCCCTGTCCTAGAGCTTTGCAAATATTTCCACTTAAAGTATTTGCCCATTCCCTTCTGAAAGTTCTCACCAAATCTCCATCCACCATTCTTTCAGAAAGTGTATTTCAGAACAAAGTTAAAGAAGAAGCTCTTCACCTCATCTCTAGTTCCTTGACTGATGAAAGGACTGGCTGTCCCGAAAGATTGTGGCTTTTGCTACAAATAAACCTGTTTAGACTTTAAACTGGTGTTGTGGGATTTCTTTTTCTTTTACTAATTGCCATTTCCCATTGATTAATGATCTTCCTGTTAGTAGAAATGACTTATCCTTCTATATGTTAGGAGAACCTGTCATAATTTTGACCACTTCCACAAAATCTTCCCTTGTCTTCTTTTCCCAAGGGGAAGAGGCCTAGCTTTCATTGTTTCTCCATGTAATTGAAGTCCCATTTCTTTGGCATAATTCTATTAAATTTCCTCCACCCCTTTCTAAGTCTTCAATGTTCTTCCGAAAATACTATACTCTAATCAGTGACATTATGGTTTTGACTAACCTCCTCGTCTTTGTGCAATGTACATCTGTTTATGAAACAAAGAATTCTATGCTTTTTTTTAAAAAAACAATGCTCCCTTCTTAAAGTTACAAAGCCAAAGTTCAGAGTGGACTTAGTATTCCTGAAGCTATCTCCGTGCCTGCTCCAAAAACCAACATCAAATTGAATCCAATTCATGGTCTTCACAAGAGAGATATACAAGATCGCAGCTGACAACACCATTTCACCTCATCTTGGGCTTGATCTGGCATTTGAGTTTAGCCAAAAGCTTTCTCCACTTGTCCTGCCATCTTCAAAAACGTGTCTCTCTCTTCCTGCACCCCCATTTTAAATTGTACTATTTAGTTGATATTGCCTCTCCTCGTTCTCCCAACCAAAACACATCACACCTCATACGTCTCTACCTAGAAATACATCTGCCATTCATCAGCACATTTCATCAGCCTGTTTACTGAACCAGTGTAGCTCACGGCTGCACGTGATGCCAAATCCACTTACCTTGAATGGGCACACAGAACATCAACTGCCAAGGAAGCCTGTTTGCACCACTAACCCAATTAAATGCACACTTATTCAACTGTGTATAGTGCTTAACTTGAAACAATAACCGCAACTGATTCATTCGCAGTCCATTGAGGCCAAGTAAAGGGGTACATGTGACTTACGCAGGCAGCTTCTCAGAACTCATGGCAATTTACAAGAGAGGTTTTGTTAACCATTTGCTATCCTCATGTAATTAACAGTGTGCACTTCAATGCTATATATCTGACCTCCTGAAGCTCCCTTCATATCCCAGGATATTACTTTTTTTTTTCAACCATACATCTTTCCATTCTATCATTTACCTTGAAAGCACTATTCTGATCCCTTCAGGAACAAATATGTAGTGAGATGTATAATTTTGACATCTTTAAAAACAAAATTAATTCTCTTAAGTTCATTTTTCCTCCTAACTCCTGAAGACTTCACACTTGCTGAGCTATGAGGGCTTTAGACATCCATGTGCGAGGTGATGGCCTAGTGGTATTATCGCTTGATCTATTAATTCAAAAAATCAGAGAATATTCTGGAGGCCTGGGTTCAAATCCCACCACAGCAGGTAGTGGAATTTGAATTCAATAAAAATATCTAAAATTAAGAATCTATTGACGATCATGTAACAATTGTCAGAAATTCTGGTCCGATAGTGCTCTTCAGGAAAGGAAATCTACCATCCTTACCTCGTCTGGCCTACATGTGACTCCTGAGCCGCAGAACAGTGGTGGACTCTCAACTGGCCTCTGCTAATGGCCTATCAAACCATTCAGTTCAAGGGCAACTAGGGTTGCGCAATAAATGCTAACCAGCCAGCGATACCCATGTCCCACGAATAAATTTTAGAAAACAGTTCATTCAAATGGCTTTTCTTTACCTGCATCACAGATCGTACGTGCCCTGAGACTATTCAACCAGGAAGGAATGAGGCAGGATTCACAATACAATCTAACTGCTTGAGAATGAATTACCTTGTTCCTGAAAATAGGCACAGGATTTGTATGAGCAATTAGCTAACCTGTACCAATTGATTACAATGCAGGTAACACACCAACATCATGGTGCCTACCAATTTCTACGGTCCCCTTTTCCTGCAACCTATAACCATGTTTTTCATTAACGCCACACACGAGTAAGGAGCCACTATCATCAATAGCAAATGCCACTCAGAGCTTTCTTGCACTGTCTAAGGCTAGTCTTATGCAGAACTGCCTTAGGGATTTGTAGTTGGGAAGAAGACGACCTGGGCCTGGACGAGGAAAGAAATGGAGGGGTCGAGAGTGGCCTCCAAGGATTTTACCTGAACTTTCAAGATCCTGGCAGAGGAGAAGGGATATCCTTTATCTGTAAGTGATCAGCAAGTTCATAAGATTTACCTTTGGAAAGCAGTTTTTTTTTTAAAATTCCTTTGTGGGAAATGGGCATCACTAGCCGGCCAGCATTTATTGCCCATCCCTCGTAGCCTGACGACAGTTGAGAGTCAACCACGTAGCTGTGGCTCTGGAGTCACATGTAGGCCAGTCTGGTAAGGATGGTAGATTTCCTCCTCCAAAGAAGAAGATATCTGTCGGTCAATGCCAAGAATCAAACTCAGATGCACTGTGCAAGGAGTTCAATGACTTCACGAGCCGTCAAAGTCAGTGAACGTACTTTCAAATTTCCCTCTCTATTATCATTAGAAGCCTCAAATTATTCCGTCCCCATCATCCACCCACTACCAATTCCTATCAATTAGGATTCATGCCGAACATCGAGACACTTCACCTCTTCAGCACATCACCTCACTGTCACGCACTTAGCGTTGCTGAGCCTCACACCCACATATTGCCAGCTAGTCAACCATGATAGCCACAGCAGTCAAACAGATTGCCCCACCATACTGACAGTTCCCCTTTCTCAAAGGTCATGAGAGCACCAAAGGATCAGGAGGTATCCCCAGGGCATCTAGCAGACTTGCATTTCATAATGTTGAAGGTATCGTGCTGTCTATTATTGGGATTGCCATTGCTGAAGCCACTGAAGAAATATCCTTAAATTTAATTTCCCTGCTCAATACCAACCTTCCCTTCATCCTGTGTTTCCTTCTGATTTCCAACTGGCACATACTGTAACTATCCACCTCTTAACCACCATGACTTGAAGAGTAATAGACCATTCATTAAATAAATACTTGGCTTTTAAGACCTACAACAGTGACTATACTTCAAAACTACTAATTAGCTATGAAGACACATTCACCCCTCCTCATATTGAGAAAGGACATTTATTATTTTAATAATATTATTATTGTTTTTATTCACGTGAGGTGAACATTGCTAACAAGACAAAAGTTTATTATTCATTCTTAATTGCCCTCATGAAGATGGCAGTGAGCGATCTTCTTAAACTGATGCAGTGCATGCGGTGTACCCACACTGCTGTTGAATAGGAAATTCCAGGATTTTGACCCAGCCAGAGTGAAGAAACAGCAACACATCTGAAAATCCGCATAGTTTATGACTTAGATGCAAACATGCAAATGATGGTATTTCCTCACATATATCTTGTTTTTTTAAGTGGTAGAAATTTGGAAGGAGCCTTGGTGAGTTACTGCCACATTGCATGGCAGTCTTGAGGCACAATTGTCCTATAATTGTATAGGATGGATATCAGAGGCAGGTTCTTTACCCAAAGGGTGGTTCGGGAGTGGAATGCCCTGCCTGCAGCGGTTGTAGATGCGCCAAGTTTGGTGGTGTTGAAGAGGTTAGTTGATAAGTATATGGAAGAGAAGGGAATGGTTTAGTTTGGAGGGGCATTGCTTTTTATATTGGTCAGCGCAACATCGAAGGCCGAAGGGCCTGTTCTGTGCTGTAATGTGCTATGTTCTATGTTCTATTGTAATATCTCTGTCTCTGACCAAAGGCTCTACTTTCAAGTCCTATTCGAGGATTTGATGTCCACGAAAGGTGTGTTTAGAACATTGCCCAACTAGAAATATTGTCCACCTATAAATCCTTCCAGTATGCCTGATGACAGGTGGTAAGAGTGAATATTGCTGGTCAGTCACATTGCAGAAAGCGATACCAAACAAAAGTGCGATACTGTAGCAAGCATAATGATGGAATTCTATTGTTGCCAATGTCCTTTTTGAGCATGATACCTAAAAGGAGGAGCACAGTGTGTTGGATTGATTTATTATTGTCACATGTATTGAGATGCAGTGAAAAGTAATGTTTCTTGCCCACTATACAGTGTTCGTAGAGAATATAGGTGAGAAGGAAAGGAGAAGGTGCAGAATGTAGAATTACAATCATAGCTGTGGTGTAAAGAAAGATCAATGTAAGATTTGGTGGTCTATTCAAAGATCTGACAGCAACAGAAGAGAAGCTGTTCGGGTGATCGGTATGTAATCTCAGACAACAGAAGAAAGTGGAAGGGAGAAAGACTCAGGTGCACGGAGTCCTTGATAATGCTGGCTGCTTTTCCGAAGCAGCAGGAGTTTAGACGGAGTCAATGGGTGGGAAGCTGGTTTGCTTGATGCATGTATAAATTATAATTTTATAGAGATAAAATTTGAGTCTTCCTTTTCTTTCTTTCCAGCAACCTTTCATTTCCTTCTCTTGTGGGGTCTTTCTATCTCAATGACTTTACCTTGCTGTACCTCTCTTTTCCTTTAAAAGCCTCTTTCCGAACAGTTCTCTTGCAGTGTGTTTTTTGGCTCATCTCCTGTTTGCTGTTGTCTTTGTGCTCCTCCTGACAGGGGTTCCTCTGTGGCTTTGTACATGACAGATGCTCTCTGAATGCATGTTGTTGGCACTGTACGTTTTCTCTCCCACAATAAATTCCATTGTGCTCCGAAAACATGAACACGTCCTCCGCTAATTAACTCATGGCAACATTTAAATGAGCATTGTAAACATTATGACACTTCCCTGAAGAGGTAGTAACATGCCTCATTTGCTCACAAGGGATGGAAGACGTCTCAGTAACTAAAATACGTTCACTAACTTTCCTGCACTTTTTAAGTTTTTTTTAATTGAGGGGATACAAGACATGAATCACGAGTTAATTTACTTAACAATTCTTCAGCAGTTGGGGAAACTGGAGTTCTTGTCATAAATTATGCAGGAGCTGTTATTCAAATTCCTGAAGTTTTACATGCAAATGGGCAGTTTGCCTACAGTAGGTACATCTGACTCAACTATTTTACCCGGGGTTTGGAATAAACAAACCTTCAGCAAGCATCATTGAATTACAATTTAGCTTTCAGTAAAATAGAGATTAATTCTGAATGCATACATACATTTTTGGACCTGTGAGCTATTTTGCAGCTTAATCTTCTTCCAATTGGACCAGTTACCCAATCTTGAATAGTTGTGACAGGAATTTCATTACGGCTTCATTAACGTCCTTGGGCATTTATTTCATCTGTCAGGTCTCCAAAAAGTATCCATCAAAACTTTTCGAACACAACCTTTTCTCTCTCCCACCCAAACTAAGATACAACAGCAGAGACAGAGACAATCAGATCAAAACTGGAAATGATCCCCTATTAAATGTTGTTTTTCCAAACTAAGAACAGTGGTTAACACTGCTGCCTCACAGTGCCAGGAACCTGGCTTTGATCCTGGTTTGGGTCACTCTCTAAGCTGAGTCTGCACATTCTCCCCATGTTTGCGTGGGTTTCCTCCAGGTGCTCCAGTTTTCTCCCAGACTCCAAAACACATGCTGGTCAGGTGCATTGGCCATGCTAAATTCTCTATGTACCAAAACAGGCATGGCAACTAGGGGATTTTCCATTACATTGCAGTGTGAACACAAGCCTACCTGTGACACTAATAAATAAATTTTAAAATAATGCAACCAGTCACAACAGAAAACAAAGATCCATTTATCAACTAAAAGCTCATCATTATTGGAAATGAATGATATTGGTTTGAGGAGCTTTTCAACCATAAACCGTGATGATATAAGAAGTGACTCACTTGGAATTAATTGTTTGATGAGGCTGAATGCTAACACAGCGCATTTATGTTGAAGAAAGATGATTAGCAAATTTGAGCAGTACACGTGCACCATCAGAATTCTCAAAGCTGACGCCAGATTTCTGATTGTTCAGATTAATTCCCACACTTGACAGAACCTACAGCAAAGAACAGCATGATGCTAATCGGGCAAATAGTGAGTTGATTTTTCACTTGTTAATTTTTATTCCTCTCTTGAACTTGGCAGTGGCAGGCAAACTTCCTTATCCTTTGTTCCATCTGAAAGCAAGACACTTCTTTCTGAACGATAGAGACTCGTTAAAATGGCTGCGTATAATTTGGCATCAGCCAGGACTCAAACCCATCAGAGCAGAAAAGATGTTCATTTCAAATCAAACCGAGAACAAGACAGTGGCTCGCTGTTCGCAGCCAGGCAAAAAGTAAACAAATTACAGAAGGCAAGAAAGGAGGACATGAGAGAAACACAAAACCCACAAACGTGTACAGGGCAGTAAACTAAGAAAATTTGCATTTATATAGCACCTATTACAACAACTTGGGGCCGCCAAAGCACTTCACAGCTAATTAAACACCACTGAAGTGTCACCATTATTGTACCGTATAGCAGCTAGTGTTCTTATGCACTCAAACTATGGTTCCCAATAACAGAAAGGAGATAAATCAGAGGTTCTCAAGCTGGAGTCCAGAGGGACATTCCCATGTCCTAATGCAGGGTAAACCCTGAATTTCTAAACATACCTTTCATGGACAATCAAATCCTAGAGTAGGACTTGAAACTAGAGCTTCTGGCTCAGAGGTAGGGATGTTACAATTGTGCCCCAAAAATTGCCATGCAATGGGGCAGTAACCCTGAAATTTCTATGTTCTACGTTTCTAGGCAAATAGATGGGAGAGTTGGCAGTGTCCAGTGTTCAAACGTAATAGTTTGGAGATGTTGGAGGTCTTCTTCTCCCCTACGCTTTTGTTCCCCTGATGTTCTCTCTCTGTTTTGCTCCCTATTGCTCTGTGTGCTCAACTCATCCTGTGTTCCTGCTCAACTCATGCTCCTGCCCTCACTGTACTCCTACCAAGGATAGACAGACTCCATATTGAGATGCAAGCTCATCCAAATTATTGATTTCTATAAAGTTGTTGGTTAGATCAGTAGGTCGGATGGCCGACGTAGACCAGATTGGTGTCAACAGCATGGGGTTCAATCCCGGGGTGGATTCAAAACCTGCCTCCTTGTCCTACCTATGGTACTAAGCCTTTGGACAGAGAGTTGAAGAAGATCAAGACTCCTGAGAAGTATTTTTTGGGTGGCTTCTTAAAAATGGCAGCACATTGGCATTGCTGCCTCACAGTGCCAGGGACCCGGTTCAATTCCAGCCTTGGTTCACTGTCTGTGTGGAAATTGCACATTCTCCCCATGTTTACATGGGTTTCCTCTGGGTACTCCCATTTACTCCCACTGAAGATGAGAGGTTAAATTGTCGATTGGCTATGTTAAATTATCCATTAGTGTTCAGGGATGTGTAGATTAAGTGGATTGGCCAGAGTAAATGTGTGGAGTTACGGGGATAGAGCGAGGGAAGAGGTTGGATGGGATGCTATTTTGGTGAATCGCTGCAGAGCGGAAAGACTGGATCACCTCTTTTTGCACTGCAGTGATTCTATGGAAAATAACTTTTCATCAGCAATAGTAAAGCACTCTTTTCGTAGCACATTTAATTTATATTTATGATGTAGCATTATAATTTATGTTATAACTGCAATGGGAGCAGATATAGTTTCTCAAGCCGCATTATTCCACAGGGTGTGCCACTAGTTTAAAAGTTAAATTCACTTACCAAAGTAATCAAATGTTTGTTGTTTTATTCATGAGTCATAGGCATCGCTGGCTGGGCCAGTATTTATTGCCCATCCCAAGTTGCCCGAGTAAATCTGAGAGTCAACCTCATTGCATGGAGTCACATGTAGGCCAGACCCAGGTAGGGAGAGCAGATTTCCCTAAAGGGACATTAGTGAACCAGATGGGACTTTGCAACAATGGTTTTAGGGTCATTGGTAGATTTTAAATTCCAGATATATTTATTGAATTCAAATTCTACCAGCTGCTGTGCTGGGATTCCAGCCCAGATTCCCACAGCATTAGTCAAGTCTCTGTATTAAAAGTCTTGTAATGATAGCAATAGGCTATTGCCTCCCTTCAGTTTTGTTGGACCCAGAATAAAAGAGACTTAAACCTTGTCTTATTTCAATGAAAGCAGAATAATTGATTATTTTAAAAAAAAAGCAAAATCATTTTTTGAAACAAATTGAAAGAACTGGTTGTATTCTGGACATACAACTACTTATCCCTGTTTAAAGATACCCCAGCATGCATAAACAAACAAAAATAAAGGACAGACAGATAGGGTCTCCGCAGAGTTTTAGAGGAGCAACTGTATCAAGTAAATAACAAAGTTCACAGGATTTAATGCTGAATAGTTAGGACAGCATGACATTCAAGAAGAATAGAAAGCTAGGTAAAGGGGTGGCACTGTTAATCATGGCTGGCATTGGTGCAACAGATAGAGATGACCTTAGTTCAGAAGATTAGAATGTAGAATAGACTTGATCAAGAATAGGAGGGGAAATAAGCCACTAGTGTGAGCGGTCTACAGATACCCTAACAACAGCAACAATATAGGGCAAAGTATTCAAGAAGAAATATTGAGAGCGTGTAAAAAAGTATTGGCAATAATCATGAATGACTTTAGTCCACATATAAACTGGAAAAATCTGATTGGCAGCAATAGCTCAGATGAGAAGTTCATAGAGTGCTTTTGAGTGTTTCTTCGAACAGTATGTTCTGGAATACAAGAGCAGATTATCTTTGATTTAGTATTGTATCATGTGACAGGTTAATGTATTACCAAAAGTAAGGGCATAGCTGGGTAGCAGTGATAGCAGTATGATGGAATTATACATTCAGTTTGGAAGGTAGCAAAGTGGTTCTAAGACTAGTATCTTAAACTTAAATAACAGCAACCATGGGGTATGAAAGCTGTGTGGCTGAAGCAAATTGGAATACCAAAGGATATATCAATAGAGAAACAATGGCAGTCATTCAATGGAATATTTCAGAATATTTAGCATAAGTATATTCCCAACAAAATGAAAAATTCGAAGAAATGACCTATCACCCATGGTTAACTAAAAGTTTATTTATTAAAGTCAGAAATAAGGCTTATATGAAGTTACTGTGAAAATCCCCCAGTCACCACACTCCGGTGCCTGTTTGGGTACACCGAAGGAGAATTTAGCATAGTCAATGCATCCATCCAGGATATCCTTTGACCCATGGGAGAAAACTGGATTACCCGGAGGAATCCCACATAAACACGAGAAGAACTTGCAGAATCCACACAGACTACCTGAAACATATACAGAATCCACACACTGCTACTCCGCAGTGCCAAGAACCAGGATTCAATTCTGGCCTTAGGTCGCTACCTGTGTGGAATTTGCACTCTCTCTCTCCACGTCTGCGTAGGTTTCCTCTGGGTGCTCCAGTTTTCTCTCTCAGTCGAAGAACGCGTGGATTACGTTGATTAGCCATGCTTAATTGCTTTTTAGTGTCGGGGGAGTTGCAGGATAAATACGAGGGATTACAGGAACAGGGCCTAGGTGAGATTGTAGTCAGTGCAGATTCAATGGGCCAAATGGCCTCCGTCTGCACGGTAGGGATTCTGTGAAGCCGGGAATCAAACCTGGGTCCCCAGCACTGCCAACCACTGTATCATAGTGTTCAGGAAAGCATCAAACTTAAGAAAAAACATTAACTATGATAAGAGAGTGGCAGGTGAGATATCTGATTAGCATATACAGAAAAGCAAAGGTTCATCGAGTTTAAGAAATTAGAGTACAATTAGAAGTTAGCACAAAATATAAAAATAACAGAATTTTCTGCAGATATTTAAAAAGGAAAACAATAATTAAATTGAGGTTTTCCAGAAAGTGACTCAACTATTGGAAGAATGCTCTTTTCTACGTCTACCTTAAGACCATTCAGGATATTAAATACTTCAATCAAGTCCTTCCTTCTAAACCCCAATGGAAACAAGCTCAGTCTGCCTAATCTTTCCTCACAAGATACCCTGCTAATTCCAGGTATAAATCTTGTAAACCTCCTTGGAACTGCACCAAACACTTTTACATCCTTCTTTAAATGAGGAGATGAGGTTACACCAATGTCCTGCATAACAGAAGCATAACAACCTTTTATGTTTAACTCTTCTTGCAAAAATGGGTAGCATTCCATTAGCTTTCTTAATTACTCGCTGTGTCTGTGTACTAACCTTTTGTGACTAGAACACTTCGATCTTTCTATACTTCAGAAATCTGCAAACCATTCACCTTTCAAATTATTCTCTGTTTTTAACAGCAAAAATCAATGCTGGTTGTCATGGTCACCATTAGTGAGCCAGCTCTATAGTTTTGACATCTTAATTGACCATATCCCCTGAGAATTATCCTATATTGCTTGTTCTGTGATATTACCATTGCACTAACAAAGGTGTGTAGGATAAGTGGATTAGACAGGATAAATGTGTGGGGTTAAAGTGTGAGGACGGGGAGAGGGCCTGGGTAAGATACTTTGTCAGCGAGTTGGTGCAGACCCAATGGGCTGAAGAGCCTCATTCTGCACTGTAATGATTTTTCGATGACCAAGTCTCTGGATTAAGACTTAAATCAAAGATCATCTCACACAGCCAGAGCCTACATGGAGACCTTAACATTGCAGAATCATGAATTCTTGGTCAAACATAATTACAAAATTTCTAACATGGTCTGCCTTTTATTGAAAAGCAATGCCTTTCGTTGGTAATCTCCCTCCATCGAGCTTTTTCATATTTAAACAGACGTGGGCCTAAAACTTGCGCTCAGTGGCTGTGCTGCGCACATTTGTCTCTGCACTGGAGGAATGCCCCAAACCTAGCTGACAGAGAAATGTTCAGTCCAGCATCTCCTGTTTAAGTCCAGTGAGCAGAGTCAGGAGAAGCAGTGGACACACCCTCTTTGACTGCATTACGAGTGAATGGGTAATTCATTCAATTTAGTGAGGTAGGCAGCTGTGTCACTGGGCAAGTACGGAACAGTGAAAACATTGGCAGGCTGATTAATAGTCTTCCAGGAAATGGACACGAACGTTCCTTCCATAGCTATGAAGCCGATTGCAAACTGGAGTAAAAGTAAAATACTGCGGATGCTAGAAACTGAAACAGAACCAGAAAATGCTGGAAAATCTTAGCAGGCCTGGCAGCATCTGTGAAGAGAGGATATAACCAACAGTTCAAGTCTGAATGACCAAAACATTGGCTCTGATCTCTCTCGATGTAGAGATGCCGGCGTTGGACTGGGGTAAACTCAGTAAAGTTTCACAACACCAATTTTAAATCCAACCAATTTATTTGATAGTAAACTCGCGAGCTTTCGACTCTATGGCCTTTGTCAGGCAAATGCAGTGTTCTGGTCTGGAATAGCACTCGTATCAACACAGACAGTCATAGATTGCTGATTAGAATGTGAATCCTTATATCTAACCTGCTATTCAAGTGTTAAAGTGGTTAACAATGTGTGTGAAGGGAATCCTGAGCATTGGTTAGAGAATTATGTATTTTCTCCAGACAGCACAGTAAGTGAGGTTTTTTGCTAGATACATTGATGACATCTTTTTCCTTTGGACTCATGGTGAACAATCATTGAAACAACTGTATGATGATATCAACAAGTTCTATCCCACCATCAGACTCACCAGGTTTTGTCAGATTTTAAAATGTTAAAAACGTTTGGAGTATTCAAAACAAAACGGATGAATTAGTTGCATAGATAGATGTAAAAGGGTGTTGTATGTTGGCATTACAGAGACATGGCTCCAAGGTGATCAAGGATGGAAACTAAACATTGACAGCTATTCAGTGTTTAGGAAGGACAGATAGAAAGGAAAAGGTAGTGGAGTTGTATTGTTGATTAAAGTAAAAATTTATACATCATTGAGGAAAGATATTAGCACAGACAATGTGGAATCTGTCAGGGTCGAGTTAAGAAACACCAGGAGGCAAACATATTTGGTGGGAGTGGTTTACAGACCACCAAACTATAGTAGTAATGTTAGGAATAGCATTAGATAGGAAATCAGAGGTGCAAGTGTTAAAGAAGCATCTGTGATTACAAGTGACTTTAATCTGCATACAGATTGGGAGAGTCAAATTCACAGTAGAAGAAAGAAAAAATTTCTGGAGTGTGGACAGGATGGTGCTCTGGGCAAACACACAGAGAAACAAACAAGGGAATAAGACTGGATGTTGTGCAATGAGAAAGAATTAGTTGGCATCCTAGTTGTGAGAGAACCCTTAGGGGTGAGTGACCATTATGACAAATCCTTTGTCAAGATGGATAGAAATTGATTCTGAGACCAGGGTCCTGAATCTCTACAAAGCGAACTATGACGGTACGAGGCATGAATTGGCCATGATGACTAGGAAACATTCCTGCAAGGACGGACAGCGGACAGTCTATGGAGGCATTCAAGGAATGAATAGGTGAGTTCCAGAAGTTGTTTATTCCTTACAGTCAAAAGAAAATTCATAATGGGTAACAAAAAAATGGATTTTATCTTCACAAAGGAAGACATGAATAATGCAACAGAAGATGAGAGAGAAACAAGTTTTAGTGAGGAACTGAAGGAAATCAATATTAGTAGAGGCATCGTTTGGAGGAAATTGATGGAATTGAAAGTGGATAAATCTATAGGGTCAGATAATCTGCATCCCAGTGTACTTAAGAAATTGGTCTTGTGAATAGTAGGTCCATTGGTGGCTATTTTCCAAAATTCTTTGGACTTTATATTAGTTCCTGCAAATTGGAGGGTAGCTAATGCAAGACTGCTTTTGAAAAAGGGAGGTAGAGACAAAATAGGGAACTATAAACCAGTGAACCTAACATCAATACTGGGGAAGTTGCCCAAGTCCATTATCAACGATTTCATAGCTCAGCGTTTGGAAAGCAGTGGTATAATAATAGAAATCAGCATGGAATTACAGAGAGGAAATCATGCTTGACCAGTCTATCAGAATTCTTTGAGGATATAACTCGTGGAGTTGACCAAGCAGAACTGGTGGATATGCTTCATTAGATTTTCAACAGGTTTTTGACAAGGTTTCACATAACATATGTAAAGTTAAAGCTCATGAGATTGCGAATAGTGTCTTGAGATGAGTAGAATGCCGGATACCAGATAGCAAACAAAGAGTTGGCATAAATGGATAAATGGTATAGAAGGCAAAATGGTATGTTCGTCTTCACAATGAGAAGATTTGCCAATAGGAATAGGGATGCTTTATTGCAATCATAAAAAGGTGTTGGTGGAATATTGTGTGCAGTTTTGGTGTCCTTATCAGAGGAAAAACGTGGAGAGAGTGTAGCAAAGGTTTATCAGGCTGATTCCTGGGATGGCACACCTATCATATGAGGAGAAACTAGGTCAGTTAGGATTGCATTAATTGAAATTTTAAAAAGTGAGAATGTGGATCCCATGGAAACTTATAAAATTCTAACACGGTTAGACTGAGTAGACTCAGAAAGAATGTTCCCCATGGTAAAATAGGGGTCACAGTTTGAGGATAAGGAGTAAACATTTTAGGACTGAGGTAAGAAGAAACTTCTTCACCCAGAGAATGGTAAATCTGTGGATTTACTTTGACAGAATGTAGTTGAGGCCAAAATATTATATTACTCCAAGAAGAAAATGGATACAGCTCTTGAGACTAAAGAAATCAAGTGATATGAGGGTTGGGGAAGGAGAGGAAGATGGGATCAGGATTTTGAATTTGATGATCAGCCATAACAAAAATGGAAGACAGAGTACACTTGAAGGGCCGAATGGCCTGCCTTTCTGAATTGTAACATGATAGCAGAGAACGTTTGCCAAAAGATAAAGGATTCTCAACAGTACTCTGGATGCTGAGACATTGACCATCGTGCTCTGACCTCACCCGCAGTTGAGATTCTCTGGTCCTGCAGCAGTGAACGGAGATTTGACTAAGGGCCAAAATTTCCATTCTCGCTGACAGCAGTAACAACACGAGAGAATTCTGCCCATTGGGTCAGTGAAGTGAGTGGATATGGGATTTTATTCTGAAAATATATAAAGTGGCATCCTGCACAATGGGAATGTGAAAGAAAATGTACCCATTGTGTTATGTGGACCGTCATTCATCGTGGAATTAGATACACTATGAAAAGTGAAGTTGTTGACTTGATTCAAATGCGAGAGAGAATGGAAATCTCAAAAACTAAATGGCTGGACTATTGGATCATTTATGCATGATAGAGAAGTTATTCGTCATTTTAGAGAGGTGACTCACAATGTAATACTTTTGCACAAAATATCACTGTTTATTTTTATGATATAATAGGTATACATACAAAATTTAATTTTCATTTTTACTGGAGAGAAAGGAATCTGTTGATACTATATTATTGGGCATTTAATGATACACATTCATTGAATGTGGGTGGCATTGACAAGGCCAGCATTTATTGTCCATCCCTATCATCAAGTGATGGCTATTTATGGGTGATTTACTTCTGCTTATACATATATGCGACAGCCTGAAAACTGTCATTGCATAATATACAATGCATGTCTTTCAATAAAAGTTAATCGATGTGTAAAGACTTTGTTACAATCCAGTGAGCCAATTAACAAAGGTTAGGACTAGAGCAATGATTGCCTTTCTCTCACTGGGATGATGGATCTTCTTACATATTAGCTGCTCCTCAAAAATATTGGGTCCACAGTATTGAATTTAAATTCTCACTCATTTATTAAATAAAGCAATTTCTACTATTGACAATCAATATATACTTAACAGCAGCACCTATGATGAAATCTTGCTGTCTGGGGAGGGGTTGAAAATGGATTCTGTATGCTGGGGTAGTGGGCTATGTTTTGCTTGAATTGGCAGTCTTTTCTGTGTGTAGCATCGAAAATTTATGAGCATCTTCATCTTTAAAATGGCCAGGCCAAAGGGGAGATGGGACCAAAGATATGGTAGGTAAAGAAAGGCTAGTAAAATTTCTATTATTTCTCAGTGGTTCCTTTGTTCAAACGTTAATCTTAAAAACAAAGATATCTGTTTTAGGTGCTGCCACCCCAGGTGAGGGAAGATCTGAACGCCTGCCCGCCCTCATAACATCTCAGGAAGTCAGAAAGTGATCTTAAGCAGTGCAAAGTGAGGCAGTCATCTTTGCCCCTCCCCTACCTCCCTCCCACCACTCCAGCCTGAGGAAAATCAGAGACAAGAACGGAGACAACATTCAGGCACACAGGCTATTTCTTTTGGCCACCTCCGGTTTGTCCCAGTGCGGGACAAAATGACTTGGCTCTTAATTAACATCATATCATCCTGTCAAAGGTTTAACACAAGACCAGGTACCCAGCAATGTACATGTTGATCCACTGAACTGAGATCACAACAATTTGATACAACTCAAAAATGCTGCAAATTTGGAACATCCTTAGATTAAACTCACTTTTTTTTAAAAAAAATTGAGCTTCTGATGTCATCCAGTGCATGTTAATGTCTGTTTGCACTGCAATTTAAAGTCATGTCAATAGGTATTTTAAACAGTTACCAACAACACATTCAAGCCAAATAAAATAACTGAGAATTACGTGCCTGATCTCCCAGCTTTACTTGGTGATTTTTGAATGAGCGGTTAAATGTTTAAATGGAGGCAGGGCTTGCAGTCTCAGAGCCTGTGATTAGTTTCATCTGAATCATAATTAAAAATGGTTCCAGAACATTTCTTGATTTATCTCGTGCCTTTTTCAATCTGGGCGATACCTCAATGCCTCACCAAAAGAGAGACAGGAAAAATCAATTGGAAACTCAGGGGCAACGCCAAAGAGAAATCTTTTGGTAGGCTGGACGAGTGATACGTGCAGATGGATACCCAATAACTGACTTAAAAATTTCCAAGCCAAGCAACTGAGACATGTGCGTAGATACATTTTCTAATGGTCTAACTCTCTCCTGAAAGAAAACATCAGCTGTCATTTGCCAGCCACCACCAACATCCCCTGCCCCCTCCAGCCTCCACAAATTGTTTTCCAGCAACAGAGACAGTTCATCATTGGTCACGAGCCGGATCTTTCATTTCCACCAATATCTATGGTGCTTTGCATGGCTCGCCTGTCCCACAGTGGGGCGATCTCTTTCAGTAGGACCAGAAAACCCCATCAGCAGGAAGGGCTGGAAAATCCAAGTTTACGAGCTTTGGCACTGGTTGACAAGTGTGAAATACTGGTTATGCAAAGCATGTATAAGGATATTCTTGAGTTAATCCTACCACAGCTTGCAAGCTGCCTATTACTCGTAAGGATTAGCCAATGGAAAACATAGCTTTCAGCAGTTCTCTTTCACCCTATACATAACATGATGTTCTCGTTCAACTTTACAAGTGGCATGATGGCACAGTTGTCAGCTTTACTGCCAAACAGTGCCAGGGGCCTGGTTCGATTTCAGCCTCGTTTGACTGTCTGTATGGAGTTTGTACGGAGTTTGTACATTCTTACCACGTACGTGTGGCTTTCCTCTGGGGGCTACAGTTTTCTCTCACAGTCCCAAGATGTGTAGGTTAGGTGGACTGCCCGTCCTAATTTGACCCTTAATATCAGGGTGACGAGGAGTAAACTTGTGGATTTGCAGGAATAGACTCTGCGTGGGAGTGTAAGTCGATGCAGGCTCAATGGGCTGAAGGGCCTCTTTCTGCACTGCAGGGATTCTATGAACCGATGCCCTTGTCCTTGTAATCAACAGATATTTCAATGTATGGTCAGGCTTTAAACGGTTGCTTTGGGGATTATTTATCCCCCCAAAGTATGCTGCCCATACTATAGCTCCCCAAAACCATGACTCCTTATTTGCAGAAAGCATTTACACATTTTGACCTCTGTACAAGATTGGAGTCTTTCCTCCCTCCACATTTCTTACTTCTCAGCCACACGATCAGACATCATTATTACGTCAGCACGATGTATGCTTTTGGTGTTAATCCTTTGCATCTCTTCACAAGTCATGATCCCCATCATATTCATGTTCTCATAAAGCAGAAGCCACAGACCAGGAGATGATGTTGATCAAACAAGCTTGGCAATATGTGTTTAAATAGCTTTTTTGACTCAGGTTCTATATATTTTGAGCCAGGGTTCCAACCTGGAATGTGACTGATCAGGAATATCAGCTAGGATTGTAATAGTTAGTCAAAATTGTGACTGTCCTCTGTATTCTTTCTCATTGTCCTCACAGATAGAGGGCACATGATCAACAAGTTGAGTTCGACAGGACATGCTTCTCATCCTCTCCTCAATCCCTGCTTTCCTCTCAGCCTCCCTTTCTTGAACCCGTGCTTTCCTTTGAGGTGCGACAAATTCTGGATAAAAATATCCAGAAATTTCTCCCTTCCCCTTGCACGTCAGAATCTCTCCATCTCTCACTTCAGCTCAATGACTCAGCGAGAGAAATTTGAGGCAGAGACATCTCCTGCATTTGTATTTGTACAGGATAGTGTCGCTTGTCCACAGACTCTCACTTCTTGCAAACCAGACAGTCAACCTGCTCTGTCACATCTTAAATGATCCTTCATCAATTTAAAGTCTTCGTTCAGTGATTATTTGTAGTCAAACCATAAGTGGAATATCGTATGCATACTTCACTAGTTCTAATTTAAGCTACCACTCCAGTTTTGTGAAAAAGCAACCTTAAAACTCATCAATTATTCTCCTTCCAACCTCATTAAGGCCTTCAGAGCTCAGGTCTCTTTGTCTCACACAACACTCCTCTTGTAAAAGACCTCCATAGCACCTCTTCCCTCACTGAGCCACATTCCCTCACTCAGCCACATTCCCTCACTCATCAAATCCACAAATTAAGTAAATGTTCTGTCAAAGTAATGCTCCGTTGAGGTGGAGATCATATTACTTACTTCATGCATAAGCAAATACCTCCTGTAGTGATACAAGTCCCCTGATTTAAGCACGTAGTCAGTTAATGCAGTACTTCAGCGACGTGGACGTACTGCTACATATTTTACGCACAAGCAAAAAAACTACAGAACATATAGCAGATGAGTGCACAATTAGCACCAAATGATCTGTTATATTTTGCATTGTTGCAATCCATTTGGTTTCAATTGATTATTGCTGGATGCTGGTACCCCAGTTCCTGCCCCTGTGATAGCCTCTGCCCTGTTCCAAGTGGCAAACTAGAAGCAGCTACCCAATACATTTCTCACTCTTCTCCATCTGAAGAGAGCGACAGTGACTTTGCACACACTAAATTATTGCACAACCCAACTTTTCTGAGAAGTGGATGAATTATTAATACTTAGTTACTGAAAGCAGATTTCTGCTGTGTATTAAAATGGATTTCCAGCAGTCTGAAGTTTATAACTAATGGGTCAAATACTTAATAAATATTTTTTTAAAAAAATCATTTCACACAGCCAACTCAACCTTCAGTTCAACCTTTCCTGTAACCTGGGTTGAAAACCAGAAAATTATCAAATGACTCATCGCTTCATCAACATGCAAGTAAACATTTTTTACTGCTTCATTTGCCGGCAATAAACATTTAATGCAGCACAGTGGTTAGCACCGTTGCCTCACAGCACCAGGTAGCCAGGTTCGATTCTGGCCTGAGGTCACTGTCATTATCTCCATGTCTGCACAGGTTTCCTCCCAGAGTCCGAAAGATGTGCCGGTTAAGTGCACTGGCCATGCTAAATTCTCCGTCAGTGTACCCGAACAGGTGCCAGACTGTGGTGACGAGGAGATTTCCGCAGTAACTTCATTGCTCATGTCAGCTACTTGTGATACTAATAAATAAACTTCAGAATAAATACTCCGCCTCACTTAAATCAGCAATACTTATATTAAATGATACTTGAGCCACAATAATAGTATCTGGGTTGTCCTGAAAGCAGGGAGCACTGATCAATGACAGGATAGTGATAGAGATCTGCACAAGTGCACTACAAGAGACAGCTGGCTTCTGTTCAAAAGATAGTAGGGTGGCACGGGGTTATCACTGCTGCCTCACACCACCAGGTTCAATGCTAGCCTTGAGTGACTGTCTGCGTGAAGTTTGCACGTTTTACCTATGTCTGCGTGGGTTTCCTCCAGGTGCTCCAGTTTACTACCACACTTCGAAAGGTTAAGTCACTTGGTTCTGTTAAATTGCCCTTTAGGAATTAGCAGAGAAACATGTAGAGTTATGAGGAAAGGGCCCCAGTGGGATTGTGAACGGCACAGGGGCAATGGGCCAAATGGCCTCCTTCTGTAGGAATTTTATGATTTTTCTAATCAAAAGCTGATGGGAACATTAGCTCTCCCTTTTCAGTCCAAACAGAATGTTACTTCCCATCAATTCTGGGCATTTTTTTTTCCAAAAGGCCTTCAATAAGTAGCCTCATGACAAAGGTCAAGGTAGATGAAGTCGGGAGACCAATAGGTGAATGAAGAGCAAGCTGGTCATAAACAGAAAATAGCACAGATGTTAAAATTATCTGTTCAGACTGGCACACGTGGGGAAATCAAATAGTAGATGAACCCTTGTTCACATTTAGATTAACACTATGGCCACAGGAATCAGAAGGTAAATATCAAAACTTGCAGACAATTCCGAGCTAGAGGTTGCAAACTATAACAAGGTAGAAGGTGCTAATAAACTTCCAGAATGAGCACAGGAATGACAATAAATTTCATGTTAGGTATGAGGAGCTGGGAAGAATAAGGAAATCACACATTCCTTGCAAAAATAAGCATTAAACGCATGCCAGAGCAAAGCAACCTAGGCAAACTGAAGCACAAGTTGATACAAGTAGCAATGCAGAAAGTCAATGGAAACAAAGTACCAGGGTTTATCCCTCGAGGAATACAATTGAAAAGATAAGATGGACTTTAAAGTTACCAACACAGCTTGGTATTGATCTCAAAGGAAAAGAACTTACCTGATGAAGGAATAGTGCTCTGAAAGCTCACGATTCCAAATAAACCTGTTGCACTTTAACCTGGTGTTGAGAGACTTCTTACTGTGCCCACACTGGTCCTGCGTCAGCGTTTCCACATCAAAGATCAACGTTGGGCCTCGGCGGAATTTTACAGTCCTACCAAAAGCGAGCAGGTTTCCTGGTCACGTGACTAGCAAGCAATGCAAACAGCCGTTGACACTGGCACCATTGGAAAACCTATTGTGGAGGGGTTGGAAAATCCCAGTCCTCATGACCTGTGTGACGGAAATTTTCCCTTTCTCGACAGCAGTTGAAATCGAATGCCATGTTAAAAGGAGATACAGCAGCAATGGTAGGAAGGAGTTAGCAAACAAATTAAGCTGAACTGTACAGCACACATGGCAGAGGAGAAGGTTAAAAACACACAATATCCTTCAATTTTAATTTGCAATTTTTAAGCGGTGAAATTAATGTACAATTGGACTACTTTAGAAGCTAAAATAACCAGGCTGTTAAATAAACAGAAAGGCTGTTCAAAGTTTACGGAATCATTGTGGAAATATTTGACATTCAACAAGTATTGATCGAGATGCTAAGGACAAGTCAGGTTGTTCTGAAATAATTATCAAAAAAATTTTCATTCAGTACTGTGCAATTTTTTCCAAGGATTTTCAGAGTGAGGGAACTCTGTTCTCCCAAAATTGTAGTTACAAGGGAGAACACAATTTGTGGGAAAATTGCCAGTGCATCTGATGCAGGAACATAGACTTACTATGGCCAACTCTGGATTTCTGCACCATTTTGCAAATATCCAAACTTCTGACTTTGCTGTCAGTTTCAGTCGAGGAATAACATTTCTAATAAATACAATGCAAAGTTCAGGAGAACTTTAGCTGGAAACTGGGTAGAACGTTGAACTCACTTTCTCACAGAACAGGCAAAGCAAGAAGCCCAAAATGTTTTCATGAAATGAAAGCTACCCACGAGGTGAAAAGAATAGATGCCTACATTGATTGGGATAGTTGTATAATTGTATGTATATATTTCATACGAGACTCAGTTTATTCACCAGCATTTGATCTGTTGGTAGAATTAATCTTTTATTACATTTGTAAGTTTATTATTTAAAAGCTGTAGTTACCAGAGCAGATCAGAGGCTCAGTATCCTGCAGTGAGTAACTCACCTCCTGACTCCTCAAAAGCTTATCCATCATCCATCAGGCACAGGTCAGGAGTGTGATGAAATACCCTCCACTTGCCAGAATGAGTGCAGCTCCAACAACACTCAAACTCAATACCATCCCGTGTAAAGCAGTTTGTTTGATTGCCAGCACATCCACAGTCACCCCCTCTACTGAAACCTTATTGTTTTAAGTTGATTTATTTAGTGTCACAAGTAGACTTATATTAACAATGCAATGAAGTTACTGTATAAATCCCCTATTCACCACACTCTGCACTTGTTTGGGAACACTGAGGGAGAATTTTGCATGGTTGATGCATCTAACCAGCACGTTTTTCGTATTGTGGGACGAAATCCGAGCACAGTGAGGAAATCCACGCAGACGCATGGAGAATCTGGGGAGACTCCACACAGACAGTGACCCAAGCCAGGAAATGAACAAAGGACTATACAGCACAGGAATAGGCCCTTCGGCCCTCCAAGCCTGCACCACTCATGAGCCCAACTAGACCATTCGTTTGTATCCCTCTATTCCCAGTCTGTTCATGTGGCTCTCTAGATAAGTCTTAAATGAGCGCATCTGCCTCAATCATCTTGCTTGGCAGTGCATTAGAGGTCCCCAGCACCCTCTGTGTAAAATACGCTCCCCTGACATCTGTCAGGATCCTTGCCCCCTCACCTTGAACTTGTGACCCATCGTGTTTGTCACCTCCAACCTGGGAAAAAGCTTCCCACTGTTCGCCCTATCTATGCCCTTCGTAATTTTATGCACCTCTATTAGGTCGCCCCTCATCCTCCTCCTTTCAGAGAGAACAACCCCACTTTACCCAATCTCTCCTCACAGCTAAGACCCTCCGTACTGGACAACATCCTGGCAAATGTTTTCTGTTGTCTCTCCAAAAGAGGCTAGATCCCTAGTGCTCTGAGACAGCACTGCTAACCACTGTGCTGTCTATTATATAGTGTGCACCATCTACAAAACGTACTGCAGGAACTAAGATTGTACCTTAGACAGTACTTCCAAACACCACCACCTAGGATGACAAGGGCAACAGATGCATGAGGACACCAAAACCTGGAACTTTCCCTCTAAGCCACACACCCCTCACCCTGATTGAAAATATATTCCTTCACTGTCACAGGGTCAAAATATTGGAATTTCCTCCTTAACAGGATGCACCTGCACCACACAGACTTCAGAGGTTCAAGATGGCAGCTCACCACTGCCTTCTCAAGGCTCAACGAGGGATGGGCAATAAATGCTGACCCAGCCAGCCATCCCATCAGTGAATAGAAATAAAGTTCACTCCTTGAAAGATGAATAATCACAGTTCATGATTGCACGGAGCCCTTCTTCTTAATCACAGGTATCCCGGCTATTTTTAAAAATAATGCTGTTATGATGAACCATTTACACAAACACGTATGAGATTACCTCACAGTAAGATTTACAAACTACTTACTAAGGCCATGTCCACGTCTCTAATGACATTGCTGGGCATCCAATTCAGATGCAATGGTAACGCTAGACCTTGGTCACATGCCATCTTACAATCCTTGAACTTTGTCTTCCAGCAGTTGCAGTCCCCAGATCCCAGTCAGTGAATAGAAGAACAAATTATTTCAATCATGCTATTGTGTATGCCTTCTCATCAATTAGTGAATCAAGTTATTCCTTCGCTGTACTGAATCGCTTTAATTATTCACTTAGTCCTGCATACCTCAGTTGGTGTAAAAGAGAAAAATAAAATCAAAGCACACACTTGAGAGTTCGATGAACGTGCTCCAAGCAGCAAACAGGTCCACAGGTTGAATTTCAAGCAATAATTCTGTGCTCTGAATTCCAACATTTTCACAACCACCTCGGCCGCTTCCCAACATCAGCTGGAGGGTCAGACAACTTGTTCCTTTGTCATATTCTCTGTCTCTCAAGCTAAAGGACACAGCAGATAGAAATAAAATTGAATTCTTGCCAAGTATCTCCAAGCTCTGATTCTAATTAAGAATACAAAGGATATGAGACAGTGTACTTTCCAGTAGAATCAAGCTACACTTGCAGCCCTATCCTTTTTTTTTTCCCTGAAACAGTTAAAAGACCATTTCAATCAATAATCATGAACTCTACGATATGGTGGCACAGTGGTTAGCACTGCTGCCTCACAGTCCCAGGTTCGATTCTGGTCTCAGGTCACTGGGTGGAGTTGACACATTCTCCCCGTATCTGCATGGGTTTCCACAAGTGCTCTGCTTTCAGCCCACACACCAAGGATGTGTAGGTTAGGTTGATTGGGCACGTTAAATAACCCCCTAGTGTTGGAGGGACCAGCAGAATAAGTGTATGGGGTTACGGGGATAGGACCCAGTTGGGATTGCTGTCGCTGCAGGCTTGATGGGTCAAAGGACGTATCTCTGCACTGTAGGGATTCTATGAATATCAATTTTACCTTTTCACTTAAATCTCTATTCATACACATCAATCTACGGATCAAGTTTGGCATACCAGCTGTTTCATAGCCCTTGAAATGTCATTCGGAAGGACTAGAGAAAGGCTGTATGTTGCCCTTCCAACCCTATAATCTGGATTTCAACCCAGTTACATCAACGGACTGATAACTTCTTGTCTTTATGAATTCTATAACTCAATTGATGGTGTATGAACCATGCTATTCTCACGCATCCATCACTCGACTCTCACTGTCTATACCCGTAAAGATTGATTACCTGCAAAGATTTACATTCCAATCATTCTTCATATTCCAATCTGTAATTATCTTGCATATGTGTCTTTGCCAATAAATTCGATTCGATTTCAAATCGAATCAAATACACAGGCAAAGGCACAACATGCTAAAGTTTGTGAATTTACTGCCACTCAACTGATGAAGGAGCAGTGCTCCAAAAGTTCGTGATTCTAAATAAACCTGCTGGGCTTTAACCTGGCGTTGAGAAATTTCTTACTGTTCCTTTGGCGGCATCCACCCATAGCGGCATCATACTCTTTCCTCAAATGGAAAACTTCCACTGGTCTGGATAATGAAGCACATTCCTGTAAGTGTCGAACCTCATCCAGATAGTGGCCCCCACAATGCATTGCAGGCCAAATTCAGAGCCTATCATGAGCCAAAACAACTGAATGCGTCTGCAATTTTGTCAACTTAATTTACACTTCTGCCCACGTTTGCAGCACTAATTTTCAACTGATGGTCATTCATTTTGTCTGTATACAGAGACACCATTATTCCCTGCCCATGCACCCAGACCATTCTCAATGCTGAAGCAATGCTTATGATTAAAGATCTGAGCAGCTCTGATTAGGCAAAGAGAAAGGGAAAGCATGTTAAATTAGAGAGGTCAGAAACGTAACGCAAAACAACACTTCAAGTCTTCAACAGTCGTTCCAAAGCAGAGTCGTGGTGAAAGGCTGAGGCAATAAATTAATTCCAATCTCAACAACTCCAAAAGTAGTTTTATATTACAGCGACGTTCTAATCTCACTGATAAAAGAAATGAATTCTGTTCTATCGAATAACTCATCATCCTATCTATTCTCATTGTTGAATCATTGCTTGGCACATTAAGTTATTTAGAATACATGTTTTGCTGATCTCCTCAGTTCCTTGTCTCTCTGAACCAGCTCTGGGAATAAGGTGTATAAATTATGCAGAGATTGCCAACACAAGAAGCCATCTCGGTATATCTTGTTATGTAAAGACAATAAAAGTGGAGCTATTCGATGGCAGCTTTGAGTTACACACCATCAGGGATGGAAAAAATGTCTTCTTCGCATTGCCGAGACAAATCGTACCTCCATGTGATTGCTGTTTGGAAACTGAAGTCATCAATCGAAGTTCAAAATTATTAATAGATAAGAATGACAGAGATACCTGTCATCGACCATAGAGTTATTATGGAGCCACTTCTTTATAACCCTGCAGTTCAGATACACTACCCATGCGAGTATTCCAGAACTGATAGAACCATAGTTTAAAATAACAATTCTCGCTTTTCAACATCCCCGAGGTCGTAAATGTTCCTACGTCTCTTTCTCCAAAAGAAACACTTAGCTGAATGAAAGAGCACACATTCACTGCACAGGAACTCTCTTTATGACACTGGTTGACCAGGCAATGTGGATTAGATGGAGGATGCGTCATGAAATGTGATATCAAATTGTGTGCATTCACAAGAAAGGATTCATCTGATAACTCACGTGTCATCATTCTTCACTGGTCGTCTGAGCTCTTCACCACAATCTAATATTGATTTTATTTTGTCCCCGTCATGATGTTTTCTGCTCTTCCTACACACCTGGATTTTCAAAAAAAAAAAAGAGAGATTTATCACACTGACCAAAAATGGAGACAGTCTGGAGGAGAGAGTTATTTAGCTTAATTCTTTCAATTATTTATGAGATACCTTTATATTTGCTGTATCAAGCTTATTATTTATTAGTCACAAGTAGGCTTACATTAACACTGCAAGATCTGACGTCAAAATAAATATTCTATCATATCCTGGGTCAGACCCTGCATGTCTCAGTTTATTTATTCTCTCAAGTAGACTTATATTAACACTGCAATAAAGTTACTGTAAAAATCCACTAGTCGCCACACTCCAGCACCCATTTGGATACGCTGAGGGAGAATTTAGCACAGCCAATTTATCTTATCCGCATATCTTTCAGACTGCGAAAGGGAACCAGAACACCTGGAGGAAACCCACGCAGACATGAGGAGAACGTGCAGACTTTATACAGATTGTGACCCAAGTCAGGAATCAAACCCAGGTCCCTGGCGCTACGAAGCAGCAGTGTTAACTACTGTGCCATCTCTATCGAAAGTAAAAACTGTTCCAAAGGTCAGGAGGGAAATCCAACTTGTGTAAAAATTTTGCCAATAACAACTCCTCCAAACTGAGTGCTGCTCATTGATCATTTCTGTGAATATTACTTACTCAGCTACTGATGCCTGAAGTTTAACATCCTCACGGTCTACAGCCTTGCCCAACCAAAATCTGAAATTTCCTCCATCCCTATATTGGAGGCTCTTAATTGCTGATCCATTGACTCCGACCTATTTGCACCTCCTCTCCCCCCATCCTAACCCCCAGCAACTTCATCACCTCCTCATTTATGATTTTAAAAATATGCATTAGGACCTGTTCTTCAATTAAGATTTCCTCTCATTTTGTTTGTCTTTGCTTACTTTGCGTTTTCCACATCACATTACCTTGCTAGCTATTTCTCCCACTGCACAAGCACAATGTAAATGCAAGTTCATTATCTTGATGGTTCATTTTCATCACACTGCAAAAATCACCTCAACAAAGTGACCTTGACCAAGATTTCCTGTGTATCATCAGTGCTAACGTACCTAATCAGCATGTTTATGGAACATTGACAACGTTTATGGAAAGTCTCCCTGCAAAATACCTGAAATGAGTGCAGCGCGAATGTAATTTGTTCTTCACCTTAAAAGCTGGTAATAACATGAAGCCTCTGACAGCTAATCACAAATATTTGATTGTGAGGCACTCTGAAGTGTCCTGCGATCAGGAAAGGCACTTGCTGTAATACCTCTTTCAGAGGTATCAGCATGTTGTTACTTGAAGGAAGATGTGGCAATTGATCCAGTCTCAGTTTCACTTTTGCTTTGAGCAGAGCACAGACACACAGCTGAGGTGTTCAAGTTTTATACCTATGTACAAAACGGTTCTCATATGCCTGGTCTTAATAAATGAACCCACAATTTGTTTACCCAATCCCTTATGAATGCTTGGTGCCATACATCATGTACAGTAAATAAGACCAAGTCGTTATATCATTATAATAATAACAGCATTAACTTTATGCTGCATTGCTCAACTTAGTTCCAGCATCATGCTCTAATTATTAGTCATGCTTTAAAGACTCAAAAAGCTTAGAGTGTATCAAAGTCATTCTAAAAAGGAGGTAATATCGATCTTCTTACCCATCATGGAATTAATTTTTTTTTTCCCGAAACATTGGCAAGGTCAGTAATTTCTGGTTATCCTGAGAAGGTAATGCTGTGCCTTCTTCTCAGACCACTGCAAGAGTTTGTGAACCAACTGAATGTTTGATAGGCCACCAGAGCTAGGAAACCAAGGTTTGCTCAGCCACTTCAGAGGACAGTTCAGAGGCAACCAATTTCTTTACTGGTATATGACATTGTTTTGGGCTACCCCAGTCAATTAAGCCTCTTGTCCTGATTGTGATATCACTAATGAGAATGGATCCACTTCTTTCAAACCAACCATGATATTTTGACTTCACACATTGGTGGTCTTTCCTCAAGGGAAGAGAAGGCTGCAGAGTGATCAAGGCTCTGAGCATTGATAGACCAGGCATAAAGAAGATGCAACCACAGTGGGAGTAATTCAAAATTATGGACCATAAACACAAGAAGGTTACGAATAGATTCAATAAAGAATTTGTTTGAAGAGTGGTCAGAATGCACAATTCACTACTACAGGCAGTAGTTGTGATAAGGATCACAAATACAGTTAAAGGAGAAGCAACACGAAAGAGATAGAGAGAGGAATAGAGACACGTGCAAAGAAGATTAGGTGAAGTTTGGAAAGTGGGGGCTCATACAGAACCGAAACTTCAGCACCGTCCAGCTAGGTTAACTGCCCCGGTCCTGTGACGGAAAGTTCTACCTAATCCTTTGTAGTTCTATCAGCTTCACTACACAAGTGACTGCAACTGAAAGAAATCCTTACTCTCTTGCCTTTTTCCAATAGCTCCGCCTGCAGAACTGGCAGCCGAGACCAAAGGCAAATAAGGAGATCAGTCAGCAATGTGACATTGAAGGAGATTCAATTTGGAAATCAATGAATGCGGATGCCTGAAAGGACAGAGAGGATAGGGAATGCGAGAACAGAACAATCATTAAGACATCTCATTTCAAGGAATGTTTTTCTTTGAAATTGATGTGGAGTATTTGCACTGGTAGCTTCAGTCGTGTACTGTGGCTGTACAAAACAGATAAATGCAATCAATTTGCTGCAGGGATTCAGTGGTTTTGGTCCAACAAGATAGGATGTGCTCATCTCTGTGAGAACAGGGCCAGATTTGAATGTTCCACCTATTACAATCAACCAAGAATCTCTCCCCAGTTAACACTTGAGTGCCATGCACAAAGCAGACGCAGCCTAGTTGGAGTCAGTGCCTCAGAGAGGAGCGGGGTGGTGAGAGTAAAGAGTTTTAAAATCAAATACAAGTACGTAACAATCATACAATGATTATGGCACAAAAAGAAGCCATTCGGCCCATTATGCCCAATTCAGCCCTGCGAGAACAGCTCAGCTACTGCCATGCCTGCTGTCATCTCCCCTCCCTCCTTCCATCCACCATTCGCATCTGTCTTTAGAAAATCAGCCAATTCTCTTTCAAAATCCACAACTGAATCTGCCTCTGACACACTCTCGGGTAGTGCATCCCAGATCCAGAACAGAATTGAAAGTATTTCTACATCATCTTTGATTTTTTTTGCCAATGATCTTAAATCAGTGCCTCTTGGAAAGAAATAGTTTCTCCCTATCTATTTGCTGCAAACCCCTCGTGATTTTGAGCACCTCTGTCATATCTCCTCTCAACCCCCTCTCCTCCGAGCAGAACACAGCCCTTAGTTTCTCCGGTCTATCCACATTATTGAAATTAGCCATCCCTTGAACCATTCTTTCAAATGCTTTCACAGCTTTTCTGAAGTGCTGTTCCCAGAATTGGACACGATATTTGAGTCAAGGCCAAGCGAGTGTTTTCTTCAAAAGGTTTATTCTAAATTCTTTGCTTTTGTACACTGTGCCCCTATTTATAAAGCTCAGCATCCTGTATGCCATTTCTGAATCACTTTCTCAATGTGCTGAGCCACCTTCAATGACTTGTATTCATACAATGCCCTGGTCCCTTTGCTCGTACATCCCCTTTCAAATTGCAACCTTGATTCGACATTGGCTCTTGTATTGTATTTTCCCATGGAATAATTTTCTAACAATGCTTTTGAATTAAAGTGTATAGTGGCAGAGTGGGGGGGGTTGCTTGAGCGAGAACATCAGATCAGGTCACCCTCATGCCAACGTGGTGTATGTCTAGGGTTGGCTCTCTTTTCTGAGGGATTGCTGTTACTCTCTTGTACCCTCAGAGTCCAGCATGCCACGTTTGTGGTGACACATGTAAAGCCCACCTGGTGCCATCCCTGTTGGTGGGCCGGGTGAATGGCAAGAGGCTGATGAATGGCTTGTCAAACCCACTAATGATATTCAAATACACAGAATTGATTTGATTTATTGTCACATGTATCAACGTACAGTGAAAAATTCTATTTCTTGTACACTATACAGACAAAGCATACCGTTCATAGAGAAGGAAAGGAAAGAGTGTGCAATGTAATGTCACAGTCATAGCTAGGATGCAGACGAAAATCAACTTAATGCAAGATAGATCCAATCAAGAGGCTTTTAAGAGTCGGGAATGAATTAGAGAATCTGGTTAACTGGTGCAGCAACAATAATCTCTTGCTCAATGTCAGCAAAATAAAGAAGATCTCATCGACTTCAGGAAGAATCACGTGCTGGAGTTGACTGGTATGTGACCTCAGAATTTTGTATTTTTTTCCTGACGGAAAAAGATGGGTGTGTGAGGTCCTTAATTTTGCCAGTTGCTTTGCTGAAGCAGCAGGAAGTGTAGACTGAGTGAATGGATGGGAGGCTGGTTTACAATGATGGACTGGATTGTATTCTCAACCGTTTGTAATTTCTTGCAGCCTTGGACAGAGCAGGAGTCATGCCAAGCTGTGATACAACCAGAAAGAATGCTTTCTACAGTGCATCTATACAAGTTGCCGAGAGTTGTAGTTGTCATTCCAAATTTCCTTAGTCTTCTGAGAAAGTAGAGGCGTCGGTGAGCTTTCTTAACTGTAGCATTGACGTGAAGGGACCAGGACAGTTTGTTGGTGATCTTGATACTTAGAAACTTGAAGCTCTCAACCATTTCCACTTCATCCTTGTTGATGTAGACAGGGGCATGTTCTTCATGATACTTCCTCAAGTTGACGACATCTTCTTCATTTTACTGATGTTGAGCAAGAGATTATTGTTGCTGCACCAGTTCACCAGATTCTCTGTTTCATTCCTATACTCTGTCTCTCATCGTTCGAACTCTGACCCATTGCAGTAGTGTCATCAGCAAACCTGAAAATTGAGTTGGACAGGAATTGGGCCACACAGTCTTAGGCGTATAAGGAAGACAGAAGGAGGATGAGGACACAGCCTTAAGGGGCACTGGTGTCGAGGAGGAGCATGGAGGTATTGTTGCCTAGCCTTAGTGATTGAAGACTGTGGGTTAGGAAGTTGAGAATCCAGTCAGAGGGAGGGGCCGAGCTCCAGACCACAGATTTTGGAGATAAATTTTATAGGAATAATGGTGTCGAAGGCTGACCTGTAGCCAATAAAGAGGATTTTGAAGTGGCCAGAGAGAGGGCATTTCCCCTTTTCTCCTTGCTCCGCCTCTTCTCATTTGGCTCACATCCAGTTCTAGTTGCCCCTTGCGATGCCTTGCCATTACATTGTGGCTTATTGTTTTTTTGTTTCCTGTGCTTTTCCCTTTTTTTAAGTCTGACATAGGCAGCTTTGTTAGCCAGGTGTTCCAGGGTGGAGAGAAGGGCCAGGGAGATGGCATCTGCTCTGAATGAGTTGTGCCAACAGGTGAACTGCAGTGGATCCAGGTCAGAACTGATTTGTGCAATGAAAGCCATTCCAAGCCTTTCATAACAAGGGGCATCAGAGCCACTGGATGACAGTCATTAAGGCACACCGCCTGGCTTTTCTTTGCTACTGGGATGATGGTTGTCTTCTTGAAGGAGATAGAGGTCTCAAATGGGTGTAAAGTTAAAAACATCTGTGAATACCCGCACTAGCTGATCCATGCAGGATCTGAGTGCTCGTCCAGATATTCCATCTGGGCCTGTCGCTTTCCGTGGTTGACTTTCAGGAAGGCTGTTCTGACATCTGCATTGATGACATTGGATATGGGTTCAGCCAAGGCTTCCAGGGTGGATGGCACACTCTTGCTGACGTCTTGCTCAAAGTGGGCACAGAATGCTTTGAGCTCACTGGGAAAGTGCATTGGTGCCGGCAATTTTACATGCCTTCATCTTGTAACCTGTTACGTCTTGCAAACCTTGCCACAGTCGGTGGGAGTCCGAGTGGCTAGTCTGGGACTGTGGCTTGGTCCAGTTTTGTCTTTTGGCACAGAATCATAAAAATCCCTACAGTGCAGGAAGCCATTTTTCCCATTGAGTCTGCACCAATCACAGTTCCACCCAGGCCCTATTTTCCTTACCGCACATATTTACCTTGCTAATCCCTCAGACACTTGAGTCACTTTGGCATGGCTAATTAACCTAACCCACACGTTTGGACTGTGGGAAGAAACAGGAACACCCAGAGAGGAAACCTATGCAGACACGGGGAGAACGCGCAGTGACCTAAGACCAGAATTGAACCTGGATCCCTGGTGCTGAGAGATAGGCAGTGCTAATTACAGGGCTACCATCTTTGATGGATCTCTGTACGTCATATCTGTTGAACATCAAATAATAAGTCTAACTTCCAAATAGATAAATGTCAAACTTGCAAAGCCTATTTGTACCTCCGTCACAATTGTTCCAACAATATATTTCCAGAGAGAGTAGGAGGTTTAATTAACATATCAAGGATTTATTTTCATTTGAACTGAAGAGTGACCAAATCATGAAGCATTATAATGCGTGACTGATAGCTCATTTCAACAGGTTGACAAGGTTGCAATGCAAGGGCACAAATGCAAGATAATCACAGAAAGGAACAGTAGAGAGGTTGGAAAATGAAACCTTTATAATCAAAACAATGACAATAACCTGTATTTATATAACTGTTTTGATGACAAAGTGAAGCATTCCAAAGTCACCCTAAGCAACGTTATAAAACAACATTCGACACTGAGTCATGTACAAGTAACAGAGAAAAAATTTCAAAGCGATAGGTTTTAAAGGTACAACATGGAGTCGAGAGCTGGAGAGGGTTTTGGAGAGAACTCCAAAGATCAGGGTCAAGGTAGCTGAAAGTATGGCTTACCAACGGGAGCGATTAAAATCAGACAGACTCAAAGTTCTTAAAGAAGAGGGCTGTCAAACTAGAGGGAAGCAGAGGAGATCTGAATCTATGGGGATTTAAACTGGAGGAAGCGGCAGATTGAGTGGCAATGACCTAGTGTTGTTATTTCATACTACCAATCTAGATACTCAATTAACGTTCTGGGGACCCACGTTCAAATCCCGCCACGGACTCGATGGCAGAACATAAATTCAATGAAAAACATCTAGAATTAAGAATCCACTGATGACCTTGGAATCATTGCTGATTGATAGAAAAAAAAACATCAACTTCACAGGTGTGTTTACGGAAGGAAATCTATCACCTTTTACCTGGTCTGACCTACGTGTAATTCCAGCACCATAATATTATGGTTGACTCTCAACTACCCTCCAAGGACAACAAGGGACTGTCAATAAATGCTGACCAGCCAATGATGTTCATGTCCCATGACTGAATTAAAGAAACAGGAATTGTTAAAATAGGAGCCAACGTAGAACACCTAGCACAGGAGCAATGGGTGAACTGGACTTGACAGAAGTCAGGAGACAGAGGACAAGGTTTTGGATTAACTTAAGTTGATGGAAGGTGGAAGGTTGGCAAGGAGAATATTGGAGCTGAAAATCTGGAGGAAGAGATGTGCGGGTTAAGTGGATTGGCCATGCTAAATTGACCCTTAGCGTCAGGGGGATTGGCAGGGTAAATACATGGAGTTACGGGAAAGGGCCTGGGAGGGGTTATCATCAGTGCATGCTTGATGGGCTGAATGACCTCCTTCTGCATTTGTAAGAATTCTATGATTCTAAGAGGGTTTCAGCAGCAGATTTATTGGAGGCAAGACGAGGATCAGAACATGGAATTCTCTGCCATGAACTGTTAATAGAATCCTTGTAATGCAGGTGGTGATCATTCGGCCCATCGAGTCTACACCAACCACAACCCCATCAGCCCCTATCCCCGTAACCTCACGTATTTACCCTGCTAATCCCCTTGACATTAAGGGATAATTTAGTATGGCCAATCCACCTAAACTGCACATCTATGGACTTCGATTGAAGCAGAGTCCAATCACTGAACAGGAAGAGTTGCTGAAAAAGATGAATATTCATGGTCTGTGAGAACCTGCAAGAGATTGGACAAGGTATCTCTCAGAATTGATGGCCGAATGGTTTGGCAGTATTCTAACAACTTAATGGGGAGTCTTCCTGCAGTGCCACAGACTTTATAACACTTTTTATTAGTTAAAGGACCATGGCAACGTTTGCAATATGAAGACAGCATAATGCAGTTATGTGATTTGCCATTACTTTCACAAACACGCAACAGCTGGGGAAACACCACCTGGTGAGATGAATGAACGAAGCTTGAAGCGCTACAATTGGCAGCTTTTTATATTTGGAGAACGTCTTTGATATTCTCCGACTTTTGCAGAAAATGAGTCAATTAACATCTCAAACATAATTTCATTTTGTGTTCCGCTGATGAGCCAAGTCTGCGGATGGATAATCCACTCCAAACATGAATGATGCTATACTTTTGGAAATTATAACTTTGAGAGAAGCCTCTTCATTTGTAAATCGTTAAGAAGGAATGCAAGTCACAACCAACAGTGAAGAGCTCCATATTTGGAAGAATAATAAGCAAAAGGAGAAAGTGAAGAGGTGGAGGAAAGCTGACAAATGAACAGAGCCCACCACTGATTTTAAAAGGAGGACCCATCTGGATGAATATTGTTCTTCTCGCCTCTATGGATTTCGGTTTCAAGGAACCACTTTCAAAGTGATGCATGTAGGTGGAGAAAAGTATCATCAGCTAAAAACATACAGTGCAAGAGCGAGGAAAGGGCAGCTCAGTCAAGACTCAAAAATTAGTAGCTCATGTCTGGTCCAGGTTAAAATGTCAGTGTTTCATATATCACCTTAATTTGTGGCAGGACAAGACTATTAATCCAGCTAATGTTCTGGGGACCCGGGTTCAAATCCCACCACAACAGATGGTGGCATTTGAATTCAATTAAAAATATCTGGAATTAAGTATCTATTGATGATCATGAAAACCACGCTCGACTGTTGGAAAAGTCCACCTCGTTCACTCGTGTCTTTTAGGGAAGGAAATATGCCGTCCTTACGTGGCCCAGCCTACGTGTGACTCCAGAGCCACAGCAATGTGCTCGACTCTCAACTGCCCTCTAATGGCAACTAGGGATGGGCAATAAATGCTGGCCAGCGAGCAAAGCACATGTCCCACAAATGAGTCAAGAAAAGTAATCACAAGATGAATCTGATCTGGATGATTCGGATCATTTAGTCCATGTCATGGATCCAGGATAAAATATAAATAAATTTCATTCTCCTTATCACCACATATTTTGATGTGCTTCAAAGCCTTCAGTCCCATGCAAAAGTTGACCATGTAGAAATGAATATTCAAACATACAAATTAGGAACAACAGTGGGCCACTGGCCCCTCACACTTGCTCAGCCATTCAATGAGATCATGGTTAATCCGATTATAAAAGATGTACACCTTGTTCCCATTGAGTGCCCAATAACCTTTCACCCCATTGCTCACCAAGGAGCTATCCACTTCTGCCTTAAAAATAATCAAAGACTCTGCTTCCATCACCATTTAAGGAAGAGTTCTATTTACTCACTACTCAGAAAAAAATTCTCCTCGACTCTGTCTTAAGTGGACAATCTCTTATTTTTAATGTATAGGTTTCTGGGGGACGAGCAGGGTAAATACATGGGGTTAGTGGAATAGGGCCAGGGTGGGATTGTGTTCAGTGCAGACTTGATGGACCAAGTGGCTTCCTTCTGTAGTGTATGGATCCTATGATTATCTGACTAAATAGGTTATAAAATATAGAAGGGAGGTGGAAACTGTAGAATGAGAGGAGATAAGATGAAAATAGTTATGAATGGTTCCTGACTCCTACACAAGAGGAAACATCCTTTCTACAACCACCCAAGACTGATCCTGAGTGCAAAACCATTCATAAATACTTTCACCTTATCTTCCTCCTCCAATTCTACAGTTTCCACCTACCTTCTATATTTTATAATGTATTTAGTCAGAGAATCATAGAATCCATACACTGCAGGAGGAGGCCATTTAGTGTATCAAGTCTGCACTGACCACAATCCCACCCTGGCCCTATTCTACTAACCCCACATATTTACCCTGCTGGTCCCCCAAATAACAAGGGGAAATTCTGCATGGCTGTTCAACCTAACTCATACATCTTCAGAGTGTGGGAGGAAACCGGAGGATACTCACACAGACACGAGGAGAACGTGCACGCTTCAACAGACAATCATCTGAGGTTGGAATCGAACCCGGGTCCCTAGCGCTGCAAGGTCGTGGTGCTAACCACTGTGTCAGCCATTCTTTCAGCATGATTGTGTTATCCCACTCTTGACTGAAAGGACGGAGAGATGGCCTGCTTCCTACACATGCGTGCATGCTACCCTTCTGCTTTCCATGAGCAAAGCTCTCACAATGACAAGACTTGGAGCACACTGACCCATATGAAACATTTAATTCATGTGAGTTAATTCATAAAATAAAGACAGCCATTAATTGCTTTTGGAGATAAGTAGTACTTTCATCACCAGACAAACATGTCTTAGAAGCTACCTACTACCAGCTGCAATTTTTGTGAACACAGAAATACCAACTTTCATTGGGATTTTTTTTTTTGCAGCAAATAGCTTTCACCACCAGTTAAAGATGATAAATTTCTCATGAATACTAATAACCACCCGATATTCGGAAGGCATTTTTGCGTGATATGAAAGTGGAGCTGATGGGAGCCTGCTGCATGCAGTGTGTCAAACAAGCCTATCTCGTGATTCTGCGATTAGGATAAGGGAGCCAGTTTTTCACTACTATATCCAGGGACACCTTTCTTACTCATTTCGTCCCACAAGACGAAGACACTGGCAAGCAGCCGGCACCTGTGGAACAATACCCCAGCGGTAATTGGAGACAGAAACAGAAAATAATTGGAGGAAGTGATCGGGGGTGGAGGGGGGAATTCTCTTCTATCTTGCCAGGTACGAAAGCAGCACTCTCAATCACAGAGACCAGTGACTGGCTGCAGTGGGAAATACTGCTGCCGCAATGTGTAATTTCCTCAATTTGGTTTAAGCTTACGTTGTTATGGCATATAAAAGGAGCTTTATTCTTTGTTCTACTCAGTCATTACATGATCTGGATTAGCTTCAATGCTGACACTATCAAGACAAATGTAATGTTCCGTTTCCAAGCCCATACAGGAAATAACGTTTGACCAGTGGTGAAAAAAAAAACAGCAATTCTTTGCCTGAATGTTATCAGTTCAGGTGCATTAATGCCATCATTATAAATCGTTCTTCTGGCGCTGATCTGCTTTTCTGAACTATCCGCCAACCAGATCCTCTTCATATTACTGAACAAACTCGTACTCTGAGCAGAAGTGAACAGATTTCACATATCAAGAAGGGAACAATTTTGAAGTACTGTGAGCAAGTGAATGCCTGTAACAGAAATATCCTCGAAACAAATCCAAAAAGGAAACAAAAGACTCAGAGCAGAATTTACTGCCTTCCCCCAAGGTAGGTTGGGTAGCAGGGACATTTAATTGGAGCTGAAAGGATGGTGGGTGGAGATGCTGCCATCTACCCACCATTTCTCTTATTAAATCGAGGTTGCGAAGACTCATGGATGATTTTCCTGCCTCAAAAATCATTTGAGGGTCTTTAGTGGACAATTAATTTGGGGGATGGGGAGGGAGCCACCCTCTATCTTTGATGCCAATCTTCTTAATCCTATCCTGCAAATCTTCACCCGAAAGACCCTGGGCCTGAGATGGGTGCAATACTGGCAGCAGCCACTGCTCTCCCAGTGGTGCTGAGGAGCAACAGACTGCTGCCTTTGATTGGTTGATTTGGTCCAGAATTTCCACCAGAGTCTTTGACCCTGGAGAAGGTCCACCACTGGCATTTATTGCGGCAGGCATTCCTGAAAGGAGGCAAACTTACTTTATTAGCGTCACAAGTACCTCTGCATTAACACTGCAATGGAGTTACTGTGAAAGTCCTCTCATTGTCATACTCTAGCACCGTTCGGGTACACGGAGAAAGAATTTAGCACGGCCAATGCATCGAACCAGCAATTCTTGCTGATTGTGGGAGGAAACCCACACAGACACGGGGAGAATGGGCAAACTCTGCACAGACAGTGATCCAAGCCAGGAATTTAACTCAGGTCCCCTGACACTGCAAGACAGCAGTGCGAACCATTGTTCCACCGTGCTGCCCCAATACAGTGCTCGTGAGACCCTTGTCACCTCCATTAAATAATGCCTTCTGACCCAAAGACCAAACACCCACTTCAGCAAGATGAGCCACTTTGGATCAACTGAAGTAGCCTTCAGGAAGAATATCACAAGCTTTGTCTGATGATAACTATATGCACAGAAACCCTTCTGCAAGAAAACATCAAAATTCATTAGATGACATATTTGCATCACTCAGTCTTTTTCAATATCCATACTCAGGAGTGAATTGCTCTAAACAGTTATCTTTCATTGAGCTTAATTTAGCTTCATCAACAATTTGCTTGGGCTTTTTAAAACATAGCGAGAGCCCTTCCACAGAGTTGAACACTCAGACCTTCATCAAAGATGCTGGTCTTTCAATTAAAGGTCAAAGGTAAAAAAATGAAACCAGCCAAAGGCCTCTCTGTGTCAGAAACAAAAACCAAAGGCATTTTCTTCAAATGTAGACATCTCAAGCTTTGATCAAATGCTTTCCAGGTACCCTGAACAGTTGATGGGTTGGCAGACTCAGAGTGTACGTTAGAAAATTTTCAATAAAGGGGTCAAGTAAATAGGCCCGTTGGGTCTTAGCACTATGCAAAGAGTTTAGCTATCATCTTACTGCAGCAGGCCTGAAGGGCCAAATGGCCTATTTCAGCTCATATATCCCTATAAAAGATCTTTGCTGTGGAGAGGTTCAGTCCAAATGAATGGTTAATATGCCAACTTTCAAACTTTTTTTTTATTCGTAGTACATGGGTGTCTGTAACTGGCCAGCATTTATTGCCCATTCCTAGTTACCCTTGAGAAGGTGGTGGTGGGGGTGAGCTACCTTCTTGAATCACTGCAGTCCATGTACTGTGGGTTGACCCACAACGTTGTGAGGAATTCCAGGATTTTGAGCCAGCGACTGCAAAGGAACAGTGATATATTTCCAAGTCAGGATAGTGAATGGCTTGGAGAGGAATATGCCAGTGGTAGTGGTCCCATGTATCTGCTGCCCTTGCCCTTCTAAATGGAAGTGGCATTGGCAGAGACACCCCTTCTAAGTAAAATTAAGCATTGTTTATTGCCTGTTGATAGATCTCTGACCTTTTCTCTCCTGCTTCTGCTGATAGGCAACTGGAAATCTTTCTCCTCTCTGGGCACCTGAAATCTCCTCACATCCACTGACTCCCAGCCAGTGAGCAATTAAAGCTAGAGTTAATCTTAGAGAGGGAGGACATTTTTTAAATTCATTCGTGGGACATGGGCGTCGCTGGCATTTATTGTTCATCCCTAGCTGCTTCTAAACTGAATTGCTTGCTAGGCCATTTCAGAGAACATTTGAGAGACAACCAAATTGCTGTGGTTCTGGAGTCACACATAAGCCAAACCAGGCAAGGACAGCATATTTTCCTCCTCAAAGGGCATTAGTGAACTAGACGAGTTTTTCTGACAATCAACAATGGTTTTACAGTCATCAATAGATTCTTAATTCCAGATTTTTTTTATTGAATGCAAATTCCACCTACTGCTCTGATGGGATGTGAACCCAGGTCCCCAGAACATTAGCTGAATTTCTGGATTAATAGTCTAGTAATAATACCACAAGACCTATATCAATTATCCAGTCAAAGGATGAGCCAATTAAATATGGCGAATAGGTTTTCCCATGACCTCTGTGGCATGTTTCGCGGTGGCAGAGGGAAAAAGATACTAAAAAATCAGAAGTTATAGAAAACAGAAACAGAAAACAAAACACTACAGCACAAACAGGCCCTTCGGCCCACAAGTTGCACCGATCATAACCATATCTACCATGCCATAGAACTATCTGTAAATTCCAATCCCATGTATTTATCCAGAAGTCTTTTAAAAGGCCCCAGTGAGTTCGCCTCCACCACCACCAACGGCAGCCGATTCCACTCACTCACCACCCTGAGTGGAAAACTTACCTCTAACATCTCCTCTGTCCTTGCTCCTCAACACCTTAAACCTGTATCCTCTCGTAGCGACCATTTCACCCCTGGGAAATAGAGTCGATTCTCAGAGGCTATCTATTCCTCTCAACATTTTATCAACCTCTACCTTCGTCTCTCCAGGGTGAAGGGACCTACCTCCCTTAACCTATCCAATCCAGGCAACATCCTTGTAAATCTCCTCTGCACCCTCTCAATAGGTTCCACATCCTACCTGTAGTGAGGCAACCCAAACTGCGCACAGTACTCCAAATGGGGTCTGACAAGGGTCTTATAAAGTTGCAGCATTACCTCTTGATTCCTAAACTCAATCCCTCGATTAATGAAGGCAAGTACACCATCTGCCTTCTTGACCACGTCCTCCACCTGCGAGGCCGATTTAAGAGTCCTATGAACCCAGATACCAAGGTCCTTCTGCTCCTCAACACTGCTAAGACTCCTAACCTTGATTATGGTATTCCTTCACCACATTGGACCTGCCAAAATGGACCACCGCACATTTATTCATATTGAATCCACATTAGGTACCATCCGACTCAATAACAGCTTCTTTCTTGCTACCATCAGACTTTTGAATGGGCCAGCCTTACATTAAGCTGATTTTCTCTACACTCTAGCTAACTCTATTTGCTACATTCTGTACCTACTCCTTTCCTCCTTTACGAATGATATGCTTTGTCTGTGTAGTGCACAAGAAACAATACTTTTGACTGTATCCCAATGCATATGACAATAATAAATCAAGATTCCATGTAATCAAATGTCCAATGCCAACAGAAATCATTTCTATTCCACACCTACCACTGACCTTAAATTTCAGAAGAACCTACACATTGTTTTTTCTAAGAAGTGCTGACTGATTAGAAATTAAATAAACCACCAATGTTCACAAACCAGCAAACATGCCAGGGGTCCAAGTTCAATTCCAACTTTGGGTGACTGTGTGGAATTTGCACATTCTCCCCGTGTCTGTGTGGGTTTCCTCTGGGTGCTCTGATTTCCTCCTGCAGTTTTGAAAGATGTGCTGATTAGGTGGATTGGCCATGGTAAATTGCCCGAGTGTTGGTGGGGGACAAGTAGGGTAACTAAATGGAGTTACAGGAATAGGGCTAGGGTATGATTGTTGTAGGTACAGGTTCAATGGGCCAAATGGTGTCCTTCTGTACTGTACTGGGATTCTATGAATTGCCAATTTACATTCTTTTTGGTTGGGGTATAAAAAAAAAGCAACTTACGATTTAGATGTCATTTTCTATTTGAGAGTTTGCCACTTGGTTTATGAAACGTAAGTGCAATAATTCCTGTGTTTTGTCCAAAAAACATTCTGCTAGAAAATTCTAGAATGTGCCCCCTGGACCTCTTTAAATGTACATGTGCTTCCTTGTCAAAAGGAAAGATAACCTTGGACAAAACAACTCAGAAGAAGTACCCCTTTTTTAAATCTGATATAAACATTGAATCCAATGGGATGGCACAGAGCCTCACACAGACACAATAACTTTTTCTGTACAGTGTAAAAGATAAGATTCTATTTGGTTTCACCTCTGGTTGTATTGAGATAGAGCAGAAATCAAAACGTTTATAAAATAAAATAAACCAATAAAATATCAAAGAGTGAAAGATTAAACTTTCAAAGAAAAGCCAAACTGAGTTCTTGCTCGAGGTCTAGGTCAGTCCTCAAAGTAATGACTTGGAATCTTTCAAGATTCAGTTAGAAAGATTTAAAATTAAAACTCGTCCCAATGTAGTAGAATGCCAGGTGCTCCTTTGCATTTAATCTGTTTTATTGGGTTCATAATCTACTTCCACTCAGAACCAATATTGGGCTTGATTTAAAATATATAATTATGAAATATCCTGGAAGATGTACAAGGTGCTGTGTTAACTAAAAACTCCAATCCCTTCACGTTTATGCATCAAAATGAACAGATATGTTTTGACTGTGTCCCTCGCATAATTTCATTTTTAAAAATGCTTCCCTTGTGTCTCCACTTCTGAAATTAAAGACTCCAGTTGGGATAAGCTGTCACAACCAGTTTATTCATTAGTATCACAAATAGACTAATATTAACATCACAACGAAATTATGGTGAAAATCCCCTAGTCACTCCAGCACCTGCTTGGTAAGAGAATTTAGCATGGCCAGTGCACCCAACCAACATATTTTTCGGATTGTGGAAGGAAACCTGAGCAATAGGACAAAACCCATGTTGACATGGGGAGAATGTGCAAACTCCACATAGACAGTGACCCAAGCTGGGAATCGAACCTGACGCTGTGCAGCAACAGTGCTAACTTCTGTGCCAACGCCTATGCCACCGTGCTTTGTAAGAGTTCCTTAAGGCGGTAGCCACGGTCCAATCGGCTGACCCACACCAGGAATTAAATTCAGGTCCCTGGCACTCTACAGCAGCAGTGCCATGCATTGTGCAATCATGCCACTCAAAACTTTCAACCAGTGAGGCTAAGCCTTGAACATGGAGGCCAAGACCAAATTTTTGTTCACCATATCGCCACAGAGATTACATTCTCACAGAAGAGAATTGAACTGCTTGACTGATTTCTTTTTTCTATTCTGGTATATATTTTAAATTGTTTGAGGTGTGGGTAACAGTTGCTAGACCAGCATTTATTGCCCATCCCAGGGTGCCCTTCAGAAAGGAGCAGTGAGTTGCCTTCTTGAACTTGAAATTCGGCAAACGTACAGTGTTGTTAGGAAGAGAATCCCAAGATTTTGATCCAGTGACAATGAAGAAATGGTGATATATATTCCCAGGTCAATTTAAGTGACTTGGAGGTTTTCCGGGTGGTGAGGTTTTCAGGTATCTGCTGCTCTTGACCTGCTAGATGGTAGTGGTTGGGGATTTACAAGGTGATGCCTGAAGAACATTGGTGAATTCCTGCAGTGCATTTTGTAGATAGTACACATGGTTAGTATCTACAGTATTTATATGCCTGGTTCAGTTCAATTTCAGGTCAATGATAACCCCCAAGATAATGAGAATGGGGATTCAGTGAAGGTAACGCCACTGAATGTCAAGCAGTGATGGCTAAATCCATTCTTGTTGGAAATGGTTTTTACCAGGTACGTGTGTGACATAAATGCCACTCGTCAGCCAAAACCTGGATATTGTCCAGGTCTTGCTGCATTTGGACATTATCTACTTCAGTATTAGAGGAGTCACAAATGGTGCTGAACATTTTACTGATGACTGCACAAATCTTCACTGACCTTATGATAGAGGCAAGGTCATTGATAAAGCAGCTGAAGATGGTTGGGTCAAGGACAGTGCCTTGAAGAACTCCTGCAGTGATATCCAGAAGCTAAGATGATTGACCTCCTTTGTGCCAATATGACTCAAGCCAATAGAGGATTTTCCACGATTCTCATTAACTTCAGTTTTGCTGGGGTTCCTTGATGCCACACTTGGTCAAATACTGCCTTAATATCAAGGGCTGCCACTCTTACCTCACCTCTGGCATTCCGCTCTTCTGTCCGTGTTTCAACCAAGGCTGTAATGAGGTCAGGAGCTGAGTGACCGTGGCAGAATCCAAACTGAGCAGCTTGAGTAAGTGTCATTTGATAGTGGTGTTGATGACCTCTTCCATTACTTTACTGATGATCAAGAGTAGGCTGATGGGGTAGTAATTGGCCAGGTTGAATCTGTCTGGTTTCTTTTGCACAGGACATACCTGAAAAATTTTCCACATTGCTGGGTTAATGTTGTACTGGTACTGGAAGAGCTTGGCATGTTCTGGAGCACGTGTCTTCTGGACTACTGCCAGAATATTGTCAAGTGCCCAAAGCCTTTGCAGTATCTAGCACATCATGAACTGAATTGAATGAAGACTGACATCTGTGATGCCAAGGACCTCTGGAGGAGGTCAAGATGGACCACGCACTCAGCACTTCTGTCTGAAGATTATTGCAAATGCTACAGCATTACCTTTTGCACTGATGTGCTGTTTCTCCCATCATTGAAATGGGGATATTTGTGGAGCCTCCTTCTCCAGCGGTCGGTTTACTGTCCATCACTATTCAAGACTTGATATGGTAGGACTGCAGAGCTTAGATCTGATCTGAGAGTTGTGAAATTGCTTAGCTGTCTATTACTTGCTGCTTAAGCAGTTTGGTATGCAAACAGTCCTCGCTCATTTAGCTGGATGGCTGGCTGCAGAGTGACGCCGACAGTAAGGGTTCAATTCCCAGACCGGCTGAAGTGATTCATGATGACCCCACCTTCTCAATCTTGCCTCTCACCCAAAGCATGGTAATCCTCAGGTTAATTCATCACCCTTCAGTTCACCCCTCAACTGGGATAGCAGTCTATGATTCTCTGGGGCGATAGCAACTTTAGTCCTGTGTAGCAACTTCACCAGGCTGACAGCTCACTATTAGGTATGCTTGGTGTTGTTCCTGGCATGCCCTCTTGCATGCTTAATTGAGCCCCCAGCTTGGTGGTGATGGTGGAGTTGGGGGGCTATGCTGGGCCATGAGGTTACCGATTGTGCTCGAGTACAACACCATTGCTGCTAGTGATGGCAATACCTTATGGATTGCTAGTTCTGATTGATGTCTACCCAGTTTAGCGCAGTGGTAGTGCCACTTAGGTCACAGGTAATACTTTATTCCTGGCTGGCTAGGATTGGCTGATTCAAAACAAATGAGATGTCAAGTCAAAGATCCAAATGATGTATTTTATATTCAGTGCCACACAGTACAGGATGTTTATTCTCAACAAGAACCAAGAGGTGAATGCTTCCTTTGTTATCATGGGGATCACGGTCTCAGAATTTGTTGATGGGGAGACGATGGCGCTACGATATTATCAGTGGACTAGCAATCCAGAGGACCAAGCTTGAGGGAACAGGGGTTCAAATCCCACCAATGTGGCTGTTGGAATTTAAGTTCAATTAATAAAACTAGAATTATGATCACGCTCAGTGATTGTACCATGAAACTATCATTGATTGTTATCTAGTTCACAAATGTTCTTCCGGAAAGGAAATCTGCCATCCTTCCCCGGTCTGGTCTGGTCTGCATGCAACTCTAAATCCACGGCAGTGTAGATAACTCTAAACTGTCCTCTGCAATGGCCTAGCAAGCTATTCAGTTCAAGGGCAATTAGGGATGGACCTTGTCAATGACACCTACATCCTCAAGAAAAAGGTTACTCTCTTTTCTGATCAATTGGTCAGCTTGTTGCACACATTTATTACATTTATTATTTACCATTATTATTATTTATCATTTATTGCATTTTTTTTAGTCATCATTCTTCATCACTTCGAGCACCAGGCCAATGAAGCACTTCCCAGCCAGAAGGCAGCAAGGCCTCCACAGCAATCAGGTTCAAGCTGATAGGTGGCAAGTAAAAATGGTGCCAACATGTGTGCAGTAACTGGGAATCTAACATCAACCTTTGATATTAAACGGCTATCACCAAATCCCTCACTATTCACACCCTACTTCGAGGCCACCATTGATTCAAAAAATAACTGGACCAGCCAAATAAGTGACGTGGCTACAAGAGCAAGTCAGAAACCTGTGGAGATTGATTCACATGCTGACTCGTCAAAGTATTTCTCCCATTTGCAAAGCGAAGGTCAGGAATATAATCACGTTCTCTACTTTCCTGAACGCTCCAGCAACAATCAAGATGCTCAACACCAACCAGGACAAAAGATACAAGGCAGCCATTTGTCAAGGTTGCTTTGTTAGCGCTTTCCAAACCCATGACTTCTACTACCCACAGGGACAAGGGCAGCAGATGCATTGGAATGTCGCCACATGCAAGTTCCCACAAAAGCTTGCCAATTTGGAAACATATTGCCATTCCTCCATCAGAATTACAGCCCTTACAATGTGGTGGCTTTACCTACACCACAGAGACTTTAGCACTTCAGAAAAATGGCTCAACATCACCTTCTGAAGGGCCACTGGGAATGGGCAACAAATAAAAGAAAATAAAGATGAAAATTCATCAAACAGCTTTCATAATCACAAGATAAAAGACTTTACACCCAGTGAAGTATATTTTTAAGTTAATGCAGTAACATTAGAAATGGGGCAGCTGATTTGCATTCAACAAACTCACATGAAAAGCAAGCAATAATGACTCGATCATTTATTTCCTTGGGGATAAATATTGATGAGGACGTTCCTTTGAAAGTAATGCTATAGGTGGCATGGTGGTGCAATGGTTAGACTGTTGCCTCACAGCGCCAGGGACCCGGGTTCAATTCCAGCCACGGGTGACTGTGTGGAGTTTGCACGTTCTTCCCGTGTCTCCGTGGGTTTCCTTTGGGTGCTCCGGTTTCCTCCCACAGCACAAAGCTGTGTGGGTTACGTGCATTGGCCACGCAAAATTGATTCTTAGTGTTCCACGATGTGCAGGTTATTGGGGTAATTATATGGGGGAATGGGGATAAGGCCGAGGTGAGATTGCGGTTAGTGCAAAATCAATGAAGCAAACGGCTTCCTTCAGCACTGTTGGGTTTCTACCAACCCAAGCAGTCAGATGGGGCATTGGTTTAATAGCTCCCTCCTGAAAGGAGCATCTCCGATACTGCAGTGCTGTGAGCAAATAACAAATAATCTAAGTTACCCTGTTGCAGTAAGTTGAATAGGTTTGACCATCTGATGTCTGATAATGTGGTGTCTGAACTATTGAACTTAGAATCCAGAAGCTAAAATGTGTTCAAACTGCAACATACCAATTTGAGAATTTCAATTCAGTGAAGATAAAAGAGCCAGCAGCAGTAAAACTAATCACAAAGTTGTTGGATTGTTCCAAGAAGCTAACTGGTTCAGCAACATCCTTTGGAGAAGGACACCTGTTGCACTAACCTGCTCTGTTTTCTGACTCCAGCTCACACCTTTACTCTTCGCTCTTCTGTGAAGTAGCCAGGAAAGTTGCACCAATCTGCAAATTAAAAGTGGACAATAAATAAAATTTAGGCATTGCCAACAATGCCTAAATGCAGGCATTGAATTTTAAAGACTCAAAGACAGAATAATGAGAATAAAGGAACTCACTAGCACAAGGAGCAGAATGGCGGCAGAGCGTCTGTATGGAGTTTGCACATTCTCCCTCGTTCTGTGTGGGTTTTCCTCTGGGTGCTCCGGTTTCCTCCCACACTCCAAAAGATGTGCTAGTTACATGCACTGACCATGCTAAATTTTCTCTAGGTCTTTCCGAACAGGTGTTGGAGTGTGATGGCTTGGGTATTTTCAGAGTAACTTCATTGCAGTGTTAACGTAAGCCTACTAGTGACACTAATAAATAAAGTAGTGAATAAAATGATTTTTCTTATTCATTCCTGATACGTGGCCACAACTGACATGTCCAGTAGCCCTAATTGCCCTTATCAATCATAGAATCTCTGAAGTACAGGATGCCCCAGTACAAGTCCCACCATAGCAGATGGCAAAATTTAAATTCAATAAAACATCTGGTATCAAAAGTCATATAACAACCATGAAACCATATCAATTGTCATAGGGATCCACCTAGTTCACTGATTTCCTGATGTAGAGATGCTGGCATTGGACTGGGGTAAAATCAGTAAGAGGTCTGACAACACCAATTTTAAATCCAACCAATTTATTTATAGCTCATTCGCCTGACGAAGGCCACAAAGGCTGAAAGCTAGCAAGTTTACCATCAAATAAATCATTTGGATTTAAAATTGGTGCTGTCAGACCTCTCACTGATTTCCTTCAGTGAAGTCAATCTGCTGTCCTCACCTAGTCTGGCCTATACCTAACTCCAGATCCAGAGCAATGTGGTTGATTTTTCAATGCCTTCAGGGATAGAGAATAAATGCTGGCCCAGCTAGTAAAGCTCACATCACACAAACAAATTAAATTTTAAAAACCAGAGTATCTGGTGGAAACCCACGCAGACATAGGGAGAATGTGCAACTCCATTCAGTCATCTGAGGTTAGAATTGAACACTGATCTCTCTATGGAGGCAGCAGTACTGTGCCACATATTGCAAGCAACATTCTTGAACTCTACAGTGCATCTGGTGTAGCCACGCGCACAGTGTTGTTTGGGAGAAGTTTTCAGGATTTGACCCAGTGACAGTAAAGGACTGCTGAATATTGTAGTGTGTTGGCTCAGAGGATAACTTGGAAACAATGGTGGTTCTATATCTCAGCTGCTCTTGTTCTGCCAGGGTGGCGAAAGTCACAGGTTTAGAAGATGCTATCAAAAGTACCTCGTTGAGATGCACTGAAGTGAAAGCTAGTACATAAAAGGAAAAAGGAATAAAAAGTTGGGATGATGAGGTTAGAAGGAGAGAGAAATGGGATGGGGCATGAAGAATAAACTTCTAGGCCAGTCCTTATCCTTCACGGTCTGTGCTATAAATCATTTGTAACCATACAGAGACAGCTAGGCTTTTCGTTGCTGTGAATTATTGGAGTTGTTAGACTGCACATGGAATGTTCATTTCTTCCTTCTCTAATTTTCTTCAAATGTGTCAAGTTCAATCAGTAAACATCCTGGAAAAAGTGACCACTTTCTTTAATTGAGACTATAAATGAATTTGAAATAGCAAAATGAATTATTCCATGGTATTTCTGTGCTGCCTTATATTTTATTCGGTCACATAGTTGTAAACAGAATGCAGCTTTTTAATCTTCCCTCAAATGTCAGTCTTGAAAGTTTTTGCTATGGATTTCATCATCAACCCATTTGGCAGTCTAATTTATGGTGTGGAGTATGCAAATTTTAAATGAAGTTTTTAAACAAATGAAGATTGGCCAACACGGTGACGCATAGGTGGCACAGTGGCGAGAACAGCTGCCTCACAGTACTAGGGGCGTGGGTTTGATTCGGTCACTGTGCAAAGTCTGCAAATTCTCCCTGTCTCTGCATGGGTTTCCTCCAAGTGTTCTGGCTTCCTCTCTCAGTCTGAAAGAAATGCTGGTTAGGTGCATTGGATGCGCTAAATTCTCCTTCAGTGGACCAGAGAAGGTCCTGGAGTGTCGCGACTAGGAGAATTTCACAGTAATTGTAATGTTAATGTAAGCCTAACCGTGACAGCAACAAATAAATTCAATTTTATTTTTAAACAGGAACAGATCAAAATAACAAAATGATTGTACAAAGAAAACAAAAAGTAGCTTTGAAATGGGATAATTAATGCAAAAGACTTTCAACACATTGACAGAATGGTCAATTGATTTGGACCCACGACATGACTTTCCATGCGCAATGATGGTCAAATTATCAAATATGATTTAGCATTGAGGAACAGATTAGAGTACACACTTTTTTATATATAAATCAAGCAGCAAATATGAAAGTTGTTAACTTTTATAACATTTACTTGCAAGTACTTGTGAAAAAAAATTGAAACATCTTTCACTAAATAATTTGGAATCAGCAGTTCTACAACCAACTTCGCACCCGAGGAAGTGTTATAACTATTCGTTAGATAGCAGGTGGTGGTGGGGGACAGTGGCAAGAACATGGAAACTGAAATGATTCACTATTCTAAGACAAATATTGCAAATTACAAGTTCAAATAGGTGCCTAATTGGCAGCATTTTTTTGAAACTTATTACTTACTTAAATTTATCTTGATCCTGCCTACTGGTTTGAAGCTGCAGAATTAGATTGGATTATATTAACACCTTTCGGGTTCCCCTTTCCTCTGTCAAAGTTGTCCAACATTCTTGGATTCAAGCTGAAAGTTAAAAGCCAGTTCTTTTCAATCATGGCTAACCATCATCCTGAACCACTCACCCTCTCCTGTACAATTAAGTACAGGATGCCCAAGAACACTGCTGTCGCTGAAAGTGAGACCATCCATTCAGTTACTTTTGCCCAAGTTTAATCACCAAATAAAATCCATCCTGCTCTAAGCCTAAACCCATATCTTTTCAAGTCTCTGTATCCTATCCTGAACCAGATCTCACTCAGTTATCGGCCTTTATGCATCAACATTGGCTCCTGGTTTCCTAACACCTCCAATTGAAAATTCTTGTCCTCATGCTTAAATCGCTCCCCCTGCGCCACCACCAACGGTTAGCACGACTGCCTCATAGCATCAGGGAGCCGGGATCAATTCCTGGCTTAGGTCACTGTCTGTGTGGAATCTGCACGTTCTCCCCTTGTCTGTGTTTTTTTCCTCCGGGTGTTCCGGTTTCCTCCCACAGTCCCAAAGACGCACCAGTTAGGTGCATTGTCCGTGATAATTCTGCCTCACTATCGGCGCTGGAGTATGTCGATTAGGGGATTTTCAATTAACTTCATTGCAGTGTTAATGTAAGCTGACTTGTGACACTAATAGATAAACTTTAAACCTTCTTCTGCAAGCCTCTCCAGTCCAACATCTCTCTATTCCTTGGTATCTGGCCTTTCATGCTGTGTCCACTCCTTTGGATTAGTCATTTTGGTGGCCAATGATTTCAACCCTTTTGTTCCCAAATCATTCCATCACTCCACTCCCCCTTTCTCTTCCTCATGCACATTCTCTCTCTCTACCTCCCTCTTCATGAAATGATCTCCCCTCTAAAGGTCTTCTTCTGATTACACCTTTTTCCAGCAACTCATGTTATTTCTTCACATTAAAGGCAAGTGTAGTAAACATTAAAATTTACTGACATTAAAATCAACACAATCTTGGTGAAATCTGCTATTAGTTACACTGCTATTGATAGAAGTGATTGATTCACCAGTGTCTGGCTATAAATACACATGGGGCCATACGCATCCTAACTAAAATTTTGATTTCTTAAAAAGTACACATAGTTGGATTGAAATGCTGAATCCAAAATATTAAGTAAAACTACTATTAAAAGATAAATGATAGCTCTTCATTTTTGAACAAAAGAAAAGGTCTTGAAAATAAGGCTGAATCATGTGTGGGGAGTGAGAAAGACAGAAACAAATCACAGAATCCTACAGTGCAGAAGGAGGCCATCAAGCCCTATCCCCATAACCCCATGTATTTATCCTCCCCGACACCAAGTGTGGCCAATCCACCTAACTTAATCCACCTTTGGACTGTGTACAGAAACCAGAGCACCCAGAGGAAACCCATGCTGACACGGAGACAACGTGGAAAATCCACACAGATCTGAGGTCGGGAATCAAACCCAGATCCCTGGAGCTGAGAGGCAGCAGGGCTAACCACTGTGCCACCGTGCCTCCCATGGTTTGTGTGTACAAACAAAATCTAATACCATCACGGCAAAAAAAACCAAATTGGTAACTGAAAAAGAATAAGGGGTCTTAATAGGGTGAATGTGGACATTTTTGGGAGAATCTAAAACCAGGGGTCATTGTTTAAATGTAAGGGGTCAGTCATTTAAGGTTGAATGTCTTGGCAACTCTCAGACAGGAATGTGGAGAAATCAGATAAATCCTATTGAACTCGAGGGGACAAGCGGCCTATTCCTAATTCTCGTGTACACTTTTTAGTCATTCATGGATGTCATTGATTGGGCCATCATTTATTGCTGAAATTACATGTCACAGATTTCCTTCCAAAAAGAGCATCACTAGACCAGATTTTTTTTTAAATGCAATTGATAATGGTTTCACAGTCATCATTGGAATTCAGATTTTATTGAATTCAAATTTCAATCGTTTGCCACAGTAGGATTCGAATCGAGGTTCCCTGAACATTCCCGTTACTTGTCTAGCAATACAATTTAGCGTAGTCAATCAACAACTACGGCACTGCCTCCTCCATACGTTTATATATAATTTAGTAGGGAGAATTTTCCTGTGACATTTATGTCCAAGCACTGGACAGACAGAACCCACTGAAAATAACCAGAATTCTAACATCATTGAATATTTGTTCAAGTACAGGGAAACTAACTTTCCAGGAGTGTTATGGGAAAAGTAACTCAAATTAGTAAAATGTGTAGAAAGACTTCCATTTTTAAGGGATGGACAGTACTTATTAAGCACCTTACCCACTTCATCTGGCTCCACTCTCTCCATTATCCTTTAATGGATCTTCCCTTTCTTGATGTTACCCTTCCTCATTATGTACGTATAAAAAGCCTTGAGGTTCTCCTTAATCCTGCCTGCCAAGGTCATTTCATGGCCCCTTTCTGCCCCCAAGTCCCTGTTTAACTTCTTCCCTACTATCTTTGCATTCCCCAAGAGCCTTATCCATTTTCAATTTTCTGAAATTTATGTATACCTCCCCCTCTTCTTTCACCACGCTCACAATCTTTCTAGATATCCAGGATTCCCATTTCTTGGGATCTTTATCCTTCATTTTTATAGGGACATACTTATTCTGAATTGTTAATAACTAACTTTTAAAAGATTCTCACATATCAGATGTGGATTTACTCTCAAACAGCCACTCCCAGTGTACATGCCCTAGCTCTGACCTATACCTCTCAACATCTTATACACCTCTATCAGGCCACCTCTCATCCTTCGTCTCTCCAAGGAGAAAAGACCGAGCTCCCTCAACATATCCTCATAAGGCATGCCACCCAATCCAGGCAACATCCTTGTAAATCTCCTCTGCACCTTTTCAATAGCTTCCATAAACTGAAGTCAATTGTGGAATAATGATTAATCATTTATGAAATGTGGATATTGCTGGCTGGGCCAGCATTAAGAGCCCAACCCCGAGGGCATTTAACACTCAAGCACTTTGCTGTGGGTCTGGAGTCACATGTAGACCAGATCAGGCAAGGACAGCAAATTTCTTTTCCTAAGCATATTAGTCAACCAGATTTTTTTTTATATATATGACAGTTGACAGAGGCTTCATGGTCATCAGTAGACTTTCAGGTCCATATTTTTTTTTAAATAAATTCAAATTTCACCACCAGTCATGGTGCGATTCGAATCCAGAACATCAGCTGAGTTTCTGGATTAATAGTGCAGCAATGTCATGACTGGGCCATGGCTTCCATGTTGGCCAGATTCCAGAATGGCAGATTCCTTTCCCTGAAGGACATTAGTGAATCCTGATGGGTTTTAACAAATGGCAATGGTTTCATGGTTATCAGTGGACTGATAGTTTTATATTTTCTTTAACCAATTCAAATTTCACCACCTGATGTGGTGGGATTCAAACCCAGGTCCTCAGATCATTACCCTGGGTCTCTGGATTACTAATCCAGCAACAACAACACTAGGACACCACCTCTCCTAATGTCTTCTATACACCAATAAATCCTACAAGCGTATTTTCCTGCAGCTTTAAATAGAAATGAAGCCCGCAAGCCTGTAATGCACCACATCTTTCAGGCGATACACTTCATTTAATTTAAAACATCATCCTCTTTTCAATATGGCCTGCGCTCCCCCAGCAGCTTATTGCTGGAGGACACACTGTCTGTCTTGCTAAGGGAGAGGCTTCCTGATCCGTCTGCCAGTGCCTGTTCTGCTGCGCTGCATAATGACAGCTGTGTTTATGATGATTGATTTTTAAAAGCTTGTTTCAAAGTTGCTGGAAATCACTGCTCTAAATTGTACTTTGATGGAGGCTGTGAAAGTGCATCAGACACCTGTGCAATGTTATAAAACATTGAACGTAATGGCTGTAAATCTCTGGTAATGGCTTAGGTTTGATTTATGCTTAGTGTTTGCAGCTTTCAACCCTTTCTGCGCCTATTAACTTTTTAAGTGGAGCATTCGTTAATAAATAGTAAAGTTTAAAAATTTACCATGACTTCCCCTCTCACTCTTATGCACATTTACGTCGGGGCAACTATTTTAACTTCAATATCACAGGATCATTCCCTATTAATTTATCTATTTATCAGTGTCATAAGTAGGCTTACATTAACATTGCAGTGAACTTACTGTACCAAACCATTAAAATAACTTCTTGATGGAGTAATAAGCTCCAGAATTATTGAAGATACCATTTTCTAAGTGTCAATGTTGAGTGATTTGAAATTTATTTATCAGTCACAAGTAGGCTTACATTAACAATTGCATTGAAATTACTGTGAAAGTGCCTTGGAAACACACTCCAGTGCCTGTTTGGGTACAAGGAGAGAGAATTTAGCACGGCCAATGCACTTAAGTGGCATGTCTTTCAGACTGGAAGAGGAAATCCACGCAGGCACAGGGACAACGTACGGACTTTGCACAGACAAGGCAGGAATTGAACGCGAGTCTCTGGTGTTGTGAGAGCAGTGCTAACCACTATGCAACCGAGCTGCCCGTTGAAACATTGAGTGAGTGACAGACAGCTGCAAGGATAGATAGACCAGGAAACAGAGAAACAACAGATAGATTGTAAAGCAAAGCTATAATCTTTTTTTTAAAGATTAATTACTAGTGTTACAAGTATGCTTACATTAACACTGCAATGAAGGGTTGCAATGTGAAAATCCCCCAGTCGCCACTCTCCAGCACCTGTTCAGGGACAGAGGGAGAATTTAGCATGGCCAATGCACTTAACCCAGCACGTTTTTCAAGTGTTCAAACATTAAAACTAAGTTGGACAGGTGTCATATTTTCCCCGTACCTTTTACAAAAAATGCTCCAATGTTTAATTCTAATTTCCCTGAACACTTTGACTTCAGTAAGAAGTCTCACAACACCAGGTTGAAGTCCAACAGGTTTATTTACGCTTAGCCCAGTCCAATGCCAGCAACTCCACATCACTTTGATTTCATCAGTCCTTCCCTTTCAAAAACAAACATACTGCTTGAAGATTGATATAAGTGACGAATTAAAAACGCTAAAACTGAGAGAGACTAATTTGCAAGGTCCCTGAGATTGATCTTTTCAGAAATGTGTGGAATAAATTGGAATGCAGTTTGATGTTCAAATCCCAAATTCTAATACATATTAAGCCAAGGGGTGTAAATGACTGGGAGATATTTGATTGTGGTTCTTGCATTTGTCTGGGAAACACTGTGATGAACTCATGGCAAGCAGCTCTTATTCTGGCAATTCAAATGACGAATCTCAGGTGGATTTCGACTTCCAAGAGTCTGACAAAAACAAGACTATTCAGTCATTAGCCTTTCTACCAAATGGCATAACACTAAATTAAGTCCAACAGATTTATTTGGTAGCAAACACCACTAGCTTTTAGGGCTTTGCCCTTTCATCAGTTGAATGGGAAGAACATATCCCACTCTCCTGATGAAGGGACAAAGCTCCAAAAACTAGTGGTGTTTGCTATCAAATAAATCTGTTGGACTTTAATCTGGTGTTGACAGACTTCTTACTGTGTTTACCCCAGTCCAACACCAACATCTCCACATCATGACCTTTACCTAATGACCAGAGGGCAAGGCTCACACTTAATAAAAAACAATGAGATAACTATCTATCTATCACTGTCCCTTATCAGCAACTTATTCTATTGACAATCAGCAGGGATCTGATAAAGCCAGAGATTGCACACATTTTTCATCCTTTATGAAGCTGGTCCATCATCACAGAGACAAACAATTGCCTCTTCAGAAGTGAAATGCATGGTAGCATAGTGATTAACTCTACTGCCTCAACACCAGGGACCCGGGTTCAATTCCCAACTTCGGTGACTGTCGGTGTGAAGTTTGCACAGTCTTCCTGTGTCTGCGTGGGTTTCCTCCGGGTGCTCCATTTTCCTCATAAGACACACATGCTGGTTTGGTGCACTGGCCATGCTAAATTCTCCCTAGTGTGCTCGAACAGATGCTGGAGTGTGGCAACTAGGGGATTTTCACAGTTACCTCACTGTAGTGTTAATGTATGCCTATTTGTGACACTAATAAATAAAATTGAGTTCTTTAAGCTTGCCTTCAAATTTAGTCAATGGGCACTCCAATAATGGGAGTCATTGTATGGATTGCACCATAGCTGCAGTCTGGATGGTCTTGTTGATTCCTTTGATGTTGATTGTCCGCAAAGGGGCCATGGGAACTTGGGAAATGGTCCAAAAGGGTACACTGTTACTCCGGAGATCAAAGCCAGCTGGGCAAGAAACAGGGTCTATGACGAGAAAGTGCTTTGCAGTGGACGTTTTCTCCGGCTATCACTCCTCAACTGTTATTCTCCAATATAATTGGTTTAACTATATGGAGGGGGAGTGAGAGAAAGCATACTGTTGAGGTGTTAAGATGGTATTGGAGGCGGCTTGGGTTGGAGTAGACCTTCTCCAGTATCTTGCCTGTTGCAATTAGCCTCCATTATGTTGGCTAGCAGAACACGTGCAAGAGGCCGAACAATCTAATCCTGCACCAATTATTGATGTTTTTATGTGGGGGAGCATGGCTGCCCAGACTGGGACCCAGAAGACGTGAACTGTTCAAAACGTACAAAGGATTATGCATTTTGTTGAGTTGAATTGTAGGTTGCTAACTTTGATGTGGCCAGGCTAGTATTATACTGGGTTGTGGTTGAATACCTGCTGACAGGAGCCAAGGTCCTTCGACTTTTGGCCTGTGATTGTCATGAGGTACCAGCTGGTTTTCCAAGGAGGTTGATGTGGATTTTATTTTCTTCTGTCGTCTTGATAAGACATTGTCTGTACTTGATTGTTCTGAAAAGGATGGTGCCAAAATAAACACAGTGGGAATTGTGCTTCAATCTCTGGCTGTCCAGGGTAATATTCAGGCGTTGGTATCGGGAAGGTGGAATGTGCAATGTGCTACGGACAATTTCAATGGTGCTCTGTTGTCGGTGCCACATCATGCAATAGTCAGCCAATTTTGCAATATCATTGTTTTTATGCTTCTTCCAGTTCCTAGAAAGTTTTGAACCTGTATTCTACAGCCAATGTCATCTCTCAGATAAAATTACTATTTTCTAGTGGTGCCTTTCTCATGTCAAGGAGATAGATTGCTTTCTGATTGGCATTTACACGTTGCTGGGAGATGGTGGTGAGACATAATATTTCTGTTTTGAATGAATGAATTTCAGGTTCCTGGTTGCCGCTTCCTAGAGAGCGTAATCTAGAGATTCAATCTAATGGCCTGTCACATCTGCATCACCAAAGGACTCCTATCGTTGGCTCAGGTGGGCAGACTGCTCTTCCAGGTGAGATATATACACAGAATGGTATCTCTGCAGATGGTTTTGAAGGCTGAGTTAGAGATGTTTCTGCAGAAGTGACTGAGTTCCAGCTCAGCAGGGATGTCTCAGGATGGCGTTGCTCTAACAGTTCATTTCAATATCTTGCTGCATTCCTCCCAATTCTATTTTGGAGCTGTGAATCAAAGCTACAAATATTTTGATTTGATTTATTATTGTCACGTGTATTAACATACAGTGAAAAGTATGCAGACAAAGCACACCATTCGTAGAGGAGAGGGTGCAGAATGTAGAGTTACGGTCAGAGGTAGGGTCTAGAGAAAGATCAACTCAATACAAAGTAGGTCCATTCACAGGTCTGATGGCAGCAGGGAAGAAGCAGTTCTCAATTGGTTGGTTGGCCGGCAAAAATGGGGCGGATCAGCCATCTGACACATGCGCAATTCCTCATTATCACAAGACTATTAATCCAGAAACTCAGCTCAAGTTCTGAGGACCTTTGTTTGAATCTTGCTGTGATAAATGGTGGCATTTGAATGTAATTTTAAAAAAAAATCTGGAATTAAGAATCCGATGACCATGAAACAAACCATTGTCAATAGTTGGAAAAACACATTTGGTTCATTGATGTCCTTAAGGGAAGGAGTTCTGCTGTTCTTACCCGGTCTGGCCTGCACGTGACTCCAGCGCCACAGTAATGTAGCTGACTCTCAACTGCTCACAAACAAATCAAGAAATGTAGAGAAGTTCTCTGATCAATTCAGGGAGTGATACTGCACCATACTCATCGGAGTTTCCTGCTGCTGTTTTCTCAGGATATCAAGCTCATCTCACTGGGACTCGGATCCAATCTGTCCAAATTACACTCAGCCAAGGCAAACCTTCCTGACCTATTTGAGCTTCAATACACAATGACAGGTGCTCTTGCATCATTTGCATACAGAAACATCTTTTCAAAATGCAGAATTTCAAAATCTATTCTTTTTTAAAAATCCACTGGTGCATGCCACAGGCAACCTTTCTCTTGTCAACTTGCTGAAAAAGTTTTCATAAATATTGCTCTGAATGACATTTGTGGGTCCAAAGCCGCTGAAACCAATGCTTTTGCCGTTGTGTAACTTTTGATAATCATACCAAAGCATTTGGTGGTTTGAGTCAACTTCAACTTTTCCATTATATGAGTTCAGATAGTAACTTATCTCAAAGCAGCAGGACTGAGATGCAAAAGCAACTTTATTTTTGATAGGTGGCGATGAATTATTCTCATAAAGCACCATGATCCAGCCTGAAAAATTGAGTCTGTGATGATGATCGTAGAATCCCAACAGTGCAGGAGGAGGCCATTTGGCCCATCCAGTCTATATCTTACCCAAGCCCACTCCCCTGCTCTATCGCCACAACTCTTCTAAGCCTCTTAACCTACATATCTTGGGACACTAAGGGGAAATTTAGCATGGCCAATCCAGCTAACCTGCACATCTTGGGATTGTGGAGGAAACTGGATCATTTGGAGGAAACCCACGTAAACACGGGGAGAATGTAGAAAGTGAAATGCATTGAAACTAGTGTTTGGTGAACATTCATTCTTTGAAGAGAAAGAAGGTGTTGTTTTACAGACTTAAAGGTTTCCCCACATCTAATGGTAAAGTATATGGTGACATTCGTTTCTGTGGATTATTTTTCTTGGAACAGTTGCTGGCTTGTTGTCAGAGGCTTTAGCTTGAGCACTCCACAGCAAGCATGGCTGACCAGGAGACTCTCCCACCTACATACTGGAAGGATCTACAACTCGATAATTAACCTAATTGACCACGCTATAAGTGTACCTTCCATGATCACCAGGTTCCGGAGGGAGACTCAAACCTGGAGCTTCTGACCCAATGACAGGGCCACTGCTCATTGCTTCACAAGAGGTGAGGCAAAATCTTGCAACCAAGTTGACTTGAGAAACATCATATGCTGTTATACTGCATTGATTTGTGCTTCATAACCCTGGGCCTCGACTCTTCCCTCTGCGATGGGATCCTGGACTTCAAACCACAAACCCACAAACCACAAATCAGTAAGGACAGATCACAACACCTCCACCATGGATGATCAATCTCAACAGCGGTGCCCCACAAAACTCTGTTCTCAGCTCCCTACTATATATTCCTTTTACACTCATGACCGTGTGGCCAAATTCCCTTCCAATTCAAATTTCAAGTTTGCTGACAAGACCACCATACTGGGTCAGATCTCAATTAATGACAAGAGAGTACAGGAATGATAGAAAATCTAGTAACTGGTGCAACGACAAGAATCTCTCCTTCAATGTCAGCAAAACAAAGCAGCTTGTCATTGAATTCAGGAAACATAGTAGAAAACATGCTTCTATCTACATCAATGGGGATGAAGTAGAAAGGGTTGAAATCCTCAAATTTTTACAAGTCCAAATCACCAACCTGTCCTGGTCTCCCCCATGCAGACACTATAATTAAGAAAGGCCACCTATACCTCTACTTTCTCCGAAGACTAAGGAAATTTGGCATATCAGCTACAACTCTCACCAACATTTACAGATGCACCATAAAATGAATTATTTCTTGTATCACAGCTTAGTATGGCTCCTGCTCTGTCCAAGACTGCAATAAATCACAAAAAAACATGAACATAACCCAATCCATCACAAACCAGCTTCCTATCCATTGAGTTTATCTACATTTCCCGTTACCTCAAGAAAGCAGCCAACATAATTAAGGATCCCACACGCCCCAGACATCTTCTCTTCCACTTCCTTCTGTCAGGAAAAAGATACAAAAGTCTGAAGTCATGTACCAACTGACTCAGAAACAACTTTTTCCCTGCTGCTATAGGCTTTTCAATGGACCAATCTTGCATTAAATTGATCTGTCTCTACACTAACTATGATTGTAACTTTACATCCTGCACTGTCTTGTTCCCTTCTCTATGAACAGTAAATAGTCTTACAACACCAGGTTGAAGTCCAACAGGTTTATTTGAAAGCACAACTCCATCAGGTGAGTATAGGATATGTTTCACAAATAGGGCATACTTAGAGACAAACTCAATTGCAAGATGATGGTTGGAATGCGAGTCTTAAGAGATAATCAAGTCTTTGCAGATGCAGATTATGCGAGTGGAGGGTTAAGCAGAGGTTAAAGAGGTGTGAATTGCCTCCAGCCAGGACAGTTAGTTCAATTTTGCAAGCCCAGGCAAGTCATGGGATTACAGATAGCGCGACACGAACTCAAGATCCTAATTGAGGCCGTCCTCACGTGTGCAGAACTTGGCCAGTTTCTGCTCAGTGATTTTGTGTTGTCATGTGAGATGAAGGCCATTTTGGAGAACAGTTACCAGAATGCCAATGATCACTTAAGTTCCCGACACTATTCTCAAATTGTTCCCCAAACATTCTCTATGAACAATATGCTTTGTCTGTATAGCATGCAAGAACAATACTTTTCACTGAGTACTAATACATTTACAATAGTAAATCAAATCTCTCATCATTGTGATTTTAGGGAAATACCCCAACTTGCCATGGCCCTCTATTCACACTCTTTAAATACCAACTGATCTCAAAATCTGGCAGGAATTCTCTGCCATTCACTCCCCAATAATCACTGGAAACAAGGATGGAGAATCTGGCACTCGAACAAATCTCCATTCGCTGCAGTGGGGACAGAGAATAATCCACTGGCCTCTGTTTCACCTTGTACTAAGTCCCACTCACATCAAATTCCAGTCCTTTGGGCATCTAATTTAAAATTCTTAGCATTGTTTTTGGTGGGCGAGTCAGGGAGAAGGGAATATAAGCGGATACTTTTACCATTTCAAATGGTCTCCTGGTGGAGGAAATAGTCATTTGATTTGACTGAAGACTCCCTGTAATTGGAGAAAGGTTCCCAGTCCAGCTTAGGGAATCAAGTGGACTTGCAAAGCAGCAGGTCATTCAAAACCCTTGTCATTTAAAAAAGTAGCAGATTGTAATAATGGCTAAGTAACTGAGGATGTGCCTTGTACCAAACCCTTAAAATATTCAAATACAAAAAGGAGAAAGAAACAGCCAGAACACCTCAAAGAACAAAGTACAGCACAGGAACAGGCCATTTGGCTCACCAAGCCTGGGCTGATCATATTGTTCTATCTGAACTAATCATCTATATTCCTCCATACCCTGCTTGTTCACGTGCCTATCCAGGTAAGTTTTAAATGTCGCTAACGTATCTGCCTCAACCACCTCAGTCAGTATATTCCAGGCCCCCACTACCTTCTCTGGGTATAAAGCTTTCCCCACACATTTCGATTGAACCTTACTCCTCCTTAACTTATGCCACCTTGTGATTGTCTTTTCTACCCTGGGAAAAAGCTTCCAACAGTTCCCCTTACCTATGCCCCTCATAAGTCTATAAACTTCTATCAGGTCACCCATCTGCCTCCGTCTTTCGTAGAGAACAACCCCAGTTTACTTCAATCTTTCCTCATGGCTAACACCCTCCGTAGTAAGAAGTCTCACAACACCAGGTTAAAGTCCAGCAGGTTTATTTGGTAGTAAATGCCACTTGCTTTTTCGGGATTTGCCCCTTCGTCAGGTCAGTGAGAGTTCTGATCACCAAGAGAGCATACAAAGGCATACACTCTACTGATGAAGGGGCAAACCTCGAAAACTAGTGGTGTTTACTACCAAACAAACCCTGTTGGACTTTAACCTGGTTTTGAGAGACTTCTTACTGTTTACCCCAGTCCAATGCCGGCATCACGTCATAATACCCTTCATACCAGGCAACATCCTGCTAAACCTTTTCGGTACTCTCTCTCATACCACCACATCTTTCTGGTAACGTGGTGACTACAGTTGGAAACAGTATTCTAAATGCAGCCTAACCAACGTTATATATAACCTTGAGGTGGGGTAAAATCTCTCTTCAACCTTTGTCTGCAATATCACCCATTAGGCATACAGAACCTCTAGGTCTGTTTGGGGCACCATACTTGGCTTACCACTGAGTGCCTATCTACAGGCAGTTGAGGTGGCAACCATCATGCCAGGAAACTGGAAAAGTGACTGGATAGTCCCTGTTAACTCTACGAATGAGCCTAATTCGCTTCCAACTCATGTAAAGGGGCAGATCAGCTCGAGTCCAAAGCACCTCCCCTAAAACAGCTGCTACGGGAATGGGATTGGGAAAGAGGCATGTCGGTTGACATTAGTAACTTCAGGCCCTGTTCGCTTCTGTTCCCAACTTGGTTAAATTTTAAAAATTCTACACAAATTCCTTCATGGTATCACTATCTGTGACCTCTCTGAACCCTTTAGCTTTTCCAGAATTCTGTTCCACTAAAGCAGACCTCAGCAGTCTGGGTTGAGGCTCCTGCATACATTTCCTCTCAAAAATGCCAGCACCTTGCGACTCCTCCCTCTCTCCCTGTAAATCGTTCCTTAAAACCCACCGCTTTGATCAGATTCCAATCACCTCTTTGAATATCTCCCTTTTTTTTTTTACGGCTTGGTGGGCAAGATGGACAGTGACAGAATGGGGAGTCAGGAAGTTAAACGAGAAAGTTCCTTTGAGTGGAGGACTTGTTCCCTGTTGACAGATTGACAGGGCAGAACAGAAGGACTTGAATTCATTGTGGGCTCTGTATGGAGTGGATTTGAGAATGCATTATACGCAAAATAAAAGCTAATAATGAGCGTTCTGTTCTCCGGCATTGGCAGTCAGTTTGCTCAGCAACATATTTAGAATTCAAAAGTAAGCCATCTTTTGTGAGTGCTCTTTTATCGAGTGAGAAAGGGAGGCCACACTGGTGATGTAACTCATTAAAATATGAGACACATCTCATGAATGAAGTGACTTTATTGCCACGGTTTGTGCTATATCTGTACAATCTAAAATGCTCTTACGCTAGCTTCAGAATCAAAAATAAATCATTTAACAAGCCACAAAGGCAGTAAAATTAAAATATGTTTTTTTTATAAAAAAATCAGCATTATAATGAAAGAGCATTCTGTCATTAACCTGGTGTTTCATGTATAACAATGCATCAACACAGCTGCTCCATTAGACACACTTTGGGCTAAATAGTTCGCCGCAGCTGCCAATCTCTCTAATCAAAGCAGATTGACACGTCTCCATCTCAATTGCACAATGTATAATTAACTTCTGCCTTTGCAAATTACAGCAAAATTTCAACAGAGTGTACAGTGCAGACGGACGATATTCGGCCTATCGTCGTAAACCCTCAAATTTACCCTGCTAATCCTCCTGACTAGGGTTAACTTAGCATGACCAATCCAACCAACCTGCACATTTTTAGAGTGTGAGAGGAAACCCAAGTACCTGGAGGAAACCCACACAGAGGCAGGGAGAACATCCACACAGTGACCTGAAGTCAGTATCGAACCTGGGTCTTTGGCGCTGAGGCAGCAGTGCTAACCAACGTGCTACTGTGTTGCCTCCATCATCAACGACATTTTACTGATTTGTGCGCAAGAGGATATACAAACATCTGTATCTGTGGAGGCTTCAAAAATCTTCCATTAATTGCTGCAAAGTTGTTCGAATAATTTGTCATTCTCACGTGTGCACTCACCACGAAGTTTTTTTTTAATCTTCAACATGCAAACTGTAACCCCTCAACCTGGCGAGGTTATTTAAGCTTTGGTTCAATGCATAGCTAGAACAAATTTTCCCTGAACAGCCACATTTAGAATAATTGGTAATATTTAATGGGGGAGGCGATGGTCTAGTGGTTTGCCACAAGATTATTAATCCAAAAACTCAGTTAATGTTCTGGGGACTCAGGTTCGAATCTGCCAAAGTGGAATTTGAATTCAATAATAAAAAAAAAATCTGAAATTAAGGATTTACTGATGACTACGAAATCATTGTCAATTGTGGGAAAAAACCCATCTCATTCCCAAATGTTCTTTTGGGGAAGGAAATGTGCCATCCTTACCTCGTCTAGCCAACATGTGACTCCAGAGCCACAGCAATGTGGTTGACTCTCAACTGCCCTCTGAAATGGCCCAGCAAATCACTCAAGGGCAACTTGTGATGAGCTATAAATGCTGGCCAGCCAGCGATGCCCATGTCTCATAAATTAATAAAAATACTTTAAATAAAATCAAAATTCTTAAAGATGTAATGTCGTCATGAAATCTGAGCTTGCATTCCATCGATATTCACTAATCCATTGGACAGTCCATCACGTGCTATGTTTCTGAGCTACAATAAGTCCAACTGAGACAGATTTGATGGATTTCTGAACATTTTCTTTGTATAAATAAAGGAGAAAGTTAGACAGAAACAGAACAAAGTCCAATCTCAGCCATTTTTGGATCGTTGGTATTAAGAGCAACTGTCAGTGTTCCAATCCTAATCAGCTCTGAAAAGAAAAAGTAATTTCCCCTTTGTTGGGAAATGAATGTCTTTACAAAAGGAACAGAACTGTGTTGATGAACAGAGGGATCTTGGTGTATTTGTGCATAGATCCCTGAAAGTAGGCAGTCAAGTCGATAAGGTTGTTAAGAAGGCATACGGAGTCTTAGCTTTTATTGGTAGGGGGATTGAATTTCGGAGCCGCAACGTCATGTTGCAACTGTACAAAACTCTAGTGCGGCCGCACTTGGAGTATTGTGTGCAGTTCTGGTCCCCACATTATAAGAAAGATGTGGAGGCATTGGAGAGGGTACAGAGGAGGTTTACCAGGATGTTGCCTGGTATGGAGGGCAGGTCTTATGAAGAGAGGCTGAGGGATTTGAGGTTGTTTTCGTTAGAAAGGAGGCGGCTAAGAGGGGACCTTATCGAAACATATAAGATGATTAGAGGTTTAGATAGGGTGGACAGTGATAGCCTTTTTCCTAGGATGGAGAAAGCTAGCACGAGGGGCCACAGCTTTAAATTAAGGGGTGATAGTTATAGGACGGATATCAGAGGTAGGTTCTTTACCCAAAGGGTGGTTCGGGAGTGGAATGCCCTGCCTGCAGCAGTTGTAGATGTGCCAAGTTTGGTGGCGTTTAAGAGGTTAATTGATAAGTATAAGTATATGGAAGAGAAGGGAATGGTTTAGTTTGGAGGGTCATTGTTTTTTATATTGGTCGGCGCAACATCGAAGGCCAAAGGGCCTGTTCTGTGCTGTAATGTTCTATGTTCTATGTTCTAGAAGTAAGCCATTCAGCCTCTGAGCTTTGCAGTGTTTATATAGACCATGGCAAATTTCTATTTTCTCTCCATCTTCCCACCTTGATTGTATAATCCTTAATGCCTATCAAAAATCCATCATTCTGAATTTTAGAACTAACTTACACAATTTGAGGAGAGATTTCCACTGCCTTTTTGTGAAAAAAATGCATCCTGATATCTTCTTGAATGGTCTAGCCCAAATTTTAAAAGTTATGCCCCCTTGTTCTGGTCACTCCACCAGAGACAAAGAGTTAATCTCTTGTTTCACCTTTTAATTTGTCTTAATTAGATTCCCTTTTAATTTTCTATGCTTAAGGGATGCAAGTCTAGATTAAACCATCTGTTCTCCTAATTTAATCATTTTAATACTGGTGTAGTTCTGTTTAACCTGCACTGCAAGCCATCCAAGTTCAATATCTCCCAACAGCAAAGATATCAGCACTGATTGCCTCACAGACACTTCAACATCCCCAGCATCTCATCTATCATGTTGTACAAACAGCACCCTCAATCCTTACTGGAGAGGGCTCATCACATACAGGGCCTGCATCCTTCCCAACTTCTTCTGCATCTCTCCTCAACATGTTCCATTTCACTGATCTTCCTGTAGGCCAAGCTCGCCTACAATGGAATGTGATACCCCAGACAGGAGGGATAGCAGACATCCAGGAGCTGTCCCATCGAGGGGAGAATGTCTCAGAGCTGGCTGGCAAAGAGAAATATTGTTCCTGTAGGAAAAACTAGATCTTCCTCTCCCAGTGAGCTAGTGCGGATGAAACTTCCGTGAATTGAACACATCCTGATATCACTGTGTAACATTACATGTTGTCTTCTGCCCGTGCCTCTGACCTAAATCATCATCTCTCTCTCACAAGTAAGAACAAAGGACGTAGAGCAAAATTCTTGAGGGACACGAACATAGAGTGGACAAAGAGCGGCTGTTCCTATTAATTGAAGGTCAGTCATGAAGAGACAAGGTGAGCTTTAACGTGAAAGGCAGGAGGTTTAGGCGGGGGATGTGAGGAAAAGTTTTGTTACTGAGAGGACGGTGACGGTCTGGAATGCGCTGCCCATGAGAGTGATAGAGGCAGGTTGCCTCACATCCTTTAAGCACCTGGATGAACACTTGACATGTCATAACACTTATGGCTATGGGCTAAGCACTGGCAGATGGGATTAGGTGGAAATTCAAGTGTTTTTCACAAATCAATGCAGATTCAATGGGCCAAAGGGCCTCTTCTGTGCTGTATGATTCCACAATTATTTCCACTCGTTTGTATTCCAGTCCTCTTGAAAGAATTGATAACATTCCATGAACCTTTCTAATTTTTTTTAACCTGTGCACTCGTGTTCACTTGCACCCTACATTTACAGAGCACGGAGCGGTGAAGAGATGGTCAAAGTAGAACAAAAGATAGTGGGAGAATATGATAATGGAGAGGGAGCAAGGGGTCAGCACACTTGTCAGGCCTTGATAACAATCTCCTGTTCCTCAAGCTGTGCAAGGAAGGATCCTTGAACCTGCCCTCAAGGTCAGAGAGACCTGGCTGATTATGATTAAAAATTTAACAACATCCAAAATGAAGGCTCATATACTTCTTGATAGATTTAATGACCAACCCGCCTCCTGTAAGCGGACCGGTGGCCCGCCCCTTGTCCTGCTTTATTCCTGTGTTGATAATAAACTATTTATGCTCTCTATCTAAAGTGAAAATTACCCCCATGGGGAGTTTGATGTTCTTGAAGGACAAGCCAGAAGTCCTTCTTCATCCAAACACTTTAATACTTCAACTAAATTTTGTCCAGTGCTCCGGGGCTAGTGGATGTTTCAACATGCTGTGTGATGTGTTGAATGAATCATCTGGTCTGCATGCCACACGTTTAATGCTGCCTAAAACAGAAGGCAAAGTCAAACCTAACAGTTAAAGGACCCTGGCAAAAAATAATTCACAACAATATTAAGGTTTCCCAAACAAGCTTTTTTTTTGATTTTGACAACAACAGTCTGGTATACAGGGTTTGTTGCAGATTTTCTTAACCATGCTGGTTAGTTTCATCCAACAAATATTTTCACGATTTCCATTAAAGCAAAATAATGCATGTGCTGGAATCAGCATTTGCCGCTGCCAATGCGACCTACTTTACATCGGAAACACCAAACGCAGGTTGGGTGACCACTTTGCTGAACATGCTCGGTCCATCCGCAAGCAGGTCCCAGATCTCCCTGTCACTTATCACTTCACCACACCGCCCTGCTCCCCGTCCACTTGTCTATCCTTGGCCTTTTGTTCCAGTGAACCTCAAATGCAAACTGGAGGAACAGCACCTAATCTTCTGATTGGGCACAAAACAGCCTTCCTGAACACTGAGCTCAACAACTTCAGAGCACGAACGCCCTCCTCCGCCACCTTCACCCCATTTCCATTCATTTCACCCCATTCATTCATTTTTAATCACCCTTCTTTCTCACTTCCAATTTTCCACTTCTCTATTCCGGTTCTTCATCTTGCTCCACTCCCCATCCCACCTTTTCAGGGCAACTGCCATAATCCCCAAGCAGCTCCTTAACCATCTCTGTTTTGCCATTTACACATTCTGATCACTTAAGTGGACACTTTTACTACCCTTGCCAGCCTCCTTCATCTTTATTTTACATTCCCTTTGTGCAACTACAGCCCCCAACACTCATAATATAAATTATGATAGATTTGCTTTGCTCTCAGCTCTGATGAAGACTCAAAATTTGGGGTTCCATTTTCTCTCTCCACAGATGCTGTCCGACCTGCTGAGATTTTCCAGCATTTTCCTGTTTCAGAATCCCCACACATTTTTATTTTTAAATTGCTATACAGATTGAAGTGCGTGTGCGGCACACCGTCAGAGTCAGAAGGCCTTTCCCTAAACAGCATCGTGTTTTAGCAGGAAAAGAGCTGAATTCTAACTCGCTCTGCACGCAAAATGCACAGTGATAGCAAACATCTCTGGAGCGAGCGAGAGTCGGAAGTAAATCCTGTTGATAGTTATGAACGATAATGCAAGTCATTTCCAACGTGAGCACTTTGGTGAGCAACCAGGTTATGTTCCGCATCAGATTCCGCACTCTTATATTTTCTGTCCATCACGGCGGGTCAAACCACAAAGCTGACGTTGTTAATCTTGCTCACACCGTCATTTCATCCAGGACTGCATGTCAGTCTTGGTTTGGCAGTCAGGATTCAGGCTGTCACACTGAGGACTCTTCTGATGAGTGATCACACAAGAGGGACCATTTTACAGTCTACTATTTATGCCACAGCAACTCAAATTTATATTGAGCTTTTAAACACAGTAAAACATCCCAAGGTGTTGCACGGGACTGAAAGCAAACAACAATCAGCATTCAGCCACACAAAGAGAAACATGAAGACTAGCGAGAGATACGTTTTGTGGAATGTCTTTAAGGGGAAAGGCAGTAGGTGAGGGGAGGACAATTTTAGGAGCAGAATTGCAGGTTAAGGTTTTTCGGACCTTTCCCATAGTCAGGGTCCCACTGATGGTGAACCCCACCTGACCCTGTTGCCAGGATCCTCCGGTCCCACCAGTGTCTAAACCCCTCCCTTCTCTCTCCCACAAAACCCTGCGGACATTGTTAGGAATGGGAAGATCCCACCAAAGGCAGGCTGCCTCCGCCACTGGAAAACATCTGGTGGGTTAGAGTGGGGGCAATCCCCCTCTTAGCGTTTGGGGCCTAGTGTCATTTGAAGGCATGACCTCCACTGGTGGAATAAAGGAATTTGGGGATGCACTAACTGTTAGACACCCATTATCTGCACCTTCCAACCTTCAAACAGCATTTGCTGGAGAAGTATCGGTTTCTCCTCCAGGGTCAGATTTCTTATTCAATTAATACCAACACATCACAGAGTAGCCCACTCTTCATCACACAACTGCTTCTGGGGCATTGGCAATGCAGGTCAGATATCTCAGCTGAATAGACCTACCTTACACTAAGGTAATCTTTCTTTGCATCCTAGTTATAACATTACATTCTACACTCTCCCAGGGTGAAAGAGTCAATTACTGAGGAGCATAGGTTTAAGATGCGAGGGGAAACATTTAAAGGAGAGGTACAAACAAGTGTTTTTTCTTGTTACAGAGGGTGGTGGGTTCCTGGAACACGCTGTCGGGGGAGGTGGTGGAAGCAGATAGGATAGTGAGTTTTAAGGGGTGTCAGGACAAATACATGACTAGGATGGGAATAGAGGGATATGATCCCTGGAAGGGTAGAAGATTTTAGTACTTGTGTGGAGGGCTGAAGGCCCTGGTCTGTGCTGTAATTTTCTTAGTTCTCTCCTTTCTTTCTTCCCTAACGTACTCTGTGAACAGATACTTTGGGGGAATTTTCACGTTCTGCCTGCCACAGGAACGGTAGGGAGCAAGGGGCAGACCATGGAATGGTTCGTTCACCTTGGGTGGGATTTTCCTGTTTCAGCAATGCTGGAAAATCCCGTCCTTTGTCTGCATAGCTGCAAGAAACAATACTTTACCCAATATGTGTGACAATAACGAATCAAATATCAAAAAACCTATCAATACGACAATTATTAGAGCAAGATTTCCCACTGAGACTCATGGAATGGTTACAATGCAACAGCTGGCCATTCAGCCTGCAAAATCTGTGAGAGCTCTCTGTGAGAGCAATTCACTGTGTGCCACCCTCTGGCTTATTAGTCATGGTTTGCACATTTACAGATCAAAATCCAATTCCCACTTGAATATGGTTATTTGGTGGGAGGCCGGTTCAATATCAGGCAGTACATTCCACATCCACACCAGATACTGCACAAGAAAACATTATCCTCATCTTGCTATTTTTTTTGTTAATAATCTTAAATCTTCTGTTCCGACCGGGTCAGGATCTTTTCCGACTCATCTCCATTCAGTATCCTCCACTGATCATCAGGATATGCCTTTTCTATACCCAAGGTGAGAATTCAAAGTGCGGGTGGATGCCTGGCACAGAAGCGTGCCAAATCATGGGAGAAAATGTTGGGCACACTCCCCACTACCATTGTGCACTTACACAATATTTTAGTCAATAAATCTGAGTCAAATGCATGCCTTTCAACAATTATAAAGCTAATTAAAGAACAGTACAGCACAGGAACAGGCCCTACAGACCATCAAATCTGTGCGGACACCTTTCTAAACTGTGCAATCTTTATCCCTCAATTTCCTGCTTATTCGCCTGTCAAGACACTTCTTAAACATTGCTATTGTACCTGCTTCTATCTCTGGCAGCACATTCTAATCCTTTACCACCCTCTGCGCAAAAAATGTGCCTCCCACTTGCAAAGGATTTAAACAGCAATTCACTTCCGAGATCAGCACATGGACTACCGAGGCAGAATCTTCCGTGAGCATAGTTCAGAATAAAATCCTCAAGACAATCTCATTTAATTGGTGCTTCAACATTTACATCTGGCAAGGGGTTGGACTAAGGGAGATTGGTTCTAGATATGTTGTTTTATTTATTAATTACAACAGATAAATTGTCTGCAATATTTATATCTTCAGCAGATGAACAGCATCTGCAGCAGAGGTGAATTTAGAATTCAAAATTCTCACCTTGCTTTCAAATCCCTCCGTGGCTCCACTCCTCCTTATCTATATAAGCTTCTCTGGTTCCACAACATTCCAAGATACTCGTGATCCCCTAACTCTTGTGCATCCATGATTTTATTAAAGTTTATTCATTGATTAGTCAAAAATAGACTTGCAATGAAGTTACCGTGAAAATCCCCTAGTCACCACACTATTCGGGAACACTGAGGGAGATTTTAGTATGGCCAATGCATCAAACCTGCATGTTTTTTGATTGCAGGAGGAAATCAAAGCATCCAGAAGGAATCCACGCAGTCACAGGGAGATGTGTAGATTCCTCAAAGACTGTGACCCAAACCAGGAATCGCAAACGGGTCCTGGGGTTGTGAGGCAACAGTGCTAACCACTGTGCCACTTTTAATCACTCCATTAGTGGCTACACCTTCAGTCACCCAAGCCTGAACTCTAGGATATAATCCTTCTATCCACTTTGCTCTTTTAGGAAACTCCTTAAAACTTATCTCCTTGTCCAATTCGTCTGAGCTAACACTTCTTTCTGGACTTGGTGTTAACACTTTATTTTGTCATGTTCTGTGAAGAGCTTTGGGGTGTTTCACGATATTAAAAAGTGATATACAAGTTGTTGGTTATTGAAGGCAACAGACAATCAAACATGCGCTCTCAGTTGCGGAAAAGCAGTAGGAAAATCAAATGAATTTCATGAATGTGCAGCTTTGAATGAAGCAGTTTAACACGGGTGATTAAAAAAACCACTCTCAATTAAACTATATCTACCAGTGTTAATTTATCTACTTCACCAAGGATCCCTGTCTGTTTCTCCAACATCGATACGTCAAAAGAAAAATCAATCAGAAAGCGAAAAAGACGGCAAAGTCAAGCTTAATACTTTTCAGTATCTTTCTTTGAAGAGTAATTTCTGTGAAATAGCCTCTTTATGCACAATGGATACTGACTGCTATTTAACTCCTCATCCACACCACAGAATGTAAAATAGCTCTTTAAAGCTTTGGCCTGTGGTGCAGTGAAATCTCTCTCATTGACAATGCATGGAAGGAGAATGCCAGCAGCAAGGCTGAAGACTTTATTTCAAAGGGAATAGTGTATAAAATAGTGTACTGTTACAAGCTGCACTGCAGCAATTCACCAAAGATCCTTAGACAACACCTTCCAAAGCCACAACCATTTCCAACTAGAAGGACAAGGGCAGTAGATACTTGGGAATACCACCACTTGCAAGTCTCCCTTCGAGCCACTTACCATCCTAACTTGGAAATGTATCACCATTCCTTTGCAATCACTGGGTAAAAAATCTTAGAAATTCCCTCCCTAATGGCATTGTGGGTCAACGCATAGGACACAGACTGCAGTGATTCAAGAAGGCAGCTCACCATCACCTAAAGAGCAACTAGGAATGGACAATAAATGCAAACCAGCAATGCTTATATTCTGCGTATGATTTTTTAAAAAAAACGATTGTGGGCAAGCTCTCAGAGTGGACAAGGGTGTGTTCCCTACTGTCTCTTTAGATGGTGGAATGTGAGACCCTACCTTTGGGAAAATTGATTTAAGATGAGCAAACTTCAAATGGTGGGGAGTTGTGGAAACTATTGAACCTCACCTGTCACTCCCAAGTATGCTACCCTTACCTCACCATGAAATCTGTCAAATTTCCATTTGACCAAATTACCACTATTTGCTTCCATTTCTTATCGAGAACCTGATTCATGGATTTTGCTAGTCACTGAATTACCGAGGGTCTTTTTAATCTAATTCTCCAAGTGGTTAGTCTGCAGATTCAGGTAGAAGATTTTCTTTTCCTCCTGGTGACTATCACCCTACGTTAACTTGAATAAAAAGATTCAGTGGGGTGGGACATCAGCTTTGGGCCCAGTTTTGTCAAGTTTAGCTTAAAACTGCCCCAACGTTTCTGCCGATTATTGCAACTACAGGTATATTCATTGGCTCTACTTTATTGGGCAAGATGTTACAGTCATTCCGGAGCTTGAAGCTTCCCATGCCTATGGTGTGACTGAGTGTTGTTGGCATGATCTCGTTAATAATAGGAACAGAATTTCTGTTTTCACTTCTTCATTGACTAATTGATTTACTTGCTTCAAGAAATGCTTTCTGCCCGAGGTCAAGCTCACCTGCAACTATCTGGAAGAACAGTACCCAATCTTCCAATTGGGTACTTTACCACCTTCTGGACTGAGCAGGAGTTTAACAACTTCAGAGCATGAATACTTTCTTCCACCTCCACTCCATTTATTTTATCAATTCATTTGTCCACTTCTTAAATTAGATTGTCCTTTAACACTCTGCACCTTTTTTCTGCCATTTATACATTCTGATCTCTTAATGGACACTATTAGTACCATTCTCAGCATTTATCACCACCATTTACGTTCCCTTTGTCTATGGCATCTTGTTCAATTATACAAGTTCTCCCCTCACCCCAAACTCTCACTACATAAATCTCATCCTATTTTCTTTGCCTTTACCTTCAATGAAGGATCATCCATACTCAAAACATTGCCTCTGTTCCTTTTCCACAGATACTGTCAGACCCTGTTGATATTTTCAAGCAATTTCTGTTTGTTTGCGCGATTCGCAGCGGCACTGAGCTCATGCCCTCTACCTTCCTATTGACTCAGGATACCAGGGACAGAAAGGGAATCCACTTTGGTCTGTGCCATTACGCGACTGCCTAACTTCAGACTGCCCAGTCAGCCCCAAAGGCAATATCATAAGGTTAGCTTGCAATGAAAACATTGATTTGGACTGTCTGACAATGTGTCAAAATCATACACTCAAAATTTATAATTATTCTGACCTCACACGATTAAAAATACAAGACATTTGTTTGCACAAAATAATGGCACAAGCAATTAATTCAATGCGTCCTCCTTTAAACAATAGTTGAAGCAAATTAGTCGCTAAATATCACATCATTGAACCTACATTGGTTAAAGACTGAAGTATAAGGCTTTATCAGTGTGTAGGTAGGACTTGGAATTAAAGATTCCTTGTTAAGTCCAGAAATGACAGCACGATCTTCGTTTGTGTGTAAAAGATTCCCTTTCAAATGTCACAGTTAATTTTTAATAGACATCCATTAACAAAATGGCACAATCTACCAAGCGTTTGCCTGAAACAATATTATTTCCAATGCTCACAGTGAGGTACAGAGGCAGGGTAAGTAATTGAGGCTGCTATCAGAGATGGCTGTTGCGCGTGACTGGTGAAATGAGTTCTGACAATCTCCGTCGAGTTCCCAACGGATATGGGACCGCAGGACATTGCTCTGATTTAACAGCCTGAGTTCTTTCACATGCACATTGGATAAAACATGGGGAAATATCAGTAGGTGCTGCTGAACATTCTCATCTGAAGCTGGGAATTTTACAGTGCAGCAGAAAGATACACACCATTGAACACGTGGCTGCTGTTTTATCTCGCGTCTCCTATAATTGGTCAATTAGTGCTTTCTGATATGTGAGCTCATTACTGCTACAAGGTGCTGTTTGATGTTGCGAGTGGGGAGGTTAAAGGAACAAGGAATTTGTTCCACTCCATATCCTCCTCCAGTAGTAGGCCGCTCTTTCCTTCTCCTAGGAATAATGTCAGGCAGCCTCTTTAGAACTGATTGCTGCCCAGACACTACTCAGAACTGATCATTAGACAACTTTGCAGATAAGAGCCAAGGAGGGACTCGGTTCACTTTTAACGTTTCTGACTCTGCTTTCAATACCCGCACCCAAGTCCCTATATCCCTTGCTCATTTTCTGGATTAGGCAATTGTATTCACCATCAAAACCAGTGCAGATTGCTTTGGCAATGGCTGTCCCTCATCGTTAAGTCAAAATTGTTTCATTATTTATTAGTATCAGAAGTTGGCTTTTATTAACATCGCAATGAAGCTAGTCTGAAAAATCCCCTCGTCACCACATGCCAGTCCCTGTTGAGACAGATTCAGCACAGCCAATAGACCTAACCAACATGTCTTCCAGGCGTTGGGAGAAAATAGCAACACCCAGAGGAAATCCACACAGACACGGGGGGAGAATATGCAAACTCCGCACGGACAGTGACCAAAGTCGGGCATCGAACCCTGGGTCCCGGACGCTGAGAAAGAGCGACGTTAACCACCATGTTGACCACTGGGGTGATTTGTTGATTTAATTTCACTGTGTATGGGTGGGCTACGGAAGCAGTTAGCTCAACAATCTTTTCAATGGCTTCACCTGACAGCGTGAATGGTTCTGTCAGGGCAGGAGCTCAGTATGTGGGTAGTGCTCTGACTCAGATGGCTGCAGTCACAAATTGGAGATGATCCTCATGTTCCATTTCATGGAGCAAGTGGTCACATCTTCCCTGCCGCATCTTCAAAACGGGTCGAGTGTTATCCAGATTTTTCACGGAAGATTTCAACCTGCGATTCCACCACTCAGGTCAGTTACCATGCTGCGTTTTGAGGATGTTTGCAGTAAACCAGGAGGTCTGCCATCAAGAGGTGGGGCTGTCAGGTTTGTTCATGATTGCACGTGATTATATCTTAAACAATAGGATGGCACAGTGGTTAGCATTGCTGCATTACAGTGCCGAGGACCCAAGTTCAATTCCCGACTTAGGTCACTGTCTGTGTGGAGTTTATACATTCTCCCTGTGGTTTCCCCCCACCAAGTGCTCCAATTTCCTCCCAAAGATGTGTGGGTTCGGTGGATTGACCATGCTAAATTGCCCCTTCGTGTCAGGGACACTCGTTAGGGTAAATGCAGGGGATTAAGGCCTGGATGGGAGTACGATCGGTGCAGACTTGTTGGGCCGAATGATTTCCTTCTGTACTGTAAGATTTATGATCTATGAATCTAGTAAATAGATGATGATATTGATGTACTTGTTTTTATCCTACAGGTGCTTTGGTCCACCTTGTTGTCTAACAAGGGGCATACACGTAACGGGTCGTGACAGGGCTGCTCTTGGATTTTTTTTTTTGAGAGTATCCTAGTGCTTCACGTCGTTAGTGTATGCTTGACCTGGACCATTTGATGGGCAACACGACAGCTCAGTGACTATCGCTGTGCTGTGCAGATATATGGATTTGGGCCTTTGTCTGTAGGAGTTTGCGCATTCTCCCCGTGCTTGCGTGGGTTTTCTCGGGGTGCTCCAGTTTCCTCCCACATCCTAAAGATGTGCTCTTAGGCTATTTGGCAAAACAAATTCTCCCTAAATTGTCTCAAATTTGGTTTTTAATCCATAATCTATAAACATGGACAGGGTTCACAGTTAGAAGTGGGAACATTGGTGTGGCGGTCCGGGCTCGTTGGGCCGAAGGGCCTGTTTCCCGTGCTGTTTTGTTCTTTGAATATGTTAATACATTCAAAACATCAGTATGTCTTAAAATCAGCTTATAAGCTTGTTATAAAGTCATTTAAATTAGTGCTGGTGGTTCTGTCAGTTGCTTAACGTTCAATGATTTAAAAACCCTAAACTATTAGGATTCCCACTTGCATTTACCAAGTAACAAACCAAAGATAAATAAATAGCACTTTAAATATCATTTCTGAACTTTTAAGAAGCATTTTGTTAAATTCTTGAAATGTCATAACATCCAAGGCCAGTGCAGGAAAATTAGGATTGGTGCTTGATAACCAGTACTGACATTAAGGGTCACTTTCTGTGGTGTGAAACTATAACCCTGTAGAATACAATTTTGTGTGTTTTCTGAGCAAAAAGCAGTATCCTTCAGCTGAGTTGTGTGTTTAAGTGCTTGGTCTAATAAATAGATCTGAGTAATTTTAATAATGATTTGGGAGTGCTTCTGCAATCGCTGTCTCCCCTCTCTATAACGTTCACCTCATTTCAATGGTTGCTGCATTATGGCAGCTTGGTGACAATGACATTATACACTGATTTCCTCTTTTTAGGGGAAAGATATTTAAGTAAAAACTGTTGGTTTCACCGTGCAAAACCAATACCATTCACCACCCCATCTTGCATCATTTCCCAGCCACATCCAGTCATTCCAGAGCTTCTCCAGTCTCAGCACATCCTCAAGTAGCCAGTTGCCTTCGCTTGTGAAGTTGGTGCCATTTCAAAGGACATTACAGATTCTTGTGAGTAAAGAATCACCAACATTGATTCTTTCTGTATGATTCTCTCACATCTGCTGTGCAGTTACACTCTTCCCATCATTGAGCAAGTGAAATATTGCCACCTAGCTGTATATGCAGGTCTGTTCCAGCCAACTGCTTTGGAAGTTGCACATTAAGATAGACCTTGGTTCCAGTTGTGGGTCAGATGGTAGCACCCTGACCAGAGTTCAACAGCTCTGGGTTCAAGGCTCAGTGCATAGAGTGATTAATCCAGGCTGAGTCTATCAAGGATGCTGGCTTTCAGCTGAGGCATTCAACTGAGGATTCAGCAAAATCTTCACAGCACCTTTTGAGGAAGAGTAGGAATCTTATGGAATCATAGTATCCCTATAGTGCAGAAAGTAAAGTTTATTTATTTTGTCTTATATTCACTCTGCAAAGTTACTGTAAAAATCGTCTAGTTGCCACACTCCAGCACTTGTTTGAGGGTGCCAGAATATGGGAGAATTTAGTATGGCCAATCCATCTTACCTATACATCCTTGGAGTGTGGGAGAAAACCAGGCCACCTGGAGGAAATCCACGCAAAAAAGGGGGAACACGTAAACTCCACACATACAGATGCCCAAGGTTAAAACTGAACTCAGGTCTCTGGCACAGTGCTAACCACTGGGCCACTATGCCACCCCCCAATTGGGGTTTGGGCAGCAGTGCCATCTGCAATTTTCCCCACTGCTAGCAAGGTGGCATGTTGGTGAGAAGACAATAGACACACCACATCCCCTCACCATTTTACAGCATTCCTCTCACCTCTCAGCCTATCCCGAGAGGCTAGTAAACCAACACTCAAAGCTGGTCAGTTAAAAATATTTTAACGAGGCTGTGTCCTCTGATTTTATTTATATTTCAGACTTAATGCCAGCGAAGTGATTTTAGTGGGCTCTGAGAAACACAGCAATTCAAGGGAAGTGAATTCTGCTGGATTGCAAATCTATGGGTTTTTTTTTAAATGGCACTGCTTGTGGGTCAGGAGGAACGGTAATGTTTGCTCTGATGTGAGGAGGCTGTATCTTTTTAAGATGCAAATTATAACATTTCATTTTTTGGCTATGGTTAGAAACGTTTAATGATAATTTATTTATCAGTCACAAGTAGGCTTACATTAACATTGCAATGAAGGCACAGTGAAAATCCCCTAGTCGCCACACTCCAATGCCTGTTGAGGTAAAATGGAAAATGATAGCTCCAAATATACATCTTGTATTCCACCAAGTATTCTTGGTGGAATCTTGTATTCCTAAAACCTGCCAGATGTGTCCGAGGTGAAATGCTATTACCTGTCCTAAAACAACGAGGGTAATGATGGAATTACTCCGGAAGAGACAGCCTGCAGGATGCTTTAAGATACTGTTTACCAAGCAAGAGGGAGGTCACAATTGCACTGAGCTGAAACACATGCATGGCCGTGCACATACACACACTCACCTTAGAAGAGAAACCTGCTGCAAGCTGAGATATTTTGAGAATAAAACATGGAAATCTTCTCCAGAGAATTACACCCAGGAAGACAACTGAACAAAGCAGCCACAATGTGGAATCATCACATTGCGATCACCTGGGGGGAGGTGGGGGGTTGTTGTGTGGAGGGGGGGGCATGGTGGCACAGCGGTTAAGCACTGCTGCCTCGCAGCACCAAGGGGGCATGTTCGATTCCCAACTTAATGCAAATCCAACAAACCAGTGACCTTTGCGTCTGCATGGGTTTCATCCAGGTGCTCCGCTTTCCTCCCACAGTCAGGTTAAGGGGATTGGCCATGCTAAATTCTCCCTTAGTGTCAGGGGGATTAGCTAGGGTAAATGCATGGGATTATAGGGATTAAGTCCTGGGTACAGTTGTGGTCGGTGCAGACTTGATGAACCAAATGTTCTGCACTGTAGGGTTTCTATGATTTTATGCAGAATTAATAACTGTATCCTTCTGTTTTCACTTCTTCCTGAACTGTAAAAAGAATCCTCAAATTCTCTTCTTCTGCCAACTGTACTGGTGTGTAAGTCAGGCCAGGTCAATGTGCAAGACAAACAAAAAGGTGGTTACAACTTACCTCATTTATTTAGTTCAGGAAAAATAGTTTCAAGAAACTTATCTTGTTCTTTGTTTCACGCAAGCAAACATGCCTGAACTTATTCTTTCCAACCATAAATAAAGGGATTCCTGGCAAAGCGTTTTCCTTCTAAATTCACACAATGAACCCTGTTGCAGTCATACCTCGAGGGGGAAAATACAGGAGTCATTTTGTCCCACTTCACATGGTCATAACAGTACACAAAACAAATCTATTAAATCTGCCCAGTTACTGGACATGCCTTCCCAGTAGCCTCAACCCTCTGGCTATGCCAGTGAACGCCAACTCTCTCTGCGGTCACTGATTCTCCCGCAACTTCATCTTCTGAATGTTCCCGATGATGGGGGAGTCCAAAACGAGAGGCTATAGTTTGAGGTTAAGGGGCAAAACTTTCAGGACTGAGGAGAGGAGAAATTTCTTCACCCAGAGGGAGTGGTGAACATGTAGAATTCACTACCACAGAATGTAATTGAGGACAAAATATTGGGTGATTTCAAGAAATTAGATATAGCTCTCGAGTTAAAAAGAGATAAAAGGATACGGGTGGAAGATGTGATTGGAATAGTGAATGTGACGATCAGCCATGATTAAAAATGAGTGATGGCCTACTCCTGCCTCTATTTTCTATGTTTCTCTCTCTCCAGTCTACCCCCTTAACTCCCTCAGTCCTTTCACTCTCCATACTATGTCTGCTAACCCATACCCCAATCAGATTCTCATCCAAGAGGGAGAAGTATTACAGAAAGATTCATGTATACCACAGAAGTAAAACTCCAAGGCACATGACCAGACAAATTCCTCCCAGTTCCACGTGGAAATCCTCCCACAGTAAATACAGGGACCAGCATAGTTCGGTAAGAAATCTTCACAAGTCTCCTTCACACAATTGCTTGCTCTGTTCACAGATTCCAGATCCCCTAATAGAGAGTTTGCAGCAAAATGGATTTCCAATTACTAGAATATCCAATTCAAATAACCACAGGAAATCTGTGGGCAAATAGAACCTGGAACACTTGGCACTCACTGCTAAGCATCAGGTTGAGACCATTATTTGGTCATTAGCACGTTATTAGAATCACGGAACCCCTAAAGTGCAGACGAGGCCATTTGGCCCATCAAGTCTGTACTGACCCATACCCTCTCCTCTGTAACCCCGCAAATTTTCCTTGGCTAGTGCATCTAATTTAGGCATCTTGGGACATGAAGCAGCAATTGAGCATGACCAATCCTCCTAACCAGCATGTCTTTCGGACTGTGGGAGGAAGCCAGAGCATCTGGACGAAACTCACGCACAGTCACCCAAGGCTGGAAACAAACCCAGGTCCTCAGAGCTGTGCGAGACTGCAGTGCTGTCCCAATTATTTGCAAAGCCTTGCTGTGCCCACATTGGTTGCCATCTTCATATATAATGACAGCGAAGACACTTCAAAAGTGTGAGAAATCCTCAGGTCATGAAAGGCAGCAAATAAAATACAAGTATTTTCTTTTGATAGTCTTAATTTCAGTTCAGAAGTTTGAAAATTCCAATGAGTAAAGCAATAAAAGTTTAAACTATTTTTTTAAAAAAGTGTGCGGATAAAATATAATTTCTTTTATATCCAGATTGTGAAGTCAGAAAGTGGCACATTTGAGAAATCGACACCCACAATTTAGTTGCTTCCTTATTGCAAAATGGGTGAATAATCCCCAAAATGTATCTGCCGATCTTTCAATAACAGGGAACTGGAGCCACTATCATCTAAGTTCCAATAGAAGGTTAATGCTCCCAGCGAGACCAATCATTCTTTCTCTGATGCTGACCTGCTGTTGATTTCCAACACTTTCTATCATAACTGCACTCTGCACGAGAGAGAGAGAGAGAGAGAGAGAGAGAGAAATGAACAGCACATTTTTTGCAGTCCCTTTGCTATCAGCTTCCCACAGACTTTCACCCTCCGTTACATCTCATCAACCATAAGTCGAGCGATTTGAGATCTTTTGAGCCTTTTTCTTCCCTCTTTCATTCCCTTGTTTCATCACAAATGTGTGTTTGTAGATCTGTCGTCTTCAAACAATTAGCCAGGGGAAACTAGGCGGGGAGGGGGAACGGGATGGCGGGGGTAGAGGTGAAATAATCCAGCCTAAGAATAGGAACAGTGGACCTTGCTGAGCAATAGACTGCACAGTCCCTGTGTATCCATCAACATCAGCACAGTCCTATTTAACTTGCATTAACCTCCTGCTGATAGCCTCAAATTTGCAAAGAGCAGTAAACATGCCTGACATTTAAAGCACACAGCAAAACTAAATGGAGGTTCTTATACATTTATTTTTCTTTTAAAGACACCCGGTTGATAAAGATTAATGAATTTGTTTCTGATCTCCAAGCACAAATTAAAGTCTGCAGACTCCTGCATCATAAATCACCGAAGGTCACTCAATAACAAATTCGACTCTTGGCAACACGGATCTCAGGCAGCTCAGCCTTTATCGTTGCGTATGTATGGATTTTTGCAGTGAATGTGCTTGTACCCTTCAAGGTGAAGAGTGGTAGTGATGGGAGTTGGCACACTTGTGCCCCCAGTGTTAGGAAGAGTATCAAACTGTTGAAGAGTATCAACGGGGCAATGGACCCTCTGCTCTCTCAGCAAGAATGCCAATCGGGTGACCGCACAAGGGTAAAACTGTGCTAAAACAAAGAAAAATACAGCAGAGGAACAGGCCCTTTGGTCTCCAAGCCTGTGCCACCCATGAGCCCAATTAGACCTCTATTCAACTGGGGAATTCCCTCTATTCCTAATCTGTTCATGTGGCTAACAACATATACCATGTGTAGACACATACCAACCGACTAAAGAGCAGCTTCTTTGCTGCTGCCATTAGACTTTTGAACGGACCTAACTTGCACCAAGTTGCTCTTTCTCTGCACCCCAGCTATGGCTGTAAGTCTCAATTCTGCACTCTCTCTCCTTCTCTAGAGACTTTTGTCTGTATAGCAAGCACGACTTTTCACTATATACTAATACATGTGACAATAATAAATCAAATCAAAATCATATGCATATGTATTTTGCGTTGGTTCCTTACACATAAGCCAAGATGCAATTGATTTGGGCTATATTCAAAGCTGAGCTTTCTGGGTAAAAATCCATTGTACCCACAATTCCAAGGCTGTAGGATTCTCACGACATCATAAAAGCTGTTCAACGGTCTGTTGCTAGGGGAGACCTGCTACCCGTTGAATGGAAGATAAAGGCCAGCATAGAATGGTTGGGCCAAATGGCCTGTTTTAGGACTGAGGTGAGGAGAAATTTCTTCATCCAGAGAGTGGTGTGTCTGTAGAATTCACGATCAAAGAAAGTAGTTGAGGTGAAAACATTGTGCTATTTCAGGAAGAAATTAGATATGACTCTTCCAGCTAAAGGGATCAAGGAGTATGGGCAGGGTGGGGGCAGGGGAGGAAGGAAAAGAAGGGGGGAGGTGACCAGGATATTGAATTTGACAATCAGGCATGATCAAAACGAATGGTGGAGTAGGCTCAAAAAGGCTGAATGGCCTACCCCATCCTGTACCTTTTATGCTTCTGTAGTTCACGCTCAAAGCAGAAAACTATGCAAAAGGTCAAGCACAGGATATTTCATCCACTGGATTCCGTAAAGAAACGGAACTCTCCAAAGCATTTAGCAAGGCTAGATATGCACATTTCTTCCACCCTGTTCGAAAAGGTCAATCGTATAGTCAGCATTCCTCTGAATGCCAAGCACAGCTTTAGAGATCTTCCAGTGTGTATAAGAGGAATTGATACGGAGACACATGGAAAAGAAAAATAGGGACATTAGGTTCCAAATCAAATACTGCAGGCTCAGAAGTGGCCACTACAAGAGGTCACATCTTTGACAAAATAGTTGAGGGGGCCCCTTGTTTAAAAAGAGTCACTCTGTTTACATTTCACACGAATACCTGCTTGCGCGCACAATAAAATGAACACATCAAGCCTTCAAATACTGCGCCGTATGATTGTCATAGCCAGAAGCTGTAATTAAGTGGAAACATCCCATTCCCAGTCTGTGTGCCACGTACTGGATTGCCTCTGTGCAGACAAGTACTCATGACTAAATTTCCATTCAAAATTCTTAAAAATTGAGAGGAAATGAGGCTTTATCACAAAAAGAAAAAGCCCTTTGCGACATCATTTAAAAAATTGCTCACAGCCGGCAATCTACTTACACAACTCATGCATTCAGTGCTGTGCAATGATTGCTTGTTCCTTACGCCTTACTTAATTAGCTCAGTTGTTGAGTGGGAGAACCGCTATGCAACAAAACTATATCAATCATTCCTCATGCCCGTAATTCCTCCTCAATTACTTTTTTTGAGCTGCGGAGAAAACAAGTCTCATATGCTGCGATTCATGGAAATTTCATTTGAATTATTTTGTGCCAGCAGCTTGAGCTTCTGTCTTAGCTTTGACGTTGCCGTGAAGGGTTTTGCTCGAGAGAGCAGAAGTAGGATTGCATATGTGGTTCAACGTTGGAACAACGAGAGAGAGAGCATCCTTCTGGGGCAATGCAGTTTCCAAAAAGAAAAAAAAAACAACAGAACTTGCTTTGCTCAAGAACCTCCACTGTAGAGCGTGTGGATGGCTCAAAGATGTAACACTTGTCATCACAGCGGGAGTTCTCCTTGGACTGCAGGCAGACACACAGCATGCAAGAGCTGCACAAAGTACCAGCTATTATTACTCAAATAAGGCATTTGGACAGATGCATGAATAGGAAAGCTGGAGGGATATGGACCCAATGCAGGCAAATGGGGTTACCTTCGAAGGACATTTTGGTCATCATGGACCAGTTTGGGCAAATCTCCTTGCCATAGATTCTAAAGTCCTTGGTTGCCAATCATTTCAAGACACTTGGTTTAAAGCAGAATTCAGCAACATTATTTAAAAAAAAACAAAGCATCATCATTCCCACTTCACTTCTAAACAGAGACAGCTCCCAGCTGTTAAATTTTAAACTTGGGCAGCATGGTGACGCAGGGGTTAGCACTGCTGTCTCAACGCCAGGGAAACAGGTTCAATTCCAACCTTGGGTGACAGAGTCTGCACGTTCTTCCAGTGTCTGCATGGGTTTCCTCCCAACGCTCTGGTTTCCAGTTCAAAGACGTGCGGGTTAGGTGGAATGACCATGCTAAGTTGCTGCTTGGTGTCAGGAGGCTTAGAGTAAATAAGTGGAATTGCAGGGATAGGACCTGGATGTCATTGCAGACTCGATGTGCGAAGTGGCCTCCTGTAGGCAAGTTATGAAATGTCTAACCAACTCCTTCCTATATTTTCCTGATTCTTTGGAAGGTAAATCAACACAGTCATATCAACATTCGCAAATTGTGAAAAGCTCAAGGTGGTAATTCCAAGTATGGAAAATATACTTGAAAACAGCTCTTATTGAGAGCATACTGGGCCTTCAGTACTTGCTATTTCACCAGACCAGCCAAACCAACTTTCTCTCTGTACTAAGTCCTCCTTCACCAAAATCCCTTTATTTACAAATCTGACAACAGAGTGCTTTCAGTTAGCAGTTTACACTCAGACTCCCAGAGGAACTGACACTCCTGGTCAAATACAAAGCAAAAGGCTCCCTGACTGGCACACCAATGTGACCCTTAATCAGGGTTTCACATTCCAACAGGCCCACCTCAATAGCCTCATTAAAGTCATTGTAATCTCATTAGATATTTTTAAAATTGCCAATTTCAAATAGCACAACTTTGTTACAGCCTTTATACAAATTAATTGACACCCGTTTCCAAAATACAGTCCATTTCCAGTTCACGGATAAAGCACATGGTTTTTTTCGGGCCATGAAAACAAGGACGACTGACACAGATTCACCTCAGCAGCATCAATGGGTAAGAGAATGAGAAATGCCTGACTGTCCTGCACTCCCTGCCAGCAGCACTTTGCAGACAATGCAATATAGCAGCACCCTCGATATGACCAAAGCCTCCAATTCAACAGCCCATCTGGCTGTGTTGCAAAAGTTTATTCTTCTCCTGCTATTTCTGAGGGCAGAAGTATACTTTTTTTTATTGTAACCCTCGGATGACAACCTGAGCTGATGAGCAAGAACTCATCACATTGCCCTGCTCATACCAACAGATTAATAGAAGGCACTCTTGAGAAAATATTTTTGGAGACAAGGATTGAGCTAACAAAGCGAATGGCTTCTTCCTGTCAAATTGGTTTGTAATTCAACAGATGAATCATTTTGAAAAAATAACAACTTCCTTTTTTTTTAATTCATTTGTGGGACAAAGGTGTTAGTGGCTGGCCAGCATTTAGTGTACATCCCCAGTTACCCTCGAGAAGGCAGTGGTGAGCTACCTTCTTGAATTGCTGCAGCTCATCTTCCTTCAATGCCATTAGGGATTCCAGGATTTTTATCCCAATGACTGCAAAGGAATGGCAATATATTTCCAAGTCAGGATTGAGAGTGGCTTGGAGGAGGAACTCGCAGGCAGTGGGTGTTCCCATGCATCTACTGTCCTTGTCCTTCTAGATGAAAGCGATCATGGGTTCGGAAGGTGCCGTCTAAGGTTCTTTTTTGTAATACTGCGGATAAACGTGAGCTTATCCACTTTGGTTGCAATAATAGGAAGTCAGATTATTACTTGAATGGTTGAAAATTGGGAAGGGTGGATATCCAGTGAAACTTCGGTATCCTCGTGCCTCAGTTGCTAAAAGTAAGCGTGCAGGTACAGCATGCAGTAAAAGGAGGTAAATGTTATCTTGGCCTTCATAACTAGAGGATTTGAGTACAGGCATATGGATGCTGTGCTGCAATTGTACAGGGTGTTGGTGGGGCTACACCTGGAGTACCATGTGCAATTGTGGTGTCCTTATCCGAAGAAGGATATCAATGCTACAGAGGAGTGCAGTAAAGGTTTACCAGGTCTGTCACATGAAGAGACTAAGTCGATTAGGATTATCTTCACTGGCGTTTAGATCAGTGAGAAAGTACCTCACAGAAACTTAAAACTTTAACAGTGTTAGACGTGGTAGATGTAGAAAAGAATGCTCCCAGAGTCCAGGCATAGGGGTTATTGTTTGAGGGTAAGGGATAAATCTATTAGAATTGAGCTAGGGAGAAATTTCTTCACCCAGTGGATGGTAAAATTAGTGGAATTCACTCCCACAGAAAGCAGTTGAGGCGAAAATGTTGTCTGATTTCGAGAAGAAATTAGACATAGCTCTTGGGACTAAAGGGATCAAGGGATATGGGACAGAACGGGCAGGGAAAAAAAAAATCAATATTAAATTCCATGATCGGACATGACCAAAATAAAATGGTAGAGCAGGCTTGAACGACTGAATGGCTTATATCATAGAACATTACAGCGCAGAACAGGCCCTTCTGCCTTTGATGTTGCGCCGACCAATTAGGAAAAAGCAATGACCCTCTAACCTAAACCATTCCCTTTTCGTCCATAAACTTATCTATTAACCTCTTAAACGCCACCAAACTTGGCGCATCTACAACTGCAGCAGGCAGGGCATTCCATACCCTTACCACCCTCTGGGTAAAGAACCTACCTCTGACATCCGTCCTATAACTACCACCCCTTAATTTAAAGCTATGTCCCCTCGTGCTAGCTTTCTCCATCCTAGGAAAAAGGCTATCACTGTCCACCCTATCTAAACCTCTCATCATCTTATATGTTTCAATAAGGTCTCCAAAAGATTCCTGCTTGTAGTTTCTATGCCTGGTCTGCACATGACTCCAGAGCCACAGAAAGGTGGTTGACTCTCAACTGCCCTCCAAGGGCAACTAGAGAAGGGCAATAAATGCTGGCCCAGCCAGCAATGCCCATATTCCATGAATGGAAAACAAAAACATGGTTATTGTGAACCACGTTGGGGGAAACATTTCAAAGCATCTGTGACAGTGGGAGTTGCTCCTCATGTCAGAGCACAACAATCATGGACAAAGATAGTCATGAGGCAGGTGTGCATTTTGGAAGCTGCAAAAGGTCTCGACTCACATTTTGCAAACCCGAGAGGGTAACCCTGTCCCTTCCTCTATGTATAAAGCATCCGAATAGCACACGCTGCATTCTCTGCTTTGTTTATCTATCTTGCTACCTTTCAAAGGTTTGTGCACCAACACCCCAGCTTCCGCTGTTCCCAAATTCCTTCAAGTCACGTTCGCCATTCTCATCTCACTGCTACTCAGCATGCATTCTCTCGTCTATTAGCTGCCTGGGGAAATTCACTGTGTTATTCGGTGTTATATAGTCAGTGTTATAATAGGTGTTTTCACTAAGAACACTTTTTCAATAAGATGTGTCCTGAAGGAATCACAGGCCTTTTACCAAGAAAATTAAATTGTCCTGCAGGGTCACATCAAACACTGAAAAACTCCATCAAGAATGGATTGAATGCTGTCGTGTTTAAACAAAAGACTTCCTTTGGGACTTGGGTTCAAATCTACTCCAAGCAGAAAGAATCTTCCGATTGCAATACCTTTTATTTAACCCATGATTGTTTGACACTGTCACCTAGTACCGTGTGGAAAGTATGAAATTCCCAGGGGAATCCTTTGATTTCACAAGCATTTAATCACAAAGTTAACTTCCAATTGGAATGATTCTACAGAATTTCATCCAGACAGCGGAAAATTGGAATGGAACATTGCAAACTGCACTTCAGTAATGAGGGGATTGGTGTTAAGACAGCTCAACCAATACAAAATATAAAGGCACACAACACGAGTGCCAAACAGGTCACAGCAACGCAGACAGAACAAGTCATAAAGAGCAAGGTTGTTTTCTCTGAAGCAGAGAAGACCGAGGGGCGACCTGATAGAGGTGTTCAAGACCATGAGGGGCATGTGCGTGGTGGAAAGGGAGCAGATATTCCTCTTAGTTGAAGAGTCAGTTTTGACTGGGTACAAATTAAAAAGTGAGGGGTGAGAAGTTGAGTGAGAATGAGGATTTTTTTTTAAAACCCAGAGTGGTGACAGTCCAGAGTGTACTGCCTGGGAGAGAGGGAGGGATGCCTCACCTCCTTGAAGAGGAGCCTGGATGAGTACTTGGCACACCATAACATTCAAGTGCTGGCAAGTGGGATTTGGTGGATAGGTCAGGGCCTTTCATGTAGGCTCAATGGGCCGAAGGACCTCTTCTGCAGCGTAATATTTTGTGATTCTATGCTCGAGTGGGACTTTGGATTTGTAACTTAGAGCAGTAACTGTGCTGAGACACATGGAGCTGGAGTACTAAAGTTAGAGCTGCCACTGTCCATCTGTACAGGGTTCAATACTGTTAGTGACAAGGAGGTGAGCGTGTATGTATTTAAATGAATGTGCAGAAGGATGATGGGTCATCTAGACAGGAGATTAGTGGGTGATGCATTCCCTTCCTGCTAAAATTATAAAGATTGCACAGAAAGATCCCAGCAGAGCTGTAAGTTTTGAAATGTGATTTTTCACCAAAGTACAGTTCTACTGTAGCCAATAAAGGATGAATTACATACAAGACAGCTTTCTCGCAAGATTCAAACAACACTCCCTTATAGTGTGTTTGATTGGCTGGATAATTGGTGTGTGATGCAGGAGAGAGCCAACAGTGTGGGTTCAATTCCTGTACTGGCTGAGGTTATTCAGGTAGGCCCTGCCCTTGTCCCTTACCTATTGGGTTATGAAGGGGCAGCAGCGGTCTCTCATTCCAAGACATTCAATGCCTGATCTAGGGCTCGAGGGAAGGGGGTGGCCACTAAGAGGCATTCCTTGCTCTTTCTTCCAACCCTGCCTCCCACAACCAACACCCTCGTTGCAAGCCCCTTCTTGCTCTCATTCACCTACGGCCTGCATCGCTCAGCAGCTCTCCTTCTTTGATGGATGCTGTTATCAGCAGCAGCCGCCGCCGTTCCAAGAGTGATGACGAGGCAGAACTGCCAGCCTCTGATCAACAGATAACTCTTGGTGGGCAGTGTGTCCGGGGTACTAAGTCCCAGCAAGGACCTGCCTCCTGCCAGAGATGATGGACAGGCTTTCTCCAACAGAGGCGATAGGGTGCTCGTTGGTTCACCAGCCGGCAAGCAACGCCCCCACTGACAACATTAAATTCTGCCCCAAAGGTGTTTCAGAAACTGCCTCTCATTCACAGAATCATAGAACCCTACAGTGCAGAACGAGGCCCTTCGGCCAATCAAGTCTGCACTGAACATAATCCCACCTAAGCCCTAATCCCATATCCCTACATATTCCACCCACTGATCCCTCTAACCTACATAATCTTGGATACCAAGGAGCAATTTCTTCGCATGACTAATCAACCTAACCCATACACTCATGGCAAAAGGACAATGTGACTGCATTCAGATGGAAATGAAACATGCCTACAATGTAGTGTGGCATTCAGACTTACCCAAATATTCACTTGTTTTGTTCTTCAAACACGGGAGTCGCCTCATGTGTCCTCCATTTGTTGTGCCATGTCTAAATATCTATATCTCTCGAGCTCATTTTTGATTGATAACTTATTCCAATTGAAATCTGTTAAATCCGCAACCCGTCAGCCTAGTTGGGATGGATGGCATTGTGTGCAGGGATCGTACTCCAAAGAAGTAACTAATCTCTCTTTCTTTTCACTGTCTTCTGCATGCACCTTCAGGTTCCTCTTACTGAGCTGCTGACCTCTTTAATCCACTTCTGAGACAGAAAGAGACTGAGCAATTTATAAAGTTATCATACAATGCAGGCAGTAGCCATGAAAATGTCATCGCAAGGGGACTCCCAATTCTACCTTTCGTGCTGTCATTTTTAATACAAGACTTCAGACAAAACTCCAACAAATGTCTTCCTGCTGTGTTACAGAAAACAACAATTGATCTGGTGTTCAAATCAATAGTTGTCTATAAAAATTACTTACCCGACTGCTGCGCCTGACTTATACATGGAATGGACCAAGTCGAATTCTAGTTTGCCTCTTCCAGTACAAATATGTTCCACACTTGCCCATATCATTTTCAAATTCACAACAAAATAACACCGTATAATAATAATTAATGGTCCGTAAGATCAGGCCCGATCCTGAATTAAACTGATTACGTGCTGCACGTATCGGGGCAACAAGGAAGTCCCAACATGGGGCCATGCACTCTGGAAGCACGTCAAGTTTGAGTTTCCAATTCTGCTTTCTAAAAGGGACGGCACAGTGACACAGTCATTAGTGCTGCTGCCTCACTGTGCCAAGGACCTGGGTTTGATTCCCAGCGTGGAATCACTGCCTGCATGAAGTTTGCACGTTCCCCCAATGTCTGTGTGGGTTTCCTCCAGGTGCTCTGGTTTCCTCTCAGTCTGAAAGATGTGCTGGTCAGGTGCACAGGCCACGCTAAATTCTCCTGAACAGGTGCCAGAGTGTGGTGATTCAGGGATTTTCACACTAACTTCATTGCAGTGTTAATTTTAGCTGACTCGTGATACTAAGAAACACATTTTTTTAAAAAAATGCCAGTACTGAAGTGCTCAGCTGCAATCTCATCCTAATGTCCATCACTTGCACTGATGGTAGAGGAATATTTGCCTTTACATATTTAATTTTTGGCCAAGCTGCAGGAAGTAGAGGCAGCAGAAATTCTTTGGGCAAGTTAATTTTATAAAAATATTATAAAAATGTTTAACATACACACAACACAAAGTTAAAGGGATTTTCTACAACGTTGTCGTGACAACTAATTCTAATAAAAAAAGTACATGCATACACAAAATAGATGTTAGTGTTTGGAATAAGATTTAGCTGAAATGCATTTGGATTTTGCTATATATTGAAATCAGTATTTATCCCAATTTTAAGTCTCTCTGATGCAATATTTTTTTTTTTAAAGAGCAACACAGCACGGGAAACAGGCCCTTCGGCCCAACGAGCCCGCGCCGCCGTCATAACTATATAGTACCAATTCCATTATCCTATTCTAATTTTAGGTTATTCCTAATATGGAAGAATCTCAATATAGGGACAATTTGTTTCCCAATCAGCCTAAGAGCGAATTTTTGGGATGTGGGAGGAAACCGGAGTGCCCGGAGAAAACCCACGCAACCACGGGGAGAACGCGCAAACTCCCGCAGACACCGGCCCAATTCCAAGTGTCTGCACAGCCACATCGATAGTCTCTGAGCTGTCATGGTGCCCTTCAGATGGTCCACATAAAGCACTCATTTACGACATGAGGTACCAGGCAACCCATGAATCAACATCCAAGAGCTGTACCCGCACCACCTGCCTAATGCATGCTCAATGTTGGTCAAGTATGGACCGAATTACCTGTGGAAAAAAAGCCATAGTTAAACAGTCCTAATATATCCCTCTATCTGCATACCGCTCATGTGGCTGTCCAAGAGACCCTTAAACAGCCCCAGCGTGCCTGCTCCCACCACCTTACTCGGCAGTGCATTCCACACCCCCACTACCCTTTGTGTGAAAAACTGCCCTCTAATATTCGTCTTATACATAGCCCCCCTCACCCTATGGCCATGACCCGTCGTCCTATCCATTTCTGAAGGTGGAAAAAGTTTACCTCCATTTACTCTATCTATACCCCTTATAATCTTATACACCTCTATTAGATCCCCTCTAAGCCGATGTCTTTCAAGGGAAAACAACCCAAGTCTATTTAATCGTTCCTCATAAGACAGTCCTTCCATACCAGGCAGCATCCTGGTAAACCTCCTCTGCACTCTCTCCAAGGACTCCACATCCTTCTGATAGTACGGCGACCAGAACTGGACGCAGTATTCCAAGTGAGGCCTAACCAAGTTCTATACAACTGCAACATCAAACTCCTACTCTTGTATTCTATACCCTTTTCTATGAAAGCTAACATACTATACGCCTTCTTTATCACCTTCTCCACCTGTGAGGACACCTTCAGAGACTTGTGAACCTGCACCCCCAAGTCTCTCTGCGTCTCTATGCTCCGTATAGTTTTACCTTTTATCCTATAACTCTCTTCTACATTTTTCCGGCCAAAATGCATCACCTCGCATTTATCCGGATTAAATTCCATTTGCCATCTATCTGCCCAGTCTACCAACCTATGTCCTGTTGTATTGCCTGACACTGCTCCTCTGTACCCGCCAATCCAAGCATCTTGGTGTCATCAGCAAATTTGCTGATCTCACCACCTACCTCAACTTCCAAGTCGTTTATGTAGACCACAAATAGAAGAGGACCTAGTACTGAGCCTCGTGGCACTCCACTAGTGACAGGCTTCCAGCTGGAAAAAGAGCCTTCCACTACTACCCTCTGTCTCCTCCTCCCGAGCCAGTTCTCGACCCATCTACAAACCCGACCCTCTATCCCATGAGCCTTCACCTTCCCTATCAGTCTAACATGAGGAACCTTGTCAAACGCCTTACTGAAATCCATGTAGACGACATCAACAGCCTGTCCTTCATCAACTGTTTTTGTCACTTCTTCAAAAAATTCCACTAGATTTGTAAGACAAGACCTCCCCTTGACGAAGCCATGCTGCGTATCCCTGATCAGATCGCAGCGCTCCAGATGCTCATACATCCTGTCCCTAAGGATCCTCTCCATTAGCTTACCTATAACTGAAGTCAAGCTCACTGGCCTATAGTTCCCTGGGTGATCCCTCTGACCTTTTTTAAACAACGGTACTACGTTTGCTATCCTCCAGTCCTCTGGGACCTCACCTGTGTCCAAGGAAGAGACAAAGATTTGCGTCAGAGGCCCAGCCAAGTCTTCCCTCAACTCCCTTAGCAGCCTGGGGTAAATGCCATCAGGTCCTGGAGCTTTATATGTCTTTAAGCTGCCTAACAGCCCCAACACCTCTTTCCTCGTAATCCTTATTTCCCTCAACCGATCCTCAACTTTGTCAACATCAGGCACAGACATCTGTCCAGTCTCCTGCGTGAATATCGACGCAAAGTATTCATTCAGGATCTCCCCCATTCCCTCAGGCTCTAAGCATAGATCCCCTCCTCTGTCCCTGAGAGGTCCAATCTTGCCTCTAACCATCCTTTTGCTCCTTACATAGGTGTAAAATGCCTTCGGATTTTCCTTAATCCTACCTGCCAGAGCCACCTCGTGGCCCCTTTTTGCCTTTCTAATACCTCTTTTAAGATCCCGTGTACACTTTCTATAAGCTTCCAGCGCTGTCTCAGTCCCCAGTTGCCTAGATCTAATGTAAGCCTCTCGCTTCTTCCTGATCAAGTCCTCAATCTCCCTGGTAAGCCACGGTTCTCTAATCCTACCCTTCCCATCCTTCCTCCTTGCCAGCACATATCTTTCCTGCAGAGAGTTTAGTTTTCCCTTGAAAGACTCTCACATGTACCTCGTCGACCTGCCCTCGAAAAGCTTATCCCAGTCGGTATCTTTAAGATCTTGCCTAATCTGGCTGTATCTAGCCCTCCCCCAGTTAAATACCTTCCCTTTTGGGCCGGTCTCGTCCTTTTCCATTAACCCCATGAAGCCTGCACTTAGTGGAAAGTAAGCATCCTGGCTAGGTCAAATGAGTTAGTAAAGTATATTCCTTAGGATGACATGTGCAAGCCTCTTAGAAGCTGACGTGAAGATTTCTCTGATAGGTATTGCAGAATCCAGTGTAGATTGAAAATCTGGAGTCAGATTCCACCAACACTAGTGCATCAGGCTTTCAACTTCTTAACTGAAGTTTCTTTTGAGGCAGGCAGAGAAGAGTGATGCAAAGAGTACATTTTTAAGACCCAGACTCTTCCCTCCCCACTCTCCTTTCCTCTACCCCATGTGCAATTTCTAAGCGCAAATAACTGAGCAAAAAAAATCCTTATTTCTTGCTGCCCAAGGCTTTCCATTGCCGATCGGATGTTATGGGCCAACCTCTCAAAATTTTAAACTGAATTCTCACAGGATGTTTCAGCAGTGATGACACTAACATAAGTAACTTTAACTTGTGAGTTTAGACAGAGTTGAACTTCTAAATAGTTTGAATGGCAAAACAGAGAAGACTTCAACAGGAAGTTTGGCAATGTGGGAACGAGTATTAATAGGAATGAGGTGCTAAATAATTTGCATTCCCTCCCCAGTAAATACATAAAGTGATAACCACAATCATTCAATAAACTTAAGGCAATTAAAATTAGCTAAATAGGGATTGAAGGAATGTTAACATTGATGGGCTATCAACATTGAAGGAATATTAATTGCATTAAAAATATGCATATAAATAGGATCAGAGATTAAATAAGCACATTGATACAAAGCAGAACATAGAAAAACAAAAGTAGATTGATTTTTAAGAATATGATGGGAATCATGACCTGCAATTCATGTAGAATCAGGTCATGGCTCCTTTGGTGTCCAAGAATTTAACCATGGTAAATGCATAGGGATACAAGGATAGGGTGTCAAGGTTGCTAATTATGAATTAAAGGACAACTCTCTTTGTTGAGCTCAGAAATCTATTCAAGTTGCATTTGATTCAGATTCTGTTTCAGAACCCAAGAGACTGTGGGGGAAAAAAAAAGGTAATTTCAGCTTTTAAGATGGTGATAAATGAGTTTTTGTTCTTAAGTGTATCAAAGGATGTAGAATAAGGGTGGGAGTCAAGATACAGATGAGTTTTGATTCATCTGATGGTGAAGGAATCTCATGGGACTGAGTGATCAACTCCTGGTCTAAATGAGATTAAATCAGATGAGACTGGTCATGGATTAAAATTGATCCACGTCATGTTTTATGCATTAAAACGTTTTTCTTTTTCTGTACACTTATTATTCAAGTCTTGGTACAAATCTTTCAATTAAGGATTTTTACAGCTTTAGAAGTTATAAGTTGCTATTGTGACTATGGTGTATTAGATTAGAAAAATCTTTAAGAACTTCATTAACACAGAGTATTTGGAATTTCAATGCACCAAGATGTAGTGGAAGATGGTGGGCTAATGGTATTGTCACTGGACTAGTAAATCCAGACACCCCGGACAATACCACAAGGACCCTGATTCAAATCCCACCATGGCAGATGGTGGTATTTGAATTTTGCATAGTGGCACAGGGGTCAGTACTGCTGCCTCATGCTGCCAGGAACCTGGGTTCAATTCCAGTCTCTGATCACTGTGTAGAGTTTACACACAACCTAGTGTCTGCGTAGGTTCCCTTTGGTGCTCTAGTTTTCTCCCACAGTCCAAAGATGTGTAGGTTAGGTGACTGGCTATGCTAAACTGACCCAAATGTCAGGGGGATTAGCAGGGTAATTATGTGGGGTTAAGGGAGTCAGGCTTGGATGGGATTGTGATTGGTGCAGACTCAATGAGCCCAATGATCTCCTCCTACACTGTTGGGATTCCATGACTCTAAGATGACACTTTTCTTCAAAGATGTCTTCCTTTGCCCACAGGCCACTGATTTTTAGTTTTGAACAAAGAACATTTATTCTTTGGTAAATGACAACATCTCCATCACAAGATCCCATTGGACTCAGAGTACAAACTTGCCTCATGAATAAAATCTCTGATTGGGTTATGACAGAGCGAAACAGAGAAGATAAATGGATTGATCAGTGTTGTCACCACAACAAATGAGGATCAAATAGTTCTTCGACATCTATCCCTTTCTCACAATTAAGTTAAACATTACCAGATTCTCAGAGTCGTTCCATAGGAGTTATCCTACATTTCAGTTAGATTTGTTGCTGAGAATAGCTTTGTTGCAACGGCCTTTGTTTGCTTGACAATATTTGCTCGCTATGTGTTTTCACTTGTTAAAATACGACTGATCTACTGAGGAACTAAACTTCAACACTTCTACCGAGACAGATGCAGCACCATTTTGTAAATCAGGGGAGATTAACACATTTATAACAGCCTGTAGACAGCAGTTTGATGAAAGGCACTGTTTGATTTGTCAAATACTTAGGGATATGCAGTCAACTATGCTCACTGTAATTGAACTAACATAGGTAGTTGTGTATATAATTCATGCTAATGCGATGTTGCTCCCAATGCTTGTTACTGTCAGGTATGTAGATTTTTGTGAAACAAGCATGCAACAAAATGTTAGATGGAGTATGTATTTCATGACACTCAAGTCTGCCGCTAAGTCATTTGATAAGTTGTGTTTGTTCTCAGCTGTATGTTTTATAATGATGGATACTCCTCCGAGAGGCGATTGGTGGAGCAAAAGTAGTCAGCAAATTCTGTTGAACAGACAGCCACATGACACCCGTGCGATTAGAATGCATGTCGAGGAATATTTTCATGTGTACTTGTAATGGGAATGAGTATTACTTTTAACAGGGCAGAAGATCTATCAAATCAGGAAATTTTAGCCAGGAAATTCTCATTTCCTGACTTCAGCCTTCTTAGAATCATACAATCCCGACAGCGTAGAAGGCGGCCACTCAGCCCATCGAGCCTGCATCGATAACAATCCCACCCAGGCCCCATTCCCATAACACCACGTATTTATCTTGCTGGTGTCCCTGACATTAAAGGGTCAATTTAGCATGACCAATCAACCTGATGCATGCCTTTGGAGTCCCAGCAGAAACCCATGCAACCATGAGGAGAACGTTCAAACTCCACATAGATAATCAGAGACTGGAATTGAACCCAGGTCCCTGGCACTGTAAGGCAGCAGTGCTAACCACTGTGCTACCCTTGGAGACACATTTATACTTCAATTGGCAACGAATGAGATTGAAATTCTGCAGTCCTGCCAAATTCAGTGATGAATGACAGCGGACGATGAAACCATTAACTGGAGGAGGAGGAGGCTCGACAAGCGTCACAATGCTTATGGGGGAGCAGAGCACATTAATGCAAAAGGCAAGGTTGAAGCATTTCTAACCACGTTCAGCAATTAGTGTCGAGTGGATGATCCATCTCTGCCTCCTCAGGTCCCAAGCATCAAAACAGAAGGCAATGGCTTAGTGGCGTTATCACTAGATAATTAAGCCAGAAACTCAGCTTACGTTCTAGGGACCTGGGCTCGAATCTCACCACGGCAGATAATGGAATTTGAATTCAACAAAACAATGTGGAATTAAGAACTGATGAAAGCACTGTCGAAAAAATCCACCTGGTTCACTAATGTCCTTTACGAAAGGAAATCTGACTTGTTCTGGCCTACATGCGACTCCAGAGCCACAGCAATGTAGTTGACTCTCAACTGCTCTCAGGCAACTAGGGATGGGCAATAAATAGAGAACAGTCATCAATGCCTGTATTCCATGAGTGAATTTAGAAAAACAAAAATCACAGATACTAGTCTCTAGCTAATTTGATACAATCTATGTGACATCAAGCAATGTGACACTACTGAATGCTACAAAAGGACTAAACTTTAATAACATTCCAGCAATAGAACTGAGGATTTGTACTCAAGAATTAGCTGCAGCCCTATTCTTTTCGTACATCAATGCAGAAAATTGCCCAGGTATATCCATTATAAAAAATACAGGACAAGGAAAATAGAGCAGGGATTTTTAATTAACTGGCGGGGGCAAAGGATCAATGTGGTACTTCAAAAGAGTAGAGACAAGAGAGGAAGTTATTAATATGGAAAATGATAAATCGAACATGACAGGAAAGGACAGCGCGTACAAATCTAAAAGTACAGATAAGGCTAGAGGTCAAAAAGGAGGAAAAGGACAACACCGAAGGTTCTCTATCTGAAGGCACGTAGCATTCAAACTGAAACAAATGATAGTGCAAATAGAGATGAATAAATCCAACCTGATAACCAATTCAGAGACATGGCTCCAGAATTCCATAGATTTAGACATATATTTTGAAGGGTGTGAGAATTCTAGCAAAAATAGGAAGTTAGGAGGTGGAAAAGGTCTGTTCATTGAAGATGACCATAGCAAATGTCAAGTTTGAATGCCACCAGAGCCACAGATGAACATTGGCTGCCCGCCCCTTTGAGACTGATTGGTGGTGATTTAACCCAAGATTCACCACGCCTTAAGTGAGGGGCAAGGTTGGAAAGGCTTCATGAATACTCTCAGCCAATGAGGGAATTGAACCCATGCTGTTTGCATCGCTCCACATCACAAACCAGCCATCAGGTTGGTTTGAGGCAGCACCGTGACATAGTGGTGAGCACTGCTGCCTCATAGTGCCAGGGACCTGGGTTCAATTCCAGCCTTGGGTCTGCACGGAGTTTGCACATTCTCCGCGTGTCTGTACAGGTTTCCTCCAGGTGCTTCGGCTTCCTACCACAATCCAAAGATGTGAAAATTAGGTTGATAGGCTGTCCTAAATTGCTCCTTAGTCTCAGGCGAAGAAGCAGAGTAAATATTTGGGGTTGCAGGGCTCGGCTACAGATAGGACTGTGGTTGCTGCAATCTTCATAGGCCAAATGGCCTCCTGCACTATTGAAATTCTCTTCTATGATTAGCCAACTGAGTTAATAGTAGTATTAAATCTTAAAGAAAAAGCGTACAATTTTGCAAAGATGGGTTGCAGTCAAAAGATTAGACAGAATATTAACAAAATGAGTAAAACATTAATAAAAAAGGGAAAAAAAGAGTATGACAGAAAGATAGATAGATCATAGAAACATATGAAAAGTTTCTGCAGATATTTAGAGAAGAAATTAAAAAAAAAAAGTGTTGATCCAATAAAAAGTGAATTTGGGGAGTTAATAAATAGAAAATAAGGAGATGGCAGATAAATTGGACAGGTGTTGTGCACTTGTCTTCACGGAAGAGGATACAAGTCACATAACCAGAAATGGCTGTAAATTAGGAATTGGGAGGGGAGGGAGGGACTGAGGAAAATTACAGGGAAGTGGCACAGAGCAAATTGCTGGAATTGTGCATTGACAAGTCCCTCGGTCCCAATCAATTTAAGGATTTAAATGTACAGGTGTCAGCTCAGAGAAGGTTTATTAGACTCATACCTAGAACAGGCAGATTGTCTTCTGAGGAATGGTTAAACAGGATAGACTGGTATCCATTGGTACTTAGAAGAGCAAGTGACAACTTGATTGAAACATGCAAGATTTTGTGGGATCAAGACAAGGTCTGATATGGAAAGGTTGCCTCTTGAGAGAGAGAGAATCTGGAATGAGGGGGTCATTATTTAAAGTGAAGGTGACACCCTTTTTAGGACAAAGGTGAGGGAAAATTATTTCTCTGATGGTTGAGTGTCTTTAGAACTCATAAGGCAGCAAGTTGAAGCAGAGTCTTTGAACATTTTTAAAGCAGAACTAGATTCTTGATATGCAAGAGGGGGAAAAAGGTCATCAGGGGTAGGTGATAACTTGGAGTTGAGATTATAATCAAATAGATTATGATCTTGTTGAATGGCGGAGCAGGCTCAAGGGATTAAGAAGTCTATTGCTTTCTCAAATTTGTATGTTTGTAGGAAAAAAAAAACATCAGCGGGTAGACTGCATAACCCGATACTCAATAGATCATATCCACAGAACCATAAACTGGTAAAACAAAGAGTGACAACCCCCAATGTACCGACTTCACTTAGTTCAGAAGGAATTCTGCATCTGTTCAGGGAAACTGTTGAAATCAAGGAGACTATTCCTTTAAAAACTGGAGACTTTGGGGGCAGTAGTCAGAGTGCAGCATCTTCATTTGCGCAAGTAGGAATAGCATCTCCCACGTCCATAATAACTCAAATTAATTCAATTTATTTCTCTGATTCCCTTTTCATCTTTTGATATTTTTCTTTTTCCACTGTTCATCTGATTCCCTCAAACATCATGAGTAAATTGGTTTTAATAGTCACTTGTGGTAATGCGTTTCATATTTTAATAACCCATTGCCTAAATAAACATTTTCTAATTTCCACACTAATATTACATTTGTGGTCTCTTGTTAACAATTCAGTGTCTCATAAAAATTGCCTTCTTCTACCTCCTTTCATAGGATCGCACAGTGTCGAAGGAGGCCATTCAGCCCACAGAGGCTGCACCGATAACAATCCCAGCCTCTCCGCGTACCTCCACATATTTACCTGCTAACCCGCCGACACAGAGGGACAAATTAGCATGGCCAATCCACTTAACCTGCACATCTTTAGACTGTGGAGGAAATGGGAGCACCTGGAAGAAACACATGCAGACATGGGGACAATGTGCAAACTCCGACAGTGATCTGAGACCGGAATTGAATCTGGGTCCCTGGTGCTGAGAGGCAACAGTGTTAACCATTGTGCCACCTCACCATTCCTCTCTCCGCTCAACATTCAGGCTGTTTCTACTAAATTCTCCTTTATTTTCTCTTTCAGAAAGACTGCCCGATATGGGAAATACTTGACGCAACTTTGAAAGATTAAGAGTTACATCAGAGATTATTCCCCGCAATGAGCGGGGACACTTGAATATTAAATTGGTGGGGTTACAGAGATAGGGTCTGGATATAATGCTCTGTTAAAGAATCAGTGCCGACTTGATGGGCTGATTGGCCTCCTCCTGGACTATAAGGATTCTACATGAGGAGGTTGAAAAGAATTCTGAACAAGTATTCAAAAAAGCCCCAACCAAGTCATTGTAAAATGACAAATGCTTTGCCTTGTCTTATAATCTTATAATTGTTTTCCCAAAGATCCTATCTTGTCTGGCTAATGCTTCCCAGCATTTAATACGTACCTTTTGAGTCTCATGCAGCACAACTCCCCCATCTTTTTTTTAAAACATCTTTAATGCATTTCCCCCCCCCAGGGTGAATAAATTTTGAGCATTTGCCCTTCAAACATCCATAACGCAGCACTAATCCAAAGTAAACATCAGTTTTCATTCATGAACCAATCTCCCAGCACATTAATATCTGCCTGAAGCAGTTAAACATCGTCTACAACCGTAATGTGTGCATATTGCAAATTTTCAGATCGTGCTCCCAACACCCACATCGAGGTCATTAATAAATCTACTCAGAAAATTTTCCCAGCGTCGGTTTTTTTTAAAAAAAGACATCTCTGGCGATCCAATTCATCCACAAACACAGAACAATTCTCCCAAAAAATTTCAAAATACTGAATTTGAAACTTGAACTCACTCCGGCTGTTTAAAAATTAATCCCTTACACTCTTGTGCGTTGCAGAGTGGCTTAGCGTAAATCCTGTTAAAGTTCAGTAGGTGAGGCCTGTTCCTGCTGCAGAGACCAGCAGCATAGTGCTGAGTGAGCCATTGCGCACGTGCTAATCCGTCAGCTTGAGGTGGCCACGTGCACAGTGGCCCTGCACTGCCAGCCTCCTGATCGCTGGCCCCATGACCTCCTCATCGCTGTCTGCCTCCCCCCAAAACATGCCCCCGCTCAGCCTCGAAACACAGCCAAAATCCATCCTGACCCCCACTCCCAGCAACGCCAACGCCACCGCCACCTCTACGCCGATGGCCAGCCACAGTCCTTGTCTGCCTTCCCTCCCCCACCAATCCTGACTGCGGAGTGGACTGCCCTGCACCCCCACCGATCATCCTCCCAGAGACGCTGCCCCTATCAAGCCTCACCCCTTTGGCACTGCGCCATGACCAAAGGGTAGTGTCAAGGTGCTCCCTGGGCATTGACATTTTGCCCCTTGGGCAAGGCCGGGGGCCAGGCTGGCAATGCCAGAGTGCCAATGCCCAGAGGGGTATCTGTTCTGGCAGCCCAACTGTCTGGGCAAGGGAGACTCAATTGCCCTCCCTTCACTCCAGTGGGGTCCAGCTGCTAGCCCCCCAATTTGTTTGGGGATGAGGGGTAAGAGAGGCTAACAGGCCCAGAGATTTCAATGGTGGGCCCACTAATACCATTTAAAATCATATTTAAATTACTCATTGGATAATTTATGCAGCTTCATGCTGACTTCTGGCATAAAGCTGATGGGACTGGAAATCCGGCACTGCGAGGTGCACTCAGGGATCGGATGCCCAGCATGAATTGCGCTAATCGGCTGGTGCTCAAATCTCCCGACCTGCTGCACTTAGAGAAACAACACAATCAGTGCAGTGGGATGGGAGAGTCATGACCCTGCCTGTCCAAGCTCTTCCAGACTAGTCTGAAACCAGTTAAATATGTTACCAAAAATAACAAAGGCATTCATCTTTCAGCGAGGTCACTTTTGCACAACAGGTCTAAAATTGGTGAAGACTTAGCAGATCTAAGTCATAAAATAATCTCTCGCTTGAACACCGCACCCCGCGCAAAAAAAAACACGGATATTGGGACAAGCCTTCAAGACAAAGCAATAAGCAAGGACATGAAGCTAAGCTGGTAAATGGAGTCAAGCGATAGATCAGCCACAATCCAACTGTGTGACAGAGTAGCATTGAGGGGCTGAATGACCTAATCCTATTTCTACCAATCCCAGTCACCATTATTTTTTAATCAAAAAGTTCTGAAATTGCATAGTGACGAGGGTAGCATGGTAGCAAAGCGGCGAGCACTGCTGCCTCAGAGCACCAGGCACCCAGCTTCAGGTGTCTGTGTGGAGTTTGCACATTCTCCGTGTCTGATGTTCCAGTTTAGAATAGAATAGAACAGAACACTACAGTGTAGAAAGAGGCCCTTCAGCCCATCGAGTCTGTACCAAACACAATCCCACCCAGGCCCTATCCCAGTATATTATACCCACTAATCCCTGTAATCTACACATTCCTGGACACTAAGGAGCAATTTTTTAGCACGGCCAATCAACCTAACCCGCACATCTTTGGACTGTGGGAGGAAACCAGAGCACCCAGAGGAAACCCATGCAGACATGAAGAGAATGTACAAACTCCACACAGACAGTGGCCCGAGCCGGGAATTGAACAAAGGACTCTGGAGCTGTGAAGCAGCATTGCTGACCATTGTGCAACCGTGCCGCCCTCAGTCCAAAGATGTGCAGGTTAGTTTGATTGGCCATATTAAATTGCCCCTCCATGTTAGGGGATTGGGAGGGTAAATACGTGGGGTTACATGGATAGGGCCTGAGTGGGATTGTTGTCAGTGCAGGCTTGATGGGCCAAATGGCCTCTTTTTTGCACTGTGGGGGATTCGATGAAATGCTGACAGACCAAGTTTAGAAAATGATTCATAACTCGGGAAGCAGTGGCTTAGTGATATTATCGCTAGACTATTAATTCAGAAATTCAGCTCACATTCTGGGAACCCTTGTTCGAATCCCATCACAGCACATAACGGAATTTGAATTCTATGTAAAAAAAACATCCGGAATTAAGAATTTACTGATGACCGTGAAACAATCATCAATTGTTGGGAAAACTTATCTGGTTCACTAATGTCCTTTAGAGAAGAAAATTTGCCTTCTTTACCTGGTTTGGCCTACATGCGATTTCAGAGTCAAGATCACGTGGTTGACTTTCAATTGCCCTCTGAACAAGGGCAACTAGGGATGGGCAATAAATGCTGGCTAGTTAGCGACATCCAAGTCTCATGAATTAATTTAAAAGATAAATTTTCATACACAGTAGTGAAAAAAATTGTAACCAATTGATAGAATATTTCACCTGTTAAAATCACAAGGAGGTATAAGGGTACAACGAGTGAGAAATTCAGAGCCAAACCATGAGGAATCTTTCTTGCAGAGTGCCTGGAGTCACGGTGGTGCACACGTCAGGTTGGGAATTTCCTGGAGTGCCCATTCCAGGTGGTAGCTACCACACAGCTGCAAAGATTTCAGGAGAACATCAAGTTACTGGGATGGCACGATAGCACAGTGGTTAGCACCGCTGCTTCACAGAGTCAGGAACCTAGGTTCAACTCCCAGCACAGAGTCAGGAACCTAGGTTCAACTCCCAGCACAGATCAGTGTGTGTGAAGTTTGCACGGTCTCCGTGTCTGTGTGGATTTCCTCCAGGTTCTCCGGTTTCCTCCCACATTCAGACAGGCATGCTGGTGTGATGCACTGATCTGAACAGGCACCGAGGGGATTTTCACAGTAATTTCATTACAGTGTTAATGTAAGCCTTACTTGTGACTATTAAATACACTTCAAATTAAAGATGGCTATCCAGCAAGGTGTCTTCCAGGAATGTAGTAAACTTAAACCCATTTTTACTGTTCTGAATACCAGTGCAGGGTGACAACGCATCTATGGGAGTCTACCATGAACTCACTGACAGGCAATACACAGCAGAGCGTGCAAATGCAATGCTCACTGGCATAGCCAGGAGTTTTGTCCAACAATTCGAACCAGATCAGTGTGTGATGTGTTGCTTTCCTCATTCCAGGATAAAGGGCATAGAGAGGGTGCAGAACATTTTATGGAAATCATATTCCAAGTGGAATCAGTAACAGATGAAAAAAAATTGTTGACATCCTGCAGTCAAGAGTTTCAGTAACTAGTCAGTATTACACATCAGAAAAGCAGGACCAGGATAGCAATCTCCAGTTTACTTGAGGTGCCATATAGTCAAGATCATTGGTTTCCTTGGGCATGGGACGAGGTCTGGGACACAGCGGACCTGATCAAGGAGATAAGTTGCACCTCAGAAGATGGCATGTCCTCGTGAATGGGTTCAAACCACTTTGGCAGGGGCATTGGGTGCCAGGACGCAACATTAAAGAGGAGAAACAAAGCATACAGAGCATTGGCAGTGGCTCACAGAAACAGGATTCAAAAGTACAGAAGCAAATCTGCATTAGATTGGATATGAATGTATAAGGCATGGTTAATTAGTTTACAAATGATACTAAATTTGGAGGTATAGATTTTAGCGAAGAAAGTTGTCAAAAATTAGAGAGGGATCTTGATCGGTTAGGGAAGTGGGCTAAAGATTAGCAAATGGATTTTAATACAGATAAGTGTGAGGTGTTCCATTTTGGAAAGTCAAACTAGGGTAAGACTCGTACAGTGAATGGTAGGGACCCGGGGAGTGTTGAGGAACAGAGAAACCCAAGAATACAGGTACATAGTTTGTTGAAAATGACATCACCGGTAAATCGTGGTGAAGGCAGCCTTTAGCACACTGGCCTTCATCAGTTAGGGCACTCAGCATAGGAATTGAGACATTATGTTACAGTTGCACAAGTCATTGGTGAGGCCATACCTGTATTATTGCATATGGTTTGTCACCCTTGTGGTAAGAGAAAGAACGGGTGCAACAATAATGGCAATAGTAGCTTTCAAATGATTATCCTGGCTGACAGTTAAACATCCTGGGATTTTTGGTCAAATTGCAGATTAAAACCAGATGCAGATTGTCAAGAAACTCTGATCTGAGAGCTGTGATCTGAGGCTCTGTGTTGGTCAGATCAGGCGAGTTGTTTACGTTGACCCAGACATTGCATCTCCAATCTTTATGGTTACATATGGAATATGCAGTTTGAGCTAAGTGTAATTGTGAATTGGGAAATAGTGTCATTGGATGTTCAAACCAACGTGATCAATTTCTGGTTACACTGTTGGCTGGAAAATAGAACCTTCCAGAAGCAAGTGAAGAATTGTGGATAAAGAGACATGTGTGCTTTTGTTTGGCAGCAATAACTCAAACAGACCAACCATTGCAAGAATTATACCCTGAAGGATACTTCAGAGAACAAGATAAATTCTACAGAGGATATTTTTTGGCAAGAGTTTTGTAAATGCGGTTGTATTTATTTTCAGTTAAAGTTGATGTTTCGTTAAAGTTGGTACTCAGTTAAAGTTCAGTAAAGAGTTCATGAGTTGCAACTGTTTGAGTTGGTACTAGAAGTGTTAAATAAAGAAATAATTGAATTACTGTCCTCGTTTATCTCATTAAACTAGAAATGCTTGGAAAGGGTTTAAACTTAAAGCTGTATAACACCCCTTTATGGGAAAGACGTCGATAAATCTTCTTTGCACTATTTCCAGTTTATAAGCATGCTGCTAAGATTAGTGAGCCCGATTTATAGGGAACGTTCAGCCAGGCTAGTATTTTATTCTTTGGAATGTGGGAGAACGAGGGGTGATCTTAAGGTGTATAAAATCATGAGTATAGATAAGATGAACGCACAGATCCTTCTTCCCCCAGGGTAGAGAAATTGAGGCACGGAAGATATAAAAGGTACCTCAGAGGAAACTTTTTCACTCAAAGGGTGGTACGTATATGAAATGAGCTACCAGAGAAAGCGGTTGAAGCAGGTTCAATAGCAACATTAAGTAGTGTTTGGATAAGTTTGTGGATGGGAAAGGATTGGAGGAGCAAGGGCCAAAAAACAGATAACTGGGCTATCTAGGAGAGCACGATGCTTGGCATAGATTACTTGGGCCAAAGGGCCCGTTTCTGTGCTTTACTGCTCAATGACTCTCCGAATCTATAGAGAGATGGGACTTGGGACAAACGTGAATCCTTCAAAAATGGCTTTGGAGCGCATGTATGGAAAAGATTTAAACCTGATTGATAAAGAGATGACGACCTGCAGGCGCAACTTGGGACAAATACGAAGGTTTGGCAGAACAAATCAGCAGATTGGGACTTAATTTTTGGAAATAGCGTGTGCAGGAATGATAGAGAAGGAAATAAAAGTAGAGATCAAAGAAGCTATTAACCTGTCGAGGGTAGAACTTTATCTCTTACAAAGGGGCTTTATAGAATTTAAAAAAACATGTCTGTGTGGCTTTCTTCATTGAACAAAGCCACATAGGTTGCGTAGACAATCACCATGTCTGCTGGCAACACTGCCATCCTCCAACCACCACCCCCCCATTGTATTCTGGGCAGGGAATTCCACAGATTCACAACCTTTGGGTGCAGAAGTTCCTCCTCAACTCAGTCGTAAATCTACAGCCTTTATTTTAAGGCCATGCCCCCTAGTTCTGGTTTTACCTGCCAGTGGAAGCAACCTCCCTGCTTGTATCTTATCCATTCCCTTCATAAATCAAATGTGATCTGCCTTGTGCAGGTGGCACAAAGCCATTTATTCCCCTGAAATTTTCTGCAAAAGAAACTTCCTTCTGCGCAATAGGTTTCTATGTAAGCCATGACATGTCACCTCCAGTTGAATGTGATACTCAAGTGAATATTTCAGCCAGTTAGACAAAAAACCCAAGAACTTGAGTTGTGATAATGAGGAATTCTAATTATACATACAGATTAAGAGTGTATGTGCAGGAATGAGGGGGAGAAATTCCTGAAAGAAAAGTGTATAGGGAACATCCTTGAGCAGAGTATTCTCAGCACAGTGAGGAAAGAAAGATCACTGGATTTAATTCTGGAGAACGAAGCAGAGCAAATGGACCAAGATAATAGGAGGGCATTTGACAACAACGATCATAATATCACTATGTTTAGAATAGTAAAGGCAAAAAGCAAATATGCAGTCATGAATTAAATTTCTTAACTGGAAAGGGCTCACTTCCATAAATTGAAGAGGAATCTGGCCAAGGTAGAATGGAATCAAACAATGGCAGGCAAAGCAATAAGTGAGCAATTCAAAGCCTTCAAAAGGACAAATGGTGTCGGTGTCGAGTGAACGGTAGCACATTCCAAGTTCCCTGGACAACCGAAGATATAAAGTGGAATTTATCCATTATTCTGCAGAGTGTCGCAGTGGGCGAGAAAAGCAGCATTGAAGCCACTGGCCCTAACGGCAGCTTAAGTAAAATTTATTAAACACTGGGGCTCCATTTCCACAATGGCAATTTACATGAACGTAAAGGCGACTTGAGCCTCATGGTATTTTGCACTCCCGTCACCATACACGCCTGACAAAAGTGCAAAATCCCAGCCACAGAAGTGAAAGTAAGGCAAAAAAATGCTTATAACTATTTTAAGGTGAATAATGCAGCAACTAAACTCTAAACTGCACATAGAAAGTACAGAGTAGATCCAGTTAAGAGAAGATGAACAAAGACGTTGTAAGAAAATATACTAGCATAAAAAGGGAAGGTCTGTCATAAAGACAAGAAACAAAAGGAAATGGGTAATTTAGAACAAGATATCTTTATGTGGAAGCAAAAGCACTGCCTGAGGTATTAATTTTCATCTATCTTGTCTGAAGAATAGGGAACTACCAATGGAGGAGTAAAGGAGGGATGGCAGCAATATTGGATGAGTTAAAGTAGATGAGGAAGATGTCCTTAAAAAAAAAAAATCAGCAGTCCCCATTGCAGTAAAATCATCCAACCTGGATGAGATGCAGCCAAGGTTACTGAGGGAACTAAGAGGTGTATAATCATAGATTTAACTATTGTACTTATGCCTAAAAATACACACACAGATACACATGCTGAAAAACAGGGATAAATACAGTAAACACAGCTAATCACCCAACTTGACTTTGAAACACAATGATTGGGACAAAATTAATTGCATTTCCAAAAATAGTGACAAAGAAATTAAAGTCAGCACAGATGTGTTATAAGCAACTCATACTTGAATAAGCTGTTCAAGCTCTTTGACTGCATTTATCAGCCTTTTTAACTTGTTCTTCAGAGTAATAGAATCCGTACAGTGCAGAAGGAGGCCATCCAGTTCACCAAGCCTGAGCCAACAACAATCCCACTCTGTCCCCACAACCCCACTCATTTACTCTGCTTGTCCCCCGACACTAAGGATCAATTCAGCTTGGCCAATCTGAACACTCACATCTTTGAATTTGGACTATGGGAAGAAAACGAAGTACTGCAGAAAACCCATGCGAGCACTGTGCAAATTCCAGACAGTGATCCGAGGCCGGAATTGAACCTGGATCCCTGGTGCTGTGGGTTAGCAGTGCTATGCACTGTGCCTTCCCTATAGTAAATACATGCCGAGGTTTCTCTTTCTTCTTCCACCCATTTAAAACTGTATGATTAGTTAATTCAGCCTCACCCAATGCTTCTTGTCAAATTATATCATTCAGTGTTATAGAAATTTATTTCAATTACTAGCTTTCCTATATCTGAAATGACACTGCCTTTATTTTCAAGTTGTGCGACATGTGGTCTGTATTGTTAAACTACACGTAGAATTGTAAAATATTTTTCCAAGACTCGTCCATAGATTTATTCACAAAACTGAAGAAATTAGGATTAAAAGGAGCACGGGTGCAAAATTAGCTGAGGATTGGAAAGTGAAGAATAGCTATGAGTAATTGTTTTTCCAATTGGAGTGAAGCACAGTGCTGTTACAGAGTCATAATCATGTCAACCCTGCAGTGCAGAAAGAAGCGACTTGACCCAGACGCTATCCGACTTAACCATATATTTTACCCTGCTAATCTCCCAAACCTATATCTCTCTTTTGGGTCATTTACGGGTAATTTTAGCATGGCCAATCCACCTAATTAAACCATCTTTGGGCTGTGGGAAGAAGCTAGAGCATCTGGAGGAAACTTGCACAGACATGTGGAGAATGTGTGGAGTCTGCACAGTGATGGGGTAGCGTGGTGGCATAGTTAGCACTACTGCCTCACATCACCAGGAACCCTGGTTCAATCCTGGCCTCTTGTCACTGTGGTGTTTGCACCCTCACCCTGCATCCGCATTGGTTTCTTCCGAGTGCTCCGGTTTCCTCCCACGCTCCAGAACGGGTTAGGTTGATTGGCCGTACTACAACGGCCTTCGTGCTGGGGGGTAATAACAGCACATATGTGGGGTCGAGGGGATAGGGCCTGGATGGAATTGTTGTCGATGTAGCATCAATGGGCCAAATTCCTTTTGCACGATGGGTTTCTACGTGACCCATCGGCACTTGAGTGACTGCTCTTTCCAACAGACATCAACCTGAATTTCACTGTTTTACAGTTTGCAAGTGATACACAACTTGGAATAATTAAAAAAAAAACAATCCAGGATCTGTTGCTTATGTTAAACATTACACATTTTTATAAGCGGGGTGCAAGAGAGACCAATCTGAACCCAGTGCAGTTTCACCTGTGAGAATATTTTACCACCCACTATCAGCCTCTCTCAAAACACATCTGTGATCAAATAACAGCTGGATATTTATTAATAAAGGCATCAATGCGAAAATACCTTAAACTCTCCATCTCAGGAGCACTCTAATTTGTGTCAGTCCCTTTTATTGGATTTCATTACTTAATTTGCATCGATATCCTGCAGAGGAGAAGACTAGTTAGCATGTCAACACAAGAGTTTAGTAGTTGAAAAGAATGAAAGAGGAAAATAAATTGAATTTGCATTGCACTTCCACAAGTTCAGGATGTGTTTAAGCATGGCACAGTACATTAAACATAAGGGTAGTCACTGTTTGTGTAGAAAATGCAGCAGCTAATTTGTGCTGAGCAAGCTGCAAGAAATAGCAATGTGATATTGATCCTTTTTGTGATTTTGATTGAGGGAGAGTGATCAAAACAATAGGGATTGTAGAAAGTGAGTTGCAATAACTATCAGCCAGGCAGCGTGTCTTAATGACTGTCACCAGTGACTCTTGCATCCATTCCTGAAATTTCAAAATGTTAGCAATGGCATGAATGAATTCTGGTCTTGCAGATTGCCTGAATCCACTACAGTTTGCATAAAACTGCAACAGGTCCACAGCAGATGCTATTTCCCTGGCCCTACACTCAAGCACCTAAATAACAAAGTCACCTGTATCAGACTCCTATTTTTTGACTACAGTTCAGCATTCAAACGCTATTATCCCAACAAAACTCATCACCAAACTCCATGGCCCAAGTCTCAGCTCATCCTTCTGTGACCTGGATCCGAGGCTTCCTGACCCACAGACTACAATCAGTAAGGATAGACAGTGACACCTCCTCCACCATCATTCTCGACACCAAGTCCCAACAAAGTTGTGCTTTTTGCTACAATCCTTATGACTGCGGCGCCAGAATCTGCTCCATTTTCAAGTCTGCTGATGACACCACTGTGTGGGTCGGATCTCAAACAATGAGTTGGAGTACAGAAGAGAGATAGATAATCCTGTGAAACAATAAGATAATAATCTCTCAGCAAAACAAAGATGATCGTCAAAAATTTTAGGAACCTTAGTGGAGGACGTGCCCCAGTCTATATAAATGGGGCAAAGTGGAAATGATCAAAAGCTTCAGATTTCTAAGTAACCAGATCACCAACAACCTGCCCTTGTCCCTCCATGCTGATGCTTCAGTTATGAAATCCCACCAATGCCTCTACTTTCTCAGGAGACTAAGGAAATTCAGCATGCAGACTCTGATTTTTACAGCTGCAGCATAGAAAAGATCCTTTCCCGATGTATCGCAGCTTGGTATGGCTGCTGCTCTGATCAAGACTGCAAGAAACTACAAAAGGGTTTGTGTCAAAGCCCAGTCCATCAAGCTAACCAGGCTCCTGTCCATTGACTATCTACACTTGCTGTTGCCTCGGCTAAGCAGCCAGCATAATCAAGGACCGTGGGCGTACTTCCTTCCACTTTTTTCCATCGGGAAAAAGATATAAAAGTCTGGGGTTTCGTACCAACCGACTCGAACAGCTTCTCCCCTGCTTTTGTCCATCAGGTTCATTGCAGTAATATTCCCCATAAACCACAAAACATAACCCCACTCTCCTGCTCATTTGAGATGTAATTTTACAACCCTGGTTCCTACCAAAGCTACAAAAAGACAGGAAATTTAGTGATGGAGTGCCAGTGAGAAAGAGAATTATGCAAGCCTAAGTCACTCTGCAGGAGTCGATTAAAATACTGGACCAGTTCCCCTCCGAGTTACTCACCATCCTTACTTGGAAATATATTGCTGTTTGTTCACTTGTCATTTTGCCAAAACCCTGGAATTACTCTCCTGAACCACAGTGTGGACATAACTACCCCAGAGGGGCTCCAGCAGTTCAAAAAGGTTGCTCACCACCATTATTTATTTTAACTCATTCATGGAACATGGGCATTGCTGGCTGACTAGCACTTATTGCCCATCCTTAATTGCCCTCGAGAAGGTGATGAGCTGCCTTCTTGAATCGCTGCAGTTCTCGTGCTGTGGGTTGACCCACAATGCTGTTAGGGAGGAAATTCCAAGATTTGGATGCATTGACTGGGAAGAAATAGCAATATATTTCCAAATCAGGATGGTGAGTAGTTTGGAGGGGAACTTGCAGGGAATGTTCCCACGTATCTGCTGCCATTGTCCTTCTAGATGGAAGTGGTCGAGAGCGCCAAAAATCTTGGCCGAATTGCTGCAGATCAGCAACAGTTAGGGATGGACAATAAATGCTGGCTTAATCACCAACTCATCTATAAACTAATACGAAAAAGGGTTATGTGTCAGAAATTGACACTCTCATGAATTTAAAAGATAGGCCAAGTAGGCATTAAGCCCCTTGAACCGATTCAATAAGACCATGGCTGATCTGTTTGTGTTCACTTCTACATTCCCAGACCACCCCCAATAACCTCGGATTCTCTTGCCCGACAAAAATCTATCTTCCTCTGCCTTAAAAATGTCGCATGATCTGGCGTCTGCCACAATCTGGGACAGAGTTCCAAAATCACACGACATTCAACAACAAAAAAAAAAATTCACGGCAGCTACACCTTGTTTTAAAACAGTGACTGTGGTAGCATGGCCCTTACCTGAGGGTCAAGTGATAGGGGCTGGACCCTATGGATTGTTAAGGTGAGAAGCTAGAGGAGGTCCTGCAGTTGGAGCCTGGGAGGTGTGTTGTTCAGTCAGAGTGTTGATTTGGTCTGACCTTTTGTATCCATTAGATACTATTGGCAATAAAGGCTTTGTTACATTGAGCCAAATCAAGTCGCCCTCAATACATTACAGCACCCAAGTTCATTTCTGCCTTGGGAAAGAGCTTCCAACTATCGATAGCTCTCATAATTTTATAAACTTCTATCAGGTCACCCCTCAGTCTCCATCTTTCCAGGGAGAACAATCCTGGTTTATTCAACCTCTCGTCATAGCTAAATACCCTCCATAATGGGCAACGTTCTGGTAAACCTTTTCTGTACTCTCTCCAAAGCCTCCATATCCTTCTGGTCGTGTGGTGACCAGAATTGAATGCAGTATTCCAAATGTTGCCTAACCAATTGCCACATAATTTGCCAACTTTTACTCGATGCTCTGTCCAATGAAGGCAAGCATGCCATACACTTTTTTTCCCCCACCACCTTTTCTATCTGTGCTGCCACTTTTGAAGATCTCAGATTTCCTTTTTGTGTTTATGCTCCTGATAGATCTGCCATTTGTTTTATATTCCCACCTGAATTGCATCTACCAAAATGCACCACCTCGTATTCGTCTGGATTAAATTACTTCTGCCATTTCTCCGCCCAATTTTCCAGCCTTTATCCTGCTGTATTTTCCGATAATCTTCATCGCTATGCGCAACTCCAGCGATCTTCGTATCATTCGCAAACTTGCTAATTAGACCAGCTATATTTTCTTCCAAGTCGTTTATGTATGTTGCAAATAGCAGAGGTCCCAGCACTGATCCCAGCTGGACATTGTTATTTACAGACTCCATTCAGAAAAACACATCCTTCCACTGCTATCCTGTCTTCCACAGCCAAGCCAGTTCTGAAACCATCTTGCTAGTTCACCAGTGATCTCGAGATTTAATCTTACGCGCCAACCTGCCATGAGACCTTGTCAAAATCTTCAGTAAAGTCCAAGTAGACAACATCCATGATCCATGTCTTGTCAATCATTTTTGTCACCTCTCAAAAAACTCAATTAAAGAGATATTGTCTCCCTGCAGTCATTAACAAGACGTCACTGCATTGAAAAGAATACCTACAATGCAGAACTGGCCATTTTGACTGTCGTGTCTGCACTGACTCTCTAACTGAGTTTCTAAGCAAGGCCCTCCATATCCCCTACCACCCCATCCTGTAATCCCATGCATTCCTCATGGCTAATGTATCTAACCTATATATCTTGGGACACTACAGGGCAAATTAGCATGGCCAATCCACTAACCTGCACACCTTTGGTCAGTGGGACACGACTGGAGAACCCAGATGAAACCCACGCAGACACGAGAACGTGCAAACTCCGCACAGTGACCAGAAGCTGGAATTGAACCTGAGCCCCTGGAGCTGTGAAGCAGCAGTGATAATCACAATGTCATTGTGCCACCTTTAATGGGGAGGAAACTAAGCCATACCTTACAGAACCAATACATTGGCGCACTGGAGAAAGAAAACGGTACTATTTCACAGCACAAATATATTTCACCCTGACACTGACAAAATATGGTGACGTACATGCATTTTTAGGCCTTCAGCAACTGCAATTTAATTTGGCTACGGGAATACAATTACAATACTTTATAGGTTAACCTCGTAGTGAGTCAAACTACATTATAAATTCAAGGCATACATTCTCAAGCAGCATTTGCTCTATTACCAGCATATTACATTTTTCCAAATGAAGTGAGACATCCCTTTGAGCAAATCTCACCTATTATGCCAGGTTCCTATGCTGCTGATAAGGTGCCTCAGTGTTAATTCACCTTTGGTCTTAATTATTCATCTTTTTCTTCTACAGAGTATGACTAAATGGAGTTATTCACTCACTCCCATAGCCTTAATTCCCTAAAGAGACATTCCTGGCTCGCTATTTCATTTTGCTTGTCCAGTATATCAAAACCATTGTTCTTCTTGCAACCAAAGAAAAGGTGAGGAGAATTTTCATTTTTTTTTTAAAAAAAACAGCCAACTGTTCATCTCAAGCTTTTCTTACTCACATCTCTCATTCTCTCCTTTGCTCTATCACCTCAGAATTCTTCCTTCTCATTACTCACCTCTTGTCACAACAACCAGACAATCCACATTGCACTGCAGGTACTTATACATTCTGTACCTCCAAATTATTCCCCTTATTCTCGTGTAATCTATTCCAGACCATTCACATTATTTTATCCTATCAACTCAGCAAGATAGAAAGACTTCTATTCACTTGCTTCTTGCACCATGTGGCGGCTTGGTGGTTAGCACTGCGCCAGAGTTTGATTCCCGGCTTTGGTCACTGTCTGTGCAAAGTCCGCATGCTGTCCCACGTGTCTGCGTGGATTTCCTCCCACAGTCCAAAAGACGTGCTGGTTAGGTGCATTGGCTATGCTAAATTCTCTCTGAGCCCGAAAAGGCACAGGAGTGTGGCAACTCAGGGATTTTCACAGTAAACTTGTGTTGCTGACCAGCATGGATATGATAGGCTAAATGGCCTCTTCAATACTGCAAACATTTACAAATGGAGTGGGTGAATGATGACCTACTCAAGTGCTGGAAATTGATGTTTTTTTGCCCACCTCTGTCATCATTTTGTACAATGAATTTGATCTTTCACCCAGGTAGTACTTAACAGATAGAACAAACACTCTTTGTTCATTACAAGCAGAGGAACATATACCACAAAAGATTCTTGTTATTGGAAATTCTTATTTAAAAAATCTTTCTGCTTAAATTTGAAAATTGAAGGGAAAGGTCGCATTGATTTCTTAGTGCTCAGAAATAACGACGTGTGGCTGAATTCAAAACACAAACAGGGAAGTTCTGAAAGGAACAATGGTCAGTTTGGTGGCTGTGCTTCCAATGGTTTTAACATAGAACAATTGATCACAAATTCACACACTAGTCAGTCATTCTGGAGAAAGACTAAAAATATTTGCTTATAAAAGAGAAAAAATAGCCTAAAATAATCAACAGACGGTCACTCTTGGCCAATGATATGCATCACTTTACATAGGGCGTGTTGTTCATCCTTCCTCATCGACGAGGACCTCGACACCATTAGTCATTTTGAGGCTGTACGCCGTGTGTCCGAAGATGACTGATCAGGCCAATTCAGGCACAGAACGTCATGCGCATATTGGACAGATTTGTGTAGACGCTGTAGTTGTTGCACTGGTGACTCTGGACTTGTGCAGCTCGCAAGTCCATCAACAGCAGTGTTCTGTTCAACACAGGGCATAGGTTTAAGGTGAGAGGGGAGAGACAGAAAAGGATCCAAAGGGGCCATATTTTTCCCCTCAGCGTGGTGAGCGTCTGGAACAAGCTGCCAGAGGTAGCAGATGTGGGTACAATTTTGACTTTAAAAAACATTTAGATAATTACATGGGTAAGATGGATGTAGAGGGATATGGGCCAAATGCAGGCAATTGAGACCAGTTTAGTGGTTAAAAAAATGGGTGACATGGACAAGTTGGGCTGAAGGGCCTGTCTCCACTCTGTAAACCTCTGACTCAAGGTTGTAAAATAATGTGAGGAAAGAAGTGGGAGGCCTTTGTTGTTACTGGCAATTATTAATTAAAAGCAAATCAAAACAACATACCACAAACCAGGGCTGCCTTTGCTTTATCCTTGTAACCAGCTGGCTAATTACACAAGCATTAAGGTCCGGGCTTTTTTCCTTTTTTTTTTTTACACAATTGCTGATTAACAACAAGCCCCATTTTCACTGTAGTGGTGTGAAGTCCAAATCTGCAACATGAACTTGTGATTATCAGGAGGAGACATGATTGTGTACAAATGGTCAATAAAGGTTTATGGAATGGTCAATCTGCCAAATCATGTAAATTCTCTGCCCTGTGTCTCTGAACCTGCTGCATCTTTGAGTTGAATAAAATCAGAGTTTTCAGTTTCAATAATTGTTTGTTGACATAACTATAAGGCCATCGGTATAGCATTATTACAGCATGACTGCTTCCACAATCTATCATTATCACAGCAGGGGATTATACGTTCACAACTTAATTAACGTCTCCAAGAGCTTAAACAATTGAATTCGAAGTGTTGCAATGAATACAAATGCATTTCTTATAAAAAAGGACCATGTACTTAAGGGGATTTAAAAGTATTTAATGAGCTTTTATCAAAAAAGATGTACTTTTTTAAATGTTGTAAATTCTGTAATAATACTTGATTTCATTTAATCTCAGCAGGCTGCTGACAATAGTGGATAGAGGATGTGTGGTCATGGAGGATACAAGAGCAAAGATATAAGGTTCCAGACTGTGTCTGTGTACAGATTTGATCCATCTTGCTCATGCCAGGCTGAGAACATCCAGGTGCCCTTTCTAATCCCACCTTCCTGCAACTGGCCCATAGCCCTTTAGCTCACAACAGTTAAAGATTCAGGTACTTTTCAAAGGAATTTAGAATCTTTAGCTGGGAGAATGAGTTGGCATGAGAGATAGTAGTAGGTTGCCATAAGGACTAGAAGGGTCTCTAGAGAAAGTGGGATTCATACATTGGCACAAGCTGGCACTAATTTGATGTAGGGGCTAGAAGAGGCCATGGGAGATTAGTGGGGTCGTGTATTGGTTAAAAAGTTGTGACTGGCCATAGAATGAGGGATCATGTGTTGTTACTAGTTGAAACTATGTTGGCATCAGGATTATAAGGGGCCACGGGAATGAGTGTGGGACATCGCTTGGCACGGAGAGACTATTTGGCTGGGTGGAGCCACTGGTTGGCAAGAGTTGTGTCATGCTGAGCGCCACTAACACTGTGCCAAATGGGATGCATTTTAAACAGATGTAGCAACTCACGTCTGAGCAAAAAGAAAGCACTTCGGCCCATCCATTGCTCTGGAGAAAGACAGTAAGAAGTCTCACAACACCAGGTGAACACCAGTCTGCAGAAAGTGCAGAGGAGGTTTACAAGAATGCTGCCAGGGCTAGAAAAGTGCAGCTATGAAGAAAAATTGGACAGGTTGGAGTTATTTTCCTTGAAACAAAGGCAACTGAGGAGTGACTTGATAGAGGAGAATAAAATTATAAGGGGAGAGAGTGTAGACAGGATCAAATTGTTTCCCTTGGTGAAGAATTCTAGAACCAGGAGACATAGAATCAAGCTAAGTGGCAGAAGGTGTAAAAAGGACATGAGGGAAAAATCTTTTTTAAAAAATGGAGGATAGCAGGTGTTTGGGATTCGCTGCCCAAGTTGATGGTGGAGAAAAAAATCCTAAACTCCTTTCAAAAGTACCTGAATCTTTATCTTAAATGCTGTAAGATAGAGGGCTATGGGTCAGTTGCAGGAAGGTGGGATTAGAAAGGACACCTGAATTTTTTTTTATTTAATTTATTGTCACTTGTATTAACAAGTGCAAAATGTAGTATTACAGTAAAAGCTAGAATGTAGAGAAAGATTTACTTAATGAAAGACAAGTCCATTCAAAAGTCTGACTGCAGCAGGGAAGAAGCCGTTCGAGAGTCGGTTGCTACGTGACCTCAGACTTCAGTATTTTTTTTCCTGAAGGAGGAAGTTGGAAGAACGTCCAGGGTGCATTGGGTCTTTAGTTATGCTGGCTGCTTTGCCGAGGCAGTGGGAAGTGTAGGCAGAGTCAATAGATAGAAGATTGGTTTGAGTGATGGATTGGGCTACTATCACGATCTTTTGTAGTGTCTTGCAGTCTTGGGCAGAGCAGGAGCCATACCAAGCTGTGATACAACAAGAATGCTTTCTATGGTGTCCTCAGCCTGGCATGGGCAAGATGGACCAAATGGCCTTTTTTGGTGCTGTAATTTTTCTATGCTTCAAATAGAATCATACACAAAATCTGGAACCTCATAGCCTCGCATATCCTCTTCTTTACTGTCAGCCAGGAAGTTAAGAATGATTCAAATGAAGAGTGCAGGAGTACATGCCAAGAGTAGCACAAGGCAAAGCTATAACATAGGACCATAAAAATAGGAACCGGAGTAGGCCATTTAGTGCCTCAGGCCTTCTCCACCATTTAATAGGATCAGGGATGATCTGACATTGCTTACATCTTCGCATAACCCTTGATTCCCTATCTGCAAGCCAAACAGCATAAGCAGCAAATGGTAGACAGGGCTAAGCGATTTGTAATACGTTTGAAGTTATTTGCGGCTTCCAGTTAAAAGGGTTTATTACAAAAGATATCATGTATACAAAAAAGTCTCTGTCAGAACTGCAGAAACATGTCTCCTCTTCTCTTCCCTGCCTTCAACTAAAGTTCCTCTGACCCCAGATTGTGCACCCTTACATCTCTGATTGGTTCAGCATTCCTCTGGGTCTCTCCATAAAGGTCTGACCTGATCCTGTGGTCCTCAGGGTTTGCTCCCTTAAAGGGGCCATGCAACCACACAATTTCACAGTGCTGCCACATCCAGCTGTGAGTGGTTGTGGACAAGACTGGAGAAGGAGGCTCCACCTATATCCCTGTCCTCAATGGTGTGGGAGCACAGCATATCTGTGCAAAGGATAAAGGCATAAGCATTCCCAACTGTCTTGGGCCAAAAAAGCCAAGTGGGTGAACCATCTTGGTATCATCTGGAAGTCTCCAACATTACTGATGTCAGTCTTCAGCCAATTTGTTTTACTCTAAGTGATAACATGAAATCGCTGAAGGCACTGGACATTGCAAAATCTCTGGGCCCTGGTAACATATCAGCATAAGTGACTTGTGCTCCAGAACGTTCTGCACCCCTCACCAAGCTGTTTCAGTACAGTTACAACACCGGCATTAATTAAACAATGTAGAAAATTGTCCAGCTATGTTTTGCACACAAAAAGCAAGACTTATCCAATCTTGTCAATTACTGCTCAGTCCAGTCTTACTCACCAGTAAAATAATGGAAGAGGTCACCAACAGTACTATCAAGCAGAACTTATTCAGCAATAGCCTGTGCGCTGATACTCAGTTTGAGTTCCACCAGGGTCACTCATCTCCTGATCTCATTATAGCCTCGCTTCAAATGTTGACAAAAGAGCTAATGTTAGAAGTGAGGAGAGAGTGACTACCTTTGGCATCAAGATAGCATTTGACTGAGTGTTGGCATCAAGGGGCCCCAGCAAAACTAGAGTCTAAGGGAATGCGGAGGAAAACTTTCAGCTGGTTAATGTCATACAAAAAGGAAGATGGTTGTGGTTTTTGGAGGTTAATAATTTCAATATCTGCTGATTCCCAAAGGCCTGGGCCCAATCATCTTCAACTCTTCATCAATGACCTTCCTTCCATTAGGTCAGAAGTGGGGATGTTCACTGGTGATCACAAAATGTTCAACATCATTTGGGAATCAGCAGATATTGAAGCAGCCAATGTCCAAATGCAGGAAGACCTGGACACTGGAGGTTTGGGCTGACAAGTAACACTTGTACCAGACAATGTCCATCTCCAACAAAGAACATTCTAATCATCATCCCATGACATTCAATGGTATTACCGTTGATCAATCCCTCAGCATCAACATCTTGATGGTTCCTGTGGCCAAAAATTGAACTAGACTGGCCAAACAAATACGGTGGCAACAAGACCATGTTAGGTATATATGGAGAGGTAGTCAACTGGATTAGACATAGGCTCAATGGAAGAAGCCTGAGAGTAGTAATAGAGGACTGCTTCTCTGAGATGGAGGCTTGTGACTAGGGATGTGCCACAGGGATCAGTGCTGGGTCCATTGTTGTTTGTCATCTATACCAATGATTCGGATGATAATGTGGTAAATTGGATCAGCAAATTTGCAGATGATACAAAAGGTGGGAGGTGTAGTGGACAGCGAGGAAGGTGTTCAAAGGTTGCAGAGAGATTTAGACCAGCTAGAAAAATGGGAGATGGAGTTTAATGCAGACAAGTGTGAGGTATTGCACTTTGGAAGGGCAAACCAAGGTAGAACATACAAGGTAAATGGTAGACATTGAAGAGTGTAGTAGAACAGAGGGATCTGGGAATACAGATACATAATTCCCTAAAAGTAGCATCACAGGTAGATAAGTTATAAAAAGAGTGCTTCTGGTACATTGGTTTTTATAAATCAAAGTATTGAGTACAAGAGTTGGAATGTTATGGGGAGGCCGTATAAGATATTGGTAAGACTGAATTTAGAGTATTGTGTGCAGTTTTGGTCACCTAATTACAGAAAAGATATTAATAAAGGTTGAAAGAGTACAGAGAAGGTTTACAAGAAGGTTGCCAGGATTTCAGAAACTGAGTTACAGAGAAAGGTTGAATAAGTTAGGACTTTATTCCCTGGAGCACAGGAGAACGAGGGGAGATTTGATAGAGATGTATAAGATTTCGACGGGTATAGATAGAATGAATGCAAACAGACTTTTTCCACTGAGGCTAGAGAAGAAAAAGAAAACTAGAGGATGAAGGGGAAAAAAGTTTAAATAAAGGGAATATTAGGCGGGAGGAATGCTTCTTCAGAGTGGTGGGAGCGTGGAATGAGTTGCCAGATGAAGTGGTGAATGCAGGCTTACTTTTAACATTAAGGAAAACTTGGACAGACACGTGGATTAGAGGTTGTGGAGGGATATGGTCTAGGTGCAGGTCAGTGAGACTAGGTAGAAAAACAGTTTGGCACAGCCAAGAAGAACTTTGTGTGGAGTTTGCACATTCTCCTCATGTCTGTGTAGGTTCCTCCCACAGTCCAAAAAAGTGCTCAGGTTAGGTCTATTGGTCATGCTAAAATTGCCCCTTAGTGTTCTGAGATGTGTAGGTTAGAGGGATTAGCAGGTAAATATGTCAGAGATACGGGGGTAGGGAATGGGTGGGATTGTGATTGGTCCAAACTCGATGGACTAAATGGCCTCTTTCTGCACTGTAGGCTACGATTCTTCTATGATTGTTAATGATTTCAGGAAGCGTAGTGGAAAACATGCCCGTCTACATCAATGGGGAGGAAGTAGAAACCGTCGAGAGCTTCGAGTTTTCAGGCGTCCAGATCACCAACAACTTGTCCAGGTCCCCTCATGCTGATGGTTTCATTAAGAAAGCTCACCAATGCCTCTACTTTCTCAGAAGACTGAAGAAATTTGGCATGTCCATTCTTTCTGGTTGTATCACAGCTTGGTATGGCTCCTGCTCTGCTCAAAGCCATAAGAAACTACAAAGGTTCGTGAACAAATCGCAGTTCATCACACAAACCAACATCCCACCCATTGACTGTCTACATTTCCCACTGCCTCAGAAAAGCAGCCAGCATAATTGAGGACCCTCTGCACCCCAGACACACACACTTTCACCTTCTTCCATTGGAAAAAAAAAGATACAAATGTTTGAAATCATATCAACTGACTCAAGAACAGCTTCTTCCCTACCGCGATCAGATTTTTGAATGGACCTACCTCACGTGAAGTTGATCTTTCTCTACATCCTAGTTGTGACTGTAAGACTACATTCTGCACTGGGAGCATGGTAGCACAGTAGTTTGCATTGCTGCCTCACAGCGCCAGGGATCCAGGTTTGATTCTCAGCTGCAGTCACTGTGTGGAGTTTGCACATTCTCCCCATGTGTGGGTGGGCTTCCTCTGGTGCTCCACTGTTCTCCCACAGTCCAAAAATATGCAAGTGGATTAGCCATGCTAAAAAGTGTCAGGGGAATTCGCAGGATAAATACGTGGGGTTAAGGTGAGATTGTGGTCGGTGCAGACTCAAGGGGTGAATGGCTTCTTTCTGCACTGTAGGGATTCTCTCCTTTCTTTTTCTATGAATGGTATGCTTTGTTGAGCAAGAGACAATACTTTTCACCGTATACTAATACGTGACAATTATCAAATCAAACCCAAGCCAGACTTTAAATGTAACTGACTAGTGTTCAAATGACTTTGGAGATATGAAGTGAAAAATCACATCATCTTCAATAAAGTCACTCTTTAATCAGGACAACAAGTTAAAATATGGAAAACGCCTACCTCAGCATCTGTCATCTTCATTTCTAAGGACGTCTATCTCGATAATATTGCACAGAAATGAGTTAGACCACAAATTCAGGGATGGTTAATAGGGAAATGGAGGTTTATAATACCATTCCTTCCTTCATCAACCAAACCTTGCATATTATGCATGACACTGCGATAAAATTACTTTTAATTTTCAATAGCAATTCATTATTTCTCTCCACCCTAGCTATGATTTGAACACTGCATCCTGCACCCTCTCCTTTCCTTCTCTATGAACGGTATGCTTTGTCTGTATCGTGTGCAAGAAACAATACTTTTCACTGTATGCTAATACACGTGACAAGAATAAATCAAATCAATCCATAAACTGATTCTGCCTATCCCCAATCAAAAAGGCTGCTGGAATGATTTTTCCGTTTGCAATTGCTACCCTTCCACACTTCATTAAAAGGCAAAAGGATTGCAGCAAACCCAAAACTCCCATTCCATTCTTTTGGCAAGGTGTACAATAACAGCAACAAAACGGAGGCAGAGACGGCCACCATTCTAACGGGAAATCACACCAGTCGAAGATGACAACACAGCCCAGATGATAGGTATCGAACACTCGTCATCTCCTGAGAAAAAACGGTGAGCTCGACACACACTGATGAATGTTAAACACGCTCACTGACAACTGGCAAACGTTCATCGCATCAACACTGTCTTAACTTGAGAAAACAAACAGAAAATAATTGCATGGTTTACCACACAGAAAGAGGCCATTTAGGCCAACAGATTTCTGCTGCTGCAGGTTTAGGCTCCATACAAGCATCCTTCCATCCTACTTCATCTAAACCTGTACACATTTCCTTCGAATTTTAGAGCACAAAATCAGACTGTTTAGCCTGTCATGTCTGTTCTAGCTCATTGAGAAAGCAGTCCAAATTTAGCCTCATTACATCTTAGATCCCATAAGCCTGCAAGTGAGTTCTCATCAAAAACCACAAACTTCAGCTTCAGTCATCAGGAACAGGGTGACACAGGCACCACACTAGCACAATGTTTAGCACTGCTGCCTCATCACACCAGGGACCCAGGTTCAATTCCTGGCTTCGGTCACCGTGCTGTGGAGTCTGCACGTTCACCCAGTGTCAGCGTGGGTTTCCTCTCACAGCCTAGAACAGATGGTTAGGTGCGTTGGCCATGCTAAATTCTCCCCCGTATAGCCGAATAGAGGCTGGAGTGTGGCGATTACAATGAAGTTGCCCTAAAGTCCCCTCGTGTTAATGTAAGCCTACTTGTGACATTAATAAACCTTAAAAAAAACCTTTAAATTGCAAACTTTGAGACTGTTCTCCTTTAGAGATGAAGGCTAAGAGGTGCTTTGATTTAGAAAGACAGAAGCAGCAGTAGGCCATTCAGCCCTTCGAGTCTGTTCCACCATTCATTTTGATCATGGCTGATCAAATTCAATATCCCGTTCCCCCCATTTCCCTTATCTCTTGATCCCTTGAGCCCCAAGAGCTATGTCCAATTTCTTTTTGGAATCAGAATGTTTTGGCTCAATTACTCATTCACCATCCATTGGGTGAAGAAATTTCTCCTCACTTTGTTTCCTTATCCTCAAGCTATGACCCCTAATTCTGAACTCCCCATCCACTGAGAACATTCTTTCTGAATCTACTCTGCCGAACGCTGTTAGAATTTTTAAAGTTTCTGTGAAATGTCCAAATCACGAAGGGACTGGACAGATTGTATCGGGGGTGGGCAGGAGAACTGCTCCCACTCCTAAAAAGGGTCAAGAACAAGGGGGCAGGGATTGAAAGTGATTTGCGGAGGAAGCAAACATGATGCAAGGAAAGAAGTCCCACGAGTGGTTTGGATCTGGAACGCTCTGCCTAGGAATGTGGCGAGGCAGGTTCAATCCCAGCATGCAGGAGGGGGCTAGATGATCATCTGAGCAAAAGCAATGTGCAGGGGTTCAGAAAAAAAAAGGCAACAGAATAGCACAAAGGTATATTGCAAATTTGGAGAGCTGGTGCTTACACAATGGACTGAATAGCTGCCTTCTGTGCTGCAATAATTTTTGTCATTGCTACATGCATATGTACAATGGTTGTTTGATGCGCAAGATCATCCCATTTACCTGAGCGAGCTTAAATAACTTCACCAGTAATTGTATCAAACTATTAAAAAGAACCTCGCAATGGAGTACGAAGTTCCAGAATTACTGAAGGCACCATTTTCTAAGTGTCAATGCGAAGTGACTTAACGTTTATCAATCACAAGTAGGCATAAATTAACACTGCAATGAAGATACTGTGAAAATGCCCAGGGCGCCACACTTAGGCACCTATTCAGGTGCAGAGGGCAGAGAACGCAGCTAGCCCAGCACACGCCAGCCTGTGGGAGGAAATTGGAGCACCCGGAGGAAACCCACTCAGACACGGGGAGAACGTGCAGACTCCACACAGACGGTGGCCCAAACCAGGAATCGAACCCAGGTCCCTGGTTCTGCAAGGCAGCAGTGCCAACTGCTGTGCCTCCCCCTATTCTCTGGTGGGCAACGTAGAAAAGAATTACTAAACAGAATACGTGGCATAATTTCTTATTTGAAAGGAGTCTATATTGCACTGAGAAGGGAAATGACAAAATATTGATTGTGAAATTGAGAAAATGTTAATTGTAAATATAAATCTGAGATTTCTTCAAACGCAAGCAACATTAAAGTAACAGAATATCTTAAAATTGCAGAGAAAGCAAGATTTGCATTCACGTGTTTTTTTTTTACCTCAGCATGCCCTAATGTGTTTCCAATATTTTGAAGACAATTTAATATTTTTGAAATCTTGTCACAGTCAGACTGCAGGAAGCCCAGAAGTTAATCTGTGCACAGCAGGGCTCTGCAAACAGCAAGTGACATGACCAGGCAGACAGACAACTCTCAGTCAGTAAAGTAAAAGCAAAATGCCGCAGATTCAAAATAAAAACAGAAAATGCTAGATAAGCTCAATGACTCTGGCAGCGTCTGTGGAGAGAGAAACAGAGTTAAAGTTTCAAATCTTTATGACTCTTTAGAGCTGAAGAGAGGAGAAAAGTGATGGATTATATAGTTGGACTGGTGATCGAAGAAGTGCAGCAGAATAAATGGGCAAGGATGGGCCATGGATCAAGGCCATGCTTAACAAAGATGTCATGGACACAAGACAGAGAGAATATTCACGGCAGTTTTTATAATTAGCAATGTCGCCCAAGGGATAAAGAGTGACCAGGACACCAACGAGGCAACCTCTAATCCATTTCAAAGTAGCACAATGGGATCTTTTGTGTTTCTGTGGGTGGGGTACAGGGGACGTGGAGATGGCCCTCAATTTAAAACCTCATTTGAAAGATGCCACAGAAACAATGCAAAACTCCCTCACTGCAGAGCCTGCCTGGATTTCTGAGCAACTTCAACTATTGTGGATTCTGCTTTTCCTTGTGGAGCCAGACTTCTTACGGTGCAGAGGGAGGCCGATTTGACCCACTGAGTCTGCACTGACCATAACCCCACATATTTATCCTGCTGATCCCCCTGACGCTAGGATCAATTTAGCATGGCCAATCAATCTAACCCACAGAACTTTGAGGAAACCAAGGATGGCACAGTACAGCGGTTAGCACTGCTGCTTCACAGCTTCAGGGACGTGGGTTTGATTCCCAGCTTGGGTCATTGTCCAAACTCCACACAGACAATCTCACGTCAGTGCAGTTTCCCCTGGGTGCTCCGATTTCTTCCCACAGTTCAAAGATGTGCGGGTTAGGTTGATCGGCCATGTTAAAATTGTCCCTTAGTGTCCTGAGATGCATAGGTTAGCAGGATTAGCAGGGTAAAACGTGTAGTGATATGGAGGTAGAACCTGAATGGGATTGTGGTTGGTGCAGACTTGATGGGCCAAATGGCCTCTTTCTGCACTGTAAGGTTTCTATGATTCTACGTTCAGGCCTGCTCATTCTTGCAGGGGAAAAAATAACAGGCTGGCTTCCGTTGCCCCATTCGATTAAGCTTGGTAGGGGTTGAAAAGGTGAAAGTCCATTCAGAAACATCAGGTGCTGTGTGCTGGCAGCGAGCAGCCCTCAGATTAAAACTAACATTCTAGTCATTAGAAGCAATTATTCTGCTGCAGCAATAATTCAGGATAGCAATAGGCAAAACAGCACTGAGTGCACAAAACTGCTACAACAGATCCTGTACAAGAACATGGATCAAATACATTTCTTAAACACAGTACTGTCACAAGAGGTGCTCTTATTCAATAACTAACTATGAAAGAGTTTCTTCCAGGAGATGAGAAACTTGAAGACAAGTCTTTTCCAGGGTTGCTTGTTTTCTGGCTGAGCAGGGCAGTACATTTTTTTTTAAAAAACAGAATGCCCAGGAATTTTAAAACTAAACTCCGAAAGTCATTATAAAGAATATTTGGGAAGAATGTAAAGATATTAGAGAAGGGTGCAAGAAAGTCAGAATTAGAAAGTCACAGTTTACATCTCGGAAAGACCACCTTTGGCGTAATTTGTCAATGTTGTCTTTTTTATACCACTAAGCTAGTCCCAGATCCCTCTATATTCACCCTACTCATGCAACTATCTGAATGCTTTTTGAAAACATAAAAACTGTACCCACCTCTACTACTACTTTTGGCAGCTCATTCCAGACACTCACCAGATTGGAGAGAAAAAAAGCCCCATTGGAACCTTTTGAATCTCAACCCATTCCCCCCCCAACTTTACCTTAAACCGATGTTCTCTAGTTTAGACTCCCCTTTCTTTGGGGAAAAATGTTGACTATCTAATTGATCTGTGCCCCTCATTATTTTATAGACCTTTATAAGTTCACTGCTCAGCACCCAAGCTCTAGGGGATAAACGTCCCAGTCTATCCAGCCTCTCCTTATAATTCAAATCATCAAGTCTATTTGTGGTCTACATAAACGACTTGGAAGTTGGGGTAGGTGGTGAGATCAGCAAATTTGCTGATGACACCAAGATGCTTGGATTGGCGGGTACAGAAGAGCAGTGTCAGGCAATACAACAGGACATAGACAGGTTGGTAGACTGGGCAGATAGATGGCAAATGGAATTTAATCAGGATAAATGCGAGGTGATGCATTTTGGCAGGAAAAATGTAGAAGAGAGTTATAGGATAAAAGGTAAAACTATACGGAGCATAGAGACGCAGAGAGACTTGGGGGTGCAGGTTCACAAGTCTCTGAAGGTGTCCTCACAGGTGGAGAAGGTGATAAAGAAGGCGTATAGTATGTTAGCTTTCATAGAAAAGGGTATAGAATACAAGAGTAGGAGTTTGATGTTGCAGTTGTATAGAACTTTGGTTAGGCCTCACTTGGAATACTCGCGCCAGTTCTGGTCTCCGTACTATCGGAAGGATGTGGACTCCTTGGAGAGAGTGCAGAGGAGGTTTACCAGGATGCTGCCTGGTATGGAAGGACTGTCTTATGAGGAACGATTGTTTTCCCTTGACGACGTCGGCTTAGAGGGGATCTCATAGAGGTGTATAAGATTATAAGGGGTGTAGATAGAGTAAATGGAGGTAAACTTTTTCCACCTTTAGAAATGGAAACGACATGGCCATAGGGAGTGAGGGGGGCTATGTATAGAACGAATATTAGAGGGCAGTTTTTCACACAAAGGGTAGTGGGGGTGTGGAATGCACTGCTGAGTAAGGTGGTGGGAGCAGGCACGCTGGGGCTGTTTAAGGGTCTCTTGGACAGCCACATGAGCGGTATGCAGATAGAGGGATATATTAGGACTGTTTAACTACGGCTTTTTTCCCCACAGGTAATTCGGTCCATACTTTGAGCATGCATTCGGCAGGTGGTGCGGGTACAGCTCTTGGATGTTGATTCATGGGTTGCCTGGTACCTCATGTCGTAAATGAGTGCTTTATGTGGACCATCTGAAGGGCACCATGACAGCTCAGAGACTATCGATGTGGCTGTGCAGACACTTGGAATTGGGCCGGTGTCTGCGGGAGTTTGCGCGTTCTCCCCGTGGTTGCGTGGGTTTTCTCCGGGCACTCCGGTTTCCTCCCACAACCCAAAAATTCGCTCTTAGGCTGATTGGGAAACAAATTGTCCCTATGGTGAAAATTTTCCATATTAGGAATAATATATATATTATTATATAGGAATATTAAAATAGGATAATGTATTTGCTACTATATAGTATGACGGCGGCATGGGCTCGTTGGGCCGAAGGGCCTGTTTCCCGTGCTGTGTTGCTTTAAAAAAAAAGTCCCGGTAACATCCTAGCAAGTCTTTTCTGCACTCTTTCTAGTTTAAAAACTTTTGAATTTTTGAAAGGTGTGGCCACACCACAATTGTGTCAGAGAAGCTGCTCCCCAAACGACATGTACCCGCAGCTGTGGTCCTTTAATGCCCTTGGCACCTGGGGAGACGGTGGGGAGGGTCTAAAGGAGACAGTGATTACCTCTATCCCAGTCTGTTAATGGGAGGTCATCTCCCAGCTCTTGTTGGGTTTTGGCCTCGGGGGAACCCACCCACAGATGTGAGGTTACCAATGGTACTATTAATTTATTCCAAATCATCACTTAGTTGAACCTAATTGACTATCTTTTGTGTTTTGATTTGTTACATGTATTAGGTGTACAGTGTAAAGTATTATTTCATGCATGCTATACAAAGCATACAGTACACAGGGAATGGAAACGAGAGATGCAGAATATAGTGTTAGTCATAGCTGGGGTACAGAGAAAGATCAACTTGTTACAAGTATGTCCATTTAAAAGTCTGACGGCAATAGCAAAGAAGTGGTTCTTGAGTAGATTGGTCTGCGACCTCAGGCTTTTGTATCTTTTTCCATGGAAAAAAAAGAGAGAATATCCAGGGCACCTGGGATCCTTAATTTTGCTGGCTACTTTCCAGAGGCAGCAGAAAATGTAGACAACGTCAATATATCAGAGGCTCGTTTGAGAGATGATTGGGCTTCATTCACGACCTTTTGTAGCTTCTTGTGGTCTTGCAGGGCCTAGACTAATACAACCAGAAAGTGTGTTTTCCATGGTGCATCTGTAGAATTTGAACAGTATTCTTGCAAACATGCTAAATTTCCTTAGTCACTGCCACTGCTGGCAAGAGCATATAGAAACTAACATGCTGGGTTGACAACTCAAGTTCTAGGAATTCCTCCAAGACCCTGGAGTTACCAGAAACTGAACTGAATGAACCATACAGCCACAGTATTTAAGAACAGGTCTAGATGAAATATCCTGCAGTGAGTAACACACACCTCCTGACTTCACAAAGCTTGTCTACCATCTATAAGTCATTGGTGCAATGGAATACTCTCCTCTTACTTGGATAAATGAACCTCATCAACACTCGAAGCTCAATTGCATTCAGGTGAAAGCAGCCCACTTGATTGGCATCCCATCCACAAACATTTATCCAGTGATGCACAGTGATCGCAATACATATCAACTACAAGATGCATGTAGGAACTCACCAAGGCTCCTTGGACAGCATCTTTCAAACCCATGATTTGTGCCATGTGGAAGGGCAAGGGTAATGGATGCGTGGAACAACTTATGGCCGTACCCCTGCCACAATGGGGCCAGAACATACCACCACTATGCATACGTAAAGAGAGAGAATGTGGGAAGTTAGCCATGCTGATTTGATGTAGGGAATTCAATAACATGTTCATGAGTAAGCAGACTTCATGAACTGGGGGATAAATGATTATCACAAAATAAAAATACAAATAAGCTCACATTCTCAGTGAGTCCTTTATACTTTCATGGAAGATCTGGGACTGGTTTCCAGTTAACGTTCTCTCTTGCCAAATTGCAACATAGCAGTCAAAGATTGCTGATGGCGTGAAACACTGATTCATACCATCCACTGCTCCAGTAAAAAACGTAATTAGAAACACCCAGGTATTAAGAGCCAATGCAATTTCTCCACATTCCCAGGAAAGAGATTCACATACTTGACTTTATTTACAGTATGTGGACCTTCACTGCTCTGCTCAGCTTTTAGTACCCATCCTCTGACTAACTGATTAGTGTACAAAGCCATTTCAAAGATCAGTTCAAATTTAACCATGTCCCTGTGGGTCTGAAGCCATGTCTCGACCAGGCTACTCAAGGAAGGCAGATTTCCTTCCCTAAAGAGCATTTGTAAGCCAGGTTTTCAAAATAATCCTTACACGATCACTATTCAGAATTTCACTCAAACGTAATTTACATTTGCCAGCTTTGGTGGTTGAATCTGAATTCAGGTCTAATCTATCAGTTGTCCAAGGCTCTGGATTACTCACCCAATTAACACTATGCTCTATTACATTTTAGTTTCCTCAAGGACTATGCTTCTCCAGGCATCAGGAAACAAATATCTTTATTCCGTCTACTCACTCCACATTCCAGTTGTTGACTCCCACTCATGGTGAATCCATGCTTACCCTGTATCCCAGTTCAAATGATCCATTCCCTTAAAAGGGCTATGCTCAAACATACACAACTGGCTCCTCTACACTTTGAAAGCAAACCCACCACTGGTGGTACACAAAAACTTCAACTGCCATCTATCCAGCGCATCCTGTCTATAACCCCCCATTTCTTCCTTGCAAATGGAACAAAATAGCCGTGGCTTAATTCACAGTGAAGGAATCATTGAAGAAAGATGTTCTTTGTTTCCTAAGTCTAAAAAAGAGTAACCTTGAGCTCATCTGACTGAAACAAATCACTTTTCAAATGTCACGAGTCAGCATCCATTTTGCAGTGCCTCAGACTTGTCATTGCATGGTGGGGCAGAATCATTTTTCAATTCCCACCCCCGAGGAGAATGGAGTTTTGATAACCTCTGATCTGATATTTGGAAAGCTAACTTTACTCTTGCATTACGCTGTTACGTGTTATTGCGAGACATTGCGTAAGTGAGAAATGACAATGGCATCTGGTATTAAGTGGGGCGTAGATTGCACGCGTCAGTGTTGGACAAGAAAGTGTGATGCCAAGTAACTGCGCTGTTAAAGAGAACTACAGTTGACAGAGAGAGACAGAATATTTTAGAAGTGGCGCCAAGAGGCAGCAAGCATTCATTTCCATTTAGTTTAATTAAGAAATTTTCTAAAAGTGTACATGTGACAGTTGTGCAATGTGATGCTTTGCTAACCTTGCTGAAAGTACTTCAGTCTTGATTTGCAGTGATGGATACAGAAACCTAGTTAAAATTGAGTTTAGCTGAGCAACGCAGCAGATATTTGATCCAGTATTGATGTCTCATGACAAGGAGTTGTCCAATGTAGATTGTAACCAAAAACCAACACGTGGTTTTATAACATCATCTAGTCAATCATGAAAAGCAGCAAATTAGCAGACATGCTGGAGTACAGGGCAAAAGATTGAGGAAAAACTCAAGAGGAAGGTTGAGAGTAATGCCTCAGAAGGTAGTGGAAGACAGAATAATTACAACTTTTTAAAACAATTTGGATGGGCACTTCAAATATTATAATATTTGAGCATATGGGACAAGTGCTGGAAAATGGGATCAGTGAGCCTTTAGTAGTAGATATTCATTGGTGGCATTGTGGTTAGCACTGTTGCCTCAACGCCAGGGACCCAGGTTCAATTCCCAGCTTGGGTCACTGTGTGTGGAATTTGTACTGCAGGAATATACATTTTGCAAATTTAAGTATGCAATTATGAAACAACTTCCAAGACAAAAGAGTATTACATGTTACTGTTCTCATCTTAGAGAGTGAATTAAATACCTTAAATTGAATACCAAAATATTTATTCTATTATGTGTCTGCTTGGGTTTCCTCTGGGTGCTCCAGTTTCCCTCAAAGTCTAAAGATATGCAGTTGAGGTAGATTGGCCATGCTAAATTCCCCCTTTAGTTTCCAAAGATATTTAGGGTAAGTGGATAGCCATGGGATGTGCATGGAGTTATGAGGGCAGACCAGTGAGTGGGTCTGGGTAAGGTGCTCTGTCAGAGAGTTAGTGCAGATGGGTCAAATGGCCCCTTTCTGTACCGTACAGATTTTATGAAACATAGTACTTGTATCTTTTTCCAATTCTACATTGCAATGGACATGGTAGATTTTCATGGGCAACACAGTGGTTAACACTGCTGCCTCTCAGCACCAAAGACCTGGGATTAATTTCTGGCTTAAATCATTGTGCAAATTCCATAGACATTCTCCCCATGTTTGCGTGGGTTTCCTCCGGGTACTCCAGTTTTCTCCTAATGTCCAAAGATGTGCAAGTTAGGTGGATTGGCCACACTAATGCATATGTTAGAGGTATAATGGGGTAAATATGAGTGGTTGCGGGGATAAGGCCTGGTGGGATTGTCAATGCAGACTTGATGTGCCGAATGGTCTCCTTCTGCAATGTAGCGGTTCTATTCTTTAATCTATTCAAGGTGAATTTTAATTAGCTTTTATTCATTATGGATTTGGGCAATGGCAAGGCGAGAATTTATTGCCTTTTTCAACTGAGTGGCTTGCTTCTACATTTCAGAAGATAGTTAAGAACTAGCAACGTAACTTTGGATCCATTGTCACATACAAGCCAGACCAGACAGGGACAGCAAGTTTCCTACCCTTAGACGGGTGGATTAGATGGATATTTTACAGCAATCCTACAGTTTCACAATCACCATTACTAATATTTCTTCTCAACAAATTTGAAATTAATTTAACCACCTGATTTTAAATCCCTTGGTGTTGGTAGTGGGATTTGAACTTGTATCTCCAGATGATTACTCCATGCCTCTGGATTACCAACCACTGACATAACTTTTTAAAAAAAAAACCATTTGTGGGTCTTGGGCTGGCTTCCATTTAATCGCCCATAACGAGCTGCCTGAGGGCAATTAAGGATCAACCATATTGCTGTGGCTCTGCAGTCACATGTAGGCCAGACCAGACAAGCACAGCAGATTTTCTTCCCCAAAAGACCATTAGTGAACCAGATGGAGCTTTTTTTTCCTGAAATACGGACAATGGTTTCACGATCAACAGTAGATTCGTAATTCCAGATACTTTTTAATTAAATTCAAATTCCACCATCTGTCATGGCAGTATTTGAACCCGGGTCCCCAGAACATTATCCTTTGGGAGTCCCTGGGAAGTGTGTAAATAGATGATATTGATATACTTGTTTTTTATCCTACAGGTGCTTTGTTCCACCTTGTTGTCGAACAAGGGGCATACATGCAATGGGTTGTGGAGAGGGCTGCTCTTGGATTTTTTTTCTGAGAGTATCCTAATGCTTCACGTCGTTAGTGTACACTTGACCTGGACCATTTGATGGGCAACACAACAGCTCAGTGACTATCACTGTGCTGTGCAGATACATGGATTTGGGCCTGTGTCTGTGCATTCTCCCCATGCTTGCGTGGGTTTTCTCCGTGTGCTCCGGTTTCCTCCCACATCCCAAAGATGTGCTCTTAGCCTAACTGGCAAAACAAATTCTCCCTAGATTGTCTCAAATTTGGTTTTTTAATCCATAGATCTATAAACATAGACAGGGATATAAACATAGATAGAGACGGGAACATCGGGGTGATGGCGTGGGCTCGTTGGGCCGAAGGGCCTGTTTCCCGTGCTGTTTTGTTCTTTGAAAAAAATTATCCGAGTTTCTGGATTATTAGTCTAGCGAGAACACCACTAGACTATCTCCTTCCCCTACCCCGCCTCTGTGGATACGGAGAACGGCGGAAGTATGCAGGCCAACAGGGAGGCAATTGCAGATATACAGATGCGAAGTGATAATCTCAGCAGGATTTTAACAACAAGGGGAGACACAGGACACGTCACAGACGCGAGTAGTTTTGGTGACGGATTGTATGAGCCTTTCAGTGAGACACGTAGAATATAGAGAACGCCATCTGTGACCTCAGTGCTGCGCAGTAACCAATACTTGAGAGTAGGTCGAGAGCAAGTCTTGTCCAGCGTCTGTGATAAGTGACAGTTGCTTGATGGATTATATTCTGCAGTAACTATGATGTACGATACCACTACCAGTGTCAGCTTGCGCTCGCTGTGGATTGCCTTTGCAACGTTATTCCATCGTCTGATCCATCTGGGGTGACAAAGTCCGAGTGCTTTGATTTGGTACCGTGCGCACGCATTTCAAACAGCCACCAGTTCGGTCAGGGATCGTGTTGAATTCTTGTTTACAAGAGAGGCAGTTTTAGCAGCTTGGCTCAGCCGATAGTCAGTCCTGTACAGTCTGGGCCTTTTCATCAAGGACCTCGCAGTTTAAAATTGGATACCAAAGCAGACTTAAGCGCCTTCTCAAACAAAATCTGACCTTTGAATTTGAAAAGCGCTGTACACCAGACACTATGTTTGCTTGAAACAGGCGCTGATATTAAAAAAAGGGGTAACCAAAAGCTGAAGACATCAAGCATTATGAAAGCACAAGGCAAAAATCATTAACTGCCTGACTTGAGTTAAACCCCAGAACAATTTAATAAAAATCCCATATAGTCAGGGTCTGAAGTCAAAAGGCGAGTAAAACGCCATCACTATTTCCCCTTGTAAACTATACAAGGAAGGAACATGTAGGAACACAAAGCAAAGATGCATTAAACAAAACCTGCAGCAAGAGTGAAGACACAGTGGTTAGCACTGCTATCTCGGAGCAAGGGACCCACGTTCGATTCCCAGCTTGGGTCACTGTCTGTGTGGAATTTGCATGTTCTCCCAATATTTGCTTGGATTTCCTCCCACAAGTCTGAAAGATATGCAGGTTCGATGCATTGACCCCAACAGGCACTGGAGCACTGTGACTGGACAATAAGACATCGGGGCAGAATTAGACCACTCGGCCCATCAAGTCTGCTCCAGCATTCAATCATGGCTGATATTTTTCTCCTACTCTTTTTCTTAACCCCTAATCCCTTTAATCAATCAAGAACCTATCTCTGTCTTCAAGGCACATAACAACTTGGCCCCCCCACAGTCTTCAGTAGCAAAGAGTTCCACAGATTCACCACTCACTGGATGAAGGAATTTCTCCTCATCTCTGTTTTAAAGGATTGTCCCTGTAGCCTGAAGTTGTCTCTTCAGGTTCTAATTCTTCCCCTTCTAGTGGAAACATCCCCTCCACATCCACTCTATCCAGGCCTCGCTGTATCCTGCGAGTTTTAATAAGATCCTCCCCCTTATCCATCTAAACTCCAATGAGTACAGACCCAGAGTCCTCAACTGTTCCTTATACGATAAGCTCTTCATTCCAGGCATCATTCTTGTGAACTTCCTTTTGACTCTAAGGCCAACGCATCCATCCTTAGATGTGGGACTCAGGAAATTTCACAGTAACTCCATTGCAGTGTTAATGCAAGTCTTACATGCAACTAGTAAATAAATATTACTTTTCACAGTGCCAGGGACCCCCATTTAATTCCTGCTTAGATCACTGCATGGAGTCTGCACGTTTTCTCCACATTCACATGGGTTTCCTCCAGGTGATTTGGTTTCCTCCCACAGTCCGAAAGATGTGGTTAGATGCATTAGCCGTGTTAAATTCTCCCTCAGTGTACCCAAACAGGCACCACAGTGTGACAACTAGGAGGTTTTCATACTTCACTGCAGAATTAATTAAGCCTACTTGTAACAAATAAACAGTTTAAAATGTTAAAAGGATCTCACAACCAAAAGGTTTCCAAAAAATTTTGTTTTGAAAATAAAACTGTTTACTTATTGGAACAGCATCTGTTAAATGTTTTTTTTTCCTCTCATCCCCTAGCATGGCTATGCAGGTTTAATTGAATGGTCCAATCAGACTTTGTTACAAGTCTCTCAGTAGCTTATGTTGTAAGAAACTGTATTTAAATCTGATGTTCAAGATCTTAATTGATGCTTTGTATCATTTCACATTGGGCTCAGTGCAAATGCATTGAACGTTCCTCACTTTTTGTTTTAGTCTTGCTTGGGAAGAGTTGGATGAAAGCTGACCATTCCTGCGGACTTTACCCAATTGACCATTCTCCAGAATGGAGGCAGAAAATTCAGTTCTGGAGGCAGCAGAGGCAAGTTGCTTGTGGGAACAGGATGCATTCATCTTCACACAGTCAGGGGAATCACTGGAGCATAAGGAAGATTGAGAGTCTTCACTGCTTCCTCAAATGTGCACTGAGATGGTAGAATCCCTGCTGAAAAGCTAATGAGTATACACACAGACAGGGAAGAAGATGGATGTTGGCTTAATAAGAATTTCTTAATACTTTGTGAATAATAGTCGGACACAAATATTTACTGCTGTGCTCACAAATCATTGACCTGAAGAACATCAGATTGTCTAAGACCGAGAATGAAGACTCAATGCCTTATTGCGTAGTCACATCCCAAAAGATTGCACAGATGTGTGTTTCAGTTCATTGCAGTCAATATGCTTCTCCATCACTTTCTGCTAATAAACACAGCAACTGAAAAATTCCTTGCACAGCAATCCAGCAAGGAGACATTTACAGATCAAGTTCCCAAGCTGGTCAGTGGAAATGGCCTTCACAGATCACAGACTAATTCCAAAAAGTGGAGAAGAACAGTTGGTGAGCCACCCCAAGACCATTTTTGTGCATTGCTGATCAACCAGTCGCAGAGGAGCATTGGAAATCTATTTTCCAATGGAGGGGGCAGTTGATATGAATAAATGAATGGAAAAAACGCAACGTTCATCTGTACCGTCCTAGCCCCGTTCACCCTGTCCGGTAGTGCATCAAATTCACAACTGGTTTTCAGATCTCATGAGTTTTGTCAATGCTAAATCTACACCATCTTGTTTTTTGTATTCCCTAATCCCAAGCTTCTTCTCATTCCTTCTACTCTGCAACCTCACCATCATTCATAATATTGCAGATTTCTCCACTCAGCTCCCTTTATCAGCCCACCATCCTCCTCGTAGTCTCAATAACCTTCCCTTTAATGGTGACTTCTATGGCCCAAGTTATCCTTTCTATTTTTAACTCATGCCTATTGATAGATCTGAATCACTTTTCATTTACTGAAGTGTGTTTCGCTGACTTCAAAAGGGAGTGAAACAAAACACTGGAGCATCAATCAAATCTTTGTTCCTCTATTATGAAATATTGTTTGACTCTCTCAACCTGCTATGGTTTGTACGTCAGTTCACTTGATGATCCATAATACTCTGGCATGGCACTGAACCATCTAAATCTACATTCACATCTGCCTCAGAATCCCTACAGTGCAGAAAAGGTCATTCAGAACTTTGAGTCCACATTTTGTCAAAGAGTCAGTATCTTACCCAAATCTTCTGTCACCTTTTCATTGTAACCCCCACAGATTTCTGTGACTAATCCCCCTAAACCACACATTTTGGAATACTAAGGGAGCAATTTAACATGGTTAATTAACCTGACCTGCACATCATGGGGTGTTAACATTTGCACATAACGCTAAAGTGATGGGTTTAATCTGCATTCCCAGACCACTTCCTCTCGACTTCTCCTGAAGGCAACGATCCAAAAGATGCAAGCCAGAAGCTTCCTAGTATAAAAAAAATGCACACATATCAAACAGCTCAGCGGACTATTAAACTCGGAAGGCTCTTAGACAGCCTATGATTTAACACATCCTCGATGCATTGTCAGTAGCGTTTAAAGTTTATTTATTAGTCACAAGTAGGCTTATATTAACACTGCAATGAAGTTATTGTGAAAATTTCCCAGTCGCCGTGCTCCGGTGTCTGTCGGGAGAATTTAGCACAATCAATGCCAGCATGCCTTTGAGATTGTGGGAGGAAACCCATGCAGACAAATGGAGAATGTACAAACTCCACACAGTAGTCATGATGTAGAGATGCCACCGTTGGACTGGGATAAACACAGTAAGAAGTCTGACAACACCAGGTTGAAGTCCAACTGATTTATTTGATAGTAAACTCACAAGCTTGAGGCGATCCTCTTCGTCAGGTGAACGAGGTGTTCAGAGGCAATAACCCAAATTGGAAATCAAACCCAGGTTCCTGGTACTGCAAGGTAGCCACTGTGCTAACCACTGTGCCCCCGCGATAGCGATCGAAAAAAACAACACTTGTTTTCTTTACTCCCCCAGGGCAGCAGCAGGAAAGCGAATCAGTGTCCCAAGTGTGCGGCTCAAAGCTGCAACATGATCACTGCCTTAGGCCACACCATTGCAGAGTGCAGTGTTTCAATTTTAACATAAAGATAAATGATGAAACAGCCACAACCAGCCAAAAGGTTAAAATGATCTTATTTCTGCTGTACTATTGAGAATTTCTCCATCCTCTCACCCTCCATCCTCCCCCCCACCCCTCCATCCTCCCCCCCCCACCCCCCCCCCTCTCCACCCCCCCCAACCACCCACACACACATACATCCCAGTGAAATTCTCTCAACCATACAAGAGAAATCTGGTCCTTCAACAAAGTAATCAAGCTCAGGGTTACAGAGCAGAAGGAGATTCTGTGTGACACAGAGAAATTAAAATTCAGCCTGATTTCCCAAAAAGGGTCAAATTAGTATACACTGGGAAGCTTTCATTATCTCTTACCCTGATTCTAACCTTTGCTCGTCGTTATAATCACCTCTCCTTCACTGCCAACTGGCCAAGCTCAGTGAATAGTATTTCTCGCTGACATCAACTGGCAAGAATTGGTATTTTGTCACAATGGCTCATCAGAGAAGTCACAATGATGACTCAGGGTCAAAGTTTGCAGAGTAAAACCAATACAACACATTGCATTTGCTCTTGTCACCAAAATAATTAACTTAAAGCAAATTAAAACAGATTCCCAGGAGTGTGCACACAATCACAGCGAGATCAACAGTTCCAACAGTGCAAACTGCATTAGTTTGCTTTCTGTTGTAATCCCAACACTTCGCAGAAAAGGCTTTAAAAGGGTGGCACGGTCGCCCAGTGGTTAGCAATGCTGCTTCACAGCTCCAGGGATCTGGGTTTAATTCCTGGCTCAGGTCACTGTGTGGAGTTTGCACATTCTCCTCATGTCTGTGTGGGTTTCCTCCGGGTCCTCCAGTTTCCTCCCACAGTCCAAAGATGTGTGCGTTAGGTTGATTGCTATGCTAAAATTGCCCCTTAGTGTCCTGGGATGCAGAGGTTAGAGAGAATAGCGGATAAACGTGCAGGGATACGGAGATAGGGCCTCGGTGGGATTGTGGTCAGTACAGATTTGATGGGCTGAACGGCCTGTTTCTGTACTGTAGGGTTCTAAGTAATATTAAAGAGGAGTTAATGATTTTTTTTTTGGTTGATACAGAATTCCAACAGCGCAGGAGCAACTATTTAGCCATCGAGTCAGCACCGACTCTCCAAAAGAGCATCTGACCCACCCGCTCCCATCAGATCTATCCCCAAAACCCTGTACATTTGTCATAGCTACTCTACCTAACTTGCACATTCTCAGACTGTGGGAGAAAACCGGCGCACTCAGACGATATCCACACAGGATAATGTGCACAGTGTCCAAGGCCAGAATCAAAACCCAGGTATCTGGCAAAGAGGCAGCACTGCTAACCACTGTACCAATTTGGTGAGGAAAAAAATAAGCATCATGTGACCAGGATAAATTAGGATTTTGTTCTCTGTCTGGAAACAAGTACTAAGATCCAACAGTTTAGCCACTGTTAGATATGGAACAGATCACGTTCTTCTGTCTTTTAGTTATATGTATGAGTTCTTGATTGATCAATATCAGTGCATGTTTTTAACCCTTGATGGAGTTTTTTTTTTTAAATCCCCACAGTGCATAAGGAGACCATTCAATCCTTCACAGATAACAATCCCACCCAGACCCTATCCCCATAACCCCATGCATTTACTTTGCTAATCTCTCTGACACTAAAAGGGACAACTCAGCATTGTCCATCCACATAACCCACAGGTCTTTGGACTGAGCAGAGAAATTGGAGCACCAAAAAGAAATTCATGCAGACATGGGGAGAACGTGCAAACTCCCTACAGTCACCCAAGGCCAATCTCTGGCACCAAGAGACAGCAGAGCTGCACACAGTGCCAGCGTGTCATCCAATAACAGTCAGTCAGTCTTAGAAGGAGCCTATTGTTCAGCCTGGTCAATTTGTGTCAAGCTTCTGAAGTTGTGCAAATAAACAGCAGTCTCTGGTCATGTTTAATATTTGCGTAAGAGAGGGGTGCAATGTATCATTGGAGGAGATGGGTGAAGTATAGGGAGTTATTTAAAGTTTGGGGAGATGGAGAATTTTCCTAACCTTGTTATTGGTTTCTTTAAAACCTGCAGTTAGATTGAGGAAGAATTAGATCAGTTGCTGTCCATTTCGCTCATTTGAAATTCACCCATATGCTCCATGATAAGATCAAAGACAGAGACCATGGCTTTGTGCTGACTTCAATCAACTATCCTGAAAGAGGAGTGATTCAACTAGATTTCAATGGGATGTGCGTGACACACAGAGGGAACTGATGTTTGTTCCACGAATAGTTTCTTTGTAAAATGGATTACGAATGAGAAGGAACATGATCAAAGATTTCCTGTCAACTAATTATCATCTGGCTTCAATTACAAATATGACCGGTCCTGTTGTTAAGATTAGTGATAACTGCAGGAGACTAGCTTAACTAATTGTGATAGTTATGAAGGATGTGTTAACCGGATTTTCTCAAAACAGAAACAAAATTCACATCAGGGATGTTTCCCCATGAGACTTCTTACTGTATTTACCCCAGGCCAACATCAGCATCTCTGCATCATCTCTACCTCCTGCCAGGATGGTGGTGAAAGATGTTTAAAACATCCCAGAGAAATGGCGTAAATGCATTAAAACTACCCCGTAGCCCGTTTCTATAGCGACACTGGTAATCATTAGCAAAAAACTACAGGGTGGGAGGTAGATAGGGGCGGGGGCTCTACTCAAGTGAACACCACAGAAATTCTCCCAAACATTCTTCCTGAAAAGGTCACCTGCCACCTCAAATTGTTGCGAAAGTTGGAAACCATGGCATCTACTGCTTGAAAAAACATCCTTTTCCTTACATGCTTTTGTTTAAAGATGGAATTGAGTTAGAGCGAAACAGCATTAAAAGGTATCAAATCCAATGACCATGCTTCAGATGGGCACTTGGACAATTTAATTAGACCACGGTTCAACTGCATCTTAACGCGATCAACTTGCCTTAACACTCAATATTCTTGCCCAAGAAAAACCCACCTGATGTTTGAAAATTTTCACTTGATTCCCTGTGGTGGTTGTCCCTTTAAGGGCAACATGGCAGAAGAAGGTCACCTGGTTTAAAAGGGACTGAGTTTGCATAATCACCACCCCCCCACAAACAAGAGGTGGAACCCTGTCTTGGGTAGAAGACTGGCACATGTAGGGACTGGGGCATATAGTGCGTTGCTCCAGGGCAACTGAGGCTTCAGGGCAGGTGGATGTTCAGGCTGCAACCCTTTATAAAAGTTTTCCTTGTTAATAAAGAGTTTGTTGATCTTTATGGTCTGTGAACATGCATCATTACACTGGCAATGAGGATGGAATAGATCATGATGACCCAAGCTCCAACCCCGGCACCTGTGAATATCCTATTTTAATTGAAGTCTGAAGAAAAATAAAATACTCATCCAAATGCCTGTCTTTGCAGATGCAATAGCTTAGTATTAAACCACAAACTCAGCTAACGTTCTAGGGACTTGGGTTCGAATCCCACACAGCGGATGATGGAATTTGAAATCGATACAAAATATCTGAAATTAAGAATCTACAGATGGCTGTGAAACCATTGTCGAATGTTGGAAAAAACCATCTAGTTCAGTAATGCCCTTTAGGGGGAAAAAAAAACCCATCTGCTGTCTTTACCTGGTCTGGCCTACACGTGACTCCAGAGTCATCGTAATATGGTTGAGTCAACCTCACCCCCTCCATCCACAAAGAGAAACTGTCACATCACAGAGAGGAGAGAGAACTAACTTTCCTTGTAGCCAAAGGAAAATAAATCTGCAGAGATCATAAGAAGGTCTTTCTGCCAGTAAAATAAAATCTAAAAAATTCAAATGGAACAGTCAGGACAGTTTGTGCAATAACTTCAAAAATAATGCCAAAGAAACACAAACCAGCAGCAGCTGACAGCAGCTCTGAGCAAAGTTGGTAACTCAGTCTCACATGTCCCGAGGAATGGGCACTATCTGGCCTAATTCAGCTGTGATCTGTCTTTCTCCCCTTCTGCCATGACAAATCCTTTAATCGTCTTAAGACATCTCAATTAGGAGTATGAGGGATCCTGACAGCTTTCTCTCCTTTTCCCAAACTGCCTTGACCTTATTCTCACTGTAATTGGCAAAGATCTCACCAGGAAACTTTCCAGACTGTCTTTCTGAGCACCAGCTAAGCACACACACCAAGTTATCACTTCCAAGCTCTTACTGACAGATTCAATGGTGGGCGTGGGAGGGAGAATATGGCAGGAGGCCCAGAAATCGGTTTTATGCCAGCGTGAATTTACAACAGGGCTACTGCTGGTGCCCACCAGGCTGGCATGAACCTCATTTGCATTCTGTTAATGCAATGAAGACCCTGACCATCAGACCATATTTTTGACAATACTGGTAGGAAAACACACTCATGTGAAACACATTTGTAACCAAAGTGACATTAGTGTCTCTTTAAGAAAGATTTTTTTTAAAACAACATGATTTCTGCAGTTTTAGTGATGTCATTGTTGCCGACTTGACTGGAATTGTCCCTTTATTGCTGCCCAAGTGTCTTAAATTGGCTTGTTTATGTTTACTCTGGGAATAGTTTTACGATCCTACGTTGTTAGGAGAAAAGGATCGTGTGTTTTTGGACAGTTTTTTCTTCCTCAGTGAGTTTAAGGTTTGAGTTTTGAGACTGAGTTTAGTTTTTAACTTTAGCAGGTGTATCAAGCAAGAAAAAAGCTAAAGTCTCTCTCTCTCTCCCCGTTTTTATATTTGGAAATTCTACTGGTTATCTGAAAGCAGCATTTTGCTTTCTGGAAGAAAAACACAGGCTTCAAAATGACTCAATTCCAGTCAAGTGAGATTTTAATCTGTGCTGTGTTCAGCTTGTGAAAAGGGTTTTGTTTGAGAGGTTTTGGTTCGTTAGAACAGCTTGAATATTTAATTAGGTAAGCCTTACATCAGTGGTAGGAAAATTATTGGAGAGGATTTTTCAAGACAGGCTCTATTCCCACTTGGAAATAAGTGGACATATTCATGAGAAGCAACATGGTTTTGTGAAGGGGAGGTCATGTCTCACAAACTTGATCAAGTTTTTCAAGCAAGAAGTGATAAAGGTGATTGATGAGGATAGGGCAGTGGATCTTGTCTACATGGACTTCAGTAAGCCCTTTGACAAGGTCAAGGTAATGCATTTTGGAAGGTCTAATACAGATAGGACGTATTCAGTAAAATGACAACCTTAATAGTACTAATAAGCAGAGGGATTGGGTGTACAGGTCACTGAAAGTGGCAATACAAGTGGAGAAGGTAATCAAAAAGGCATACGGCATGCTTGCCTTCATCAGATGGGGCACCAAGTTTAAAAATTGGCAAAATCACATTGCAGCTTTATAGAACATTAGTTAGACTGCAATTGGAATATAGTATTCAATTCTGGTCGCCACGCTATCAGAAGGATGTGAAGGCTTTGGAGAGGGTGCAGAAAAGATTTACCAGAATGCTGCCTGGTATGGAGGGCATTAGCTATGAGGAGAGGTTGGAGAAACTTGGGTTTTTTCCTCACTGGAATGACGGAGGTTGAGGGAAAACCTGATAGAAGTCTACAAGATTGAAAGGCGTGTATAGAGCGGACAGTCACCAGCCTTTTCCCAGGGTGAAAGAGTCAATTACGAGGAAGCATACGTTTAAGGTGCGAGGGGCAAGGTTCAAAGGTGATATATGAGGCAGTTTTTTTTTTTAAATTACACAGAATAGAGGGTACCTGGAACTCGTTGCCGGGGGTGGGGAAGCAGATATAGTAGTGACTTTTAAGGGCATCTTGACAAGTACACGAGTAGGATGGGAATAAAGGGACACGTTCCCAGAAGGGTAGGTGGTTTAAGTTAAGTTGGGCAGCATGGTTGGAGCAGGCTTGGAGGTCAAAGGGCTTACTCCTGTGTCAGAACTTCTTTGTTCTTTTCGGATTAATACGTTGTTTTGTTTATAATTGATAAAAGAAAGGTATGACTAATTTTCTTTCCATACATGTTAACTATATTCTTAAATAAACTTTGTTTGATAAAAGCTCCCTGATGGCTTGTTGAATCATACCTGCAGTGAAACACATCAGGCTCAACCTAGCCAAACTCAAGATGAAAAACTCATGGTTCGTGCAGTCTCCATAAAAGTAATTGAGTTTCTAGCCTGAACCATAACACCACATGGTGTGCAGATATCAGGCCTCAGTTGAACAATGCCTCCAGAGTTTAGGATCAAGACCACCCACAATCCTGGACCCTGCAACACCACAGCAGTGGTTGGGTGTCACGCAGCACGTTGACATTACCTGCATGTGGACGTTCCAGATTAGGGGTCCTTGAGAGAGTGTAACTTCCAGCTTCAATGCCCATTTTTAAGAGGTCCACCTCCTTTCTTCAATAGTGGGCAACGATATTAGGCACCTTTCAACGTCGCATCCGGACATAACTTCAGACTACATGCCATCCTTGCCCCCTCCACCACTGAATATGGGGCAAAACAGCCAATTGCATAAGTGATGAGGTTTGGAGCCAAAAGGATTGTACAGGAAAACGTACTACAGGAAACACTCCACATTCCCGCTCCTGCCCAACGCTTAGTCTCAGAACAGGAAAATTCTGCCCATCATTAGCAAGAGGAATTTGACAATTGAAGTCCAATAATGTCTTTAATATCTTAACAGTCAAGTACAGCAATCCCTTGTCGAGTTCAATTAACACGAGCGTTTCACACACACACTCACGCCCTGGGTGGGTCTTTTACACATTAACAGTAAAGAGGTACTTTGAGGAAAATAAATAGTTGCATTTGCTGCAATGTAAATGGTGGCAGAATTGAAATGAGTTTACACTGATTAGACTCCAGCTGCAAACGAATCATTAGGTGAACAATTAACAGCTCAGCATTTGTAAAGGTGCGAATGGGCATTGCTTGGCAGCTGGTGAAATATACGCCGTATACACAGTGTGAAAAATGCCAAGTGAACACGCGTGCATGGCATAAGTAAAACAGCCAAGCGTTCGTATTGTATTATGCACAGGATCGCCGACACTTATCTGCTTTGTATCTAACACTGCTACAAGAGATAACCATTCACAGGACAGAACACACATGTACTCTTGTTGACTTACTCTTATCAGTTTGAGTACATCTGCCAAAACTGAATTTTATTTCAAGAAATGTCACAGAATCATAATGCTTAGAGCAGAGGAGGTGGCAATGCAGCCCATTGTGTCCACGCCAGTTCTCTGAATCAACAACGCAGCAAATACCACTCCCCAACCTTCTTGCGGAGATGACATTTTGAGAACAATGCTTGAAACTGTTGATTTTCATGGTGATCAGAAAATCCTACAGGACAGTAGGCTGCCATTCAGCCCATCAAATCTGCACCAACCACAATCCCTCATCCCCATAACTCCATGGATTTACCCTAAAGAGTCTCCGTGATATTAAAGGCGCAATTTAGCATAGTCAGTCCGTCTAACCCAAACATCCTTTTACTGTGGGAGGGGAAACTGGAATACTGGGAGGAAACCGATGCAGACTTGGGGAGAACAATGACCCGAGGCCCGAAATGGAACCCGGATCCCTGGCGCTGAGAGGCAGCAGTGCTAACCACTGTGCCATGTCTTCTATTCTGACTGGCCCCAGAACGTGACAAACAACTCATAACTTTGAAAACAAAGCAAGGTAAGCATGGGTAAGTTTAAGGGAGATATGTAGGGAAAGTTCTTCATGCAGAAAAATGGTGGATACCTGGAACACTTTACCAGAGGTGGTGATGAAAGCAACACTGAAAAAGGATGAGTACATGAGTAGGGAGGGAACAGAGGGATACGGACTAGAGACAGAAGATATTTTTTAGTAAGTTAAGGCATCACAGAATCTCTATAATGCAGAAGGGTTGATCCATCAAGTTTGCATCAACAACTATCCCAACCAGGCCTGTAACCCCACATATTTACCCTGCTAGTCTCCCTGACACTCTGGCACCATTTAGCATGGCCAACCTAACTCACACATCTTTGGAGTGCAGGAGGAAACAGGTGCACCCAGAAGAAACTCTGAGGGGAGAGAATATACAAACTCCACACAGACAGCTACCCATGGCTGGAATTGAACTTGGGTCACTGGCGCTGTGAAGCAACAGTGCTAACTACCCGTCATCCAGCATGATCAACACAGCTTGAACGGCCAAAGGACTTGTTTCAGTGTTATCCTTTTCTGACAAAGGAAGGCAACGTTGTTTATCCCTTCACAAGGAGAAATATTTATGATGCGAACCTGAATTAGTTATTTCTTTTTAAAACTTGGACACTAATTTTTGAAAAAAAAAAGCTCAAATGGGAAATTGTGGTTATTGTACCTGAAAGGGATTTGGGACTGACCTTCTATTGAAGTTCCCCTAATGATGCTTTCGAAACACAACTGTAAAAATATCCAGTTAACTGGGTTAAAGCATTATCTGAAGCAAGAGACGATTTCACATGAGTGCTAAAGATCTTTTTTCCAAGTTTCATCACATAGCTTGTTTGAACCTTTCGGTTGCTGTAAAAGGAGGCACGAGATCTGCTCCTTCACAAAATACCTTTATTTCTTTGATCCAACTCCACTGACGAATTCTTCACCAGTGTCAGCTGTGGCCCCTTTATAACCAGCAACTTCTATTGAATACTTGACATCAAATTAGGACCTAATTGGTAAATCTGCTAACCCATTGCTAACAAACTGTTTATATCGAAATCCTACTTCTCAAAGTGTGCTACCTGCAAATGATAAGGCATTTACAAGAACCTGCTTTCAAATACAATAATATTGATCAAATTCTTCATTACAATGCTACTACTCCACAGCACAGAAATACATTGCTGTTAGAGATCACGTTCACAGAATCCCCACAGTACAGGGGGAGATCATTTGGCCCATCGAGTCTGTACCGACCATAATCCCATCCAGACCCTATTCCCAAAACCCCACACGTTTACCCCGCTAATCCCCCGACACGAGGTTCAACTTAGCACAGTCAATCCACCTGACCTACAGATCTTTGGAATGTGGGAAGAAATCAGAACATCCTGAGGAACACAACACAGACATGGGGTGAAAGCGCAACTCCACTCAGTCATTAAAGGCTGGAATTGAACCCTGAACCTGGCACTGTCAGGCAACAGTGCTAACGACTGTGCCGGAGCTTGCTCGACATCCCTCCGATCCAGGTGATTTATTGAACTTCAGAACTTGCAGGTTCCCCAGAACCTTCTCCTCAGTGAAGGCCACTGTACTCACTTGTGACCCCTGAGTCTCCTGGAGACCCAGTATCCCACTGGAGTCTTTCACCGTGAAGACTGATGCAACCTAACTATTCACATATTGCTTTGTTTCCTATTATGACTTCTCCAGCTTCACTTTCCAGTGATCCAATGACTATTACTGCCTTTCTCTTACCTTATATATAACTAGCTAGCTTACACTCATTTTATCTTCTCCCCTCTTATTGCTTTTTAAAATTGTCCTCTGCTCGCTTTTAAACACTTCCCAAGCCTTGGCCTTCCCACTAATACTTACCACTGTGTAGATTTTTTTTTTGCTTTCATGCTATCTTTGACTTCCTTCATCAGCCATGGATGCCTCATCCTCCCCTTGTCATGTTTCCTCCTCCTTCGGATGAGTTTCTCTTGTGCCTCCCGAATAACTTACGAAAACTCCTGCCATTGCTGTTCCACTGTCTTTCCTGCCAGACTCCCTTTCCAATCAACTCTGGCCAGCTCTTCCCCAATATCTTTGTCAGGACAACGTGGTGAGGAGCAAAGTTTTCACCCAGACGGTGGTGAATATGTGGAACTCACTTCCACTCAATGTAATTAAGGCCAAAACATTGTCTGATTTCAAGAAGAAATCAGATATAGTTGACGGGGGTAAAGGGATCAAGGATATAGGCAGGAAGGGAGAAAGAGGTCAGGATTTTGAATAAGATCAGCTATGATCAGGAAGAATGGTAGAACTGGCTAGAAGGGACAAATGGCTTATTCCTGCTTCTAGTTTCTATGTTTCTTGCTCGTCTGATTCAGATGATCCTGTTCCAGAATACTCCAAAAACAACGAGGATGTTGAAATAAAGAACACCAAATATAATTTATATGGTTACTCCATAATAATTTAAATATTCCTCAGAACGAAACTGATTAGCTAACGTTTGGACAGGCTACTGTGTTTTGACCAAGGTGATTTCATTTTATCATGTCCAAAATCATTACTTCTCAAGGGCCATTCTTCCCTATGACAGGAAGGGCACTTTCAACATACCTATTGGCCAGAACGTAGCCACCTTGCCCGCCTCACTCGCAGAATGGAATTCTCCATTGGCCTCGGGCAGGATTTTACAAGTCTCGCCCAAGCGAGGTCGTAATATTCTGCACAAAGTCTCCATAAGTCACATCTGCCTGATGGAACGTGATGCAGATTTTTATAGGAATGTAAGTGGTCACAACTCGTTTAAGTTTACAGTAACTGAAGGCATCAGTGGAGTAAAGCTGATTTACCTAGGCATGTCCTAATTTACAGAAATTGACTGATTTGTAATTGAAGATGTGACAGTTGACATGTGGCTGCCTCCTTGAGTCAGTTAAAACATTTAAGTGTTTCATATATATGGAGATTCGATGTAATTGAAATTTAACATTTGTAATCAGCACACCTCCAAAGGACTGTTGACATGCCCACAAACAGTGGATAACCAAACCAGGCCACCTAAAAGACACTTTAAGATCAGCAAGGATAGACAAAAACAAATTTCTCCTCAATCATCTCGACACTGACGCCCCACAGGCCGTGTTCTCAACTCCTACTATACTCCTTGACTATGTGGCCAAATTCCCCTCCAATTTGATTTTCAAGTTTGCTGATGATACCACCGCGGTGGGTCGGATTTCAGACGATAACAAGACAAACTGCAGGAATGAGAGATTGCATCAGTTTACCAGATTCTATGACAATTCTCTCAATGTCAACAAAATGAAGGAGACTGCCATCAAATTCAGGAAGCATCGTGAAGAGTACGTCCCTGTCTACATCAATGGGAACGCAAGAGTAATGTTCGAAAGCTTCAAGTTTTTAGTTATCAAGACAAAGAACAACCTGTTCTGGTCCCCCTATGCCTATAATTAAGAAAACCCACCAATACCTCTGCTTTCTCAGAAGACGAAAGAAAATTTGGAATATCAGCTATGACTCTGACCAACTTTTATAGATGCATCATATAAAGCATTCTTTCTGGTTGTATCTAGCTTGGTACGGCTCTTGCTCTGCCCAAGACCACAAGGAACTACAAAAAAAAAATCATGAACATACCCTAATCCAGCATGCAAAAATCAGCTTCCTAACCACTGACTCTGTCTACACTTCCGACTGCCTCGGTAAAGCAGACAGCATAATTACAGACACCACACACCTCAGATGTACACTCTTTCACCTCCTTCTTTTGGAAAAAAGACAAAGGATCTAAGGTCACATGCCAACCAACTCAAGAACAGCTTCTTTCCTGCTGCCACCAAACTTCTGAATGTACCTACCTTGCATTAAGTTGATCGTCCTCTATCCTGGCCATGACCATAACACTACATTCTACAATCTCTCCTTTCCTTCTAAATGAAGGGTATGCTTTGTTTGTATAGGGTGCAAGAAACAATACTTTTCACTGCATACTAATGCATGTGATAATAAAAATCAAGTCATTAAGTCACTACTAACTGGAATTTTCTCTCCGCTGAGGCTGAAACACAATTGAAGGTATTCTATAAGGGGCAGGTGAAGAGATGTCAGCTCTCCTCCTGGCAAGGAATCCCAGTCTCCTTGACATCAGGATGCAGCTGTGATCAGGCAAAAGGGATTCTGAGTCCATCACCAATTTAACACGGCTTCTCTTTAAGCTGCCTATATAGGAAACTCCCGCTATTGACGACATTTCAATCTTTGACGGTCTCTGATTGCTCCTCCCACCTGTTTGCCCAATTGGATGGGATCCTGGATGTTACTTCTTATTTGGCTGCATTCTTTAAAATTGCTTCCAAGGTTTGCTCGCCAACAATTTTGGCTTATTCGATCAGGGCCCTAGATCCAAATCCCAGGTTGCCTTTCAGAGAACAAACACAAGGCTTATGGGTGACACAGTAGCAAGCATTGCTGCTTCACAGCTCCAGCGACCCGAGTTCAATTCCTGGCTTGGGTCACTGTGTGGAGTTTGCACACTCTTTGTGTCTCTGTGGGTTTCCTCTGGATGCTCCAGTTTCCTTGCACAATCCAAAGATGTGGGAGTTAGGTTGATTGGCTATGCTAAAATTGCCCCTTAGTGTCCTGAGATGTGCAGGTTAGAGGGATTAGTGGGTTAATATGTAAGGATAGGGGGTGGGATTGTAGTTGGTGCAGACTCGATGGGCCAAATGGCCTCTTTCTGCACTATAGCGTTTCTATGACTGTCCTCATATGACAACAATGGATCCAACGTTTGCAATTGTGTGTGGAATTAGATTTGAATAAAATAGAAAATAAATCAAGAATTTTAATGGATTAATAGAGACATTAAATAGATGCTTTCTGTGTTCTTTTCATGGAAGCTGCAGAGGAAAAAGCAAGAGAGTTGGTTGTTTACCAGATACTATTGCCAACATTTCTACCACTACCATTGATATAAATTGTTAGTTATTGTTTTCATTGCTATTGGTAGCATCTTTTTATATGTAACATAGCTACCAGATTAACCTATGTAAATCACTGCATTTCACTCCGTCTGAAAATATTGTTTCAGGTGATGTTGTAAAGGCATCATTAATATAAATTAAATGGCTATTTGTCTGTTTATTCTTCCAGCAGCGTATTTTCCAAATTTTTGGAATGTCACACTAACTGCCCTCAAAGGCATTATCTAACCATGAAAAAACATTATCTTCCTGACGACCAGTTGGTACTTGGAATAGACTTATTCACAGGCAAAACATTACAGGCATATACCTCCTAACTCCACTCAATGCTTGTACGAACAGCTATCTCATCATTGTACATACCTAAGTTGTTAGGTTGGAGTAGTATCAATGATTCTCAAAGGTTGCTTGTTTTAAAAATACTAAATTTCATTTTAACATATTTAAAGATTATAGAGAACACAGAGCTTTCCTTTGATTTTTTACTTTGTTTTAGAGTCTCTCAATACACACGTTTCTGTCACTCCCTTCTACGCCACAGACTATTAGAGGTAATCCCTTATGTACATATTACATGATACAACATAAGACATATCGAATCAATGCCCTCATCTTTATGTACTTGACCTTAGTTGTCAAAATTTTAAAAAAAGACACTCAATCTTATTTTCATAGGCAGCTTGGTGGCACAGTGGCCAGTATTGCTGTCTCAGTACGAGGGACTCAGGTTCCATTCTTGGCTTGGGTCACTGTCTGTGCAGAATCTGCACGTTTCTGCATGTCTGGTGGGTTTCCTCCCAACCTGAAAGACGTGCTTGTTGGGTGCATTGGCCATGCTCAATTTTCTACATACCCAAATAGGCACCAGGGTGTGGCAACTCGGGGAATTACACAGTAACTTCATGGCAGAGTTAATGTAAGCTATTTCTGACACGGACATATAAATAAACAATGAATACCATTGAGTTACAAATGAATCACTCATAACATTTATTCGCAAGGAATATTTTGTTAACTATAGTAAAATGTCGATCTATTTAATCCAACATAATTATTTTCATAAGGATCTGCGTCATTCAACTTGATCAAATAGCTCTAACGAGATTACTAAATTCCATTGGAGCTGGTGTTTGCTTCTGTTTGAGGGCAACAGACATAAGAATTACTGAAAAAGCATAAAAAAGGAAACAAGTCAGAAAAATTGAAAGGTTGTCCGTTGCATTTGTATAATCTTCAAGGAAGAAGCTCAAGTGTTGACCTTGAGAAGTTTGATGAATTGCCCCAATTCACAAGCGTGGAAGAGCACCTACGCCATTGCTTGGAAATATTCTGTTTCAGTAAATGCAGACAATGACATTAAAACGTGAAGATCCTAATGACTACCTATCGGGGATAAGTGCTTAAAGCTGCTGAGATTTTAATTAAATGGGACATGGACGGCACGGTAACACAGTGGTTAGCATTGCTGCCTCAAGACTCGACATGTTAGCTCTATTCTCTCTCCATAGACGCTGTCGACCTGAGATTTTCTAGCATTTTCTATTTTTGAGCAAGTGCAATTAGGGATGGGTGACAAATCCCAATCAGTGACCACAGTATTCCATAAAACAATAAAAAGTTACACCGAACCACTAAAAAACTTCTTAAAAGACACACCACCAACAATTGAATGAATGCTCCCGACTCAATAATTACGTTTTTGATATTAATGGAGCACAAAGATATAGAATGAAAAAAAAAAAAATCAATTCTGAGCAATAAGTATACAACCAAATGATTAAAGTGGAAGAACAGGAAATGCAAGATTACCAGGGAACTAACCAGAGAAAAGTATAATTGAAATGTGGAAGCAATTTGAAACAGACATTTAAAAAGCAGTAAACCAGATATGATAGATGAGATGAAAAAGCATGAAAATTGCCCATTCAATCAATCATCTTAAATAAAGGATGATGGCTTCAGAGAGTAGGTACAGGAATTTATAGGAAAGATGAGAAGGACAAGGTTATTGAAGGTAAATGAATTGTGCATGTTATGGTTCAGGTCAAAGTCCAAAGTATTTTATGAAGGCTGCCTGAATCATATATTTTACATTTTAAAATTTAGTTAGGACAAGCATGAGATGTTTTACATGGGAATCAAAAGACCCACTGGGGTGCTTTTATCAAAGTTTATTTAAGAATATAGTTAGCATGTATAGTAAGAAAATTAGCAAGACTTTTTATTGATTACAAACAAGAAACAATGATAATGTACAACCCTTAATGAATTATATATAAGCTGCCTCAATCAAAACCAAAACCTCCCATAACTCTTGACAGGTTTAACATAGCATAGATTAAAGCTCATTTGATACTGGAATCAATGCTATTAGTTGAATTCTGCAGTCCAATGTTTTTTTAGGCTCAGAATAGTTTGAAGATAAGACAGCTTTCCAATGCACCAGAGACATACTGATCCGACCCCCACGAGCAACAGGGACCCAACTTGTAAAACAACAGGGAGAAGGAGAAAACACTTCTTTTTAGCTTGCTGTCTCTTCCAAAACTCAACTCTAACTTGCAGCTCCAAACTGAAACTGAAAATGAATCCCTGTCACCTGAGCTGTGCAGTTTGTTTCTCTCTCCCAAAAATGACATTACCCAGGACTGTGAGCATGAATTTAAAATATTCTTAAAGATCCATTAAAATCACACAAGTGACTGGAAAGTTGTCGTGAATTAGTGAAATGCCTGCCTAAGAACTTCAGTAAATCATTGGGGATTTGAATTGGAAAGTGGTGCAGCCAGGACCATGAACAAGATGGATTTAGAAACTCAATGTGAAATGATGATACATGGAACAGCCAAACCTCACTCTTCATTTCCTGCTCACTTTCCAGCAACAATTATCACAATGTAATCTGGAGCAGAAATCTTGGGATGATTTCTGCTCACAACGCAACAAACAGTTCTGCACATTTACATTTTGGCTTTGCACTGGAGTTTCTTGGAGTCAGGAATTCCAGACCCCAATCCCAATGCCCTTGGCTTTCACCAGAGGGGGGCTGAAGGGTGCAGGCCAGAATGGGTCACAAGGCCAAACCCAACATTGGGTGTCTCCCAAATGATAATAAGCATCCCCTAATCCCCTGCAATTTCAGTTGGGCCAGATTTAGAGAACTTGTGATCAACAGCCCCTAAGATTTTATGAACCATAATCTGGATGAGGAAACCTTTTAGAAAGCAATTTCAAAAGGTTTTATCCGAGCCACTCTTGCCCACCTCATGGCTCCTAATCTAGGAATACATAACAAGCCACAGCTGATAACCCAGACATCCATTAGTCTGTTGAAGCAGCTGTGCCCTAGGGAAAACATTGCTTGATCAAACTAAATCACAGAGCAAGAGCTGTCAATGCTTAAACAAAGGGATTGCCATTGCTTGCTGCTGATAAAGATTTAGGACGATTAACAGTTTTACAGGGCTGCAGTAAAAACAGTTATAAACAAAGTGAAAAATTATGAATAAATGTTTTTTTTTTAAAGGCCTTCACGTGCATCTTGTTAATATAAGATAAATTTGATTGCTACAAAGTGTATAGTGGGTGAATGGACATGAAATTACTATAGATTGGCAAGGAGTGTATTAAGGACTATGCAGAGGACATGAGATGGCAAGTGTGGCTCAGCAACTGGATGGGGTTCTCAGAATGATGTGAGCATAATTATGAAGCACATCAGTAATGCCCAGTGAGATTTTGGTCCCAGTAAAAATGTGAAAATCTTGACCTCAGTAATCTTCTAACCAGCTATAAAAGTGTCACAACAAATATGACACTTCATTAAAAAACTTCTGAAATGCTTCCTCATCCCCTTCAGCGCTCCCTAAATTACAAACACTGTGTACGTAGCACAGGGAAGAAACAACAAGACAGTAACGGAGAATTGTTGCAACGCATCTGAGAAAAGATGAGCTAACATCTCACCTCTCTGTCAGGGATGAAAGCAGGAAGAATGATTGCTTGCATCTTTTCATAAAATCCCTACAGCGCTAGGAGGCGGCATTCAGCCCATCAAACCTGCACTGTCAACAATCTTAAACAAGCCTTATCCTCACGACCACATGTATTTACCCTACTGATCACCCGAACTTAACTCAGAAGGTCTATCTAGCATGGTCAACCTAACCCACATGTTTTTGGACTGTGGGAGGAAATCAGAGCACGAGGAAATGCACGTAGACACAAGGTGAAAGCGTGGAGTTTGCACAATCACCTGAAGCAGGAATTGAATTCAAGTCTCTGGCACTGTGCCATCAAAAGGGGAATGATAGGGGGGGGGGGGATTTAAAAGGAACCAGAATTCATCAGAACTTTACGAGGGAATAAATCGATATCGCAACTGTCTGACACTAAACCATTCAGCCATTCTACCAGAAGGCAGAATTTAAGATTTTGCAGACACAGGAGAATTTAAATTTAACATGGGGTGGCATGGTGACAGCGGTTAGCACTACAACCTCTCAGCACCAGGGACCTGGGTTCAATACAGGGCTCGGATCACTGTCCTTGCGGAGTCTGCACGTTCTCCCTGTATCTGTGAGAGTTTCCTCCGGGTGCTCCGATTTCCTCCCACAGTCCGAAAAGACATGCTGGTTCGGTGCATCGGCCAAACAGTGTGACGACTAGGGAATTTTCACAGTAACTTCATTAGTGTTAATGTAAGCCTACTTACGACTGATAAATAAACTTTAAACTTTAGGTTTTTGACCCCTATTAGAGAGATATCCACAATCTCAGATTGGAAAGAACAGCAAAAGAAAGAGAATGCCAATTGTCACAACCACAGCAGTGACTGAAGTGAAGTGTACTGCTGGCAGCAGAAACATTTCAAAATTAATTTCCAACCTTTGGTTTTCACGAGTTCCTACAAGTTATTCTCCTTTCAAAATAGCAAGTTACCAACATTCATTTTGAGGAGATTGTTCCTGCAATGCCAAACTCTCCAGTCCAGAAAGGGACTGATTTAATCTGTGGACTCCCATTCGTACAGATAAATGCGTTAGCCATTTTGACATGTTGAAGATTTGGAATGTGGTTTTTCTCTTTTCCTTGCTCTTCCGTCAGTTTAATCATTTTCCATTCCTCAATCTGAGCTTCTTATTTTGACCTTAATTTCTGCTGTTATTCTTCTTTCTTTCTCAATTCTGAAACCGGTTTAAAGGGAAAAGACCCTTCATTCATCTCAATCGCAGATGCCCTGTTGACCTTGCCAAGCTGTTGCAAGCCCACATTTCAACAACTCAAAAAAGGAACAAAAAATTGCAACCTGCCAAAGGAGAGAAAGAAATTCAACAATAACGACATGGCAAAACATCCCACTCCAGCAAGATCTGGGCCATTATCCTAACTTTGTACCAAGTCTTACAACACCAAGTTAAAGTACAACAGATTTATTTAGTAGCACAAGCTTTCAGAACATTGACCCTTTATCAGGTGAGCAGCTCACCTGATAAAGGGGCAGCACTCAAAGTTTATGCTACCAAATAAACCTGTTGGGCTTTAACCTGGTGATCAGAGACTTCTTACTGTGCCTACCCTCATCCAACACTGGCATCTCCACATCATTCCAAACGCTGATACTGAGTTCAATTGGAAGGGTACAGAAGGCCAAAGATGGAATGGTGAATTGGGGAGGAGCAGGAACTGACATGATGAGGCAGAAGTATTTCAGGCACAAAGACATGGCATGGATGATTAATGACAAAAATCAAATCAAATGGGCATGGCATGGTGGTTAGCACAGCTGCCTCGCAGCACCAGGTACCTGGGCTCAATGTCTGTGTGGAATCTACACATTCTCTCCCTGTGTTTCCTCCAAGTGCTCCTGTTTCCTCCCACAATCCAAAGATACACCGATTACATTGATTGGGCCAAGTGGCCTCTTTCTGCACCATAAAGAGTTTTATGATTCAAGGAAAACATAATGGAGTTACCAAAAAAGTACTTTACACTGGTCTTTGCGATCAACTTAATGATGCATTAGGAGGTGGGACAGGAGATATTAAACAGGATAAAAATACAGTTGGAAAGAAGAGGTTAAGTGGTCTACATATTTCCAAGTTAACAAACCATCTGTTCAAATGGAATTAAAGTTGCTGAAGAAAGTGGAGATAGAAGAAATTCAATATTTCAAATCATTTGTATTCTACGCATGACAGAAGACAATTATCGCAAATGTTACACCCCTTTCAAAATAAAGGGGAAGAGGTGAATAATTGCGGGCTGTCTGACATTAGCGGAAAAATTACTGGATCCACTGCCGAACACAAATTAATTCTTGCCGGAAACAGCACATGTTAATCAGGGATACTGGGCAAAGACTTGTGTGGGCAATCCATGTTTGGTTAAGCTGATTGAGCTTTTGGATGAACAAACAGAGGATTGAAGAAAACTGTTGAATAAAGTGTACCGCTGACACATATAGACTCAAAAAGGAATTTGATAAAGTATTGTAGCAGATTTATTCAGAAAAGAGAAACATATGGGATAAAAAGAGTGATGGTATCTTCTTGGTACTAAATTGGGTGAGGGACAGGAGGTAGATAGCACTGTGGTGCATTTCTGATGGGAAAGGTGTATAAGTGGGGTCCTCAAGAGATTGGTATGAGGAATGATATTGTGCTTGTATGTAAATTGCATGGACTTGGAAACAAAAAGCACAATTTTGAACATGATGTTAAACTTTGCATAATAACAGGGTTCTTCTGTTACTATGTGGTATATTTAGATTTTCAAAGTTTTTGAAAAGATCCCACATAGGACATTTTGTATGCAAAAATTAAAAGCCATGGGATTGAGTGTAACAAATTGGCATGGACTGAGAATTGGTTCGCAGACAGTAGGAATAAATGGGTCTTACTTGGAGGTGCTGGTGGGGTCTCAAGAGTCAATGCAAGTGCCCTTATCTATTCATAATACGTATCAATCATTTGAATGAAGGAACCAAATGTAATATTTCCAAATTTGCTGATGATACAAAACTAGTTGGGAATCTGAGCAGTGTAAAGGATGTTCAGAGATTAAGGTGATTTAAACAAGTTCACTGAATGAGAAAATACATGGCAGATTCAGTAATAATGCAGATAAGCATGAAGATATCTACTTCAAATAGGAAAACAGTTGGCAGGATATTATTTAAATGCTGCTACACCAGCCAATGCTGATATGCAAAGGAACATGGGTGCCTTTCCACATCAGTCACTGAAAGCAAGTAGTTAGGAAGGCAAATAGTATATTGTCCTTGATTGCAAGAAGACTTGAATACAGGAATAAGGATATTATATTGCAGTTGGTCAGGCCATCGGTGAGACAACACTTGGAATATTGTGCAGTTTTGTCTCCTTAACCAAGGAAGGACATAATTGCCATAGAGAGACTGCAACAAAGCTCAGATGGCAGGATTGTCTAAGAAGAAGAAGGGTAAATTAGGCTTGTATTCAGTGGAGTCTAGGTGAGGGGACATCATTGAAACAAAATTCTGGCAGGGCTGGACAGACAGAGTGCATGGATAATGTTCCCTCTTGCTGGGAATGTCCAGAGGATCAGAATTTCATGATCTGGGCTTGGTCATTTTGAACTGAGATGAGGAAATATTCCTTCATTCTGAAGACAGGGAATCTATGGAATTCTCTACCAAAAATGGCTTTGGAGAAGAAGTCACTGAATATAATCAAGGAAGTAAATAAATTTTTAGACAAATTATTAAGGGTTATGAAGAGTGAGTAGGGGTATGTCACTGAGATAGTCAGTCACTTTTATGGTGAATGGTAGAGCAGGCTCATAGGAACCCGTGGGCTATTCTTGCTCCTTTTCTGTTCTGTTACTAAGCTTCTTGTGGAAAGGATAATAACAGATCTGAGGGGGTGATGACCAGTGAAATGGCTGATACAATTTAATAAGGATATTATGAAGTGATGTTCATTGGGAAAACATGCAGTGCCAGTGTAATGCAAATGTAGCTAATTCAAGGAGGTCACAAGAAAATTTTCCCTACTTATCCTCTGACTCGTGGGTTGGTAGATAAAAAGGTCAAAGATGTAACTAATTAGAAGAGTAAATAAAAGAAACATTTCTTCAGAGGGTTAAGATCTGGGGCATAATGGTAGCTGGTGGATTCAGACTCTGTTACAAAAGAGCATTTTGATAAGTACTTGTAGGGGACTAATTTATAGCGTTATGGGGAAAATGGCATTGAATTAATGGATGGATCAAAATTTCACTGGGTTACTACTGATGTGACTGGAGATTTACAATTTACATTGTACAAACAAGGTGGGCTAAATGTCCTTCTTTTAACCTGTAGAATGTTATGATTCTACAATCACACTTGCAGATGAAACAAAGTAAAAATACAGTGACACACGTAGCTGATCGAATGCAGAGGCACTTGAAGTGAATGTAATAAAATGTTTATTTATTAGTGTCACAAGTAGGTTTACATTAACACTGCAACAAACATACAACAGTATAGCAGAATACAGGCCCTTCGGCCCTCGACATTGTGTCGAGCCACATCCAAACCCAAAATCAAGCTATCCCACTTCCTATCATTCTGGTGTGTTCCCTGTGCTTATCCAATAACCGCTTGAAAGTTCCTAAAGTGTCCAACTCCACTATCAGAGCAGACAGTGCATTCCACATCCCAACCATACTGAGTAAAGAATCTGCCTCAGACATCCCTCCTGTATCTTCCACCAGAAGCTTATAGTTACGCCCCCAAGTAACAGTCTCATCCACCCTTTGAAGTTGCTGTGAAAATCCCCGAGTCGCCACACTCCAGCATTTGATCGGGAAAACCAAGGGAGAATTTAGTGTGGTCAATCAACCTAACCTGTACACCTTTGCACTGTGGGAGGAAACCTGAGCACCCGGAGGAAACCTATGCAGACACGGGGAGACATGCAGATTCTGCACAGACAGTGATTGAGAAGCCGGAATCAAGCCCAGCGATGAGAGGCGGCAATGCTAATCACCATGCCATCCAGTAGATCAGCTTAAGAAAGCTTCCATATTGCTGTCCATGTAAAATGAATACAATTATCTATTCAGAAGCAATGTTAGGAAAATAATTTCAAAGGGGAAATGACAGTAGGTAGGATTTTAACAGAATTGGTAAAAGTCCGAGACCTTCAAAAACGCTAGGTGGGATTTAGATGCAGATGTTCAACCCCCATTTTTGACATGGGGAAGGGTGAAGAAAGAGAGTATGATTCAAACAGGAGGGAAACCCACGTTATTTAAGTTTAGCGCTATGTTCGAACAGACACCATTTTGATTGTACCAAAGTCCTCAACCCACAGTGCAAGGGTCACAAACAGATCATCAAGGATGGACACGGTTGATCATGATCTGATTTTAAAAATGAATCTCAGCTGTTGAAGCCTGAGAAAACACTATGCAATACTGCCTTGATTAACAGGCCATCTGATGCAAGTTAGAACAAAATTCACCATCTATTCATACAATTTTCAATAGAATTTGGCTGAAATTTCCACTGCATTCACTTTAAGTGTCTTCCTACTTGATTAACTACAGATTAAGTGTTTCAGTGTGGTTATTATAATATGTAAATGCAACTGTTTGACTCGGGGCTCTGAATTCACAGTTTGACTGACAGTTTACATAGGCTGTCAAAGGATTCTAGGGTCTGAATAGAAATTTTTTATAAGAATGGAGGTTTTTTTTTGCACTCAATATCAAGTATGTAAGGTGAGAGTTGTACCAGATTGCTCTATGTGTGTTTTTAATTTCCACATGACACCAGAGGTATTCCCATGATGGATACAGAGTGAGTGGCTATGGAGGAATACAAGGGACAAGGTGGATAATGGAAGCACAAGTTGATATGGAAGGATATGAGCAGCATGCACAATCAGGGGTAGGTGAAGGCACAAGTTGGCATAGAGGGGCCATGAGCAGGTAAAGGATAAAGACTAGAGGGGTTAATATTTTACAAGATGTGAGTTTCCTCTGGGTGTTCCACTCTCCTCCAAGATGTACGGATTAGGTACATTGCTAAATTGCCCCTTAGTGTCCCAGAATGCATAGGTTAGTAGGATAAATATGTAGTGTTACGGACATCAGGCCTAGGTGGGATTGTTGTAAATGCAGGCTTGATGGGCTGAATGGCCTCTTTCTGCACTGTAGTGTTTCTATGATTTCTCCAACTTCTATGTCAGGGACAAAGCTCCAGAAATCTGAGGTGGGCCTTCGCACTTGGCCATCTCCATGGCGAATGTGTTCTGTTTCTGCAGTCTGTGGACCCAACTCCATTCTTTTTCTGCCTCTCAGGAGTGAAAATTGGACTTAAAGACCAAAATTGATATCTCAAGCCAGTAAGTTTCTCAACTCGAACCTGGATGGCAAAAATCCATCCCAGTGGATGGTCAAATTCAACTAATTCAAGAGGGAAATAATAAAAGCATTCAGTGCTTATGAATATCTATTTAATTCCACTTCAGCTTGCCATTTCAATCAAAACCAATTAACTATTTTGAAGATTGTGGTTAGAAATTTCAAACAAGTAATTTTTCATTGTAATGTTGATGTATCAGTTGCTCAATCTCCATTCACACGTAATTACTGGGGTTGTTATTGTGCTAGACACAGAGCAAGATTTAGAAATACATATTATTAATACGTCTTTAGAAATTCCATTAGATAGTAGGCTGAAATAATAAAACTCTACACCATTCCCAGACTAGTTTATAGGGGTGCATTTATTAACACTGCAACACAAGGGGAGGACTTCCCATACAATCAGCGCGGGAACAGATTTACAATGAAACATACTGTGCTTTGACACAAGGCCTAAAAATGACAAGGGCTCCCAAAATGGTGAACGAGTCTCTCAGCCAATCAAGGACTGAACTGTTTTGAAATCCCTCCAGAATTTACACGTCACAGCAGCACAGTGGCAAGCACTGCTGCCTCACATGGTCCCGGCTTGGGTCACTGTCTGTGTGGAGTCTGTAAATGCTCCCCATATCTGCCTGGGTTTCCTCCTGGTGTTCTGTTTTCCACCCACAGTCCAAAAGACATGCTGGTTAGGTGCACTGGCCTTGCTAAATTCTCCCTCAGCGTACCTGAGCAGATGCCAGAGTGTGACAACTAGGGGATTTTCACAGTGACTTCATTGAAGTATTGAGGCAAACCTACATGTGGCAATAACAACTAAAAACCTCACTGGTTCAGTTAGATAGATCGTCTATGCTAAATTGATCGAAGATGTGTAGATGAAGGGGATTAACAGGGTAAATATGTGGGGTTATAGAAAAGGGCCCTGGGTGGAATCCTGTATTAGAGAGTCAGTGCAGACTTGATAGCTGAACAGCTTCCTATTATATTATGGGGATTCAATATGATGCTTCAGAATCGCAGAAGAGAGGGCAGATCCTTCCTCATACAATCATGGATAGGAACATTACCCATGCAACATGTGGCACAGTGCATCTGTGCCATGAGCAATAGCAACATGGAACCAGAGGTGCCTGATGAGAGTTATAGTTCAGCTGGAAGCAGAGGTGATCAATGGCCAACATTCAGGATCCAGAATCTGAGAATGAGACAGCTCGAGCGGCTATCATAAGGGAGGACCCAGAATTTCACGTGCACGTGTGTAAGTCACAGTCCCTGGCAACAGGAACCAGGATTACATTCATTTAACCCTCACTATCTTCATCCATCCTTCACACACACATCCTCTCTACCTCACCCTTTCATCTGTCTTCCACACCCCAAATTCCAACCCACCCCTCCTTCACACCTTCATTCCCCTTCCTTCACACCCATATGCCAAACCTTTAGTCAGCAGAGTAGTTAGCACTGCTGCCTCACAGTGCCAGGGACTTGGGCTCAATTTTGACCTTGGGTGCAAATCTGTGTGGAGTTTGTACATTCTCCTCATGTCTGCATGGGTTTCCTTTGGCTGCTGCCATTGCCCTTCAAGTCCAAAGAGGTGCAAGTTAGGTGGATTGGCCATGCTAAAATTGCCCATGATGTGTATAGATGGATTAGCCTTGCTAAGTGCACGGGGTAAGGAGAAGAGCCTCGGTGAGATATTCTGTCAGAACTGACGGGTCGAATGGCCTCCTTCTGTACTGTAGGGATGCTATGATCACCCACATCCCTGCCCGGAAAATGCTGTGTGTGGGGGAACGAGCGAGAAAGAGAGAGTTGAGTTTGTATCCAGGCTCCAATGCGGGCGAGCCAATCTTAATAGCAATTTCATTCTGGGGAGGTGTCTCCCTTGGCCTTGTGATGCAGTTGTCAACTGTAGATGTTCAAGGGGCAGTCACTATCGCAGTAGTGTGCGGAGAACAGGAGTGCGCCAGCAGCTCACTGGGACACTAACATTGAGGATGAGGGAGGAAGTCTGAAAATGAAACTGAGCAGAGGGCCCCAGGAAGTGCAGACCTGCCTCCCTGTCAGTGATATGACAGGCCAACATCCTGCTTGATTGGAGAGATGGAATTACAGCAATAGTTCCCTCATTCTTTAAAGATAAAATAAAAAAGTAAATATGGCACCACTGGGAGAAATCAGAGTGCAGTGGAATTACATTTAAAAGTAAATAATGAAGTAAGAAAGCTATTTAAAAATCAATAACAAACAAATCTTGGAACAAATCCAGATCGATCTTGGAGCTCAGTACAAGTAAAAAGGAATCTCAGCTCCTCCTCAGACTTTCAATTTATAATCTTTTAATGAGCTGGTAAAAAAAAAAAATTTTAAATAAACAATTAAGAAAAAAATAATCTATCACCCAACATGGGACTCAGACACACGATCCTGGGATTGAAGAGTTCCATTATCTGTTGGCTGAGCTAGCCATGCTATATAGGAACTCCCTAAATGTCACTTTTCCAACTTGTTCACAGGCTTTGAGCATTCCACGGTTGGACAAGTGAACTCTATGTATCTGGTGCTCACAGGATGGTGAACGCAATTGAGATTCTTGTTTATTCCTCATCACATCCAGAACTCAATTTCAGAAGAACATGGAGGTGCATTTTTGCTTTATTCATACATGAGACATGAGTGTCGCTGGCTGGCCAACATTTATTGTCCATCCCTAGCTGCCCTTGAGAAAGTGGTGTGAGCTGCCTTCTTGAATCTCTGTAGTCCGCATGCTGCATGTTGACCCACAATGCCATTACAGGGGGAACTCCATTGAAGTTACTGTGAAAATCCCCTCGTCACCACATTCTGGTGTCTGTTTTGGTACAGTGAGTAAAAATTTAGTATGGCAAATTCAGTACATCTTTCGGACTGAGAAGGGAAACTAGAGCATCCACAGGAAACCTGTGTCGGCACAGAAAAACTCTGCGCAGACAGCCCAAGCCGGAAATTGAATCTGGGTCCCTGTAAACTGTTCTATAGAAATACCTGTGCCTATCTTTACCAGCATCCCTTCAATCTGATATTAGTTTCAGGTCTATACGTGAGTGTTGTATCACATACCATTCACTGCTGTTGCTGGGAGTCTGTTCCACCTATCATGTGGGGGCAGGGGTGGGGTGGGGGCAGAAAATCTTCAATCTTTTGTAACTCATCTTTTTTTCAATAATACACTCAAGACTCCCTGAAGTCGCTTGACATTGACACAACCACTTGGGAAACGCTGGCACAAAGCCACCCTTCCTGGCACTGCCTCATCCACAAAGGCTGTCAAGCTCACGAAGCAAGGTGTATTGCTGAAGCACAACTTAAGTGTGAGCTGCACAAGTCCAGAGCCACCAGCGCAACAACTACAGTGTCTACACAAATCTGTGGAATATGTGCCAGGTCATTCCATGCCCGAATTGGCCTGATCAGTCATCTTCAGACACACTGCAACCAGTCTCAAAATTACTAATGGTGTCGAGGTCCTCAACGATGACAATGGACGAACAACAGCTTATGATTAAACCCAAGTTACATTAAAATAAATTCACCTTTTCATTCATTACAAAAACCGAGGGTGAAATTTTCCCATCCTGGGAATTATGGGGACAAACTATCCAAAAGTCTGTTGGCCTCAGGCAGGATTTTCCCATTTTGGTGCGAGTGCTGCCATAAAATAACCACCCCAAATCACATTCTTCTGCAACTCAACAAGTTGTATCTCATTTGTCCATCAGCACTGACCAGGTCTTAAGGTTGCTAACCAACATCTCCTGCTGGCAAATGCCTGTTGAATTGCATAAATGTGCATTTGATTGACCCAACAGACACATCATTCCCCACTGTCCACCATATTGTGTCACATGACTTGAGTTAAGAACATTTGCACGAAGGACAAGGTTGAGAACACAAAGATATGTCAATGGTACGACAGTATACAGAAAAATTAATAGTCCAATTTTGGGCTCTTCTGACAGTTTTATATCACCGTTCGCAGAATTGAAGATAAATATTTATAGCACCAGAGATTGTTCGACCCATTGTAGTTCTCTGCTTAACCAAACCAAAACTGACCATAGTCCTGCAATGTCCTCACGGCTTTCTGTTTTAAACATGCAGGCGATTTTCCCTGTCTTAACTATTTCTGCCAGCAGTGTATTTCAAGCTCTGTTTAAAAGCAATTTCATCTGAGTTTTTCACATTAATGACCCCTTCTCGATTATTCACCAACCAGAATAAAGTGCTTTCCCATTAACCCGACTGAAATCCTTCACATTATAGGAAGTTCCATTATAGAACAGGAGAAATATAGCAGGATGAGATTTACAGGACAAAAGGAGCGGTACTTTACTTTCCCAACACTGCCAGGTATCCACCTACCTGCATGCAACCATTAACATTCATGGTACTCACTGCAATTTTCCCATTAGCCTCCACATTACTTGTCAAGTATCATTAACCCACACATTAGCCATTGCCAAATATCCATTATGAGACATGGCCTACATCATGCCAAATATCCATTATCTGCAATGTAACCTACTACCAATTTTTAATAACCCGCACATTAACCATTGCTAAGTATCCAGTAACATGAATGGTACTCACTGCCAGATTTTTGCTATTCTCCATAATGTGCATCAGGTATCCGTTATGCTTTTGCTTCTCTTCATTATGCTTCTTTAGTAGATGAAATTAGGGCACCAAGCATACATTAAAGTATGCCAGTTACTTTATTAAGAATCTAAGAAGTCAGTCACAGTATTGAAAAACTTATGCATTTATCTGAGTTGGTGGCTTCCTCAGAATTTAAATTTGAATCACATGATGCATTACATCATTTCCTCTTGGTGAGGTCGCTAGAAAACATAACCACACCCACTTAAAAGTGTATCACCTTTATAATCCATCAATCTCCCTTTTAGTCTCTACCAATAGTTGTTATTATCTGTGGGGTCTATGTCTAGTTCTCGATCATTCACCATATTTACATTTCTTTTCATACCAACCAAATAAACAAACTCAAATTCACTCAGGGAGAAAGTAAAAGCGGCAGCTCCACAAAAGGAGGGGGAACAACCCGAATATGAACCAAAGTTGAAAGGAAACTTAAATTATAATGTGGTTATCAGAGTTTATAATGCACCTCAACCCCTGCGGTGCCCAGCGGGTATGGAAGGCGTCAATTGCGCCCATTGACACTGCTTGCTCACTGTCCAGGGACACTTGACTACAAATGTAGCCGAGGTAGAGGGGCAGACATTAGGGATGGATGACCCATCGATTGCCCACTGCCTGGACATATTGATGGACCGTCTTGCCAGGCTCAGGAGCAGGTTCACGAGGATGTCGCCATCCCAATCCGCCCCTTTTCGCACCAGGTGCCCATTGATCAGGAGCGAAGGACTGAAGTGCAAACAAAACATTAATAAAAGGCTTTTCAGGAAAACAAAAAGTTTGTGCAATCTAAAACATATAACATAGACATGGTCCACGGACACCACAAGGCCACAGAAGGGTCAAGCTTGAGAGCCCGTGAACCAGAGAAACCTATGGTTGTATGGCACTGCTGCATGCAACAGCCATCTCGTTTTACAGCATCTTCAAGGAGGAAAGCGAAATAGGAAGTTGGCGAGATGTAGAGGGAATGCCAGGGCATGAGGCCTAGGCAACTGAAGGCATGATCATCTGTGGTGAAGCAACTGTAATTGGGCTGCACAAGGGGCCAGAATTAGAAGGGTATAGATATCTCCAAGGCTTGTGACGTTAAGGAGATACCAATCATGTTTTCTCTTATTTTGGCATGAAGTGAATGTGTACTGTAATAATTCTTCTTCACTTCTTGTTTAAGGGAAAAACAACATTTATTTACAGTAAAAAGGCTATACAGAGACTTGGAGCCTGGTTCAGAGAAGGTTCTGGAACAGAAACCTGAGCACGTCAAGGTGATTCCTTCCCCTGCTCCCCAATTAGTTTTCTAGATCATGTGATTGATCCTTAAAGGGACACTCACTACAGGTACACATAAAAGGTGCCATTTTACATTTGAAAAGCAAATATTATGAGAAACATCAGATGCCGTGACTACTCCATGAGAAAGCAGCAGGGAGCTTCCCTGTAAACAGAATGGTCTCCAAATCCATGTAAAAGCACAACTCTACACCAGACCGTGTTAGATTCTGGGTGGCATGGTGGCATAGTGGTTAGCATCGCTGCGTCAGAGCACCTGGGACCTGGGCTCAATTCCCAGCTTGGGTGACCGTCTGCACGGAGTCTGCACATTCTTCCTGTATCTGCATGGGTTTCCTCCAAATGCTCTGGTTTCCTCTCAGTCTGAAAGACATACTGGTTCGGTGCATTGGAAAGGCTAAATTTTCTCTCAGTGTCCCTCAGGTGTCAGAGCATGGCGACTGGGGGAGGTTTTCAGAGTAACTTCAATGCAGTGTCAATGTGAGCCTACTTGTGACACAAATAAATAAACTTAAGATTTAAACTTAAAGATTCTGGCCACACACAATTGTGACCAAAGACTGAATAATGAACATTTGCCTGGTGGATTTGATTTGGCTACTGAAGTATTTTAACAGAAGCATCTTGAAATCCATCAATGGCAAAAACCTCAAAGGCCAATCGACCTGGGCACCATGGAAAAAAGAGTTTCTGTAAATATTTATGTCTACAGTTAGCAATCAATCACAATAGGATGAGTAGAAAACCTCAAACTGTTCCATTAAAATCCTTGTCAAGGCACAACTTTATGATAATAGACAATGACTCACGGAGGACTATTAAACTTGCTCCACACCACTGAATGTACTTGTACAGGGCTTCATTGAGCTTATTAAATGTACGTCAGTGCACTATAGCAAAAAAAAAGTGTGAAATAATTCTTACAATTTGACAGCACAGGCTTTAACTATAATGTTTTTGAAGAACCCATTTCTGATCGAAAAGAGTGGCTGTTCGGAGATTGAATTGCATAATTGTCTGCAAAGATAACACTGCAATAATAGGATCTTTAATAACAGAGCTTTGAAACTGTCAGGTTACAGTCACCTGCAAAAGCCCCATACCCTAAGATACATTGGAAAACATAAGCAGAAGAGTATTGTTCATGTCTGCTTTGTTTGCAGTTCATTTTGTAACTGACATTTTAATCATAGGCTGTCAGAATTGAGTAGCTTGGAAATCTATGCCGTGGTCTTGCATATTTCAAAAGCATTGCCTTCTGGTGCTCTCTTTGTTGGGTTTGATGTCTTGCTGCGGCGTACAGTAGTTCATGGCCGTGCATTAACTTGGAAATGATGCACTATTGGAATACCATGTACAGTGGCCCTAGCTCCCCCGTAAATTACTCATTTAGCCTCGTTCTTGCGGTCATGCGCAAATGTTGGCTTTTCAAATCTTTTCCTCACACTCAGCCAAGACTTGGCATATGTATGAAAATGTGATGATCCAGCACTTCTGCATATGTGATTTTTTAAAAAATATTTATTCAATTTAGACAACTGATTTTAACATTTTTTCTCATGTTTTTGCAATTTCAAGGAAAATCTTACTGTATTTGAATGAGTCCTGTTTTGTTAGCTGATCTAAAGAATTGCCAAAGATAATAATGATACTTGTATTCCAGTATCTTAAATTTTACTAAAGAAAAAGGAGAGCACTGATCAATTATATCCCCACAACTGTTGATTTCAATTACGGAATATAAATAGATGTTTCTTAAATTTATTTAAAAATGATGATAGAAAAGAGTAGGTGGTTGAATCATCATTGATTATACAGAAGGCACAGTAACAAGAACACACTGGTACTTAACCTTCACATAAGCTCCCTCCACTACATTTTATCTAAAGCTTTCTCTCTCATGTTGTCTCCATATCAGACACCCCCACTGTAGCTCCTCTGATTTTTGCTTCACTGCTGAAAACAAAAGTGGAAATGGTGGAGAGCTTCAAGTTTCTAGGTGTCCAGATCAACAACAAATTGTCCTGGTCCCCACCACACCGATGCTATAATTATGAAAACCCACCATCATCTCTGCTTTCTCAGGATGCTAAGAAAATTTGGAATATCAATATGACTCTCATCAACTTTTATCGATGCACAATAGATTGTATTCTTTCTGGTTCACAGCAAGACAACAATCACAGCTTGGTATGGATCCTGCTCTCTCCAAGGCCACAAGAAACGACAATTTCAGCATAGCCCAGTCCATCATGCAAACCAGCCTCATATCCTTTGATTCAGTCTACACGTCTCACTTTTTCGGGAAAACAGCGAGTATAATAAACCCTCTGCACCCCAATCAGCATGTGGTACAGTGGTTAGCACTGCTGCCTCATAACGCCACAGACCTGGGTTTGATCCCCCGCTTGGGTCACTGTCTGTGCAGAGTTTGCACCTTCTCCCTGTGTCTGTGTGGGTTTCCTCCAGGTGCCCCAGTTTCCTCTCACAATCTGAAAGATGTGCTGGTTAGGTGCATTGGCCATGCCAAATTCTCCCTCAGTGTACCTAAACAAGCACCGGAGTGTGGCTACCGGGGGATTTTCAGTAACTTCATTGCTGTGTAAATGAAAGCCTACTTGTAACATTAATAAACAAACTTAAAATCTACATCTTCAGTGGAGGCAGCTCCTTAGTGGATGTGTAAGGGCACTTCCATTCCTGAGATAAAATTAGCTGCAGAGACAGTGGAGGCATAATGGGCGAAATAACCTCCTTCTTTGTTCACGCATCTTGTGCCAACAGTTGGCTACAAAACACAACGTACTTGAACGACAAACATCAAAGATGAAATAAATGATGTTCCAAGCTGAAAGAACACAAGCTTTTTAAAACAGTTCTATTATGTCATTTCTCCAAATTTCCGCATTATAATTTAAAACCCCATTTCTTATTTGCCCGCTGATAATTTGCCATATAACAGACAGTTACAAAGCTGTCTTGAAATAACCTCTTTTAAGAAATAAAAAGAAATAGTGTTTTTTGCATTTATTTTTGTAATTTGCATTTATCGACTATCTCAAATAATTTGCGCAAATTAATTTTTAATTGGAGTGACATAGTGGCACACAGCTGGCTCATAGCACCAGGGACCAGGTTCAATTCCTGCCTTGGGTCACTATCTGTGTGGAGTTTGCACATTCTCCCCGTGTCTGCGTGGGTTTTCTCCGGGTGCTCTGGTTTCCACCCACTATCCAAAGATGAGGTTGATTGGCCATGCTAAATTGCCAATTCTCATCAGGAAGACTAGATAAATACAGGCGGTTAGGGGGTAAGGGGCTGGGTGGGACTGTTGTTGGTGCAAACTTGATGGGCCAAATGGCTTCTTTCTGCACTGTAGAGATTCTATTTCTATGAACTTGTAGCGACAGCTGTAATCAGAGCATAGACAACAATCAGATTGTACAGAAAAAATCCCACAAACTGCATTTTAACAATTAAACAGCTTAATTTTATTTGGGAAAAGGGCAGGGGGTTGGAGTTGAAGGAGAAATTTTAGCTGAACACTCCCACCTCATCTAGGAAAAATGCCATGGGCTCTTTCATGTCCACTAGGTGGGTGATGTGGCCTTTGTTAAATATCTCATCCAAAAACAACAGGGACAGTTATGATCACAAAGGAGAGGTGGGTTGGTGGGACTCCAAACTAAACATCTGAAATCTTAATTGCCACCCAAACGCAACTAATTTTGGTTTGAACTGAGGTTGGTGTTAGGAGCATGTTGTCAATCTATTCTCAGCGACAAGATCTATCAGGAGAAGTTCCTAAAGGAGGCTGGTTTCTTTGATTTTAACAGGACTTTATTTTTAACCATTTGGAGACCGGACTTTCTGAGACTCAGGAAACCCGGCAGGAAAAGAAGGGAAGAACAACAGGCCAATGTGATTATAGTTCTATTTGTGTGTCAGGAAATTCAGGCTTATTCCCTATAATCTTAGCCTTGCGGAGGTTCTGATCAGACAAGCCTCTCCCTCCCCATGACTTCCTGTTCTCCAACTATCCCCTGCTCCAATTCTTATTTACTGACCTGCATGTAAAGACCCCCGACATCGATGTTCCCCAACCTCAACACTGAGAGCTTCACCTCTGCATGATGGCCATCAGATAAGAAACTTCCTCAAAGAATTACAAGACTCTGAATCAATTTCCCAAATGAAAATCCTTCCCTGCCCCAACCACAATATCTGTGGCCCTGAGTAAAATCCAGGTCCAACTTCACGCAGTACTTGGGATGATATCTAACATGAGCTTCCATTGTAACACTTGAATACAAGTCCTTCTGAACTCAACTTCCAAACTCACGCCCACTACCAGCTGTGGGCACCTGGGTAACACAGTGTTTAGCACTGCTGCCTCACTGTGCCAGGGAACCAGGTTCGATTTCCGGTTTGGGTCGCTATCTGTGTGAAATTTGCACATTCTCCCCATGTCTGCATGGATTTCCTCTGGGTGCTCCGGTTTCCTCCCACAGTCCAAAAATGTGAGGTTAGGTGGATTGACCATGCTAAATTGCCCCTTAATCTCAGGGGAACTAGCTAGAGTAACTCCGGATGAGGTTGTGGGGATAGGCCCTGGATGTGATTGTGGTTGATGTAGACTCGATGGACCAAATGGCCTCTTTTTGCACTATAGGATTCTATGGCTCTAGGACACTAGAAAGTGTGTGCAACAGATGTGTTGGAACATTACCACACTCCAAGCTACTCACCATTCTGATCTGGAAATATATCGCCATTCCTTCGCTTTCGCTGAGTCAAAATTTGTGAATTCCCTCCCTAATAGCACTGTGGACACACCTACACCATATGAGTGGCAACGGTTCAAGAAGGTAGCTCACCACTGGAATTACCTTAATATGGCTCTTGAGGTGAATCTCTTAGAGTATGAGCTTCCTGATTGAGGTAATGAATGCCTGTCCAATAAAGAATCTCATCTGTACACATGAGGAGTATCAGATCTACTGACAAAATGGGTTCTGATGTACCAAAATCACTCTTAGGAGTGGAGATAAGTTTGTCGATAAACAGAATCTGGTGAAGGGACACTGAGGTATTATTAGCGGTAAGCAATGAATGTTGGTCTAGCCAGCAAAGCTCAGACTCCTTGAACGAGTGAAAATGGTAATTCCAACCAACTGAACTAATCTAAAATCTCTCGGGATACAGTATCATAGCTGGAAAAGACACACTGGCACATTGTGGGTATCCACTGTGAGCATAAAATCTGCAGCATTGGTGAGGCATCTCTGCATTCTAACCTAAAGCTGATGGTGTTGTGGATGCCATCTCATTGTAAATCCAATCCCAGTGCAAAGCAACTGTGCTAACAATTAATTCAACTTTGCTACTCTTGAATCATTTTGGCCACTCGACCATTCCAGGTGTTTGGGAACGCCAGAACAGAATGAAGATGCACTGAGATACTCAGCAATCAGCAGAAAAATGCCAGCTCCTCCAGCTGTGAGCAAGATCAATAATGCCACAGTTAAATAACAGCACTGAACGAGAGGAAAAGATAACATACTGAGAAAGCAATCAGGCAACAGAAAGCTAAGTGCCATTTATAACAAGATATCTCCAAAGTGCAGGAGTTTAAGTTACTCATTAGTGTCACAAGTAGGCTGAACATTAACTCTGCAATGAAGTTACTGTGAAAAATCCCCTGGTCGCCTCTTCGAGTGCACTGAGGGAGAATTTAGCATGGCCAATGCACCCAACTTTCAGATAGTGGAAGGAAACCAGAGCACCCGGAGGAAACCCACGCAGATACGGGGAGAACATGCAGCCTCCAACAGACAGTGACCAAAGCTGGGAATCAAACTCAGGTACCTGGCACTGTGAGGCAGCTGTGCTAACCACTGTACCACCATGCCACCTCCTGTCTGACAGCTCATTCCCACCCCACAACTCAGCACATCTGATCCTGGTGAAGTGTTGAAAGGTGTTGGAGTTATTCATGGTCGAGTCTCCATAACATTCTTTGTTGCCTTTAAAACACTGACAAGTCCAATTATGATACTCACAAAATCTCATCTTTGCATCAACCAACAACAAATTAAAAATCACGTTTTTCTGCTTGGAGCAGACCAGTGAAAATGAGCAAAAGTCACATGTGTCATCATGGACAGCACATTTTGTTGAAAAGGGATGGATTAATAATTAACATAAAATTGTCTCTTTGGAAACATTCATGTTTGAGTTGGAAGGTTAGGCATGCAGGTCTCGATCTTAGTCTGGGATAGGTAATTTAGGCTTGCACAGGGAGAATTATATGGTTGAAAAAACATCTTTCAGATTAGAAGTGTCTGTAAGAGAGTCCAGTATAATGGCAGAAGGATTTTCCCAGTGTCTTGACCAAGATTAATCCTTCAACCAATCTACCAAGACACATTACCTGGTCCTTCAATTCTTCAATGTTTGTGGGATTTCTTTGGGTACAGAATGTCTCTTGTGTTTGCCTTTCTAAGGATATTGACGACACATCAAAAAGTAATTTCTTGCTTGTGAAATAATTTGTAATGGTTGAAGATGTGGAAGCAAGAGGCAATCCAGATGCAAGTTACACCACCTTTCTAAGTCGAACACAGCAAAGTCCTGCTCAAGTTTATTTGAACTTCTCCCAACACAAAATCTTTTGAGAACCAGTACAAGCAGTGATTCCATATACAATTTTTTAAAAATTCCTATTGTATTAAAGTAGGAGTTCATTAAGTGCTGCTTGGGGGGTCCAAATGGGGGTCGCAAGCATCATATATATTGGCCATATGTTCCCTCCGTGTTCAGACAATGGCAACGATGGAAAGGAGACTGCCCAGTCAGGAGGCACTCCCAGGACAGAGTGAGAACCAAGGTTTTAAAGTAGGCCAACAGCAAGTGATTGGCAGGGGACCAAAGAGCATTCTTTAACTTCAGAATCTACTTCCAACAATGAGTTTGAAGAGGCCTGGGATGTATGTCCGCCAACTTGGCACAGCTACAGACTGGCAAGGGTAACTCAGTCACCATCCAAGTATGAGAAAAACAGGAAACCATGTGACTGAGCCAGGAAGATGGAGTGGGGACTGCAACCATTACTGTGATTCTATTTCTATCCCCCTCTTGTATAGGACCTTTAGCCTCACCTGGTGAGTCTGCTTTACAGAGGCTATCAACTGGACAAAAAGCAGGGGAAGGATTTGTGAGGGAGATGGAGGATATTGGGCAAAGAGGGTGCTGATCAAGTGGGATAGGGGTTGGTTAGAAGTAGTCTGTGCATGGATATGTACATGCATGGTGGGGGAGAGAGGCTAATCACAATATGTCTGGGGGAGTGGTGTGGTGAGGAGAGACATCTTTGATCATTAGGGACTTTGGCTGGATTCTACATGAATTCCTAATGGTTCCCTAAACAGACAGTCAAAGTTGGCAGGGAGATGTGGAAATCATTTACGTATTCATTTGAATTTTATTTAAATGAGATTAGCAGGCGCAGGACCGAAATCTCCGGGCCTGCTAATATCTCCGCCTCAGCCAATCCGGCAGAGTTTACGGTAGCTCCTCACTTTTGGAGAACTCTTGGTCTGACCCCGTTGGAGTAATGGGAAGAGAATTGGGGCCTCCCAGAGGGTTAGGCAGCACCTCAGCATCTTAGCAATGCCAGCCTGGGCCCCAAGGCACTGTCGAACTCCACAAGTAGCACAGCAGGAAATGTAAGTAGAAGGGCTATAATGGAATTTGCGAATGGCATCCAGCTGATCACAACTTTCCTGGGCCATTTTTTATAGAAATGGTGTTTGCCACCCTGCTGGGGATTTTCCCACCAGCAGATTTTAAATTGGTCCCCAGCAACAGGGATTAGGCGTGGTGACCTCATTGATGGGAGCAGAGGCTATTGAGACTCTCATGGGAGCCTGGGGATGAAAGTGACTCTGGGTCAGTTCCAAGGAGGGATGGGACCTTCTAGGGTCGGGCTGGTCATCAGGGGTTTGGGGCCAGTGATCAGTGGGGTGGGAGTTGTGTGGTGGTTGGGGAAGCTATTGGGAGGCCGACAATCAGGAGGTTAATGATGGGTGGTGCTACTGCACACGCACTGATGCCTTCACTGACAGACTGGCGCACATACAATGCCTGCTCAGTGCACTGTTCCTACCCTCTTGGATAGGATTAGGCACTTGCCAACCCACCCTCCCCAATTTACCAACTTGAATCCCCTGGCAGTTTCTATAAAGTACAAAGTGCCAGAAATTCAACTGTCTAAGTGTGTTCAAAAATCAGATGGGAAAATCTCCCATTTGCCTCCTTGTTGGGCATTTACTTCAGCTTGGAAAAATTGCCCTCTATATATGTCCTGGTCATACTGATATATCTTGGAATGCAACTTGTTCCAAGTAAACAACCTTTAAGTAACTTCAGACCATTTTAAAATAGCTATAATGTTTTCTTGATTGCATCTCAGAACGTTATTTGATATTTGTAAAGAACGTGATATTATTGTACTGAGTGTGATGGCCATTTTGGAATGTTTGCCATGTTCGTTCAGATATTTATAAGTGCTTTAAAATTAAGATTTCCATATTTATATTGATCATATGTGATGCAAAATATGCAAACAATAATTATATTGTATTGAATGGTGCTTTGATGCTTTATTTTTGCAGGTATCTGAGGTTACATTAACCTTAAGGTTTGAAAATGGCGTGACAATCGAAAATAGTTTGGGAAGCTTTGCATTGAGGCATTCCTTGATGTATTTTAAAAAAATGATGTGCTTTTATTTATATTGCTGTAGATTGACCTGGATTAGTCAATCATGCATTTATTATGCAAGAACCTTAAAAATGGGGGCCTATTAACTTCCATACAGCTATAAAAAACTCAATTTTAATAGCTTCATGGACCCAAAATGGTTCCAATTAGCAGGCGCTTACCATGAATTCAATGCTGGCATGGCTAGTTTTCAACTTGGAAAAGAAAAAAAACACAAAAAAGTTCACAAATTCAATTTGCACCAGAGGGTTTTTTTTTGCATTTTTATAATCCTCAGTTTTCTATCCTCGTTTGTTGGAATCAGACGAGTAGGCTCCGAGAAGGAAAGCAGTGCAACTTGGCATAACGGAAACACAACATCTCTGCAGTTGATAGGGGATATAAAGTTCTGAGCTCCCGACATTGATTCTTTAGAGTCCCAGGAGTCAGATATTTACTCCTGTTCGTGTTAATCCCGTTCTTTTAGTGCAAAAGTAACTACTTACATTGTACAGAAATAAATAATACATTTAGTAGGGAGATCAGAAGGATTTTCAAGGCAGAGGCAGTAAATGTGTCAGTAACCTGCCCAAGTAACTGCCGACTCCTGCACCTACTACATATTTAATCAAGGCAGCTGCAATGTGCTAAATGGTGTTGAATGTCTTTGCCTCTGCAAAGGGAGGCAATGGCGCATGGTATTATTGCTATACTAGTAATCCAGTGACCTGGGTAATGCTCTGAGGGATGAGGTTCAAATCCCAGCACAGCAGATGGTGAAATTTGAATTCATATTCGAATGATCACCATGAAACCATTGTTGTAAGAACCTATTTGGTTCATGGATGTCCCTTTAAGGTAGGAAATCTGCCATCTTTATCTGGTCTCGTGATTCCAGAACCAAGGCAACATGGTTAACTCTCAACTGCCCTGAAATGGTCTAGCAAGCCAATCAGTCCAAGGGCAATTAGGGATGGACAATAAGGGATGAGCAATAAATACTGGCCCAGCCAGTGACCCCCATGTTCCGCAAATAAATAAACTTAAAAAAAGATGGCTTTAACCTGGTGAATGTGGGTGAGCCTAGAACTAGGGGACACTGTTTTAAAATTAGGGGTCACCCTTTTTGGATTGAAATGAAAGAATGTTTTTCTCTCAAAGGGTGATCCAACTTTGGAACTCTCTGCCTCAAGAAGCCAGTGGAGATTGAGGTGGGGGGGAGTCAGTGAATATTTTTAAAGTGGAGGTGGATGATTCTTGTTCAGCAAGAGAATCAAAAGTTATCAGGGGTAGAAAGGAATATAGAATTCAAAACAGAAACAAATCAGCCATGATTTTATCAAATTGGTGGAGCAGGCTTGAAGGGCAGAATAGTTTAATTATGTTTCTATTTGGTATGTTTGTGCAATAACCCCCCAGGCCTTGCATGGAGAATCACAGATTGAACTCCCTGTTGTACTCGTAGAATATGAGCTCCCTGGTGATTGGTAATTATCCTTACAAGGTGGAGCTTGCACACTAAGCCCTTTGTAAAGCAGGCCCCTGAGTGGGTCCATTGTTGTGCCAATTGAGACCTGTTTGTGTTCACCAGAGGTTGTGGCTTTACTTTTACTTTATTTTGTGCAATAAAATATTGTTCCTTTACAACTGACAATTGGAGTTATTGTAGTTTGGTTCTATACACATCTATAATATTTTTCCATTAGACACATATATGTGAAATTCAAGTGTAAAAGCACCTCACAACAATTAACTGAAGCATTGGTTGGAGATCGCAATGCATTTCTCCTCTTCATCAGCCACGGGCTGTAGAATGAAACTTAATCACAAATTTAGCAGGGAATGTCTAAACATGGGAAAGAGGGGAAAAGGAAACAATTATGAGTGAATAAATATACAACTGATGAGTCCAATCTCACCCAGAACAATAACAAGTGAGCAGACAAATTGAAACTTTTGACATAAGTTTTGACTTAAGGGGGAATAACTATAAGGTTCATGGTGGGAGATATAGGAGGAATGTCTGAGGTAGATTCTTCACTCAGAGAGTGATTGGAGTGTGGAATAGACTGTCTGCTGTGATAGTGGAGTTGGGCACTTTAGGAACTTTCAAGCGGTTGTTGGATAGGCACATGGAGCACTCCAGAACGATAGGGAGTGGGATAGGTTGATCTTGGGTTTGGACATAGCTTGGCACAACACTGAGGGCTGAAGGGCCTGTACTGTGCTGTCATGTTCTATATTCTATGTTCTATCATTCATCCTTTTTCTCCTATTATGAGGTCCTACGATCATGGAACTAGTTTCTGTTACAAACTCTAGTCAGTCCTCAAACAGACTTGTGGTACTGTGGTATCACTCATTGGAAGTCAGAAGAATGAGTGGAGATCTCCTAGAAACTTCTGACACGAATAGGTAACCTTTATTAAACAAGATCTTATAAAAACATATATAAGATTATGATTATGAAGGGAATAGGTAAGATAGAAGAGGAAAGTTGTTTCCACTGGCGAGTGAAAATAAAACTAGGGTCATGGACTCAAAATAAGGGGAGCAGATTTAGGACTGAGTTAAGGATGACTGAGTTTCTTCATACAAAGGGTTGTGAACCTGTGGAATTCCGTGCCCAGTGAAGCAGTTGAGGCTACCTCATTGAATATTTTTAAGGCAAGGATAGATAAATTTTTGAACAGTAAAGGAATTAAGATTTATGGTGAGCAGGCGGGGTAGGTGGGGCTGAGTCCACAAAAAGATTAGCCGTGATCTTACTGAATGGCAGAGCAGGCTCGAGGGGTCAAATGGCCTACTCCTGCTCCTAGTTCTTATTTATTAACTGAGGCATTGAATATAAGAGAATGAGGTCACAAAGGAGCTGTTTGATTCAATGGTTAGGCTACAGCTGGAGTACTGTGTGCAATTCTGGACAGTAAGAAGTCTCACAACACCAGGTTAAAGCCCAATCAGTTCATTTGATATTAAACCCACAAGCTTTTGGAACCGAAATCTTGTGGGATTACTATCAAATAAACTGGTTGGACTTTAACCTGGTGTTGGGAAATTTCTTACTGTGTTTACCCCAGTCCAATGCCAGCATCTCCACATCATGCAACCTGGATGTTAGACTACAGGAAATAAGTGTTTGCACTAAAGAGGGTGCAGAGGAGATAAATCAGGAGGTTGCTTGGGTTGGAGTGTTTCAGCTATGAAGAGAAACTAGATAGACTGGGGTTGTTGCCCTTGCAACAGAGAAGGCTGAGGGGAGACCTGACTGAGGTGTACAAAATTACAAGGTAAAAAATAAGATGGATAAGAACGAACTTTTCTCTTAACAGAGTGGTTAATGACCATAGATTTAAGTTGAGGAGCAGGAGGTTTATCGGAGATGTGAGGGAAAGCTTTTTCACTCAGAGAGTAGAGGAAATCTGAAACACACATCTGAAAGGTTGGTAGAGGTGAGAACCCACACAACATTTAAGAAGTATTTAGATGAACACTTGAATGCCACAGCACACAAGACTGTGGGTCAAATGCTGAAAAATGTGATTAGAATATAAAGGTGTTTGTTGGCCAGTGTTGACATGATGAGCCAAAGAGCCGCTTTCCGTGCCGTTAAACTTTATGGGACGGATCTCACCAAAAACATTTGAAGTGCCATTCCAGAAGGAAAACTAAAGAGAACTGCAATTATTATTTTGTTAAGTTAAAAATCAATCTCAGCGAAAAATGGAGCAAAAAATGTTTTTCACATGAAGGAGGATGGGGCAGGGCCTTAGCTCACCCAAAAGCCAGCAGATTACACCAGAGGGTGCCATTGTGCATGTGCAGATTTCGCTGTTATGTGCAGTTGCACAGATCATAGAGATCTATAGTGCCTCTCCTCTCCTATCACTGAGCTTTGTGACTGAACCCCCATGCCTGTATTGACAAGATAATCACCCCCTCCACTCCTACAAGGACCAGCTGATCACCCCCCACCACATATCTGTCAATTGCCGGTTAAGTGCCTCCAACCCTTTTGCAGAGTAGACAGCGTCTCCCCATCTGCCTCTGTCTTAAGTTCCACCTCCTTCAGGCCCATCCTACACTCCGAGTAAGCCCTGTCCCCTCAAACTCAATCTTTTGGCACTGCCTGGTATCCATTTGGCACTGCCAGTATGTCAGGCTCGCCAGGCTAGTGTGCATCATGGGCAGTGCCATGGTGCAAGGCTGGCACTCCGTGTGTCAGACTGACAGTGCCAGAATGGCACTGCCCAAGGAGAACCATCTGCCTCAAAATCCTAGGGGGGCCTCAATAGCCACCAGCCCTATCAGCGAGACCATCAATGACAGCTCCATCTTGCGAGGAACCATATATGTAATCCTTGCCAGTAAGGATCTTCACTGGCGAGGCCATTAAAATAAGTGAGCCCCAGAATCAATTACAAATCTTAAATCCTACTTATCATTGAATTTAAAAATTATAATTAACCTTGTGCTGGTTTCGAGCGCAGGCTGATCTTATCCAGTGCCAGTAAGATCACGAGAAGTAGAAATCCAGTGCGCACCTGATTTCTCAGCTCTCTACAATCTTACAAATCCTGCCTATTGACCGGAGAGGCAGAAAAGTAAGTTTGCCCCCTATATTTCTAACTCCAGTTGATTCTACAATTAGGGATGGCACAGTGATTAGGACTGCTGCCTCGCAGTGCCAGGGACCCGGGTTCGATTCTCGGTTTGGATTACTGTTTGTGCGGAGTTTGCATGTTCTCCCCTTGTCTGTGTGGGTTTCCTTCGGGTGCTCCGGCTTCTTCTCACAGTCCGAAAGATATGCTGGTCAGGTGCTAAATTTGCCCTCAATGTGTCCCCAACAGACACCAGACTGTGGCAAATAGGGGGCTTTCACAGTAACTCTGTTGCAATGTTAATGTATGTCTACTTGTGACACGAATCGGTAATCTTTATTAAATAAATTAAAGGGCACCCCTTCGTCGGGAATCAGAGGCCTTGCCAACCTAATATTCCAGACCTCAGTTGCCCTGCTACTATACAAAAAAAGCAAGAGGTTTTGTCAATGATGCTGAGTTCAAGTAATATTTTTTCTTCCAATGGGATCAGAACAGAGAATTGACATTTCCGCAATGATTTTATTTGAAGACTGAAATTGGCTGCTGCCCTGGAGCAGAACTTAGGTCACTGTCAAAACTGTACACTGCGTTGCAATAAATTCTGTGTTGATTTAGAATAGCTGAAACATTTTGGGCTGTCTTGCTGCCTCACAAGAATTTGAACTCAGCTACCCCACCTCTGCCGGGGAAAACCTGAAACTGTTCAGTATTTGATTCTGTGAATTACCTGGATCTTCAGAGTTTGTTCCACTCAATTATAAATCAACAGGTTGTGAGGAATTGGCTTTTGAAAAGGCAAACTGAAAGGAGCATTCACACACTAATGGAAAAGTATTTAACAAAAACAGCGCAACTGTGCAGATTGTCTCCCAGGTGCGAAATGTAACTAGGATAAAAATACTAGTTCTGCAGCAAAGTTGAAGAGCTTCAAAATATATTGCGATCATCAAAGAAAATCTTTGTAATCATGTCTCTGTCAGTTTCAGGCATGAGAATGCTGTGTGATTTTTTTTAATCATTCGGCGTAACAAATCCAAGTGGTCTTCATTCTACCCACGAACAAAAAGCCCGAAACATTTCTATCCATCCCGTTTCTTTATCCCTTCATTGACCTATACAATGTAAACTTGACTGTCAATAATATTTCCACTGCAAATGCTTCACTGTATTCTACCTGAGGTGTTACCCCAGTGTGTTACAGCGGCACAGTGGTTCGCACTGCTGCCTCACAGTTTCAGGGACATTTGTTTGATTACCGACTTGAGTCACTGACTGCATGTTCTACCTGTGTCTGTATGGATTTCCTCTGGATGCTCCAGTTTCCTCCCACGGTCCAAAGATGCATTGGCCATGCTAAATTGCCTTTTAATGATCTGGGATGCATAGGTTAGAAGGATTAGTGGGATAAATATGTGGAGTTACAGGGATAAGGCCTATGTGAGATTGTTGTTGGTGCAGACTTGATGGGCTGAATGGATTCTTTCTGCATTGTAGAGTGTTTATGTTATCGAGGTTTCATACACATTCATCCTAACCTTTTGCTTCTGCATTCTTTGGTTCCCATCTGCTCCTTTGAAGCTCTCTCACCTCTGTGTTAGAAGGTTGTTAGTTCAAGTCTATCTCCAGAGGGTGATCTAAGCTGATGTTCCCGTGGGGCTCTAAGGGAATTTGCATTGATGAAGTGGAAAGAAATGTTCATCCATGGGTCTGTCAGTAAACAGAATTGCTTTTAAGAAAAATCAGGAAATAATCCCTGGTAATTTGGTCAATATTTGCTTCTCAATCAACTAAAACAGATGATGTGGTCATTATCTTAATGCTGTTTCTGGTTGCATGTTATATGCAAATTGGCTACATTACAACAGTGGCATACTTTTATCTATTGGTTGTAAACGTGAGGCAGAAGTTTATCATACTGTCCTTAGGCAGTCCCTTGGAATACAGGGTGACTTGCTATCACTCCACTTTCAATGGGATCAGAGTAGGCTGACAGATTGCCTGCACAATCCCCAGATTCTGACGTATGTTGAGGAGGGGAAGCGTGGGGTGGGGAGGGTGGGGGGAGATACAGGTGGGTTCTGAAGGGTTGGGCAGATGGGTCATTTGGAGATTTCTGCGCTCCTTCCAATGATTTGACTTTCCCCATAAAATCATAGAGTCTTAGTCGTAGAGATTTAAAGCCCTTTGGCCCAAATTGTCTATGCCACTCTTTTTTTTAAAATGCTAAGCTAATCTCAATTCTTGCATTTGGCCCATATCTCTATATACCCATATTATCCATGTAACTAGCTAAATGCTTTTTAAAAGACAAAATTGCCACTACTACTATCTTTGTCAGCTTGTTCCAGACACTCACCACCCTCTGTGTGAAAAAATTTCCGCTCTGGACACCCCCCTCTCACTTTAAGCCTATGCCCTCTAGTTTTAGACTCCCCTACCTTTGAGAAAAGATATCGACTATCTAGCTGATCTGTGCCCCTCATTATTTTATAGACGTCCATAAGATCACTCTTCAGCCTCCTACGCTCCAGTGAAAAAGTCCCAGTCTATACAGTCTCTCCTTGATAGATTGCTAGGATTAAGTCCTAGAAACATTCTAGTGTTTCTGCACTCCTTCCAGCTTAATAATATCCTTTCTATAACAGGGTGACCAGAACTGCACATAGTATTCCAAGTGTGGCCTTACCAATGTTTTGTACAATTTCATCAAGACGTCCCAACTCCTGTATTCAATATTCTGACCGATGAAACTAAGCATGCTGAATGCCTTCTTCATCATTCTGCCCACCTGTGATTCCACTTTCAAGGAGCTACGAACATGTACCCCTAGGTCTCTTTGTTCTGTCATTCTCCCCAAATGCCCTCCCATTAACTGAATAAGTCCTGCCCTCGTTCAATCTACCAAAATGCAACATCTCGCATTTCTCTAAATTAAACTCCATCTGCCATTTGTCAGCCCCCTGGCCCAATTGATCAAGATCACATTGCAATCGGAGATAACTTTCTCCACTATGCCACTAATATTGGTGTCATCTGCAAACTCACTAACCATGCCTCCTATATTCTCATCCAAATCATTAATATAAATGATAATTAACAGTGGACCCGGCACTGATCCTTGAGGCACACCGCTGGTCACAAGCTTCCAGTTTGAAAAACAGCTCTCTACAACCTTCCGGCTTCTGCCAAGAAGCCAATTTTGTATTCATTTAGATACCTTGTCCTGGATCCCGAGAGATTTAACCTTATGCAACAACCTACCACATGGTATCTCAATGTGTTGAGTGTGTCCCCGAAGGAACAATCTCCGTTTTGATGGGTCATAAGCCAGGGACTCCTATGAGTTGATGTGAATGTTTATCCTATTTGAGGATGCTTTGAGGACATCCCTAACATGATTGTCATACGAATCAAATGTCAAGTGATGAACACTTAAGCAGTAAGCTTTTTCTTCACCCGGCTGCTGTCACCCAATGATTTACGTTAAGAGCCATATCAGATATTTAACACATCCATCATCTTTGTCATCCTACAACCACTTTAACTGAGATTCTACCAGTTCATTGGGATGATAGAACACAATACATCTTGAATATGACTTTGCAAACATGATACCATCCAGCTAAAGTGTCTTATTATAGCACAATGCTCAACAACAATCTGAATCTATAGAGCACTTTTAAAAGTAGAAACATGTCCCACAGCACATAGCACCAGTACTTGCAGATAAAGGTGGATACCAAGCTTTGCCAGTTGAAAATAAAAATTCTAAGACGTAACTATTAGAAAATTTGTAATCACTGAAACCAATGCCTGAACTTTCATCCTTCAGCTGGGCGGGAGGAGGTAGGAAATTTCCTGACTCAGCCAGCCCCATCTCAGGGGAAAGTGTCCACCATTCCCACAAGATCTTCATTGCCAGGAGCGAGTGCAGGCTGCAATCGGACTAGCTGGTTGTTGTCTGGGAAACATACAACATGAGGCTTGGCTGAGAGCCCAGGCTTCCATTGCTCTTGCTGAACCACTTGCACCCAGGGAAAGTATTACTGATTGACAGCTCAGGCCCTTCTGTCAATTTCACAATGTCTATTTAAATAGCCTATGTTATAGATACTCTAAAGGGTCTCGATGATTGGCACTTTTATTGCCTTCTAAGTGAAATGTTTCTTCCAGCATAGTCGAACAGAGGTGGTAGTAGAGGCAGGCACAATTTTGTCTTTTAAAAAGCATTTAGACAGTGACATGGGTAAGATTGGTACAGACGGATATGGGCTAAAAGCAGGCAATTGGGATTATGTTAGTAGTTAAAAAAGGGCAGCATCGACATGTTTCCATGCCGAAAACCTCCATGACACTAACAGTTATACGTGAATTACTTTTTTATAGTTTTTGTTTTTTTTGCATTCTGCTACTTCTGGATTCCTTGGTTCTAATTAGTGCAGTAGTTCCCAAGCCTTTCCTTTATATAGACCACTGGATCATCATGGAAAGGTTTTGTGGACCACAATATATGTCAGCTGTTTTAAACACTTTTTTTACATAACCAATAGCAGATGGGAGTCAACCTTATGTATCAACAGCTATTAAAAGTGCAATTATTTCTAATAGTTTATGATACAGACACACAAATACATCACAGCACACTTACCTGCAATAGGCTAGGAAATAAATAATGCTTACCAAAGATTGATGCTGTTTTATAGACATCAAACGCTGGATCTAAGTTCCAGGAAGGGTTGTCTCAATTGGAGACCTGGATCAACATTGAATTTATTCAGATATTTGGTCTTTAATGCGACAAGCCCCAAAAATCCACTTTCACAAATGTTAGCTGTAAAAAAAAAAAGTGTCAGAAACTTCACTGCCTTGTCAGACAGTTCTGAGTATTCTGAATCAAGTTTAAGCCAAAATTCTGTCAGATGAGGCAGTCACGATGGCACAGTGGTGAGCACTGCTTCCTCACAGTGCCGGGACCTGGGTTCGATTCCCAGCTTGGGTCACTGAGCGGAGTTTACACGTTCTCCCCATGTCAACATGCGTTTCCTTTGGGTGATTTGGTTTTTCCCCCGAGATCTGAAAGGCATGATGGTTAGGTGCATTGGCCATGCTAAATTCTCCCTCAATGTATCTGAACAGGCTCCAGAGCTTGGTGACTAAGGGATTTTCACAGTAACTTCACTGCAGTGTTAATATCAGCCCACTTGTGACACTAACAAATAAACTAAACTAAGTTAGTTCTGAGAAAAATCTAGCTTTAAAGCACTGTAAGAAGTCTCACAACACCAGGTTAAAGTCCAACAGGTTTATTTGGTAGCAAACGCCACTAGCTTTCAGAGTGCTGCTCCTTTGTCAGGTGAATGGGAGATCCGGGTAGTTTGCTGTGGACAATGGTTTGTTTAAGGTTGTGCGGTTGTTTGAAGGCAAGAAGTGGGGTTGTGGGGATGGTCTTGGCGAGATGTTCATCTTCATCAATGACATGTTGAAGGCTCTGGAGGAGATGCCATAGCTTCTCTGCTCTGGGGAAGTACTGGCGATGAAGGGTACTCTGTCCACCGTGTCCCATGTTTGTCTTCTGAGGAGGTTGGTGCGGTTTTTCGCTGTGGTACATCAGAACTGTCGATCGATGAGTTGAACGCCATATGCTGTTCTTATGAGGGCATCTTTCAGTGTCTGTTGCAATCCTCCTCATCTGAGCAGATCCTGTGTATACAGAGGGCTTGTCCATAGGGAATGGCTTCTTTAATGTGTTTAGATTGGAAACGGGAGAAGTGAAGCATCTTGAGGTTATCCGTGGACTTGCAGTACAATGAGGTGCTGAGGTGACCGTCCTTAATAGAGATGCACGTGTCCAAAAATGCAACTGATTCCAGATAGTAGTCCATGGTGAGTCTGAAGTTGGAATGGAACTTGACGATGTTATCATATAGTTGTTTCAGTGATTGTTCACCATGAGTCCAAAGGAAGAAAATGTCATCAATGTATCTAGTGTATAGCATTGGTTGAAGGCCCTGTGTGGTGAAGAAGACTTGTTTGAACCTGTGCATGAAGACGTTGGCATACTGAGGTGCAAATTTGGTTCCCATGGCTGTTCCATGTGTCTGGATGAAGAACTGGTTGTTGAAGGTGAAGACATTGTTATCCAGGATGAAGCAGATGAGTTGTAAAGTTGCATCTGGAAACTGGCAGTTGTCAGCATTGAGTATTGAGACAGTTGCATCAATGCCATCATCGTGGGGTATGCTGGTGTAGTGTGCTGAGACATTCATTGTTACAAGGAATGCTCCTGGTTCATGTGTGCTGAATTTCTGTAGCCAGTCCGTAATTTTGTGACAGAAGCTGGGATTTTTTGTACAATGGGCCAGAGAGGTTTATATAAGCACTGTCCTAGGACAGTTCCAAAACGTTGTCTTGCTCTTTTGAGGTCAGGCTGATGAGAATGTCATCATTAAGGCTCACAAAGGGGTTTCGTTGAACTTCTGAGTCGGGAACAGGGAAGTGCTCACAAAGCTGCGTTTTCTAACTTTGCGATGGTCTCTGCTGTCACTGTTTCAAAACTGCATTTCTGCCATAGCCAAAAAAAATCTGATAAATTTGCAAACGAGTTGTAATTCGACTGTTCAAGTGGTTTGACCCATACCTCCATTTTCTTGATCATTGCTTGTAAAGTGTCATTGCTTTTCCCCAAAGTCTCAGATTGAGACCATTTAAGTGATCAAAAATATCTGCTGCATATGCCAATTAGGCTAGTTACTGCCAATCACAGAAGCATTGTGAGATTCAAACTTTGAGTCAAGTAAATAAATTTTCATTCTATCATGCAGCTCAAAAAGACACGTGAATACCTTTCTTCAGGACGGCCAGTGGACCTGGGTGAACAGAAGTAATTGATGGTAATCGCTGCCCAAGTCCTCACACGGAGCTGCAAGTATTTACAAATCCACTGGGCAAGGCTTTGATAAAATTAATTGTTTTAATCGCTTCCTCCAAAGATCAGCAGCCATTTTATTTTTAGCTAACACCTCCCTGTGAATGTTGCAGTGACTGGCTGTTGCGAGTGGAGCCACTCTCTTACACATGTGTTGACCTAATGTTGCACAGGTCCCTTCTGTGCTAACTCCTACACATTTGGACCAATCAATCCCATTTTGAATTCTGAGTGTTAAATAAGTCACAGCGAGTCTGTACAGTTGAGCGTGTGGGCAGCGATTTATAGAAGAGGAAGTCCTCGTGTACCTCTCCATTGTGTTCATGCCTTCCATAGGTCAGCAGTTCTGAAAGGTTTGCACTGTCCACTGATTCATCTGGTTGAAGTGCCTCAAATCAACTTGCTTGTATTTGCACTATTAGCCGATCACTCAGATGGTGGGCCAACTCATTAATTCTGTGTTGGATTGTGTTATCCAACAATGAAATTATGTTAAGTTGCTTGCAGGCGTTTTCTCCCAGAATAACACCAACCACCACCACCAGAGCCAGTGATAATATTAACCCCTCCCCAACTGAGTGCACCTTCCCTTTGCTACAAGCAGAGCTGCCCAGTATAAGGCCTCCACTGCCTTAACATTATACTACTTCTAGATGTGCATTCCATAATTCTCTTGCTACTCTAAAATTCTTTCAGCATGCTTATTAAAAAAAAATTGATCGGTTTGGATGTATATTCCCCATGCTTAGTATCAAGCTGACAGTGAAGATTAGCAGGCTTTAAGCTTTCATTCGACAGAGCTTCTGAATACGTGACACAAAATGACAATGTTACATTTTCAACGTCTGTGCAAGTAAATCCAATTCTAAGTATTTTCTCCACACTCCAGGAATCGGCATGGTGGCACAATGGTTAGCGCTGCTGCCTCACAGCATTAGGGACCGGGGTTTGATTTCTGGCTTGGATTACTGTCTCTGTGGAGTTTGCATGTTCTCCCTGTGTCTGTGTGGGGTTTCCTCCCACAGTCCAAAGATATGCGGGTTACGTTGCTAAATTGACCCTAGTGTCAGGGGGATTAGCAGAGTAAATATGTGGGGTTTCAGGAGTAGGGCTTGGGTAGGATTGTAGTCAATGCAGAAGCAATGGGCCGAATGGCCTCTCCTGCACTACAATGATTCTATGATTCTACTCTTCGATTACTCTTGTTGCGCTGAGTTTCATTTGCTGATGCCTCACTGTTATTTTGACCATCTGCCTGTTTTCTCTTAAGCATGCCAAAAGAAAGCCACTGATTAAATTATGACTTTGCCAGGCCCATCATTCCTAACAGTCTCATGTGCAGAGGGGAGCACTGGATCACACTGATATAATGCAAAAACACCACACTACTTAATTTCAGAGAATAATGACAATTACATTATACAATGAGGTTTGTGAAGCAAATGCTATTGTCAATGATAATTCAATATTGATTATGGCGCATACAAGTTACAGATGCAGCAGTGAATGGGTTAATGAACTTTGTAATACTTGGTGGAGAATGAAACAATATCCAGTAGCCTACATGCAGTTAGTTTTCAGATATTTCAGATAAATGTAAATTTGCTTTTGCGTGCCCAGACAAGGAGAGAGCAGCTGCTCTTGCTATTATATACAAGTTTATGATAAGCCCGCTCAGAAATGTAGCTGACCCAGCTTGTAGTTAAGTTGTGTCTTTAATTTTGTGAACTTTTGTCTGACATAGTGAAGCTTGCATGTCCGATATATTCATTATATACTACTTATGTGTCATGGACCAACATAGTATATATATATTGTTATACAACTTGTGAGCGGCCAATTAATTTTAACTTGCCTTGTTGGCCTGTGCATTAGCTAAGGGCTAATCACATACGTCAACTGCGGCCTTGAGATAACCATGAAGAAAAGCCAAGGCAGCCATATTCTTATGATGGAGGACAACCTACAGCCTGGGAACCTGCTGAGAATGAGAAGGTGCGTACTGGGGGGGGTATAACTTGTATTCCTAACTTGTATCTTAACTTGCATTCGGAGAGATGCCTGGGGAACCGCTGTTAGGTGTCAGGTGTATCTCCCAAAAGCTTTTGAATAAACTACTGTACTTTGACTCACAATTCGTCTCAGAGGTATCATTACCTACAACACAAGTAAATGTATTATATTTTTCCTTAGACCATCTGCAGTATGCAGACCATTGGTTCAGAACCCATTGTTGAGTGTATAGTGGGTCAATGGATATGACCCACTTATATGAAAATGACCAATGGATATGACCAAGCTGTAGCTTGGCATTGGGGCCATGAGAAACGAAGCGGGGAAGGGCATATTTTGGCATGGAGGGGCACAAGGAGAACGCTCTGGACTTGCTTTTTAAAAAAATCCACTCTGTGTGTTCAAGGATCTTTGAGGGGCCATGAACTCTTTAAAACCCTAAACTGACTCCATTAGACTGTGAATGAATAGGACATGTCTGTCTTCACAATGGTGCCAGCCAGGTTCAAAATGCCTGCTTTTGAGAGAAGCCAGCCCACACCCTTGAAAAGGGGAAATCAGACAGTTTGGGAATCGTGGACTCAGGACCCTCTTGCCATTTTTAATCAGTTTCCGAGTCATCCTTACTCAGCGCAAATCCAGGCCCTTCTGTTCTTTTACAGAAAATGTGAAATCTTTGCTTTTGCGATTATAAATAAACATGTCAGAACTAATTGGACACATTAGGTGTCGTGCTGTTTGCCTTCTAACAGTTCCAAGGTCATAGCTATCATGTAAGGAACTGTGTGTGTGAATAAAATTGAATAGGAACAGGAGTGTTTACAGGTCACCATCTGTTTTTGACTCTGCGTTAGATTATTATTTCAATACTCTTTAAATTAATTTGTTGATCCTTTCTCTATCTTCATTCTAGCAGTTTAATAAATCAACGGCATTGTTACTCCAGACAGCCTCCACCAGACACATTGTTAATTACATAATGGCTCAAAATTTCCCATTAACATCAGGACAAACCCAAACAGTTACAAAATTCAATTTTCCAGGATGCGGACCCCATTAGCTAGCACCAGCATTTGTTATCCATCCCTAGTTGAGGTCAGTTGAATTCTCGAACCGCTGCAGTCCTTGACATGTAGGTACACTTATAGTGCTGTTAGAGAGTGAGTTTGGAGATTGCTTACCACATATAGAAGAGAGAATTGACATTTGTCTAACAATTTTCATGACCTTATGAATTATGGCCAGTGAGGTACTTTGGAGGGTTGTCAATTATTATCTTGGAAATACTTTCTTAAAGCTTAATTATTAGTGTCACAAGTAGGTTACATTCACAGTGCAATGAAGTTACTATGAAAATCCCCTAGATGCCACACTCCAGTGCCTGTTCGGGTACACAGAGGGAGAATTTAGTCTGGCCAATGCACCTAACCAGCATGTCTTCTGGACTGTGTGAGGAACACAGTAAGAAGTGTCACAACACCAGGTTAAAGTCCAACAGGTTTACGTGGTAGCAAACACCACTCGCTTTCAGGGCTCTGCAGCTTTCATCAACTTTAACCTGTTGTTGTGAGACTTCTTATTGTGTTTACCCCAGTCCAACGCCGGCATCTCCACATCATACACTGTGTGATGAAACCAGAGCACACAGAAAAGACCCATGTAGACACAGGGAGAATGTGCAAACTCTGCACAGACAGTGTTACTGTGAATCAAACTTGGGCCCCTGGGGCTGCTAGGGAGCAGTACTCACTACCTTGCCACCTTGAGAGAGAGCCACATGGGAACATTATAGGTAACACAAGTTATGAAATGTGCAAAAACTGCAAGCTGTGAAAGAATTAAGACAGTTAACTTGAAGCATGAATTGAGCATCACTCAACACATGCATTGCTGATATTAGTTCATTTTAGCTTGGCAGCCTTCATTCTCATGAGAGCATTATTTGTGCCATGGTGGTCAACTTGCTGTTAAACCTCGTCCGTTTTTTCCCCACTCTGGCATGGCAATCTCTGCCACATTATTGTAGATGAAGACAGCGGGCTGAGAAGATGCAGGACCTGTTGTCATATGGTCTCTTTTTTGGAAGGTGGCACAGTGGTACAGTAATTAGCACTTCTGTCTCGCAGTATCAGGGGCCCGGGTTCAATTGCAGCCTTGGGTGACTGTCTATGTAGATTTTGCACATTCACCCGCTATGTGCGTGCGTTTCCTTTGACTGCTCTGGTTTTCTCCCACAGTCCAAAGCTGTGCAGGTTAGGTGGATTGGCCATGCTAAATTGCCCCTCAGTGCCCCAGGATTAATCATGGGGTTAAAGTAAAATTAAAGTTTATTTATTAATCACAAGTAGACTTACGTTAACGTTGCAATGAAGGTACTGCGAAATCCCCAGTGCCTGTTTAGATCCACTGAGGGTGAATTTAGGATGGTCGATGCACTGAAGCAGCACGTCTTTAAAACTGTGGGAGGAAAATGAGCACTTGAAGGAAACCTACACAGACACGAGGAGAATGTGCAGACTGACACGGGCAGTGACCTGAGCCGGTAATCAAACCCAGATCTCTGGCCCTGTGAGGCAGCAGTGCTAACCACTGTGCCACCCCCATGGCAGAATATAGGGATAGGGTCTGTAAGATGCTCTCTTGGAGAGAGTCAGTGTAGACTTGATGGGCTGAATGGCCTGATCCTGTGCTGTCAGGATTCTATGATGCGAGGATTCAATGATTCTTTGTGTCTTCTTTTCAGCCAGCTGAGCTTTCCATTTCCCCTTACCTTTTGCAGACAGTCCACTTCCAAAGGTCAGTGATTGTTCTGAATCGTGTTAAATTCTGCCGTCTTCTTATCTCACTTGTAGGTGTCTTTATAGTTCAGGTGGATTCCATCAGGTTATGAGCCAGTGTCACTTGAACGTAGAAACGTTCCTTGGGTATTCTCCCTGTTCTTCCCATGTCTGCATGTGTTTCCCCCAGGTATTCATTCATGTCCAAAGATGTGTAGTTTAGATGGTCTAGCCACACTAATTACCACTTAGTGCCAATGATGCATAGGTTTTGTGGATGGTAAATGCACAGGATTACAGAGCTAGGGCAGGGGGATGGTGGTTGGCATGTGATGAGATCCTCTTTCAGAGGCTTGGTGCAGACTCAATGGGCTGATTGGGCTCCTTCAGCACTGGAGCATTCTATATCGCCATCATCCATCTAATGAATGTGGCCAAGTCAGCACAGAGATTAAGGCTTAGCAAAGAATATAGCTTAATAAAACATCACCTTCCAGAATGTTCTAGCTGGCGACTTTGGTCCTAGGTGGGATTGTTGTTGGTGTAGGCCCAGTGGTCTGAATGGCCTCCTTCTGCACTGTAGGGACTCTGTGAGGTTTGGTGGACTCCCACGATCTTACTGAATGCAAGAGCAAACTTGACGGGCCAAAATGGCCTCCTCTTGGTATTATTTCTGATGTCTTCTGACTTGTTCTTTGGTATTTGTGGCCAAATCGCTGTTATTTCATACCTTCTTACTTAGCTTGTACGTACCAGCTGCACTTTCCACGCTGCATTGAGGAAACCTTAAATTTAAAACACCACATTTGGATAGAGTAACAAAGTGCCTGACATTCCAGATGGAAGGTGTTGCTATGGCATGGAGCGCAGACTGATCTGCTCAAAAGGACAGAAATCTCTACCAGTTCAGTCACTGTCAACCTCAACATTTTCTAGTCAGCAAATAAGAACTATTATTCAATAATTCTGTCATAACATTATGATTATTAAGCATTAGCACTGATGTGACACATTAACACAGTGAAATGCTTTGCCAGGAGTTTACCATGACACTAACGTAAAGGAATGATGCAAAACCGGAGAAGGAATTACAATGAAATACAACATTCAGAGGTACAGATCTTGACCAAATGGGGGTCCTGCAACAACTTGTACGCTGGGCATCCAATCAGAGCCTGATTCCTCTGCATTTGCTGAAAGATTAGGAGCCTATCAGCAGGCGATTAGACTCTTGTGAGTGTGAAAAGAGCAGGGAAACACCCATCAAAGCGTATGGACAGTTAACTTCAGGCACACATGCAAGTGAAAAACAGAGAGAGGTGATTGGGCCAGGAGGGAGAGAGAGGCTGCTGAGGTTTTATGGTTTTGCTGAAGATTGAGCAGGTTTGCGACTCGACCCAGGGTAAGTCAGAAACAATGAAGTACGAGGTACCAGAGAAACACCATGAAGTGAGGTTGGCCTCTGAGCAAGGAGATAAGCAGGAGGGACAAGCAGCAACTCGACTTGATTAGTATGTTTGTGGACGACACAAAGGCTGGTGGATTTGCAGATAACAATGAGAACGATCAGAGAGTACAGTAGGATATCGTGCTAGCATAGGAGTTATAGGACGGATATCAGAGGTAGGTTCTTTACTCAAAGAGTGATTAGGGAGTGGAATGCCCTGCCTGCAGCTGTTGTAGATGCGCCAAGTTTGGTGGCGTTTAAGAGGTTAATTGATAAGTATATGGAAGAGAAGGGAATGGTTTAGTTTGGAGGGGCATTGCTTTTTATTTTGGTCGGCACAACATCGAAGGCCGAAGGGCCTGTTCTGTGCTGTAATGTTCTATGATCTATGTTCTATGATATAGATCGCTTGGAGACTTGGGCAGAGAGATGGCTGATGGAGTTGAATCTGGATAAGCGTGAGGTAATGTATTTTATTAGCTCTAATACAGACAGGAACTATCTAGTAAATGGCAGAATTCTTAAGAGTATTGATAGGCAAAGGGATCTGGGTGTACAGGTACATAGGTTACCGAAAGTGGCAATGCAGTTATAAAAGGTAATCAAGAAGCCTTGATTATCAAGAAGCTTTTATACGGCATGCTTGCCTTCATCAGCTGGGACACTGAGTTTAAAAACTGGCAAATCATTTTGCAGCTTTATAGAATCTTAGTTAGGCAGCACAGGAATATAGTGTTCAATTCTGGTCACCACACTACCAGAAAGATGTGGATGTTTTGGAGAGGGTACAGAAAAGGAAGGCATTAGCTATGAGGAGAGGTTGGAAAAACTTGGTTTGTTCTCACTAGAATGATGGAGGTTAAAGGGATGACCTGATAGAAGTCTACAAGATTATGAGGGGCACGTACAGAATGGATAGCAAGAAGCTTTTTCCCAGGGTGGAAGAGTCAATTACTAGGGGACATAGGTTTAAAGTGCAAGGGGCAAGGTTTACAGGAGATGTACAAGGCAAATGTTTTAGACAGAGGGTAGTCAGTGCCTGGAACCCATTGCTGGGGAAGGTAGTGGAAGCGGATAAGGTAGTGACTTAAGAGGCATCTTGACAGATACATAAATAGAATGAGAATAGAAGATATGGTCCCCAGAAGGGTAGAGGTTTTAGTTAAGTCAGGCAACATGATTGGTGCAGGCTTGGAGGGTCTAAGGGCCTGTTTCTGTGCTGTAATTTTCTTTGTTCTTTGACTCGACTCAAAGCTACAGAGAGGCCAGAAACAACAAGGTACAAGACACTGAATACCACCATAAAATGAGTCAGTTACTGAGTGGAGAAAGTGAGGTGAGCAGGTTTGTGACTAGAACGATGCAGGCCAGCAACAGCAAGGCACGGGGCCCTACATGCCCCAAGCGATGAGGATGGCACAGTGGCAAGCAATGCTGCTTCACAACATCAGAGCCCCAGGTTTGATTCCTGGTCAGTATCTGCGTGGGTTTCCTCCGGGTGCTCCAGTTTCCTCTCTCAGTCCACAAGATGTGCTGGTTAGTGCACTGGCCATGCTAAATTCTCCCCCAGTGTACCCAAATAGATGCCGGGATATGGTGACTGGGGGATTTTGATGATAACTTCATTGCAGTGTTAATGTAAACCTACTTTTGACACTAATAAATAAACATTAAATGTTAAATGAGGAGACAACAAGTGAGGCAGAAGGCAACCTTGAATTCTGCCGATAAGTGAGATTATGAGAATGGGGGAATCTGAGGGGCAATGGGGTGGGATGGGGAGGAGAATTGTGTTGGGAGGGGGTGGTGGGCAGGGAGGAATGTGGTTAGGCAAGGTTGCCGATTTGCAAGGAGTGCGTAAAGGCTGCATTGCATTTTGCAGGAAAGGAGGGTTTGTGATGGGGGTAATTATTCATGATGTGGAAATGCCGGCGTTAGACTGGGGTAAACACAGTAAGAAGTCTCACAACACCAGCTTAAAGTCCAACCAGATTATTTGACAATAAACCCACAAGCTTTCTGGGTTTGCTTTGTCAGGTGAATCGAGTGACTGGTGTTGCGAGACTTCTAACGGTAATTATTCAAACAGGGGAGTCTTTACAAGTTTAAAATCAACGATCAATTTGTGTATTTCTGAGACTTCTGCCTTTGCATTCTGCGAGGCGAGAGTGAGCGGAGTCAGGAGAGGCATCAAGTCGGGCGGGGAGGTGGAAGGAAGGGGGGGCAGAAATGAAAATGAGCGCAGGGCCCTATAAAATGTAAATCCACCTCTGCTCAAATCAATACCAGCAGCACTGTTCCAAATGACATATTTTTATAAATACCAAATTTGAAAAAAAAAATCTCATGTTTTTCTCTTTTGCTGGTTGTTGCTTGAATTCCTCGATCAATCCAAGGTTTGCAACAAACTATAAGCAAACAAGCAGAGAAGTCCCATAACCAGGTTGTGCGTTGTAAATTTTAATGTGCAGGACACTAACTGGAGTGCTAGGCGAGAACGGCTTTGATCCACTGATCTCTTGCTGGCAAGTGCCTTCCTGTGAGTCTCAGAGGAGAACAGAGTCGGGTAGAGATGGGCTGGGGTGGGGGGAATCCCAGCTGCATAAGTTTTCTCTTACAGGTGAATGACTTGTTATCACTGACCACAAAGGCTGGCATATAAAGTGCCTGCACGGACTCCCTGAACTGTCCCAGAGCAAAGGGTCAGCACCTTAACTAGGCAAAGAGTGATAAGAAACAATGCCCTTAGCATTAATCTGAAAAAAAAAGTCTTAAAATGTCAGTGGCATACTGAAGGGTAAAAGCTATCCCCTGAAGCCCCACTGTTTATTTTTGAATAATTCTTTATCAAAGCCTGTGGAATGAATCCAACACACAAAGTCAAAGCAAAAGGTCATTTTACTGCACTCATTAGAAATCAGTCTGCCTTTTATTCTTCAAACTCAATTGGCCATCAGGAGATTTTCAGCAAACAACGACATGTGCCAATTTACTACCATTCCCCATGCCAGCTGATCTTGTGGCCTCTTACACTGACAGGAGCCAATTTAGCATCCAGAATGACCTCTTTTCCATCTCTGGGATATAGATCTGAATCCAATACTGACTGATGAAGTGAAGGTCTGATTGCTTTGAAGGATTTAAGAATCTCAAGTGGAATGAATGAATGTGGGCAGTTGGTTCTAAACAGCTTTAAGATGCATAATGTAACTTGTGAGGCCCACAAGGGTGACTGGTGTAGCCAGTGAAAAAGCCAGACACACCAGGTGGCATTCTCCTGAGGTTAAAATATAGTCTGTTTATACTTATTTATTAGTGTCACAAATAGGCTTACGTTAACATTGCAATGAAGTTACTGTGAAAATCCCACAAGTCGCCACACTCTGGCACCTGTTCGGGTACACAGAGGGAAAATTTAACAAGGCCAATGCGCCAAACCAGTACATTGTTTGGACTGTGGGAGGAAATTGGAGCACCCGGGAGAAACCCACGCAGACACAGGAAAAATGCATAGACTCCGCACAGACAGTGACCCAAGCTGGGAATAGGATCCAGGTTCCTGGTGCTGAGAGGCAACAGTGCTAACCACTGTGCCACCGTGCCTCTGAAAGAACTTCATGCTGCATGGTAATTGTGAGGGAGTCCAAAGCTACAGGCTTTAAACCTAACATAGTTACTACTAAACCCAATAAGGAATTCAAGGAAACCTTTTTACCCAGAGAGTAATTAGAATGTGGAACTTGATACTTCATAAAATAGTTGAGACGAATAGAGTGTACATATTTGTAGTTTAAGTATTAGTGTCACAAGCAGGCTTACATTAACACTGCAATGAAGTTACTATGAAGATTCCCCTAGTCGCCACACTCCAGCGCCTGTTCAGGTTCACTGAGGGAAAATTTAGCATGGCCAATGCACCTAACCAGCACATCTTTCAGACTGTTGGAGGACACTGGAACACCTGGAGGAAACCCACACAGACATGGGGAGAATGTGCAAACTCCACGCAGACAGTGACTCAAGTCGGGAATCGAACCTGGATCCCTGTCATTATGAGGCACCAGTGCTAGCCACTGTGTCACCGTGCACCTAGAGTGAAACACCTTATCCTCATATTAATGCCAAAATTGAAAAACTGTTGAGGTCTAGTCGGACTTCATAACATACTTTGAGCTTTCTGATCTGGTATCCTAACACCAGAAATCTAGTATAATCCCACATAATCTTTTTCTTGTGGTGCCATAACAGCTATACATTGATGGCATGGAACTATTCATGGGCTGGGCAAACCCCCTGTTTATCTGAGGAGAGCTGATTGCCATGTGTACTTGGTCAATGCGCCAATGTGCCAAGTCAGGATAAGACATAATCCCAAACACCTGGCGTCATGCCAAGTGGCATTAACATAATCACCAATCTCGGCAAACAATCCATCTGTGACCAGTCTTATATGTTCATATGGAGATGACTGAGAGACCCGAGTCTTGCCGAGACCTCTGCAGGCATAAAAGTTTCAGGCAGTGGACACTCCCACAGCTATGAATAATGCAGAGCCTCCATATGGAGAAAAGAGCAAGTTCTTCTGCCCAGAAGCTGAACATGTCTTCTGCTATCAAGTACGTGAAGTTCAGCATTTGGATACACTGCTCTCCTGGGAGGTCAAGGAAGTTCAGGCCCTCCCTGAACATCTTGGTAATTGGCCTGTGCCCCCGCTCTACTCTCTGCCCCTGAGCTATAGTTCTCTCCACAATTGCTTGCTGCTGATGCGCACTCTGATCCTCTTCCAAGTGACTTTGTTCTAAATGTTTTACTCCATTCCCAAAGTTTCAAAGCCAATTCTTGGAGTGGACCAGGTGGACAAGTCCTTGCTTGCTGCAAAAAACAAATTCATAATTTAGTTAAGTCCAACTCACGGTCCCCATAAGAGAGACAAACAAGATCTGAAATGACAAGATAAGGCATTGCATACCATCTTGGGCTTGATCTGATGCTTGATCTTAGCTGAAAGACTTGAGGCACCACCCATTCTGCTCTCAAACTGACCAAACCTGTAGAAGGTCACCTCTCTGCACCTTTCTCAGTTCTAGACACCAAAGCAACTGTAAGCACAGAATATGAATTGCGTGATATGTCTGATTAAGGGCAAATGTTGTTGCTTTGCATTGATTAGAACATAGAACAATACAGCACAAACAGACCCTTCGGCCCACGAGTTGCGCCGATCACATCTACCAATCCACAGACCTATTTATAACCCCCTATCCTATTCTTTTCCATATACTCATCCAGAAGTCTCTTAAAAGACCCCAGTGAGTTTGCCTCAACAACCTCCGACGGCAGTCGGTTCCATTCACTCACCACCCTCTGAGTGAAAAACCTACCCCTGACATCTCCTTTGTATTTGCTTCCCTGCACCTTAAATCTGTGTCCTCTCGTAGTGACCATTTCAGCTCGGGGAAATAGTCTCTGAGAGTCCACCCTATCTATTCCTCTCAACATTTTATAAACCTCTATCAGGTCGCCTCTCAACCTACGTCTCTCCAGTGAGAAGAGTCCCAGCTCCCTCAACCTATCTTCATAAGGCCTGCCTCCCAATCCAGGCAGCATCCTTGTAAATCTCCTCTGAACTCTCTCAATAGCCTCTACATCCTTCCTATAATGAGGCGACCAGAACTGCGCACAATACTCCAACTGGGGTCTGACAAGAGTCTTATAGAGCTGCATCATTACCTCCTGACTCCTAAACTCTATTCCTCGATTAATGAAGGCCAGTACACCGTACGCCTTCTTGACCACTTCCTCCACCTGCGAGGCCGATTTAAGATTCCTATGGACCCGGACCCCGAGATCCTTCTGCTCTACAACACAGCTAAGACTCCTATTCCTTATATTGTACTCCTTCATCCCATTATTCCTACCAAAATGGACCACTACACATTTATCTGCATTGAAGTCCATCTGCCACTTCTCCGCCCAGTCTTGCATCCTGTCTATGTCCCGCTGCAACTTTTGGCATCCCTCCAAAACTGAGAGATTCAGGAAGCTTGGCCATGTACTGGTAATGCCATTAAAGCTGAGAGTAAGTCGAAAAGTTGCTACTATGCAGTGTTTTGCATGTTCCAATTGCTGCCTGTCCCTCAGTCGAAGTTTATACACTAGTGTTTTATCACATTAGCATGAGAAACAACAGCAAACAGGTCAGAGCCACCTTCTGGACAAACAGCACTCATCAACACATCAAGTCACAGATTGCCACGTGGTAAAAAAAATCCACTTTATTCACGAGCTGAATCTTAAGTTGAAGTCTTATGTTCAGCTTCTGCGATGCATCCTGACTCAGCAGGAGCCATGTCTGCTCCATTCTCTCATCAAGGCCCCGATCGTTACAACTCTCAAGATTCCCCTCTGCTGTCTTCATGTAAGAGCACACTCTACACCTCAGTGACACAGTACACACATCCACTAATCGATATAATGATTGAGAGTAAATGCTTGCTTGGATTCTGTAGAGTACAGGATTTTGTACTGAGCAAGCAGCTTTGCAATTTAATAGCTTCACTGAACCACGGAAATAAAGGTTGCAATTCAGGCAACCGTGCATTTTTGAAGCTTTGAATGTTCCCTCCTCGCCACTGACTTTGGTACAGATTCTGTCTGTTTTTGTAGGTGGTGCTATTCCTCCTTTCCCAGTTACTCTCCCTGAGCTTCAAACAGAAGTTAATTATCTTCTTTGTTTTTCTATCTTTTGACTTGTTGATAATTTTGTTTCTTGCCCCAAAGACCCTTAGGCACCTGAGTTCTTAAAGTCACCATCTGAGGTGGAAACTGTTCCTCATGATCAATTCTTTCAACAGCCAGAATTTCCTTTATTTGCTTCCTTTCCCCAAACAATGATCAAATCTGAGATAAAGGCAAAATGACATGGATGCTGGAACCTGAAACAAAGAGAGAAAATGCTGGAAAATCAGCTATAATGAAGTTTCATCCAGACTCGAAACATTGGTTCTATTCTCTCTCCACAGATGCTGTCAGACTTGCTGAGATTTTCCAGCATTTTCCGTGTTTGGATCGAATCTGATCCTCCAATTCCATCCATCCTCATTTTGCTTAATAATTATGGATAATGGATGGGATCCTCCGGCTACTCACGTACCGCTGTCATTGCTGCTGCGAGTGAGGGCAGAGAATTTGACGCTCAGTCAAATTTCCATTCACAGCAGCAGGACCAGAGAATCCCACCAGCGCAAACAGCTATAAGATTACACCCAACAGCTCCCGATTCACTCTATTAGCAACTCAATTTGTCTCCAGCTCTCTCCATTCATGATTCACTCCACGGAGCCTTTCCTCACACTCTCAAAGAAATGGATGACCAGCCCAACAAAGGACAGCTTATGGAAGGTGACTGAAAGGTTAATTGAAGAGATGTTGAGAGAGTTCGTCAAGATGGAGAGCAAAATAGAGACATAAAACTGTTTACAAAGGCCAATCCAGAGGCTAGGGAATGGAATGGTCAATGTACTGAAACTTTGACAGGAAGAGAGGGCGATTGAAGAAGATTGATATTCACTGCCAAGGTTCACATATGAACAAGAGCAATTTGAAACACAGCAGCAGAGGTGACAACCGCTCATGGAATCAGAATAATGAAACAAAGTCAGAGAAAAGTGGTAAATGGTATAGTTCAGATCATTTGGTAGTGACTAAGTTGATTTATTTTCAATGGATTTGCTGGGGATTTCTGAGTTTGCACACATGGTTTTGGCACAAACTTCAGATTGCGTTACTCATTGTGAACCAGAAGTCAAAACAAACTTCCTCTTTTGCAAACATTATTCAGTTGAATAAACTCCACGGTTCATTTTAAACAGGTGAGAATGGACCACAGCAGATTATAATTGATTCCCGCCAGTCTCACACTGTGCCCGATGGGCAGAAGGTTTTGGGAGCTGGGAGAAACAGGCTATGCATATTTAAATGCTACTTAAAAACGTTACCAAAAGAGAACACGCTGGAAAATCTCGGCATGTCTGGCAGCATCTAGAACGAGAAAAAAGAGCCAATGGTTCGAGTGCAAATGACCCTTTGTCGGAGCTAAAAATAGTGTCAAAAATGCTAGTTGGCCTCACACTCTTCCTGGGCTTGATCCTGTTCGCACCATTAGAAAGGGACTGAAAAATTGCAAACTGTTTAGCGCCGAAATCGAAACCCATTTTTAGGCTTGAATGCTATTTCCTGATCTGCACCAGGTGTGGCAAATTCGGAGAGTTTGAAAGACTGGAGTATGCAAAATACCTCAGGAGTACAACTCTGAAATTGAAATCTTGCAATTAAAATTACTACTACCCAGCTTGTTAGATATTCAGGAAATATCCTTTGCAGCTCTGTGAAATAAATATGAGAATATTAAATTATTATTTGCTTGCCAATTTAGCTCCAATGCATAAAATTGAACTTGCTATTCAACCATCAAAGTATTTGGTCTTGTGTAATATTTCATTATATTCATGGTTGGGTGCATTGGCCATGCTAAATTCTCCCTCAGTGTATCCAAACGGGTACCGGAGTGTGGCGACGGGAGGATTTTCACAATAACTTCATTGCAGTGTTAATGTAAGCCTACTTGTGACACTAATGAGTGACGTTAAACTCCTGCACTCTTTGGAGACATCTTGTTATAACTGGCACTTAGCTTCCTGTCGCCTGATTGCTTTCTCAGTATGTTGCTTTTCCTCTCGTTCAGGACTGTCGTTTAACTATGGCATTATTGATCTTGCTCACAGCTGGAGGAGCTAGCATTTTTCAGGTGCCAGAGTGGGGGATTTTCACAGTTATTTTATTGCAGTGTTAATGTAAGCCTACCTGTGACCCCTAATAAATAAACTTTAAAAACAAACTTTTACGAACAAGGTTTATTGCAATGGCATGCAAGTAATTGTTAAAATTATGAGCTAGTGTGTGTATGTTACTGAGGCAATTTACAGATTAATGTATCAATTTTCATTTTATCTTATGACTCTAAGGAAAGTTAAGTTTAAAATTTTTCTAAAAAGATATGTTAATTCATTCATCTGGAGACCTATTACAAATGAGGAAGCAAACAAGACTCCTTAATCTGCTAAATAGCTTAAACATGGGGTAATGTACATATTAATCAACCTTTGTCGACATTTGTAAGCAAGCCTTTTCTGAACATCAGTGTTCAATATTTGTTAATCCATTTGGTAATCTGCAGACCTACATAAATTTCCAATTATTAGAGGTAGAACAGTAACTGAATATATTTCCTTTAGAGAAAAATGCTGTCATGAGAAGGTACTTTTTATTTTTATTTTAATGTGCCTTTATTAATGGGAGTGGATAATGGTTTCAGATTTGTATTTTTAAATTTTCATATTATACCACCAATGTATTAATTTAGATTTATTATTGTCACATGTATTGGTAATACAGCGAAAAGCATTGTTTCTTGTGTGCTATACAGACAGAGCACACCATTCATAGAGGGAGATGGAAAGGAGAGGTGCAGAATGTAGTGTTACAGTCAGAGCTAGGACGCAGAGAAAGATCATATCAGGTAGGTCCATTCAAAAGTCTGAAGGCAGCAGGGAAGAAGCTGTTCTTGAGTCATTTAGTATGTGATCTTGGACTTTTGTATCTTTTTCCCAATGGAAGAAGATGGAAGAGAGTGGGTTGGATTTTACTGCCCTGCCTGCCATGAACTCAGACAGATTTTACTGCTTTGGGATGAGCAAGGCTGTGAGATCCCGCCCCGTATTTCCGGGGTGCGTGGGGTCTTTGATGATGCTGGCTGCTTTTCTGAGGCAGTGGGAGATGGAATCAATGGTTAGGAAGTTGGTTTGTGTGGTGGATTGGGTTACATTCACCACCCTCTGTAGTTTCTAGCAGTCTTGATTTACATATATCTAGACAGTATAACCATAGCACCATAGAAAATTTACATCACAGAAACAGGCCTATTGACCCTTCTTGTCTGTGCCAATCCATTTTTTACCTAGTCCCACTGACCTGCATCATATTGATCCACACCCCTCTCATCCATGTACCTGTCCAAGTTTCTTAAACATTAAAAGTGGCCCCGCATTTACCACTTTATCCGCCAGCTCATTCCACACTCCCACCACTCTTTGCATGAAGAAGCCTCCCTCATATTCCCTTTAATCTTTTCTACTTTCACCTTTAACCCATGCCCTCTGTTTTTTTTTCTCCCCTAGCCTTAGTGGAAAAAGCCTGTTTGCATTCGCGCTACTATACACCTCTATCAAATCTCCCCTCATTATTCTACGCTCCAGGGAATAAAATCCTAACCCATTCAGTCACTTTATGTATTATTGAGGGAGCGCTGTACTGCTGAAGGGACAATACTGAAGGAACATTCACACTGGAAAACGGTGTTGAGGAAAAGCTGGAAGTGAAATGTGAGATTTTTCAGATGAGATATTACCCTGTCAGGTAGGCAAAAAAGAGCCCATCATGCTACATCAAAAAACAGAATTATTCTGATATCTTGGCCAATGTAGATCCCTCAATCAACATCACAAAAATAGATTATCTGGTCACTATCATATTACTCTCTGGGGGGTATTTGTTACAAGCATATCAACTGCTGTGTTTCCGACATCACAACAGTGACTATGCTTCAATAATAATTAATTGGTTGAAAATTGCTTTGAGATCCTGTGGTCATAAACCTGAAACTTTTCTTCTGGCTTTAGCATTACCACTTACGTTACAATTTCACCGCTACATCTGCGATTTTAAAGACGATGCTAACTTATTTATTTTAAGTAGGTTAATATCTCAATAAGATAGCAGATGGTACAACATGGTGTGAATATGTGAAGCATTCACTTGTCAATATTGACAAAAGCAGTAATTAGCCTTGCACGATGGCATTACACAAACAAAAGTTGCTCGAGGTGTAGCCACAGGAGGCAAGTACCTGCAAAAGGAAAAGCATGTTCATGTTTAGCCGTGACCCTTCGTCAGAGCTCCGTTTTAGGGAAATGTTTCAAACTCATTGGCCGGATTTCAGGCCCTGTTGCCGCTGCCAACGAGTATGAAGAATCTGGCGTTCAGCCAAATCTCTGTTCACTGCTGTAGGACCAGGAAATCCTGCTGGTGTGAACGGCTGGAGAATCCCACCTATTGATTCACCCTTCTCCCTCCGAAATCCACTGAAAATGAAAATACATTTATCATGGTTCACTCTCAAACACAATTACTTCTGAGCTACCGTGGAGGATTTGAAGAGGTCACTGAGAGCTCCAGCTACACCTTCATATTTTCAAACTGAACAGTTTTAAGAATTTGTTGGAAAAAGCTGATGATTTGCACATGATGTCAACTTTTTGCATTCACTACCTGAAGTCTTTGCTTGAACATAAGCTGCGTCCTGAAAGATGTGCAAAGTGTGCACTTGTATGCCAGTAATAGTCTGCTCTAAGTGACCACTGCATTTTAGAGGTTGGCAATCACTTAATTGCAATTAGTACATTCATACAATAGCGTAGAATCATAGAATGCTACAGCAAGGAGGTCGTCATTTGGCCCATTGAGACCGCATTGACCACAATTCCACCAGGCCCTATCTCCACAGCACCATGCATTTACAGATAATAGATTGTACATTGGCATAATAGATTGTACAGAAGCTACCCAGTAAACACTTGTTATTGTACCACAGAGTTGAAGTGATTACACTGTGATTGTTAAATTTGACAATCTGTGCCCTCATTGACTCTCTTGGCCCACAGTATGAACCAAATGAGAACAAAACAGACACCAAACATTGGAATGGGCAAGCATTTTGAAATTGTCAAATTCTGTGGGTAATAATTAAACCTCAGTGTTTGAAATTGCTTCAGGACTCTCCATCTGTTTCAGCGAATTGGTTCAATGTGCAGCTAAGCCGCACAGAACAAAGTGATTCCAAATTGGATCCTTGCTCGACATTAGACCCTGTTGTCTTCAGTGGATTTTGTGCAGTCCCACAGTTCACCTCTGCACCATTCAGTTAAGGGTGGGGTGGGGGGGGGGGGGGGGGGGGGGGAGAGGGGAGAGGAGTCTGCAAGGCCTCCTACAAGAAAAAGCACGTGTCGATGCCAAGAAACAGCATGATTCTGCTTGACTCTGGAGTCAAACAACCTGTTAACGTCAATTGCCAAGGTTAACAGATGAATCAAAGGCATACAATTGATTGTACCACAATGTTGCTGCTCCCACACATGCCCATTTTGTTCATCACTTTTCACTTGAAACTATGTCCAGAATTCCCCGGTTTCCATTGCAGGTGAGAATGGAGAATTCAGCACTCAACCAAACCTTCATTCACAGCAGCAGGTCTGGAGAATCCTGTCAGTGAGGTTGGTGAATTCCAGCCTACGTCCCAAATAAGCCAAACAGAAGAAGAAGTGTTATTTTGAACTGCATTTTCAGGACTTCAAACTGATTTTTCAGTTAAGCAAAACTCAGAGTAATGTTTGCTAGTCTTGCCAATTGCTGGAATCTCCAAGGGCAGGACTGAAAATTAATGGATCATTTATAGATCCATTGGCCTCAGAAGAGAATTTCCAGTATCGGGGCAGGCAAGACTGGAAAATCCCACCTCTGGGCAGACTGAGAAGTGAACGTACCTCAGTAAAAGACAAAGTTTCAGATTTTCTGACCTTGTCCATGACTGGGATTCTCCAGCCCCATGGCAGTAAATGGACTTTTGGTTGAGTAACAAACTTTCTCCATCTCAGCACTAGCGGAACATATAAAACTGGAAATATCCAGCCAAAATCAAAAGGAAACTATGAATGATGACAGATTTATAACTACGTACAGTATCACCACTTCTCTCAACAATTTTTATCGATGCACCATAGAAAGCATCCTCTCCGGATATATCACAGCTTGGTATGGCTCCTGTTCTGCCCAAGTTCGCAAGAAACTACAAAGGATTGCGAACATAGCCCAATCCATCACACAAACCAGCCTTCCATCCATTGACTCTGTCTACACATTCCTCTGCCTGGGAAAAGCAGCCAACCAAGGACCACATGCATCCTGGACATTCTCTCTTGCACCTTCTTCCATTGAGAAAAAAGTTACAAAAGTCTGATGTTACGTACCAACCAACTCAAGAACAGTTTCTTCCCTGGTGCCATCAAACTTTTGAACGGACCTACCATATATTAAGCTGATCTTTCTCTCCACCCTAGCTCTGGCAATAACACTATATTTGCACCCTCTCCTCTCCTTATCCCGTGTGTACTCTACGAATGGTATGTTTTGTCTGAACAGCACACAAGAACCAACACTTTTCACTGTATCCCAATACATGTGACAAGGATAAATCAAATTAAATCAAGATGTCTCATAATACTTCATGACTAATTAATTAAAAGTCAGTAACTCATATTATCTAGATAAACAATGAATAGTTTGGAATTTGGCTTCACAAGTCTTGAAATAAAAGGAGTGTGATTTTCTATTAGACTTTCTGGAGGGCAATGACCTCTCCCTGCAATTATTTTCTTCTTACTCCAACGTTCAATGAACAGTCCGAAATCCTTTTATTTCATAAATCCTGTAGCAAATGATCCAACAAATTAGTTTCATGGCTGATCTTGGAAAGACTCCGATGAACAAGCAGAATGATTAGAATCTATGGCATTAAAGAGAGTCTTGTTAAACAAACCATCTCCCAACTCCAGAACTATTTCATCTTGATAATATAATTTAAATTTGATTATTAAGTAATTCATGAGCCATGTGGGGAGCTGACAGAAAAGCAACATTCCCATCAAGAACTCGGCAAGCTGATTTAATCAGCTTACGTCCAGCTCGAGCACAATGGCCAAATTGTCTCCTTCTGTGCTGACTCATTCTATCTACATCTAACATTCAACACAGTTTGCTTTTCAGATTATAAATATAGAGTCAAAAATTCATACAGCGCATGAGTCTACTGTTCCACACCAGTGCTTCAAAAGAATTGTCCACATTAGTGCCAGAACTCAGCGTTTTCACCTTAAACTTGAAAATTAGTTCTCTTCACGTGCATGTCCAACTGACTTTTAAAAATTTCTTTGGATTCTGACTCCCCCATCCTTTCCAAACACTATGTCTCCATCTTAGCAGGCACCTGTGTATTCCCTGCTTCCCTTTAATTCTTTTACCAATTATTTTAAATCAATGATCTCTGGCTTCTGACCCCTCACCAGAGGATATATATCGAAGAAATAGGAGCTGGAGTAGACCATTTGGCCCCTTGAGCCTGTGCCACCATTCTATAAATTTGTGACTGATTTGATTATGACCATATCTACACTTTCATGCCAGCCTTCATAATTCCTGACTCTCTTGCAAATCATAAAATCCCTACAATGCAGAAGGAGGCCATTTGGCCCATCAAATCTACACCGATAACAATCCCACCCAGGCCTTATCCCCATAACACTGTATATTTACCTAGCTAGTCCACAGACACAAAGAGGAAATTTGGCATGGCCATTCAACCTAACCCACATACCTTTGGACTGTGGGAGGAAACTGCAGCATCCTACGGAAACCCATGTAGACACTGAGAGAATGTGCAAACTCCACACAGCTGGTGACCCAAAGCTGCAATTGAACCTGCATTCCCAGGGCTGTGAGACGGTAATGTTAACCATTCTGCCACCCTGCTGCCCTCAATTCAAACTGAAGTCTTCCACTACAACTGCTCAATTATTTCTATATATCTCTGAAATTTGGCCATAGATTTGCTCTGCCATTTTCTTCTTACCATTTGTGGACTTAGGATAAAGATCCAACAACATAGAGTCATAGGGGTTTCCAGCTTGGAAACAGGCCCTTCATCTCAACTTGTCCATGCTGTCCTTTTTTTAACCCCTAAGCAAATCCCAATTGCCCGTATTTGGCCCATGTCCCTCTCTACCCATCATACTCATGTAACTATCTAAATGTTTTTTAAAAGAAAAAATTGTACCCGTCGCTACCACTACCATTGGCAGCTTGTTCTAGACAATTGCCCCTCTGGACACTTTTGTACCTCTTCCCTCTCACCTTAAACCTATGCCTTTTTGTTTTAGACACCCCAATCTTTAGGAAAAGATGTTAACTATCCAACTTGCCTATACCTCTCATTATTTTATAGACCTCTGTAAGGTCACCCCTCAGCCTTCTACGCTCTGGAGATAAATGTCCCAATCTATTCAGCCTCTCCTTATAACTCAATGCATTAAGTCCCAGTAGCATCCTAGTAAAACATAATAGCTTCTCTTCTACTCCTTAACTCGATGTTGATTCTAGCAGAATGCTGCTACTTCTACCGTAATTACACTTGATAATTCTGATCATCACTTTCCACTTGGAACTATGGGTGGCACAGTAGCACAGTGGTTAGCACTACTGCCTCACAGCAGCAGGGATCTAGGTTCAATTCCAGCTCTGACTGACTGTGTGGAGTTTGCACATCTTCCCCATGTCTACGTGGGTTTCTCTGGGTGCTCTAGTTTTCTCCTGCAATCCAAAGAGGCACAGGCTAAGTGGATTGGCCATGCTAAATTGCCCCTTAGTATTGGGAATTAGCAGGACAAATTATTTAAGTTTATCCATTAGTGTCACAAGTAGATTTATATTATCACTGCAATGAAGTTACTGTGAAAATCCCCTAGTTGCCACACTCTGGCACCTGTTTGGGTACACTGAGGGACAATTTAGTATACCAATGCACCTAATCAGCAAATCCTTTGGACTGAGAGAGGAAACCAGAGCATTCAGAGGAAACCCATGCAGACATGGGAAGAACATACAGACTCCAAACACACAGTGACCCAGCTGGGAATCAAACCTGGGTCCCTGGCGCTGTGAGACAATAGCGCTAACCACTGGGCTACCATGCTACCCCTGCTTTCCCAACTGGGCCTCCAAGATATACTATCAATTGATGATAATGAGCCTTGAGCAACTGTTGCAAGGTCAACGCTTCGGATACATACAGCTGACCAGATGAGTTCATGACGATATTGAATTCATGGTCTCCCCCAGGGATCATTTTAACAACGCTTCTTTTTAATCTGTACTGAAACATATTGCTTGCAACTAGGTCATGGAAATCCATTTATGTCGATTACCGTGACTTTGCTGCTTAAGCTGGTGACTTTTCCCACCCTGGAAACCACATTGACTAATGATAGGAAACTTGTGAAGAAATACTGCCTACAGTGACAGCGAAGTTTCAGTATGAGTATGTCCTTGTCTTCTAGTTACATAACGTCAGTGCCTCCTGTGAGCTTGTTAATATCCTAAATCTTCAGCTAGGCAATGTGGCCATTCTGTTTACTTGGGTACCATCTTCGATTGCTCACTAAAATGTCGCCAAATTGAAAAACAGAAGCACATCTGATCAGCAAACTGGCTTTGAATAGGGAGCGCAGGACTCCATTTTACTCTCACCCGCTCTTGCATCCTACCATCCCGTTGTGGAAACTCTTACTTGGGCTCACTCACTTCACAGCAAGTTCGTAGACACCCCCACTTTATAACACAACCTGCCACAAGTCAGGCATGGATACTGGCTCTTCCCCTGTGCTTATCAGGCCTCTGCAATGCATATTTTCATCATTAGGGGCAGCACTGCTGCCTTGTAACAATAGGAACCAGGTTTGGTCCGCACATTCTCCCCATATCTGTGTGGGTTTCCTCCACGTGCTCCGGTTTCTCCGACAGTCCAAAAGATGTGCTGGTTAGGAGCATTGGCTATGTTAAATTCTTGCTTATTGTACCCGAAAAGGCTCCGGAGTGTGGCGACGAGGGAATTTTCACAGTAACTTCATTGCAGTGTTAATGTAAGCCAACCTAATAAATAGACTTAAAAACTTAATGCTTGTTATTTCCATCAAAATAGATGAATAGACAAAACAATATTGTCAGCACACTTTGATGATGTTCGACAATCAGCTTCATGGCTTTATTTGAGACAGGTCTCAGCATGGTCAAGCTCTCTTTAACCCTATCGCTATTCCTTCTCAATTTGATGCAGCAAGAAGTTGACAGTGGGTTTTCCGATTAATGTTATCCTGGACTTTGTAGGCCCAATGCAAGGTTTAACTAACTACGAGGTCACTTTTCAGCCACTTTGAAATGGGCAGCAACACGCATGGGGGTACTTTGTGATGCCAACAGTCTTGCATTGATACATAGAATCCCTACAGTGCAGAAAAGGTGACAATCGGCCCATCAAGTCTGCACTGACCACAATTCCATACAAGCCGTATCCTCATAAGCCTAAACAGTTACTCTAGCTTGTCCCCCTGTCACTAAGGAGGAATTTAGCATGGCCAGTCCACCTAACCAGCACATCTTTGGAGTGAGAGAGGAAACCGGAGCACCCGAAGGAAACCCATGCAGTCATGGGGAGAATGTGCAAACTCCACAACGAAACCAGGTCCTTGGTGCTGTGAAGCAGCAGTGCTAACCACTGTGCTGCCGGCTTCTGGACACAGGCAAACTATATTTCTCATTTTTGAATCCTTCTGACTAATTCAACTATCCAGTAGGGTGTGTGCTTCAGGCTGGTGATCACAGCGGTTGGAATTGTCTGGACGTTCATGCCCCCCTCTCACTGCCAGCAAGGGCAGAGAATTTGGTGCTCAGTCAAATCTCCATTCACTGCAGCGGGACTGGAGAATCCCAGCTGCAGGAAAAGTGAAAAGATCTAGCCTTACATCTCATGATAGCTGAACTTGTACGCCGAGCCTGCATTTGTTGAATAAATAATTATCGCTGCCTGATTTATTGGTGAAAACGGACAAGGTTGTTCAGTCAGGAAGTCCTGGATATGAAATATTTCATCTGATCTGACAGATTATCAAAGCAACAATACAATCCACTTCATTAGTGAAGCGACTTCATTCAGGTTGCTATGGGTATACATTTGTCATTGTCAAACAGACAATTAAAATTTCATTTAGTATTCAATGAATTCAGATCTTTGATAACGTGGGTGCAGTTAAAGGATTCTTTGTTGTACTTCGTTAACTTACAATCCAATTAATTGGCTTCTTACACATGTAACATTCTTATTTTGTCAAGGCGGTTCATGGCAGGAAAAGTAGGAATCACAGAGACAGTTTATTGGAACAAGTCTGAATCACACACCTGACTTTGATCTAAAAGAACAAGCAGAAATACCTCACACAGCCAGGATTTGTGTTTGACGATTTTCAGATGAAGTTAGTGCCTCATTATTATGTAAAGATTACTAAATTTCCACTTGGGTGCTGGAATAAGACAAGCAAAGGCCATTTTATCCCCCGTCAGATTCTCTGGTCTGTTCACGCTAATAGGCTGCTTATTTGCCATCAATTATTTTATTGTCCAAGAATGTTACCCGTACTGGAATCAATAACTTCAGGGGCTGGGATCCTCTCAAAACAAAACTAAGTGCTGAATGGGCAGGAAAATGGGAGTATTTTCTGCCCATTCTTTGGGCGTACTTACCAGAACGAATCTCCAATACTTTGATCATTGCAGAGTTCCTTAGAATGATTCCATCTGGTGAGTATGGTGGGGGAGGAGGGGATGGCTATTCCTGCTGGAGAGGCTGGCAACATAGTGCAGAGGGGTCACTGCACATGTATCAATCTGTCAGCACAGGGAATGGCACATGCACGTTGGCATCCGCATCACCAGCCTCCCTATTGCTGGCCAGCCCCTCAGCACCCAATTGTCAGCTTTCCAGAACCAGACCCCATACCTCCATCTCCCAATCATTAGCTTACTGGACCTCACCAGCCAGCCCTAATTCCTCCTCCCCCAACCTTCATGGACAGTCCCAGGTGCTGTCCTCCTCCCACCCTGACCAAGGCCAGCCCCAAGGCCCCGCACTCTGATGGCGAGCCCTAACACCCCCTTCATCATGATAGCCAGCCTCGACCACCCCCACTCCTCCCTCAACACAATAGGCCAACACCCCCCACAACCATAATCATTCTCTTCCCTCCCTCCCTCCTCCCTACCCCAACACTCCGTGCAGAGGTGGCAGTGAGTCCCCTCTCCCCCACCAATTAACCTCCCCAAAAGATCCACCCCTCAGGATGACCCCACCTTCTTGGTACTGCCCAGTGCCAGGGTACCAGGCTGGCACTACCCAAGGGACACCTCCTCCCCTTCCTCCAACCTCCTGGTGGGGGACCTAAAAGCGCTTTGTCCCCACCAGGTGGTTAGGAAGTCTGTTCCACATTAGTCAGAAGCAGTCATAAACTCTGCAGGATGGAAACGGTGCTTGGAGAGTAGCGTTTTGGGCATCGCTCGAGCAGCATAGCGGGCTGGGAGAATAACATCCCGATATTGCTTGAGCAGCGTAGTGGTCCAGGAGAATCCCGGCTCAGATTTGAGTTCATTTCCAAACTTGTTTTCCTTTCATGACGGAGCTCGATGGTCCTCAACTGTTCTCACCTTCCTGAGAATTTGCAGTTGTAGGAATATTTACAGAGGTGGGCCAATATGGCTCTTTAGTGTGTTTCGCCATTCAATGAGATCATAGTGAATCTGCAGCCTGGCTCCACACTCACCTCTCTTTGCCCTTAACACCTTTGAGGCACACAAATCTAGCAATCTAATTTTGGAAATGAACATTTGATTTGTCATCACTTGCAATTTGCAGTAAAGAATTCCAGTCTTCCATCTCATTCTGCATGAAGAATTGTTTCCTAACATCACTCCTCAAAATTCTGACTCGAATTTCTATACAATGCTCCCTCATCCTAAATTCTCAACTAGCAGATGTTAGTAACACAAGCAGACCCTTCATCCCTTTCATATCTTCTGCTTATTCCAATTGGAATTCCTTCATAGAAATCCTACAGTACAGAAAGAGGCCCTTCAGCCCATCAAGTCTGCACCGAACACAATCCCATCTAGGCCCTACCTCCATATCTCCACTTATTATATACCCACTAATTCCTCAAACCTACATATTTCTGGACACTAAGGGGCAATTTCTTAGCAAGGCCAATTAACCTAGCCTGCATATCTTTGGACTGTAGGAGGAAACCGGAGCACCCAGAGCAAACCCACGCAGACATGAGAAGAATGTGCAGAAGACAGTGACCAAAGCCAGGAATTGAACCCAGGTCTCTGCAGCTGTGAAGCAGCAGTGCTAACCATTGTGCTATAAGTGGCATACCATCACACCTAGCACATAATTGCATCAAAATCTTATGCTTGTTCCAGGTCACTTTGAGAGAATTATGGAAATGTTCATGAGTGACAGAAAGCAGTTGAAAATGTTCAGCAAAGCAAGCTAGCAATCAATACTCTGTTTCACGTTCTGCATTCTATTTAGTGGTCAGATGACATTTTTTTGCAAAATCTCTTGAAGCAAATAATATCTGTGAAATTTCAACAAGACAGCACAAATCTCCAACATTGAATCCAGTTGTAGCTTTGCGTTGTTCTGAAAGATTCCCTTATTTATTTGACAACTATATATTTGCAATTATGTAGATATATATAATTATATATAGAGTGTGTAGTCGGGCAAACCCAGGGAGTCTGGGCTGCAACAGGAGAAGAATAAATGGAAAGGGTGAAATGGATATTGTATCCATATTTACTGCAGGCAGACGCATGGTAAATTACAAATAACTACGTCCCAGACACCAGGAAACAGTCACACTCCAGGTGAGATCTTTCTGCGGTTACATCAACAATAAGAGAATTGATATTATTTACCAAGGGGACAGCACAGTGGCACACTGGTTAGCACTGCTGCCTCACAGGGACAAGGGTTCGATTCCCGGCTTGGGTCACTGTCTGTGTGGAGTCCGTATGTCCTCCTCATGTCTGCATGGGTTTCCTTCCATTGTCCAAAGATGTGCACGTTAGGTTGATTGGCTATGGTAAATTGCATCTTAGTGTTGGGGGACTAGCAGGATAAATATGAGAGATTAGGGAATAGGGGCTGGGTGGCATCGTGGTTGGTGTTGATGCAAACTTGATGGGTTGAATGGCCTCCTGTAGTGTAGAAATTTTATGATTCTAAGGCTCCAAAATGTCCAGAGGAGTCATTGTGCCTCTGAAAAACGAATCAAGTACCAGGGAGATGGGAACAATTAACACATTATCGAAATTGGTTTGACAAACATAATGCTTTGATATTGTAAACAGGTAGACAGGAGAGGTCCAGAAAATGGTTAAATATAAAGCACACAGGACAATGAATCAGCATCACAAAACAGAATTTTAACAGATTTAAAGTAATAACCTGATGACTCAATCGAATTGTAGCACTTTGTAATGCAAAAAAGTATAAGAATATGTAAGAACCATCGATCACACCAGGCCCTGACCACAATAGATCCCCGCCCCCTTGGCACTTCCCAATGCCTGATGGGCAGTGCCAAGGTGACCCCAGATGTGGGCATTTTGCCCCTTGAGTACTGCCACGGGGCACAGTCTGGCAGTGCTAATATGTCCATACCCAGGGGGCACCACCCTACCATCATCTGACACCTTGGGGGGGACCCGATTGCCTCCCCCTTCATTCTGGCAGGGTCTCTTGCCGGTTCCCCCAACGTGGGGAATTACTCGAAACCCCATCGGAATGAAATACTTCTGGCTGGATGGGAGACTCTATCAGCAAGTTCCCGATGTGCAAAACATAATAAAACTACATTAAAAAAAGATTTAAATGACTTACCTGTCTTCCCACCGGTTTCCAGAGTGGCCTGGGCTGCGACTGTTTTCCAATTCTGGGAGATGCCCATCCGTTCCCAGCCCACGCGCAAATCCCAGAAAAAAGGTAGAAGATACGATTCTCCCGACCGGACCCACCTGGAAAGTTGCGATGGGAGAATTGGGTCCTAAATTTTGGGACGTTTTTAGAGTTAATTTTCATTGTAATAATTAATGGTTTGTGAATTAAACTTAATGGATACATAATTGTGCTTGGCACAACTTTTATAAGGTATGTAAGACTAATTGCAGTGTCTGTGCTGACTGTTAAACATTGATTGTTTCTGTCTGCAATTACATTGGCAGCAGAGTGAGAAGGAATAATTACACTGAGTCATAGGCTGTAAACTTTTAATTTGTTTCATATAGAGCCTGACTTTGTTTCAATGAATTGAGCTGGGTGGCGTACATGGTTGGCTTAGTTTGGAACCTGAGAGCTTTTTAAAAGTTAATTTTCCTTTGCAAGAAAATAATTGATATAATTAATCCAGATTTGAGCATCTTGCACAATCTTATCAAGCTCCTCTTTCATCACACTCACACTTACAGCATTATTAAGATTCCCAAGTGAGGCCTTCAGAAGATTCTTGGCAAGTTCCAAAAAACTGCTGATAATAAGGGTGTTAACTTGGAGGGGTTACTCACAACTAACTTCAGTAAGTGTACAGTTAAGCAAAGCAATAATGATTTTTCTACTGAATTTGTCGCTCAGATCAAACTTAATGCTGGATACTAAGGGCATTCATGGTTCAAATCCAGTTAGTCCCACAGTCCAAAGGTGTGTGATTTAGGTTAGTTGGCTGTGCTAAATTGACTTTATTGTCAGGGGGGTTGGTAGAGTAAATGAGTGGGATCAGACCTGGGTGGGATCGTGTTTGGTACAGACTTGATGGATCAAATGGCAACTTTCTGCTCCATCGGAATTCTATGAGTCTAAAAATGGAATTCTGGCTCAAAAGACTATATTGTTTTACTTGTTTTTTTTTAAAAATGTGGATGGACAGAGACTCCAATTAGCTTTTACCAACAGAAAACAAAAACATTTATTACATGTTTAAAGTTTACCTACGATAAATTAATCCTTCACTCCCACTTCTCTTCACAAATGTACCCAATTGTTAAGGATAGCACTGGTTACAAAACATATCTGATAGAGAATTCTCAATAACCACACATATTCTGTAATCCAACAGGCTTACTGCAGTCAGACAACAGATGTTGTCTGAATGAAACCCAAAAGCAGATACTAGCTAGTCACCAAGATATAATGCTTGAGATCACTTCAGATATCACTGGTTTCTCACTTCCCAACTCCAACAAGTCTACACTTTGTAGCTCTGTCTTGAACTTCAACAAGCAGTACAATGTTGCAACTCCAGTTCCTCTGTTCCTTTAATTTCAATTTCCTAGAACTCCTTTTTTCATTCTTTGGTTGCTTGAACTAACTCTCCTTTCATTTCTGGGATTCTATTCTTGCCCATGACTCCATTGTTCTGCCACTGATAGAGTTGAGAGTTCACTCTCCAGTTGCCAAACATCTTCCCCAATGGTTCCAGTTAAGCTGACCTTACAAGTTCTATTCTGTCCCCAATGTGGCCCCCGGTTGCTAAGCAACAGCTCATTCTTTCTCCAAGCACTTGTATACTTTTCACACCATGAATTCCCTAAGCACAACAGAGATACATTTAAAATGGAATTTAAAACCCCTACGCATGCAAACACCTTTGATTAACATGAAACTAATTGAATTTACCCTTTCTTACATAGAAACACCAAATTAAATTCTCTTAAATCTATATCTTATTTTTAACACCCAACAATACAAACATAGATCGTTTAAAACTATCTGTGCCTGTGACATATGTTCCTTCTAATCAGTTGGGTCTTTGACTGATTTGTTTCATTAAAACTTGCATCCTATGGAGTTTACTCTCTTGTCCCCACTGCTTAATTGAACATGAATCACTTAAGTGCAATCTCCAGTGACTAAACATTTCTCCTTTATTTTATTAAATAAATCTGCAATCACTACAACTATCATAATCTTGACAAATTTACTGGAAGTTTCAACTATCTGTCCAGCAAAACACATTCATCAGCTTCAACTTTCAAAATCAACAACCACTTATCCTCTTCGATTGATGAACGATGCTTTAATGGAACAGCAGGGATGACATGTTTACTTCAAGGGACATTATCATCGGGTGAAGTGTCCTTCCAGGCTGCACAATTAATCCAATTAAGTTTACTTTGCAGGGAAATGTTACATTCCAACAGTAATTTATTCAGTTTGCCCAAAAGTTCAGCTTCTAAATTAAGCGCAAAAGTGAAGATCATCCCAGAACTGGCCAAGTCAGTTCCTTCCTGCATCCGGCTGCTGTCCAGAAAATAACCCGCATTTTATTTCGAAGTGGAAACGGGTCTGCATGCAGATGAAGACCTTGGAGAAACAGAGTGCCAGAGGGAAAATCTACCTTTGGAACCGTAACGTTTAATGTGCCATCACCTTCAGGAAATTGGAGGACAGAAAAAAGCAAGTATAACCAATTCACGTAAACGCATGCAACACGCTACAGCATACTTGAGCCATTAGGGTGCAGAACAGGGCAGACGTAATTTTCATTTGATTTATTATTGTCACATGTATAGGGATACTGTAAAAATTATTGCTTCTTGCAAGCTATACAGATAAAGCATAGCGTTCATATAGTACATAGGGGAGAAGGAAAGGGCAGGGTACAGACTGCATTGCTACAGTCATAGCTTGGGTGTAGAGAAAGATCAACTTAATATAAGATAGATCCATTCAAAAGTTTGATGGCAGCAGGGAAGAAGCTGTTCTTTAATTAGTTTCATGATCTCAAATTTTTGTACCTTTTTCCTAATGGAAGAAGGTGGAAATGAGAATGTCCAGCGTGTGTGAGGTCCTTGATTATGTGGCTGCTTTTCAAAGGCAGTGGGAAGTGTAGAAAGAGCCAATGGATGAGAGGCAGATTTGTGTGATAGACTGGGTTATGTTCACAATCCTTTGTTTCTTGTGGTCCTGGTTGGAGCAATGATATATCTGGGAAGGTTGCTTACTATGCTCCATCTGTAAAAATTGATGAGAGTCATTGTGGACATTCCAAATTTCCAGAAATTTTTCACCAAATTACACCTTGGTGCTTCATAGAACAATACAATGCAATATTATCCCATGCTGGTGCTGGGAACTGAGTGGATCATGTGTCTCTGGGGGTGTACATGGGCAAGAGTGACGACACAGTGACAGAATAGTTAGCACTGCTGTGTCACAGCACCAAGACCCAGGTTCAATTCCGGCCTTGGGTAAATCCCTATATGGAGTTTACACATTCTCTCCATGTCTGAGTGGGTTTCTTCTGGGTGCTTTGGTTTCCTCCCACAGTCTAAGATGTACGGCTTAGGTTAATTGGTCATGCTAAATTGTTCTTGGTGTCAGCAGATTAGCAGGATAAATATTGGGGGAGGGTTATAGGAATAAGGCCTGGGTGGGATTGTGCTTGGTACAGACTCAATGGGCCAAATGGTCTCCTTCTGAACTGTAGGAATTCTATGATTCTAAGAATGATCATTATATCACAAGTGTTGTGAAGTTGAATTTATAAAGAATGTAAGATGCGAGGGAGAAATAAGAGTGTGTGGTCCCTTTAAAAAACTGGTTGTATTAGTGCCTTTAAAAGCTGGTTTTGTTCAATGCTGAGACGTTTAAAATGTGGAGTACAGACAGACACTAAGTGCAACATTTGTTTCAGGGACAAAAGGTTGCCTTGGTAACCGGTTCTACAGGTTTTGAATTTTGTTTACCTATGAGTTTAAAGAAAACACCTTTCCAAAGGCGACCTATCAAATTTGAATTTATTGTTGTTGTCAGCATCAAAGCAATCATAATGTAGAGAATGCATAGGTCATCAAGAACATAAAAGAGGAACTCAACTGCCTTCAATTCAATTCCACCAGGGGTTGAGCCAGGAGTTTAACTAGAAGCAGGGCACAACATCTGAAAGAGATAAGGGCAGTTTGACTGGAGCAGTTGATTCTTAATTTTGCCACCTTCAGACAGAACTTAAGATAAATCGCTCTCTAACCAATGAAAAGTACCAATTCAGACCGCAGACAGCTACCAAATAACTCCAAAGCCTCCAAACGCCATCAAACCTGGTTGTGTACTTTCTTTGAGACTGACTAAAATGCTGTTATTACTGTTTTAGTATTGAATGTTCCTTGTATTATTTGATCAGCATTTCAGTTGAACCATCCTTGAATTAATATATTATTTGTCTAGTTAAAGTTCCTGGTTGTTTAAAAAATACCTCGTTAAGTATTCACTTAAAATGAGTGTCAGACCTTTACATAAATGAATCTCTAATCGTTAACAGTTACCATATTCCCAAATAATTGTAACAGATTATTGCATAATAATTGAAACACAGTCCAAAGATGTGCAGATTCGGTGGGAGTGTCAGGGCTATTAGCTAGGGTAAATGCATGGGGACAGGTTCTGAGTGGGATTGTAGTTGGTGCAGACTTGATGGGCTAAATGGCCTCCTTGGGCACCGTGGGATTCTGTGACTGTTCTGTTATGATGTGAAGTAAAGAGGATTAACATATGTGTCGTAACACAAGGTTTAGATTAAAAATGGAGAACAGCAAAGAGTCATCAAATTGCAGAAATTTCAAACTGGGAGAGGGCTATCTTTAATAGAATGACAGAGGATCTAATCATGGGGGAATGGAGTCACATGGAAAAACATGGAATGGAACAATAGATACTCTTTAATGAGGAGATACTTCAGGTCCAGGTTAGATACATTCAAACAAGGGTGAAAAGTGATGGAAACAAAATTAGGGTTTTTTTACATGATGAGGGAGAGAGAGAATATGACAAAACAAAAGAAGTGGATGTAGGATGCATGGCAGGTAAATTATTCAAGTGACAATCAGGATATATAAAATAAATTGAAAGAGCAAGTCAAGGAGAAATATTTTCCAAACAAAAAATAAATAAATATGAGAGTCGGAATATTCTCAAATGTCCTTTAGAGAAGGAAATCAGTTATCTTGATCCGGTCTATGTGTGACTCAAGAGTCACAGAAATATGGTTGACTCTCAACTGCCCTCTGAAATGGCTTAGCAAAGTCACACAGTTTCAAGGACAACTGTGATGGCATTAAATGCTGGCCAGCCAGCAACGCCAATGTCGCAAGATGAATTTAAAACATGTAATTAACATAAAAGTGAATGCAAAAATCTTGCACCAGTGTGTAAACAGCAAGCAGATAATAAGAGGTGGGGTGTAACCCGTAACAAACAGATAGGGTGATATCTACTTGGAAATGCTGGATTAGATTAGAATACTTGATGAGTAATTTGTATTAGTGTTTACAAGGGAAGAGAATACTGACAAAATATTAATAGAACTGAGGTGGCTGGGGTTAATAACAGGATGAAAAATGTTATTTTTGTCAGTGTAGGCTCACTGGACTGAGTGGCCTCCTTCTGCACTGTTCTATGATGCTGTGTATTTTAATATCCAAGTCATTTATTTAAAAAAAAACAATGGATCCAGCACTGACCCTTGGTGATTATCATTATTTCTCATCCTGTAAGATAGCCATTTACTAATATAAAGGCAAAATACCAGTGGATGCTGGAATTTGAAATAAAAATGCTGAAAAATCTCAACAGGTCTGTCAGCATCTGTGGAGAGGAATAGAGACAAAATTTTGTGTCAAGAGGACTTTCATCAGATCTCAAAACATTGGCTCCAATCTCTTTCTAGTACTAGAAAGATTGACAATGCTTAGAATTGACAAGTTGCCTGGTGGTTTGCATTCCAGATTGATGAAGAAAGTTGTGGGGGGGCGGGGAGCGGTGAAGATAGCAGACAGGGAAGATGGTGATACAGTAGGAATGTCGCTGGAGTATTAATCCCGAATTTCAGGTAATGGGCTGAGGACTGAGCTCAAACCCCAACATTATAACTGCAGGAATGTAAATTCAGCTCATAAAAAATCTACAATTAAGAGAGTTCAACTTGGTCTGATGAGAATGAAGTCATTGTTGATTATCATTTAAACCCGGTTGGTTCAAGTATGCCCTAGAGGGAAGGAAATCTGCTGTTCTTACCTGGTTGACTTTTAACTCGGCCAATCACTCAGTTCAAGGGCAATTAGGGATGGGCAGAAAGTGTTGGTGATGCCCTCATCCCATTAAAAAATAAGTTCAATCTTCCATAGATATGGATGAGGTGCAGGGGATTAGAAATTGGCAATTGTGGCTCACTTATTCAAGAGAAATGGCAAGGAAATTCCAGAGGGCATTTTCCCACCCTGCCCATCAATCATAGCCATGGGTGGATCATGGAAAGGTCCGTTGATCTCGGGTAGGATTTTCCGGTTTTGGGAAAAAGCCTGCCCTCCAACAGGTTGGTCGGTTTAACATCATGAGCCTGTCAAATTTTAGAATGACTACTGGGAAAAATATCAAAGGATTTGAATTAGTTAATGAGAGTCAGCATGGGTTTGCAAAGGGCAGATTACGCTTGACTAATTGAATTTGCTGATGAAGTAACAGAATAGGCTGCTGAAGGGGAATGCAATGTTTGTTGTCTATTTGAATTTTAGGAAAGCGTTTGACGAAGTAATACAGAAAAGTCGGTCAACAGAATTCAGGCTCATAGATAAGAAGGATCAGTATCAGCTTGGATTAAAAATAAGATTGGCTTAAAGGCAGAAAACAGTGGGTTGTAGTACAAAAACAGAAAATGCTGGAAAATATTGGCAGATCTGATAGCATTCGTAGAGAGAGAATAGAGTCAATGTTTTGAAGAGTCATCTTGGCACAAAACTTTGTCTCTATTCCTCTCCACAGATGTTGTCAGACCTGTTGAGATTTTTGAGCATTTTTGTTTCAGATTCCAGCACTCACTGATACTTATATTACTGAGTTGTAATAAATGGCTATCTTTACAGGATGAAAAATAAGATATTCGCCAAGAGATAGTGTTGGATCCATTGTTTTTTTTTAAATAAATGACTTGGATATTAGAATACACAGCATCATAGAACCCTTACACTGCAGAAAGAGGCCATTTGGCACAGTAAGTTTGCACTGACAACAATCCTACCCAGGCTCTATCCCTGTAGTCTCATATATTTACCTTGCTAGTCCTCCTGACAGTAAGGGTCAATTTTATCGTGGCCAATCAACCCAGCCCACAAATCTTTGGAGTGTGGGAGGAAACCAGAGGACACCCACGCAGAAAAACATATAAACTCCACACAAACATTGACCCGAGACCAGAATTAAACCTGGGTCCCTGGCACTGTGAAGCAGCAATGCTAACCACTGTGCCACCTTCCATCTCAGGAAGTGCAACACCAGAAACAGTCAGAATTTGTACAGATACAAATTTCAGGTTAACAATGCTATGTTAAAGTTAAAATGCAGTTCCGTTGCACTCTCTCACTTGTCAGTTCATTGACGAATGATGGTAGAAGATTTATTTTTGTCTTCCTCTTAAATGAATATGAGGTACTCCTGACGAGTATGAAAAGTACATTAAAGTCACAGACACTGTATATCATGTCAGGAAGTGTCATTTCTCAGCAATGCTTTGGCATCTTGCACCACCAATTAGAGATGACAAACTCCCTTATTTTTCTATAGTTAAACATATTCAGTTTCTTCAACATAAATTTTTGACACGGTGCTTTGTTTGACATTTATGCCCAACTCACTGGTACTTTATAAACCCTGAATTGTTACAATCATGTTTTGCAACGTGAGAATTTTTTTTATGAGTACAAGTCATACAAGGGCATAGATATTTTCATGGTGGCACAGTGGCACACTGGTTATCACTGCTAGCTCACAGTACACTGATTCAATTCCTGGTCTTGGGTCTGTGTGGAGTTTGCACATTCTGCCCATGTCTGTGTGGGTTTCCTCCAGGAGCTTCCGTTTCCTCCCACACTCCAAAGATGTGCAGCTTCGGCAGATTGGCCATGCTAAAATTATCTGTTAGTGTCTGGGGTACTAGTGAGGATAATTGCATGGGGTTAATGGTGCAGAGTCGATGGTCTCCTTTTGCACTGTAGCATTCTATGGGTAAACGGAAAGAAGCTTTTCCCCTTAGTGGAGGGATCAATAACCAGGAGGCATGGATTTAAGATAGGGGACAGGAGGTTTAGAGGGGACGTGAGAAAAGCTTGTACGCCCAGAGAAGTCTGGAACTGAAAGGGTAGTGGATCATAATATTTAAGAAGTACCTTGAGATGCACTTGCAGTGCCAAGTCATGCAAGGCTATGGACCAAATGCTGGAAAATGAGTTTAGAACAGTTAAGTGGTTTTTCTTTCACCGGGACAGACGTAATAGGCCAGAGGGTTTTTTCTGTGCTGTGTACCTCTATTACTCTACGAACTAAACTAGAATCCAAAAAGCAGAAAGGTCAGCTTTCTTTTTTTCACTCTTTTCTGTTGGCAGCATGGTGGCACAGTGGTTAACACTGTTGTCTCACACTGCCAGGATTCAGTTCCTGGCTTGTGTTACTATCTGTACATGTCTGCACATTCTCCCTGTGTCTGCAAGGGTTTGCTCCGATTTTCTCCCACAATCCGACAGATGTACTGGTTTGGCCATGCTAAACTCTCCCTCATTGTTACCTGAGCAGGCGCCGGAGGATAGTGATTGGGGATTTTCACAGCAACTTGATTTCAGTTTTAATGTAACCTACTTGTGATGCTAATAAATCAACTTGAAAAAAAACTTTAACTTCAAACTTTATTATCACACAATCTTTACCTTCATTCTAACCAGTATAAATTTTGTAGCTATTAATTGCTTTCTTCGGTGGCTGTCTAAAAAAATCTATGGTTTTTAAATGTCAGTAATCCAAATATCTCAACTCACAAAGAATTTCTGTCACACACGTCAATGGAGAATGCATCTCGAACTGCAAACCACAAGTACAGTTGAAAAATTACTCATTGAGCATTGAGTTTAATACCTTGATAATCATTTTGCAGACTCCATGTTAAGGTCAGTAGTTAATCTGGATAATCTGAATCATTGGTAAAATTGAATATCTGAAATGCTGTCATCACCTTGCAATGTTATTGACTGATCCGTGAGAGCCAGATGGCATCTTGGAGCAGATTATTTTGAGGAAATAAATATCTATCAATTTTCAGCCCCATTTCTCCATTTATGAATTCTTCAAGGATTTTGCCAAATTAACCTGACTTCTCCTGACCCTCAGTGTTTCACGAAACCTCTGTTCTGCTGTCTCACAGATCCATCCCAACAGTACCATCGCTTATTCCCTCACTACCACAGCTCACCCAGCTGAGCCACCTCCCTAATCTTCCTCACAATACCATTTGAAACGAGCCACACTGTCTTCCAAAACGCTCAGCTCCCAGCCCTGCTTATGGAATAGAATTACCGAGACTGCAGAAGGAGACCACTCGATCCATCAAATCTGAACCAACTCTGTGACAGATTAATTTATCTAGATCCTTTCCCTGACTCTATCCCTTTACACCCCACACATTTACATTGGCAAACTCATCTAACCTATTCGGCTTGGGACAGTGAGGAACAATTTACCATGACCAATCCATCTAAGCTGCATGTCTTTGGACTGAGGGAGGGAAGATGCGCAGTTTTTGATCCAAAATAGCCACAGATCTATTTACTGTATATGAATCCATACAATGCAGGAGGAGGATATTTGGTCCATTAAGACTGAACCGACAACAATCCCACCCAGTCCTTAACCTCCTAACCCCATGCAAGTACGCTACTAGTCCCTCTCACACCAAAGGGCCAATTTAGCATTGCCAATACACCTAACTCACACATCGTTGGACTGAGAGAACATTGGATCATCTGGACTAAACCCACACAAACATGGGAGAATGGGTAAACTCCACACCTACAATCACCCGAGGCCAGAATTGAGCCCAGGTTCCTGGAGCTATGAGGCAGTCGTGCTAACCAATGTTCCACAATGTCACTCAATTCAGATAGTTGGAGGGCCAAAATGTTGGAGCTTCAGGTTAGGGATCAGAGTTTTAACCAGTCTGGCACCCTTGCCCAGTGTCTGCACCTGGGAAGTCAGCTGCTGTGTGGCAGCTTCTGTTTCAGCTGGATTGCAAAGTGACAAAACAGCTTTTACCAACCCTGACTGAACCCCTACACCTTCTTAAATGTCATTTTGTTGGTCTGCAGCAGCAACACTATGACTGCAGATACATGTTGACGATGGTCCCTCAGCCCAAAGCAAAGGAGCCACCATTATGAAAGTCCCCCTCTCTCCTCTCTCTGTCTGCATTATTCCCTTGTTATTGAAGACCTCGGATTCATGCTGTACACTCTGTATGCCCCTATCCAGTACACTTCCACATTGAATGTAAGCCTGCACTGTACTTACTGCTCCTTCCTCAGTCTTGAAGCCTGCAGTCTCCCTGATCAAGGATCACCCCACCCTTTCGGTGTCTTTTGAATTGTGTGTATTGCATTTGTCCTGAATATAACTGTGCCAATCAAGGCTAACCTTTGGTGGTCATTGTGCAGGAAGAATTAGAACAAGGCTTTGTTTACAGATCCACAGCACTTACCCATGTACATCAATGGTAATGAAATGGAAATGATCAAAAGCTTCAAGTTTTTAGGTGTCCAGATCACCAACAATCTGTCCTTATCCCTCCATGCTGACGTTGTAGTTAATAAAGTCCACCAACACATCTACTTTTGCAGGAGACTAAGGAAATTTGGCATGTCTGCTATGACAGATGCACCATAGAAAGCATCCTTTCTGGATGTATCATAGCTCGGTATTGCTCCTGCTCTGTCCAACACTGCAAGAAACAATAAAGTTGTGAATATTGCCCAGTGCATCACACAACAAGCCTCCCATCTACACCTCCTGCTGCCTTGGAAAAGTAGCCAGCACAATCAAGGACCCCACACACTACAAGCATACTTTCCAACTGATTCAAGAAAAGCTTCTCCTCTGCTGCCATCAGACTTTTGAATGGACCTTCCAGATATTGAGCTGCTTTTTCTCTATGCCCTAGATATGACTGTAACACAATATCCTGAACTCTCTACTTTCTTTCTTCCTTATGTATTCTATAATCAGCATGCTTTGTCTGCATAGCTCATAAGAAAAAAATACTTTTCACTAAACCCGATATGTGGCAACAATAAATCAAATCAAATCAAATCTGGTACCCCATGCTAATCTCTGTGTCCATATCCCAAGCATCACTGAAAGAGTGGCACGGTGGCACAATTCTGCCTTACAGCATCAGGGACCTGGGATCAATTCTAGACTCGGGTGACTGTTTGTGTGGAGTCTGCATTCTCCCCGTGTTTGCATGGGTTTCTTCTGGGTGCTCTGGTTTGCTCCTACAGTCCAAAGATGAGGGTTGATTGGTCATGATAAATTGACCCTAGTATCTGGGGGATTTGTCAGGGTAAATATGTAGGGTTACGGGAATAGAGGCTGGGTGGGATTGTGGTTGATGCAGACACGATGGGCCAAATGGCCTCCTTGAGCACTGGAGGGATTAGATATGTGATTCCAAATTGAGGATCAAACCTCCCCATTTTATTTCCAATCCAGTTTCAGGATTCTATCTCTGGCCTGCTATATTTTCACTTTTGATTCACTATTTGTCCTATGTGCACAATCCAGATATAAAACATGAGAAAAATATTGAAAAGAAGAAATAGAATGAAGGACAAACTTCCCCAGAGGCAACTTAATTTTTGGGTATCAATGTCTACCCGTGGAGGATATTTGATTGACTACCTGTTATGCACCTCGTCCAACATCATTTAGTTTACACTAGAACTAAAAATTAAAATAACTCTACTGAGAGAGACAGAGGACCCTATTTTACCACTTTGATTCTTAGTGCTGGGCGGATTTAAAACTGGGAGTGTTTCAGATCCGACTTTTAGGCCCTTTCTCAGGGAGCCTGACATGCACTCTGCCTGAAAAAATATCAGTGATTCCGAATTGCGCTGCAGAAACCTCTGCGAAGAGGTTAACATGCCCGAATCTCTGCAGCTCCGATTGGAGTCTTTAACCGTGCATGCACAAAAGAAAATGGTAGAATGCGGCTCCCCTGCCATATCCTTCCTGGATAATATCTCTCCCTGACCCCCACATTGCCCCATCCCTGTAAGATTACTAACCTGCTTATCCACCCAAATCCCGCAACCCCCAAACTGATTGCAGGCCCTTTCCCTTTCTCTCAAGAACTCAAGTGGAGTGGCAGTGGACCCCTCTTCCCCCCCCCAACCCCAACTGACCTCAGACAGAATGGCAGCAGATCCCCTTCCACCTCCTCCCCCCCCCCCCCCCCCCCCCCCCTCCCTCCCCTCCCCCCCCCACCCCCCCACTGATCTCAGGTAGAGAGATCCACCCTCTCCTTTCAACCTACAAGATATCCGGCAGTGTGATCCCTTCCCCCCCCCAGCATCTCCCCTGGACTCCAATGGCTGCGAGACATTTCCTTCTCCCTCCTGTCCCCAGTCATTGAGGCACTGATCCACCATTCCCCCAGAACCGGGAAGCAGTGCTGGAAAAGGTCAATGATCTCATCCGGGTCATGAAGGTGAGTGCTTAACCCCATTTAGCATCTTCCCCCAAATTGGCCCCAGATACTCCCATCTCCAGCACCCTACATGCTTCCAGACCCTGACCACCAAGCACTCCTTCTTACCCCTTTCCAAGAGTAGCACTGCACTTGCCCTCTAAGGGCCATCACTTGATATTCTGCGGTATCTGATAGCTCTTTCTGTCTCCATAGGAGCAGATTGACCATAACACCAGAGAGAGGGTGAAGACAGGGAATGGTGTCACCCCCTTTGAAGAATGGGTGATGTAGTTGTCCAGGGAAGGGGAGATACAGGCTGTAAGTGACAGCATGGTCGGACCCAAGTCAAGAAGCGAGCACCTGTCAATCATTCACTCAATCTGAGGCAACATCTCGGGGGCATGGGTCTAGGTATGAGGAAAAAGGTTTAAAGGAAATGTACAAGGCATGTTTATTTGTACAGAGAGGGTGATGGATGTCTGGAACTTGCTGCCAGGAAGGTTACTGAGGCGGATACGAAACTAGACTTGTAAGGGATGTCTTCAGAGCAATGTGAATGGTGTGGGAATAGGAGTGTATGCTCCTCACAAGGGTAGCAGATTACAATTCTCAGGATGATTACATTCTGATGGCCGTAAAAAAGGTCAAATCAAACAATTATCATGAGATTGCACCGTGATCTAAAGCGTTAATGTGATGAATCATAGAACCCTACAGTGCAGAAAGAGGCCCTTCGGCCTATCGAGTGCGCACTGTCCACAACCCCACCTAGGCCCTAGCCCCATATCCCCACATATTTTATCCACTAATCCCTCTAACCTCCGCATCTTAGGACACTAAGGGAAAATTCTAGCATGGCTAACCAATCTAACCCGCGCATCTTTGGATGAGTTGAATATGAAATTAAATTTTGTTGCCAGTTTTCTTCTTGAAATAACCATAAATACCAACATCCCAGGTCAGTAACTCTGTTGAGACAATGGGTGGGATTTTCCAGCCGGGCTCGCACCAGAAAATCCTGCCTGAGATCAGCGAACCTTTTCATGATGTGCCCCCCTGCCCACAATGATTCCTGTAGCGGAGGGGGAGAGGGGGAATTCCACCCAATATGTTCCATAGCTCCATGAGAAGTTTTCTATTCCGTGTTAGAACAAAAGGACCACGTATATGATTACGATGCTCTATTTAAGGAAAAAAAAGTGCTTTACCAATCAGAATGATTCAAAGTATTGACTGGGTATCAAGGGAACGCCAATATAATGAAAAAGCAGAAGTGTAATCAGTTAATATACTTTTGTAATCAGCATTATCAATGCAAAATGCAACCTGAGCACTGTAGGCCTAGATAATTAATGTGCAGGACATGCAAAATCATGCCCTGCTTAATAAAAGAATGATTGCGCATTATTTATCTATATTTCCATGATAGCAACCTGATGGAAACACACGCTGGGATATTAGAGAACCACCTAGCGAGATTAAATCCTGTACCTGACTCTTCTCATGAGGGGAGCTCAGATGATAAGAGGGGGGGTAGGAAATAGGAAGCAGGATGTAGGAAACAGGATGAGTTGAACTAGGTACTGGTGTTGTGACTCTTTATAAACACTTTTTACTGTGAATCCAATAAAGTCAGAGAGCAAAGCAGCAGAACACAAGATATAAGCTCTCTGTCAATTACGAATGGTGCAGAGAGAGTCCAGTGTTTAGAAGTAGAATCTCGACAGTGCAGAAAGAGGTCATTTGGCCCATCGAGCCTGCACTGACAACAATCCCCAGCCTCAACCCCACATATTTACCCCGCTAATCACCCTGACACTAAGGGACAATTTAGCTTGGCCAATCAACCTAACCCGCACATCTTTGGACTGTGGGAGGAAACAGGAAAACCCAGAGAAAACCCACACAGATACAGAGAGAATATGCAAACTCTACTCAGACAGCTACCTAAGGCTGGAATTGAACTCAGGTCCCTGGCACAGTGAGGCAACAGTGCTAACCATTGTGCCACCAAATTGATTTCAGCAAAAGAAATGAGAAGATTCCTGTAAAATGAAAGGAGATAATTTAAAAGGTTGCGAGTAGAGGAGGCCTGGTGGCATAGTGGTTTGCACTGCTGCTTCGCAGCGCTCGAGACCCAGGCTCAATTCCTGGCTTAGGTCACAGTTTGTGCAGAGATTGCACGTTTTCCTCATGTCCATATCCTCTGGGTGCTCCGGTTTCCTCCCACAGTCCAAATGACATGCTGGTGACACGCATTGGCCATGCTAAGTTCTCCCTCAGTGTACCCGAACAGGCACCGGATTGTGGTGACAATGGCATTTTCACTGCATGTAAGTCAATTGTGGCATAAATAAATAAACGTAATCATTCGGTTATTTATTAATGGGCCATTTGGCCTATCGAGCCCGCAATGAAGCAATCCCACATATTTACCTTGCGAATCACCCTGACACTAAGAGGCAATTTAGCATGGCCAATCAACCTCACATCTTTGGAGTGTGTGAGGAAATGGAAGCACCCGGAGGAAACCCACACAGACATGGGGAGAATGTGCAAACTCCGCACAGACCTAAGGCTGAAATCGAACCCGGTTGCCTGGCGCAGTGAGGCAGCAGTGCTAACTAACCAACGTACTGCTTGCCCAAATTGACAGATGCATGGCACTATGCAACAGCAGGACTTTGCAGACTACCCAAAGCCCAGTGAGCTGCTGTGAAGAGCTCCGCGTGAACAAAAAGGAGAGCAAGGCGTGCCCTCTGAGACACAGGCCACAAGATACATCAAAAGGTCGACAAAACAATGCAGAGTTTAATAATAGTGCACTGGCCTTCCCGAGGCGACAGACACAGAATGCAGCTGGCAAAGAATATTGTTAAAGTAGCTTGCCGGTTATATAAATCAGTGCCACTATCTATAATAAAGACTCTGACAGCCGTCATGGCCAGGGATAGCTGCAGTTTTTGTTCAACTGGAGGCAAAATGCAGAAATTTATCTATTGGCTTTGAAAACTCTCAATGTAAGTGTTAACCTTGACAAGGAAGCCTCTGTAATAAACTGAGTCACATCAAAGGCAGAGTATTTTTCAATTTATAAGACAATTTTCAAATTGACACTATCAGCAAACTCATTATCGTCATTGGGCTTGATACATGCACCTGTCAGATACATCTGCACTGCATTACTTCAACTTCGGTATCTCACACTCGTTTACCATTTACAAATTTGTTCAACACTTCAAACCAGAGCACCGTATCATCATAAAATCACATTTCACAAGCATTGCAAAATGAAGTATTGTTATTGACCTATCAATATAATTTCCAGATTTACTGCCAAGGCTACAACAAGCAAGTGGGAGAGGGACGGCACAGAACGTGAAATTCTTTTTAATATGGGCTTCAGTTTCCAAAGGACATTATTCCGCTAATTGTGTGGCTAATGAGTGGGAAGCTGGCGATAATGATTTATGTATGCTGAGGTTCTGAACTTGGCTGGTGACAGGAGCTGTAGGCACACTGATGCCTGGGCAGCACGGTGGCACAGTGGTCAACACTGCTATCTCATAGCTCTATGACTCTACAACATCCTCTTTCAGGAAACCTGTTATGGTAAACGCTGGAGTGGGAGAATAAACAATTAATTTCAGCCCTCCTTATGTAATCATAACATGTTGAAAGAGTTGCCGCTGTCAGAGGTGTTCTGTGCTATCTGGATGCTTTTTGGTGCATTGTGTACCAAGGGGCGGCATGGTGGCGCAGTGGTTAGCACTGCTACCTCAATTCCAGAAACCTGGGTTCGATTCCTGGCTTGGGTCACTGTCTGTGTGGAGTTTACTCTTCTCCCCGTGTCGGCATGGGTTTCCTCCAGTTTCCTCCCACAGTCTGAAAAATATGCTGATTGGTTACATTGGCCATGCTAAATTCTCCCTCGATGTGCCTGAACGGACGCAGGAGTGTGGCGACTAGGGGATTTTCACGGTAACTTTGTTGCAGTGTTAATGTAAGCCAACTTGTGACAATAATAAATAAACTTTGTACAGGGGAGAATTACAACAGAGAGTAATTTCACTGAGAAGGAAACATCTATCCTCCTGAAGCAACGTTTTGGTGAACGATATGGAAATGAGCCCAAAGTATTCCAGAATTAGAATAACGAGACACATTCTGGACTAGTTAAAAGTCATTTCAAAGATATATGTGATGAAGAAAAACATTGCAGGTCTATTGGGGTGGAGCAAACGTGTGGGTTTCAAAGAGCTAGCATAATTTTGACGGACCGAATGGTCTTTTTTTCTGCCCTGCAAGATACAACAAAATCTAAACATGATGGCCAAAGTAGCATTCAGAAGGTTCCAGAAACTTGGGCTCGATTTTCATTCCATGCTCAGGAACCTGAAGCTTAGATCAGTCGTGGGTCCCGACACCATGACCAACTTAGGGTTTCTGCATATGCTACCTGCACGTGCAGATGCCCTTCATGGACCAGAGGCAGGTCCAGCACCCAGCTGGTGGCACCAAATTGTGCCAGCAGGCAGGAGTTGGCTGCTGAGAACAAATATCAATGGGAGATGGCAGTGCTAATGGCACCTGTATCTGTTGCTTGACAAAGAGCCACGGCACAGGGAAGTGGCCAAATGGCTAACAAAAAGTACTGTGCCCAATAATTCTTATTGCCAAAAATTGTTCTTCAGAAAGAACAAAAAAAACATTTCTTGTCGGCTCCTCACTCTGTACCCAATCATAAGGCAGTAACATGCATCAGACTGTCTGAGGTGATGTTACCTTCTCGCTAACCGTACCCCCCCCACCACACGAGCACAGAAATATGCACGTGTGCAATGGCGCACTATGCTGCTGTCAACCAGCTTTTGGGAAATTTAACCACCACCCACTCCCCCTATTGTCGGAATCCAAGTTTTTTTTTGCCCAAGTCAGGTATGATTTGATTTTTAGGTTTCCCCAAAAAAATGGTGTGAATTTCTCCAGTTTTCACGCTCAATTGGAACTGCTTTTAACCAAAATCATCCCCTGGTGTATTTGGTAATCTACAATTTCAAAATCGCTTGCTGATCCTCCCCAGCCCATTAACAACCTTCGCGCGCAGCAATCCCATGGATAACTGAACATTCAGCTCATGTTTTCTATCCATATCCATTTTGAAATCACAGAATCCTACAGTGCAGAAGAGGCCCTTCAGCCCATTGAGTCTGCACTGATGCATGAAAGGCCCTGATCTGCCCATCTAGTCCCACTTGCTAGCATTTACTGAACGTGGGATTTGCAACTACGGATAGAAATGAGAACAGCAGATGGAAATTTTACAATATTGGTGTTATATTGTTATACCATTCATAAAGGTACAAATTGTTCTGTGAATATATATCCCTGGGGTTGCCACTTTCTCTGTTGTACTGCAGTCATGTGCTGAATAACAAGTTATCAGTCTATCAATTCATCTTGGAGAGCTGTGAGAATGAATGAATCTCTGGGATTTTGAGTCTAAAGTGTAAAAGGGAGCCAGAACATAGAACATTACAGCAGAGTACAGGCCCTTCAGTCCTCAATTTTGTGCCAAGTCATGTCCAATCCCAAGATCAAGCTATCCCGCTCCCGATATAATGCAGAAGACATTAACAGTTAACATTGCAATAAAAGTTTGCAAAAGAAGAAAAAAGCTTAATCATTTCTGCAGTAGTTATCTTGTGCATACACAGAAAGGACCATTTTAATCAGTTTATTGCAATCATTGTTCATTGCTGTCAGTTTTGTTTCTATGGTACATTGTCTGTACAGACCACTATTTTCCATGCTACTGAAAAGCAAATCTCTGTGTGTCTTATGCAATCGCACAAAGATATCCTTGACAATAACGCAACTAATTTTCTGAACCTATTGGAAAGAAATCCCTAAATTAAATGGTTGGAAAATCATGTATGCTTTGCTCCCAAATTTCCAATGTGTGCTGCTAACTGATGAGACTCCTCGCCAGCAGCAGAAGGCAGGAATTTAGTTGTAGTATCAGTGAATGGAATGGAATGGAATCCAGTCTCTATTCCCATAACCCCACACATTTACCCTGCTACTCCCCCTGACATCAGGGTTAATTTAGCATGGCCAAAAAACCTAACCCGCACACCTTTGGAGTTTGGAAGGAAACGAGACCACCCAAAGGAAACCCAGGCAGACACAAGGGAAATGTGCAAGCTCACACAGACAGTCATCTAAGACTGGAATTGAACCCAGTTTCCTGGCGCTGTGAGCAAAAAACTGCGTTTGTTTTTCCATCACACGAGTGATATTTTAACAGAGTGGGTAGCAACAAAAGTTCTAACCCTTCAAGTTTCCTCTTAATCACCCATTTAATCAACCATAAAATCAGTTATTCTTCTGAGGTGGGGAAGAACTTACCTCGAATCAGATTGGATTTACAGCAGAGCAAGCTTCAGCCAAGCTACTGACCACTCTAATGACTTTATTTTATCCCAATAACATATACTTTACAGCCTCAAAGTCCTTTTGTAAAGTTTAAGCACAGAAATTGAAAAACTCCAAGGGCACAGTTTTACCGACCATTCACGCCACGCTCCTGCTGCAGTGAAGTCAGAAAACTTGGCGCCCAGGAAAAATTTCCGTTCACAGCAGTGGGATGGAAAAATCCCGCTGGCATAAATGGTAGTAATGCTCCAGCATAAACCATTTTTTTCAATTGGTGGTTGAGTGTTTTAAGACCCACAAAACCTGTGAAAGTGCTCAGGGAAAGAAAGTGGTTGTGACACAAAACTGATGTGGTTAATGGGAGCAGCAAGCCATGCCCTACAAAGTAAAGTTCACAAAAGTGAGGAGCTTGCTTCAGCCTGACCAACACTGGTCCCACAAAGGGCAAATGATTTCCAGAAGGAATTTGTACACAGCTCAAAATGCAACTGCAGTTGGGTGGAAATGGAGATGTGTACCTCACACATTGTCAGGGTACAAAGTTGAAGGCAGGGAGCCAAGACTGTGCACCAATATCTCTACTTTCTCAGAAGACGAAGGAAATTTGGCATGTCAGCTACGACCCTCACCAACTTTTACAGATGCAGCATAGAAAGCATTGTTTCTGGTTGTATCACAGCTTGGTATGGCTCCTGCTCTACTGAAGACCACAACATACTACAAAAGGTTGTGAATTTAGCCCAATCTATCACGCAAACCAGCCTTCCATCCATTGACTCTGTCTGCACTTCCTGCTGCCTCAGCAAAATAGCCAGCATAATTAAGGACCCCACACACCCTGGACAAATTTTCTCCTACCTTCTACCATCAGAAAAAAGATTCAGAAGTCTGATGTCATATACCAACCGACTCAAGAACTGCTTTTCCCCAACTGCCATCTGCGGACCCACTTGGCATTAAGTTGATTCTTCTCTACCCCTTACCTATGACTGTAAGGCTTCATTTTGCAATCTCTCCTTTCCTTTTCAATGAACGGTATGCTTTGTCTGTACAGTGAGCAAGGAACAATATTTTTCACTGTATGTTAATACATGTGACAATAACAAATCAAATCAAATCAAACCAAGTGACCACATTTGCGAAAGCCACTTTCTAAAAGTGAAGCAGGCTGCCTGAAAAACACGCCAGTGAATCTAACTTCAGTCTGAATTAATTTCCAATACGACAGTGACAAAATTCTGAACTTTGTACAATAAAAGCAAATCACTGTGGATGCTGGAAACCGAGAATAAGAATGGAAAATGCTGGATAAGCTTAGCAGGTCTGGCAGCACTTGTGGAGAAAGCGAGAGAGAGAGAGAGAGAGTCACAGAATTCACATTTTGAATCTGCAACAACTCAAAAACATTCATTCCATTTCCTTCTCCACAGCTGCTGCCAAACCTGCTGAATTTATCCAGCATTTTCTGTTTTTAACACGGACGCAGTATGTTTCTGTTGCAAAGCATTTATAATGTAATTAAGATTTCAGTTTGCTAATCATACTCAAAGCAGATACAGTGATTTAATTTTGTTTTGTTCCTGACTTAGTAGAATATCTGTGAACAAATCTCTGAGGTTCCCTATAAATGGAAGATTGAAGATGGGATCAGGTTGGTTACCATGGTAATATGTCTTAGATTCACCATAAAAGCAAAAAAAGTTGGCAATAGATCAGAAGTTTGTAAGTTGTGCAAATGGAAAACAAAACCCATTTTCTGCAAATGTTGAAGTAAATGCTGTCAATTGGTCCCTGAAGGTCAAAGAAGGATTAATAATTGACACAGTTCTGGTCCCCTTATTTGAAGGAAGATGTATTGGCATTGGACACAGTTCAGAGGAGGTTCTCCAGATTGATTCCAGAGATGAGGGGTTTGTCACATGAGAGAGATTGAACAGTTTAGGCCGATATCTCTCATAAGAACATAAGAAATAGGAGCAGGAGGAGGCCATCGAGCCCCTTGAGCCAGTCCCGCCATTTAATAAGATCATGGCTGATTTGAATACACTCGCATGAGTGCCTTTTCCGAGTCTTTACGTCGCTCGTCGACGGTTTTGTCTACCACTAGCAGATCCCACGCCTTGGGCTCTTGATCTTAAAGTACCACGAGTAGCACCCCAGCCGGGGTCTACTGAAGTTACCAATTGTTGCTCGCAGACCCCAGCCGGGGTCTGCCCAGGGCATATTCCGTGGCTCGCAGAGCCCCAGCCGGGGTCTACTGATGTCATTGTGGCTCGGTTGGGCACCCTGTGTGTGTTTAGGGCAGGGTGTGAGCTGGTACCGTCGCCCCCTGATCTAATTGGGCGTTTAGAGAACCTTTTGTCGGTATTTTCGGTGCTCGGTCCTCTTGCGTGAGGTGGGAATTTAGAATTTAAGGGAAAAGTTTATTCCGAATTCAGGGAAGCCAGATTAGGTGACGTGACAATTGTTCATAACCAATTAACCTAGTTAGCACATTTTTGGCCATGTGGGAGGAAACCGGAGTACCCGGGGAAAACCCACGTGAACACGGGGAGAAAGTGCAAACTCCCCCAGCCGCAAGGCCCAGGTCGGGAACCGACCCTGGGTCCAAGTAGCCGGTCAACCTCAGTGCTAACCACTGGGCTGACGTGCTGCCCATTCGTACCGTGACACCTTTGGGTGGTAATCGGTGTCATTATCTTTTGTCATCGTCTGGTAGTGAACATCCAAGACAAGACGGGGCACACGTCCCATCTCAGCATCACCCCAGGTGCATCTCGTTCGTCTCACCCTTTGTACCGATCGTGTGGGTAGTGGGTCGCGGGTGCTTCTACTACCTAGGCAGGGTTGAACCGCATCCGCCAGCGGATCACCAGTGCCCCCAGGACAAGCCTGAACTTGTCGAGAACCTATTTTTTGGAAATTTACTGGGTTTATAGGCATAGAAGCGTGTTGGTTATCCTCGGCCAGTCAAATTCTGACAGACACTCGCCTGCCAGCAGGAGTGCCTGGATTCCCTGCGGGACCATCGGTAAGGGATGACTCACTGTGGTCTAGAACAACCAAAAATACCACAGCTACGCAACACACACCATAATCCATTCCAGCTTCACCACTCTAGGATGGCAGTCCTGTGGTAGTGGTCGTGGACCTGGCATGCATCGCCCCCGCTATTTGTTTCTCGACCAGTCACGGAATACCCTCTCTTGTGCCCAAGGAGAAGGTACCAGGTGGCTCCCGCGGAAGGGATTGACTCGCTGTGGGTAGAAACCAGAAGACCCCACAGTTACGATTGGCCGTTAACGCCTTTTTTTCGGCTTAACCAATCTTACCCCACCTGTCTGTAATCGCAACCTTAAGGGGCATCCAGGCATGCAATTACTCCGCATCGTTTCTGGGACAGCCGCTTTAGCCGCCACCGCGATGGATGTGCGGTGACGTCGGTCTGAAGTGGATCAGTTCTACTTACCCACTTTCCCCCCATAACCCTTAATTCCCCTGTTTATCAGAAACCTATCTACTTGTGACTTAAATATATTCAGCAAGGTAGCCTCCACCACTTCAACAGGCAGATAATTCCAAAGATTCACCACCCTTTGAGTGAAGAAGTTCCTCCTCAACTCCGATCTAAACTGCCCTCCCCCCCCTTATTTTGAGGCTACGCTCTCTAGTTCTGTTAGAAATGCCAGTTCTCTCAAATTTATAAGAATGAGGAAAGATCAAATTGAGATATACAAGATGATAAAAGGTATGGATGTGTTAGATGTGGAGCAAATGATTTTTTTGGCATTCTAGGATGGGAGGCCATAGTCTTAGGATAAGGGTTAACAAATTTAAAACAGAGCTGAGGAGAAACTACTTCTCCCAAAAGTTGTGGGATTCGCCACCCCAAAGTGCGGTGAGTGCTAGAACAGTGAGTAAACTTAAGAGGAATTGGACAGATTTTTTGTTGGAAATGGATTGAAGGATTATGTGGGGAAGGCAGGAAAATGGAATGAGGAGCATATCAGCCATGATCGAATGGCAGAATAAAATCGAAGGGCTAAATGACTTGATTCTACTCCTACATTTTACTAACTTATGAGATCACATTCTTCAGCAGATTCTTCGTTACAAGTCCGATGGAGGGCTCGACCTAAACATTTCCTTCGTACTTCAATCACAAAGCAATATCATGGAGACTACATTAGAGATTCATGCAATAATCCTTCATCTGACAGGTCTATTTCATACCGACTGATAATGCAAGTGATTATGCCAAACCCAACTGGACTTGCCACATAAATAGTGGCTAAAAGAGCAGATCCGTGGCTAGGAATCCCATGGCAAGTAACCTACTTTCTGACTCCCCAAAGCCTATTCACCATCTACAAGGCCCAAGTCAGCAGTGTGATGGAATAGTCTGCTATTACTTGGATGGGTGCAGTTCCAACAATACTCAAGAAGATTGACATCATCCATGACAAAAGAGTCCACTTGATTGGCACTAAGTCCACAAACATACATTCCATCTACCACCAACGCTGCAGTGTATACTATTTACAAGATGCATTATTGAAACTCACCAAAGATCCTCAGATAGCACTTCCAAAACCACGACCATTTCCATCTAGGACAAGGGCAGCAGATAAATGGGAACACCACCACCTGCAAGTTCCCTTCCAAGCCATTCACCTTCCTGAACTTGAAATACATCACCATTTCTTTGCAGTTGCTGGGTCAAAATCCTGGAGTTCCCTCCCTAACGTCATTGTGGGTTAACCCATAGCATATGGACTGCAGCGATTCAAGAAGGCAGCTCACCATCACCTTCTCAAGGGCAACTAGGGATGGGCAATAAATGCTGGCCAGCCAGTGATGCCCATGTCCTGTGACTCACTAATAATATTTAAATCACAATTAAATCAATTTAAGTATTATAATCAGCCTTGTGCCCTTCCCAGGCATAAGGATGATTTCGCCGGATATCCAGACCTGATAATATCGTGAGAGGCAAGAAATTGGATGCAAGCCAATTTTTCACCTCTCTCATGCTCTTACTGGCTCGCTCCACCCATCGACTGGCAGGAGGAGAAGATTACCAGGATGATGCCTGGTATGGAAGGACTGTCTTATGAGGAACGATTAAATAGACTGGGGTTGTTTTCCCTTGAAAGACGTCGGCTTAGAGGGGATCTCATAGAGGTGTATAAGATTATAAGGGGTATAGATAGAGTAAATGGAGGTAAACTTTTTCCACTTTCAGAAATGGATAGGACGAGGGGTCATGGCCTTAGGGTGAGGGGGGCTATGTATAAGACGAATATTAGAGGGCAGTTTTTCACACAAAGGGTAGTGGGGGTGTGGAATGCACTGCCGAGTAAGGTGGTGGGAGCAGGCACGCTGGGGCTGTTTAAGGGTCTCTTGGACAGCCACATGAGTGGTATGCAGATAGAGGGATATAGTAGGACTGTTTAACTACGGCTTTTTTCCACAGGTAATTCGGTCCATACTTGACCAACATTGAGCATGCATTCGGCAGGTGGTGCGAGTACAGCTCTTGGATGTTGATTCATGGGTTGCCTGGTACCTCATGTCGTAAATGAGTGCTTTATGTGGACCATCTGAAGGGCACCATGACAGCTCAGAGACTATCGATGTGGCTGTGCAGACACTTGGAATTGGGCCGGTGTCTGCGGGAGTTTGCGCGTTCTCCCCGTGGTTGCGTGGGTTTTCTCCGGGCACTCCGGTTTCCTCCCACAACCCAAAAATTCGCTCTTAGGCTGATTGGGAAACAAATTGTCCCTATAGTGAGAGTCTTCCATATTAGGAATAACCTAATTTTATATTATGATAATGGAATTGCTACTATATAGTTATGACGGCGGCGCGGGCTCGTTGGGCCGAAGGGCCTGTTTCCCGTGCTGTGTTGCTCTAAAAAAAAAATTAAATCACCCCCATTGAATGCTTAACTTTTCAGTTCTTTATCTGGTCACATTTTTTTGGATGTATATATTTGTTAATGGAACTTGGATCTTCTGTAACCTTAAACTCATTTTTTCCTGCTCAATGTCCAGATGACCAATGGTGACAATGGAATTAAAAGGTAACCCTGAAAACAATCAATACTTGTTATTCTAGTCAATTCTCCAAGAAGTTCACTCTTCCAACAATTAAGATACCAGATCTTTAACATCCAATACCGTTACTTAAATATCACCAAAGTAAGTAACTGCAACTAGTCCAATACAGTTAAAAGAATATCTCTACACATTTCAAATGGTAAAGATAATGACGTCATATACTTTCTTGCCAGGCATGTACTCAAACTGAAGTCCACTCGCCTGTACATGTATTCTAGTCTAAATTATGAGACAAATACTAACACTCATCTTTTAAGACACAGATACCTATCTCCCTGTTGCCTGTAAAATTCACTTAGAGAAAGCGTAACCGCACGTGCTCTGATCTGCCGATGCCACTTTGTAAGAGTGCAAAAGCATATACATTGAGATTTCAGTAGGTCTGGCAGCATCTGTGGAGAGAGAATAGAACTAATAAAGAAAGCATTCTTTCTGGTTGTATCACAGCTTGGTATGGCTCCAGCTCTGCCCAAGACCACAAGCTCATGGACGTAGCCCAATCCATCACGCAAATGCTAACCACCAGCCTTTCACCAGCCTTCCACCTATTGACTCTGTCTACATTTCCCGCTGTCTCTGCAAAACAGCCAGCATAATTAAGGGCACCATACACCTCAAGCATTCTCTCTTCTATATTTTTTTGTCGGGAAAAAGATACAAATGTCTGAGGTCGCATGCCAACCAGCTCGAGAACAGCTTCTTCCCTGCTGCCACCAGACCTTTGAATTAACTAGCATTAAGTTGATCTTTCTCTGTACTTTAGGTATAACTGAAAGACGACATTCTGCACTCTCTCATTTCCTTCTCTATGAACAGCATGTTTCGTCCGTGTGGCGCACAAGGAACAATACTTTTCACTGTATACTAATATATGTGACAATAATAAATGAAATGAGATCAAATCAAAGATTGTGGTTCAAGAAGACCAGAATGTCTCACTGAACATTGCCTGATAAAAATGTCAAGGATTTTGCACAACTGCATATTTGGGGATAATGATGCAAATAAAGGATTGAAATGATACTAAATTCTATTGGTTGAAAGCACACAGCAAACTGTATTGGTGCTTTAACTGGCATGTTCTCTCTCATTGGCTAAAAAGTGCTATAACTGACATTGTTTTGCGGAGGTTTGTTCGAACATTGTAGTGAAATTTATTGTATTTGTTCTTTTTGTACACAAGTTAAGGAGATCGAGTGCTCACCATGCATTGTCTGCTTAAACCTCAACAATAGTTTAAAACTCAAAACTACTTCCAAAACAAAAAATTGCATCTTTTTTTTAATATTGTAACATTTTGTGTTAGGCAATGGATGTAGTGACCTGATGACCACAAGATTGGTGAACGTCAAAATGTTATTGGACGGCACTGAACTATCGGGTTTAGCTCCATGGCGTGATTGCCAATTTGTGATAAATAATGAGGATTTTCTGCAATGATCTCACGCCAGTTTGTAAAAGAGATTAAAACTGTCAAAGTTAATTTTCCTCAGGTTTCATATTGTTTTCAGATAAGAATATTTCGTTTTCTGAGCGTAAGCACAAATCAATATGCTGGAGATGAATAGGAGATTGCCCTAACACGCCGCACTGACTTGTTGGCATCATTAATATAGAAACTCATCTACAATTATTTTTCTTATAACCTTAGATGCAGTGCCCTTTACGAGTAAATTATTTTCAAATTATCTCTTCACCTCCTGACCTCTTTTCCAGTGATTTCCTTCACACACTGGAACATGAGCAGAGTGTAATTACATTTGAGCCTTTGTCAATATTGGAACACGGGGTTGTCAAGACAAGAATCACATTGTTCATTGACTAAGCATCATGCAGCATTCAACTGGAGCAAAAACATGTTTCTTTATATATTTGTCCTTGATATGTGAGCATCGCAAGCAATGCCAGCATTTATTACCTATCCTGCATTACCTGAGAGAAGATGTTGGTGAACTGCCTTCTTGAACTGCTTCAGTCTATGACATGTAAGTACACTCACAGTGCTGTTAAGAGAACATCATCCTGACTTGGAAATATATTGCCATTGCTTCACTGTCACTGGATCAAAATCCTGGAACACCCATCCAAACAGCACTCTTATTGTACCTACATGTACTGCAGTGGCTGAAGAAGGTAGCTCACCAACCACATTTTCGCAAGAACATTTAAGGATGGGCAATAAATGCTGGCCTAGCCAGCGAAGCCCATACCCTATGAAAGAATAAAAAAAATCTTGATGACAACTAATCAGTGCTTGTGAGAAGAGGGAGGTGGGAAAGACTGTGGACAGGATGTACCAGAGACAGGACGTTCCTGCGTGAGGTCGACAGATTTTCAAATGATCTGTCAAATTGCCCATTCCCCTCGCAACAATTCCCACAGATGGTGAGACTTGAAAATTTACTCATATTGGTGGCATGGTGGCACAGTGGTTAGCACTGCCGCCTCACAGCGCCACCAACCTGGGTTCAATTTCAGCCTTGACGCTGCATGAAGTTTGTACATTGCGTGAGTTTCCTCCAGGTGCTCCGGTTTCCTCCCATAGTCTGAAAGACATGCTGGTTAGGTGCGTTGGCCCTGCTTAGGTCTCCTTCAGTGTATCCAAACAGGCACAGTGTGGCAGCTAAGGGAGTTTCACAGTAACTGCATTGTGGTGTTAATGTAAGCCTATTTTCGACACTATAAACACAGTGGGCAGGATTTTATGACCTCGCTCATCCTGAAACCAGATAATCCCACCTCAGGTCAATGAACCTTCCTGTTGTTTGCCCCTTGCGTACTGATTCCTGTGGCAGGTGGGAGGGTAAAATTCTGGCCATTGCCTCTAACCCTGCTTCTTTTTTCCAGTCACTGAAACTGGCTTCAGTCAACATAAATTTCTTATTCTCTTTGATCTTTAAAAAAAAAGCTGAGGAGAAAAGAATAAAATACACAAACATACAACACATGAAATTCTAGTCAGGTCTCAATGTAATTACATTTCTAATACATCTCAGTCAGCAAAACAGTGGCAAAGTGTGTGAAGAATATATGCGATAAGAACTATCTGTCCCAGCACAAATCCCAGGTTTATCCTTTCATATCCATTCTTTTGATCGCAAATCCAACTGCCTCTTGAAGAAAATTAAAAAAGGAAATTGTTCTATTGGTGTCTAATATCGAACCTTATAGAACACTCAGACCCAAGACACACTACTGGTTTTTGCTCACTCCATTCCGACTTCATTGAAAAGTCTTTCTTATTGAAGTTCAGGAACCAAACCTTGGTTAATCAAACTCTTCTCACAGACTCAATCACAGTACATTTATGCTGTAACTACCCATTTGAGATTGCTAGCTGCAGTATTGGTTCCAGTCAAGCAGAGCTTCACTTAAACTGTCTGGAGATGGTATATTCTTGTCCAGAAGAGTGAGAGAGAGAGAGGGAGAAAGAACGCACACACATGTATACACATACACTAGTTCCTTTTAAAGCAATTTAGGTTTAATTAGTTGAAGGCCACACTGTCACCAACTAAATTTGCTCCCAATTAGATTATGAAATGACTAGTAAGTCCAAAGGAGCACTTTTAAAATCATGGTTGATGCCAAATTTAGTGTATTCAATCTGCACAGATTCCAAGTCAAATGGGGTGAGACCTTTCATATGAAATTACATGTTTTGGGACGCTAGAATTAGAACAGAATCGCCATTCTGAACATCTACACAGATTCTCTGACAGAGCACCTCACCCAGGTCCGATCCCCATATCTTACATATTTACTCCATAAATTCCCCTAACTAATGCATCTTTGGAAACTAAGGGGAAATTTAGGATGGTCAATTCACCCTTCCCTGCACAACTTTGGATGTGGGAGGAAACCGTAGCACCCAGAGGAAACCCATGCAGACACGGGGAGAACGTGCAAACTCTATGCAGACAGTCAGGAGGCTGGAATTGAACCCGGGTTTCTCGCACCGTGAGGTAGCAGTGCTAACCACGGTGCTACTGTGCTGCCTAATTATCATAGAATCATAGAACCCTACAGTGCAGAAAGAGGCCCTTTGGCCCATCGAGTCTGCACCAAACACAATCTCACACAGGTCCTACCCCCATATCATACCTACTAATCCCTCCAATCTATGCATCCCTTGACAATAAGGGGCAATTTCTTACTATGGCCAATCAACTTAACTCACACATCTTTGGACTGTGGGAGGAAACCCATGCAGACACAAGGAGAATGTGTAAACTCCACAAAGACTGCAACCCAAGCCAGGAATCGAACCCAGCACCCTGGGGCTGTGAAGCAGCAGTGCTAACCATTGTACCCCTGTGCCACACAACAATTTACCTTCACTAAAGACCACCTTCTTTTCCTCAAAGTTGTAATATTACAGTCTTAAAGGTGCAACTTTCTGCAGAACTCAGAATTGGTCTTCCTTTTACCTTGAATAAAATGCTGTAACATAGATTTCTTTTCGTCTTATTCTAATCTAGTGAGCTATTCTTGGGGGCATTCTGACATAAGTGTGAGAAGCATTTCTTAAAATCTATTTCTTAGGCAAGTCCATTTGCGCACATGCTTTACTTGTCTTTGTTTTTCGAAATCATATCCTAAACTCCGAAGCTGTACACCTAAGAGGAGAAAAATGTGAGACACATGGAAACACCAATATCTGGAAGTTCCCCTCCAAGTCATGCACAATCCTGATTTGGAACTACTGTTCTTTCACTGTTGCTGGCTTAAAATCTCACGACTCCCTTCCAAGCCACACGGATACTACAACTTTAGCAGATGGACAGTAGCAGTTCAAGAACGAGAACCACTTTTTCAAGGTCAGTTATAAGGGAATGGACAATAAACATTCATTTTGCCAGCAATGTCCATATATGTAGATGACTTTTTTAAGATTGCTTTCTCCAAAAATCAAAACTATTTACCCAACCAGTAGGTAACATCATTAATAATTGGCTTTTTCCAAACCTCAATGGCTTTCATCAGACAAGCCAAAGCAGCAAATGTCACTGATGTTCGTGAGTTTAAATCAAAGCAAAAGTCTCAAAGAGAGTTTCCAAACTTTATGCTGGATGTATGCTGGGGTAGAGAGAGAGACAGGACAGAAAGGAAGGTTTGTAATGCCGCTGCTCATTTTTCCGTCAATTATTCAAAATGGTGTCAGGGATTCTTAATCTGATAAAACGGAGAAAAAGAATTAATCTTCATCAAAGCACCCACAGAGGAAAGGGGCTATTGTTGGTTATGGAGAACTCTTAAAAAGGCTTCTGCTTCAGGGCGAAATCCTGTAAGAACTTGCTGAGAATATAATGAATTGAGCCAGCTGACAACCCAAGGTATCAAGGACTAGGTCAGAGGCTCCAAATTGTTTTATGATTCTAACTTTTACATGTGATTTTGGCATTTGGATGAACATAAGATGTTTCACTCTCGGTATGATTCAAATGACCCACCAGAAAGCTGTTATCAAAACAAATTTTATCTAAGATCACAGTTAGAACATGACAAAAAGAATCAGCATAACTTTCACTAATTAAAATACTTAAACATGACAATGTATAATTCTTAACAGCTAGCTATCTGTATTGTATCCTGCATAGGCATGAATCCCTTCTTTAGAACCAGTTAGCACAGAAATCAAAGATGCTTATGTAGGTACTAAATATTCAGCCTTTTTGACATTTCTGGAAAGCGATCCAGACAACACTTGTCTTCTAATTCTCTTGCAGCAATTTCCAGAGAAAGCTTCATCTGCAAACAGTAAGATCTCACAGAACAAACATTATTTTTTGACAGGTTCCAGTCTCTACTTCAAAACAGAGTAATTGATACAGTGAACGCAACCTCTTTCTAAAGATCACAAAAGCCTCGAGTTCTCTGTGAAAGCCTGGCTATATCCGGTCCTATGACCTTACCTACATTTCAACATTATCAAGCACTTCTCTGCAATATTCAAGGGGAAAGCAGAAAACAACAAAACTCTGCATTTATTGAAATTAAATCAAATATTGCAGCCATTAAGCTCAATATAGTGCTGCTGGATCCAGATAGAGCAGCTCTGAAGAAATAGAAGGGGCAAACACATTCAGCGCAGAAACATGGCTGAAACATTTCTTAAAGACACAGTATCATCACAAAGGTAGCAGTAATAGAAGACGGGTCATCTAAAAAAAAATTAAACACCAATCTACGATTTGGTCCAGGGAAAGTGATGTTGTGTGTGTCGTTGTACACGAGTATAATATTGTTCTGTATCCTCTAAGCTGTTTTGTTGCAGCAGGATATCTGAGGCAGGATAGATTTCAAGGGCAAAAAAACTTACTACAGTTGACTTCAATTCAAGTAAAGTAACTAGATTGAGCCTGAATTTAAATTGGTGGATAAAAATCTATTGAGTTCTAATCTTCATGGAGACAGAAGACAGAATAAGTGCTCTTCATGTTGGCTGATAGAGAGAAGCATGGAAGTGGTTTTAATAAAAGGAATGTTCACACCAATCATAGTTCCAACGGACTCTTCTGCAAATCCACAACATGTCCATCTCTGGTACTGACCCTTCCATTTTAATTTCAGCTGCTGGCAACAAATTGTTCCGTGTGGGAAGGAAATTGTAATTGTCAATTTCTGTTGTGAAATTCACTGGGATGGAGTCATTTCCTGGATGCTACAGAAGATACTGGTGACTCGTTCAAATTGATTAATTAGCACTGATCAGCAAAGACGCTACTTTTGTCCCTTAGCTTCACTTCGTCTCTGCTCTGTTCAGCAGGCAGTCACTTCAGTTTATTTAAAGATTTGCTTTCTATCTGTTCTTTATATGTAATGATGTGATTATGGACACGTATAAATGACAAACAGGTAAAGATAAACTGCTGCATCAAACCAGTTCTACATTTGTAATGCTGGAATGAAATGAGTCCTCCTTTCTTCTGATGTCTCTATCCACATACGATCATGATGCTTGATTTTTGGAAAAATGTATTTATTAAGGCGAAAGATGATAGTGGTGTTGGCAAAAAACACACATGGGCATCCTGCAGTGTGACGTCAGGTACTGGGGTGGGGTTGATCTTACCATTGTGTCCTATCAGCTGATGGTGAAAAGGGCTGGTAAGATAATGAGAGAGCGAGAAATTAGGTTTGTGCCCAGGAGGGTTGCGAACAGCCATGGGGCCCCCATGACACTGGGGTGGGGTGCTGGGTTTAGCCATTGAAGCTTTCCTTGAAAACTACAGAGGCAATGACAGGTCTCTGCTACTCTCAGAGTAAGAAGTCTGACAACACCAGGTTTGAGTCCAACTGATTTATTTGATAGTGTTTGTGAGTTCACTATCAAATAAATCAGTTGGACTTAAACCTGGTGTTGTCAGACTTCTTACTGTGTTCACCCCAGTCCAACGCTAGCATCTCCACATCATGACTACTTTCAGAGCACAAAGACCTGCACATGTGCAATTGCTGCTATCAGCCAGCTTTTAGGCAATTTAGGCCTTGCCCATTCCCCCTACTGGTGAGAAATGTATTTAAGGATCTTTTCATGTGCTGAGTGCATAAGATTCAACATTTGGAATTGCTGTTAAATGGATCCAAAACTCTCCCGTTTTCATGCTCATTCTGGATTTGAGTTTTTTTTTCATTACACTGCCCCCGGGAAAATATTTTTAGCCTAAAGACTCCAAGGGGATGCTCCATTGTCATACTTGCCTTTGGGGCAATATTGTAACTCAAGTCACGACAATCTACCCTTCAGACCATGAAGTTAAAAGATTCAAAGGTTGCACTATGCCCTTTCTGCACTCCATTTTGCTTCCTTTGCAATTGGTTGATTAACCATGCTTAACTGCTATAGCCCTTTCATGGCTACTTGATGGCCAAGAAAGCTGATGACTGTCACATTCACTGCCAAATGTTTCCACCCTCTTGCCTTGATGGACACCACAACCTATGTAGCAGTAAAAAGAGTTAACAGTTCCTTCTTACTGGATTGAAAAATACTGAAACCCTCATATTGACAATGCCAATCTGCATAGATAGCTGAAATACACACAAGTTCACTGTGCTTTTAAGTGCAATTGTGAACCAAGATATGTGAAATTGTGCATTTGAGTGGATATCTCCCTATGGATTTATATTTCATATCAAATCCACCCACCGTGGAGCCACCTCTGTACAATCTGCCCTCAAGAAACAAAAGAACTATCACTGCCAGATTAGGTAACATAGGCAATTCTAGATAAAGAAAGAAAGTCTATCACGTGATACAATAATGTAAGAGATTGTTGACTGATCATGTCATGATGTAGTTTTATTGTTATGGGGCTGATAATCCAGATTCCCAGGATAATGTTCTGGGCACCCAGGTCTGTATCTCACCATGGCAGATGGTGAAATTTGAATTCAATAAAACTGTGGAATTAGGAATCTACTGATGGCCATAAAGCCATTCTTGATTGTGAGCAAAAACACCCATCTGGTTCACTAATACCCTTTAGGGAAGGGAATCTGCCATCCTTACCTAGTCTGGTCTAAAATGTGATTCCAGATCCACAGCATTGTGGTTGACACTTAAATGCCCTCAGGACACTTAAATGCTGGCCTAGCCAGTAATGCCCACATCCCATGAATATATAAAATTAGGTCTACAAAAGACCCAGGAATGAGTCAAGGAAAATTGTGGTGGTGGAACACGTTAAGAGTCATAGAGCCAAAGTCACCAACCCATTTCACATTTGCAATCACCTCATCATATACTGTATCCCAAAAAAGCTATTTTCTTTCTCAAGAGCCAAGTTGTAAAAATGCTGGAAAGTTAGCATTTTCTTCCTCAAAAGAAACCGAAGCAGTGCATAATCCAAACATTTGCAAAATATTCCAAAATTAGCTCAAATACCAGCTTGCTATGCATCTTCATTGCTATTTATACTGGGGGCAAGATTTGCCATTGATTTTGCTACGTCGCTGTCATTTTCTTCCTTACAATCTTTGTAGATGCCCCTGTTGTTTGGCAGCCAAATTGTTTTTTTTTTGTTATGGACCAGGGAAAAATTTCTATTTTTTTTCCCCAATGTTTCTGAAGCATTTCAACACTCGTTAGCTTGTCAGACTCTGAAATGGTTTCTCCTGAAAAAAAAAAGAGTACATCCCTTGACCATTTTTCCTCCAAACTGTTAAGGCCTTCTATGCGTAGGGCTAAATTAGAATCTGCATGGCCCTTTCAAATATCCTTTCCCCCTCCCCCCACTCTGTGCTCACTGTGGTGAGATCCAGAGGGTACATTGCTTGAGAAAGCTTTTGATTTTCATTTAAAACAGTGCATTATTTGACTTCAAAACAGATACACTTCAATGACAAAAAAATGGCATGGAATCCAAGTGACTTGTTATTTAACAGACAAAAAGACTTCATTCAGTTCACAAAGACAGTCCTTACTTAAGGACAATCAAAGACAGGGTGGCACAATGGGACACTGATTAACACTGCTAACTCACAGCACCAGGTTCGATTCCTGGCTTGGGTCACTGTCTGTGCCCAGTCTGCACATTCTCTCCATGTCTACATGAGTTTCCTCCAGGTGCTCTGGTTTTCACTCACAGTCCAAATACGTGTAGGTTAGGTGGATTGGCCTTGCTAAATTGTCCCTTAGTGTCAGGGGGATTAGCAAGATAAATATGTAGGGTAAAGGGGGATAGGATCTAAATGGGATTATTTTTATTCACTCGTGAGAGATGGGCATCACTGATGGGCCAGCATTTAGCTTCGCTCATGAATTGAGTGGCTTGCTAGGCCATTTCAGAGGGCAGCTGAGAGTCAACTACGTTGCTGTGACTCTGCAGTGACATGTAGACAAGACCAGTAAGGATGGCGGATTTCCTTCATTAGAGGACATTCCAATAATTGACAATGGTTTCATGATCATCAGTAGATTTTTAATTTCGGATAACTGTTGTAGGTACAGGCTTGATGAGCCAAATGACTTCCTTTTGCATTACAGTGATTCTGTGCTTCTAGCCTTATGAAATCAACCTCTCTGTTTATTAACAGGAACATGTCATTCTGACATGAAACTAAAAGCTTCACAAACCTGCAATAATAACAAGTGCAAAGAACTTTTTGGGAAGTCGGACATCTGTGATCTACACACGTGTACCTTGGCTTCCACTGCTGTCTCACACTGCCAGGGACATAAGAGCATAAGCACATAAGAAACAGGAGCAAGAGTAGGCCATCTAGCCCTTTGAGCTTGCCCCATCATTAAATAAGATCATGACTGATCTGAAGTGGATCAGTTCCACTTAGCTGCCTGTTCCCCATAACCCTTAATTCCCTTATTGATCAGAAATCTATCTACCCGTGATTTAAACGTATCCAATGAAGTAGCCTCCACCACTTCAATGGGCAGAGAATTCCAGAGATCACCACCCTCTGAGAGGAGAAGTTCCTCCTCAACTCTGTTCGAAATTGTCCTGCCTTATTTTGAGGCTGTGCCCTCTAGTTCCTTTTTAAATGGAAAGAATCTCTCTATCTCTATCCTATCTAGCCTCTTCATTATCTTATATGTCCCATAACATCCCCCCATCAACCTTCTGAACTCCAATGAGTACAGGCCCAATCTACTCAATCTCTCTTCATAAGTTAACCCCCTATTCTCCAGTATCAGCCCAGTGAACTTTTTCTGTACTCCCTCCAAGGCCAATATATCCTTTCGCAAATAAGAGACCCAGGTTTGATTCCTGGCTCGGGACACTGTCAGTGTAGATTTTACATGTTCTTCCCTTGTCTGCGTGGGTTTCCTCTGGGTGCTCCAGTTTCCTCCCACAATCCAAAGATGTGAATTGGTCATGCTCAATTGCCACAGGTGACAGGGAGACTAGCTAGGGTGAATGCACGGAGTTGTGAGGATAGGGCCTGGATAGGATAGGGCCTCGATAGGCTGAATGATCTCCTTCTGCACTGTAGGATTCTATGATTCTATGCTAGTTCGCTTTGTGCAGCAAATGGGCTATTGGTACAAACGTTCTGCAAAGCTGGTTGACCTGATACTGAATTATTGCAGTCTTGAATTCACCCACCATGTGGTATGAAAGATAAGATAATTGGATAGCCATTTTGACATGCATCTTATGACTGTGATGAATAGGATATACTTTAGATCGCGTATCAACTTGATCACCTTCTCTTCAACCAATGGAAGTGCACACATTTGTGCACGTTTACATTAAACTGCATTTTCTCGCTGATAAACAGCCTTACCAACAGGAAGAGCAAAAGGGTGCATTTGATTTGATGTATCATTGTCATACAGTGAAAAACACTGTTCCTTGTGCACTATATAGACAGAGCATACTGTTCATAGAAAAAGAAACAAGAGAGATCAAAATGTAACATTAAGTCATAGCTAGGGTATAGAGAAAGGTCAACTTAACGTGACGTGAGTCCATTGAGAAGTCTGACAACAGCAGGGAAAAAGCTATTCTTGAGTCGGTTGGTAGATGACCTCAGGCTTATGTAATTTTTTTCCCGTCGGAAGAAGGTGAAAGAGAAAACATCCAGGGTGCGTGGGGCTCTTAATTATGCTGCTTTGCCGAGGCAGCGGGAAGTGCAGATAGAATCAATGAATGGGAGGCTGGTTTGTGCAATGGATTGGATTTTGTTCACAATCAGAAAGATGATGCATCTGTAAAGGTTGGTGAGAGTTGTAGGTGACATGCTAAATTTCCTTTGAAGAAAGCTAAATTTTCCAACTGCAATAATGACCTCAGTTATTCATACTGATCTTGCCAGCATTTAGATAATCACTGACATCACAAACTGCTTTTAACATTACTGTCCGATTTCAAAAGGAAGTATCAATTTTGACCGAAAGGCATGCAGAGAAATAGAAAGATCTTATTCGCGAGGACCACAATTCTTTTCTCAATCAAACAGATACAGCTGGTTGTTGCCAGTTGCACACATCAGTTCTGAATGTTTTGATTGATGTATCAGACTGAAATCATGGTCATGACTGCCTTACCCAGTGACGGAAGAAGAAAGAATCAGTGCCCACAAGGGAGATAAAGGGTAGAGAAAGAATCCAACTCCCAAATTACACATCAAGTCCTAAATATCCCCTTAAAATCAATGTATTATTTTGTTTCTTGATTTTGCTTTAGTACACGATCAGCATTCACAAATCAAATCTTCATTTAAACAGCAGAACACAATGACACAGTGGTTCGCACTACTGCCTCACATTGCCAGGGACCCAGATTCAATACCGGCCTCAGGTCATTATCTGTGCTGAGTTTGTACGTTCTCCCCATGTCTGCGTGGGGTTCCTCCGGGTGCTTCTGGTTTCCTCCCACAGTCCAAAGGTGTACAAGTTAGTGCATTGGCCACGAAAAATTGAGCCTTATTGTCGGGGGGTTCGCAGGTCACTGTTTGTTTGGGTTGCTGTCTGTGCAGAGTGTGCATGTTCTCTCTGTGTCTGCGTGGGTTTTCTCTGGTTACCTTCCATAGTCTGAAAGACATGTTGGTTAGATGGGTTGACCATACTAAATTCTCCCTCAGCAGGAGAATTTAGTGTGGCCAGAACAGGCCTTGGAGTGTGGCAACTAGGGGATTTTCACACAACTTAATTACATTGTTAATGTAAGCCTACCCGTGATAAATAAATATATTTTACTTTTACTTTATTTAAAACCCTGGGTATCTGAGACAATCATTGCCTTTTGTTACGAAAAAGCCCGTTCAAGTCAGGAAAGACTTTTGGGTGGTTTCAGGAGATGAGCATTGACATATTTTAATCTTTTGTCCTTTCAGCACAATGAACACGACAAGATGAATTCACAGATCATGTCAGATGACTCGGGGCAGCCATCTTTTGCAGAATTTTCATGCCCATTTCTGCAAGAGTGTTTTTTTTCCAGAATATTCTGAAGTGTATTTTGAAGACCTCATGTTTTACAAGTTATGAAAAGGGCATGCCTTTCCTGGGCATAACACGTGGTAATCCCAGTGGACACTCACTGAGAAAATGGTTAATTTTTAGTATGATGGCCCATTTCCCCTCAATTGCCTCAAGGTCGAATAGCTTCCTCTCAAAGCCAACCTTTGCACTCAGCACAAGAAAGTGTTTCTTGACAACGTGCAAGTCTTAAAAAAACCATTTGAGACTATTTGTCACCAGTATCATAAACTGAAATGAACTCTCTTTCCATCAGTAGAACTCTGGGCATTGAGATATAACAGCATTTTATACACCGTGTCTCTGCTCAGGTCAACTCTGAAATAGTAGCATTACTTGCAAACATAAAGCAGAGTGCTGTTTTGGGAACTGCAATGTCAGAGATAAGCTCTTGCAATTGTAACCGTACGACCAGATACAGGGTGGGTCACAAAATTCAATAGTACCAATGAAGCAGTAAATATGTTGGATGTACATCATTTTTACAGTCACTGAGCACTGGAATTGCTGTGATACTGACAGCATTTTTGGAAGTTATTTAAGTTAACATGGTGAGAACTACCCGATTTGTAGCACTGACAATGCTGCAAATTCATCTGAACTCAAGTAAAGTGCACTTATATGAAACATAGAAGGGAATAGAATCATAAAAACCCGACAGTGTAGAAGAGGCTTTTTGGCCCATTGAGTGTGCACTGGCTCTTTGACACAGTATCATACTCAAGCCGTCTCCACTGCCCTATCTCTGCAACCCCACACATTTACCAAGGCTAATCCCCCCTAACCTACACAGGTTGGACAATTTAGCCTGCCAATCCACGCTAAGTGCACATCTTTAGACTGTGGGAGGAAACAAGAGTAAAATTTCTTTATTTATCACGGGTAGGCTTACATTAACACTGCAATGAAGTTACTGTGGAAATCCCCTGGTTGCCACACTTCAGGGCCTGTTCTGGCCATACTAAATTCTCCCGCTGAGGGAGAAGTTAATATGGCCAATCCACCTAACCAACATGTCTTTCGGACTGTGGAAGGAAACCTGAGCACCCAGAGGAAACCCACGCAGGCACGGGGAGAATGTGCAAACTCCATCCAGACAGTCACCTAAGGCTGGAATTGAACCTGGGTTCCTAGCGCTGTGAGGCAGTAGTGCTCACCTTACATGTATATCTGAGATATAACATATAATAATTTTTCCAGCTCAAATCTTTGCGTACAAACTACACATTCGTTTCTCTGCATCCTAGCTAAAAAAAACACTGAAAGACCAATTCAGACAGTTTAGAAAACTGAGAGGATATCATGTGTCTCAACAAGTTTCTCACCTGCTTATGTCTTTCTTCAGACTGGCTGATAGACTAAAGGTGAGAGGACTTCAGACTGAAAAATTATCTCACTCGTGGAGGCATCTGAGGCTATGGGGACTTCATTTACTGAATCAATTTGACATCGATTGTCGGAGATTGCAATTCAATGGAAATGATCACTTAACCCTTCAGCATCGAGTTCAATATTGGAGCATTGTTTCTGAAATCTAAGGTTAGATACAGTAAAAATTATCCTGATTTCCGATCACAATTTAGCCCAGCAAAGATGGTTCTCACTTCTAAATGACTGTGCTTTTTGCTGCATTTGTATTGCTGGATTGCCTTTACAATGTCCTTTTGTATCTGATACTCTGAATTCATCCCCATCAAAATTGCTATTCACATTTGGCACAAAACCTTTTCTCCAAGCGTTCATGGGATTTGAGAATTGCAGACAAGGACAACATTGATTTTTCATCCCTAATTGCCCTGGAGAAGGCAATTAGGGAAGAGCAACAATTGTTGGCCTTGCCAACGAGGTTCAAATCCCCTGAAAGAATACAATAAAACAAGTTTCATAGCAAGCTGCAAATCACTGGCCTTGGCAATGATGCTTGTTCTAGTGAAACCCGGGAGAGATGGGCTGGGAAAAGGAATGGTTGGGCTGGTAGGGGAACTGAGATTAAAGAGAAGGTCAGATGCTTTCGATGTGAGTGAAACACTACTCGCGATTCCGAACAAAATTAGTCCTGACCATTACACTCATTCATATGGTCAAGTCATGAACATACTCTGTACTTTCACCCTGACAGTAACTAAATGCTAAAAATCCTGTCATGTTCACACAATAAACTTATTTTCTCCCTATTTCTAACTCAAACAACATTTTGAGTAAAGCATTGATCCAACAACTTGTCAGTCATAACTTGCAAACCAGGCTCAATAATATCATATAGGCTTACATCAATGCTGCAATGAAGTTATTGTGAGAATCCCCTCGTCGCCACACTCTGGTGCTTGTTTGAGTACACCAAGGGGGGATTTAGCATGGGCGATGCACGTCACCTCAACACATCTGTCCAACTGTAGGAGGAAACCAGAGCACCCAGAGGAAACCCACACGGATATGGGGAGAACGTGTAGACTCTGCACAAACCCAAGCTGGAAATCTAAGATGACTTCTTGGCACCGTAAGGCAGCAGTGCTAACTAGCGTGCCACCTTTAAAGAAGAAATACTGTGGATAGCTTAGAAGTATCAGCAGAATAAAATTAATCCTGTATCAAAACAAAATTTATTAAAATATTTAAAGAAAAATATCTTCCACCATTTTACTGTTTGCAACGAATTATGACATGAGAAGCAAAATAAAAAGTATCTTTATCCCAAAGGATCTTTTGATCTGACAGCAACAATAATGTGCTTTCAGATTCAGGAAGTATATTCATCAACACAGCATTAGGATTTCCTCTTTATTTCAGCCCAGTCCAAATTAAGATGCTCATCAGCATTAGTTTGATCTATTTGTCTTGCACAAGGCACAATCCATTGAAGGTAAAAGTGAGAGGATATACTGAAGGGACTCACGCTTGACAAGGCTTTTAACTAGTAGAGTTGATGAAGGAGAATATGGTACATTTAACACTTTCCACAAAGTCCCACACGAGAAATTAGTGTGCTAAATTAAAGTGCATGGGATTCAGGGGTAGTATATTGAGGCTGATCGGATAATGGTTGGCAGACAGGAAACAAAGAGTAGAAATAAATCACTCCAGTGGGATTGTACCAAACAACTTCTAAGTGCCGATATTGCGTAAAAACTGGAGTAAATCCTGCTGTTTTCTTTAGCAGGATTTTCAAAATGAATCTCCCACACGCTGTGTGCACCGCAGAGTGCCCTAGTGCGAATCTCATAAAAAATCTGTGGGCGGGGCCTCTTCCTGCTGAAGAGGCTGGCAGCATAATGGAGATTGGAGCATGTGCAGTATAGCCCCACACTGCCAGCCTCCAGAACCTACTAATCAAATCCTCATCCAAATAATTCAGTCAGCTCTGTGCCGATTTCTAGCATGGAGCTGACAACACCAGCAATCTGGTGGCCAGAGACACGTGGAAGCTGTGATGCCCAGTGGGAAGCCAACTACACAGATTCCATTCGAGTTCCCAGCCTGCTGCACTGCTCTTGATGGGAGAATTGCCCAGGTCATTTTTTTCCAAATGGCAGGAAGCAACTAGTGGGTCCCACAGGGATCAGGTATACGTATTAATGATTCAGATGAGGGAACTAAATGTAATCTCTCCACATTTGCAGATGGGTGAGCAGCAAATTCAAGAAGGCAGATTATTATTATTCGAATGGATAAAAGTTCAGAGAGGGAATGTGTAGTGAGAACTTGGTGCCCTTGTACAGTGGTTGCTGAAGGTAAGCATGTAGGTGCAGGAAACAGTAAAGAAGGCAAATGGCAAGTTGGCCTTCATAACAAATGGATTCAAGTACAGGATGTCTTGTTGCAATTACACCAGAGTCTTGATGAGACCACACTACATTCAGTTTGGTGTCCTTATCTGAGAAAGAAAGTTATTGCTCTAGAGAGAGTACAGCTAAGGTTTATTAGATTGATTTTTGAGATGTGGGACTAACATACGAGGAGAGAGTAGGATTGTATTCTCCAAGTTCAGAAGAATGAGGACAGTATCTCATAGAAACCTACAAAATTCCAATGGACTAGACAGGGTGGATACATTAAGGATATTCCCAATAGTTGCAGAGTCCAGAACCAGGGATCATAGTCAAAGGATACAGGGGAGACCATTTAGGACAGAGATTAGAAGATATTTCTTCATCCAGGGAGTGGTCTGCTTATAGAATTCATTACCATATGAAGTAGTTCTGGCCAAGATATTGTATGTTTTCAAGAAGAGGTTAGATATTGCATTTGGGATGAAGGGGATCAAGGGGAGAAGGTGGAATCAGACTATTGAGTTGGACAATCAGCCATGATTGTAATGAATGATAGAACAAGCCTCCTTCTGTTCCTATTTTCTACGTGTGGTTCTTTGTAAAATTAAGTGCAAAAGAGAAAACAAAAGGGAGAAATCAGATAGAAAAGACTTGATTTTCAGGATTACACATCATTGTTCGATTTCACTGCCCCCCCTCCCCCTGTCTAAAAACACATCTAATCTGTCATTGCCTCCATGGATGGAAGCAAGTAAAAGAGGAAAAATATCAGAATTAGTTTCCGCAGAAATAATAACCAGAGTTGCACCACTGGTTACTGATAATTACTGTACTTGGAAATCTACCCTTTGAGCTGAAGGATAGCAGATCATTAGCCTCTTATTACAAGTAACAGCCACTGCCTCTGCTCACAGAACTGGTCCGCAGATTATTATTATTAAGGGTAGAAATCATTCCTTTGTGCTAAATAACGAGAGTCTCTTAGTCCATGACTAATTGCGTCACACCCATGTATGCTGGAAGATAGAATTTCTACATCTACTCAACAGCAGTTGTTCATTCCTGTGGAAAGCTACCACAGTGCAGTAATTTCAGATTACACTGCCAGTCACTTCAGCTTCAAGCCGACTAATATTAGTTCCAGCTAGAGATTCATCCTCAATTGACTTAGAAGCTGAATGATTGGTGACAGGGTGGCACAATGGCTGGCAATGCTGCTGCCCAGTGCCAGGGACCTGGGTTTAATTCCAGCCTTGGGTGATTGCCTGTGTGGAGTTTCCACATTTTCCCCATGTCTGCATGGGCTTCTTCTAAGTGCTCTGGTTTCCTCCTACATCCAAAGGTGAGCAAGTTAGGTTGATTGGTCACAATAAATTGCCCCTTAGTGTCTACGGATGTGTACGTAGAACATAGAATTTAATTTAAATAAATTAAATAATGTAATTTAGATAAATTAGCCATGGTAAATGCATGGACTTATGGGGTAGGACAGATGGTGGATGGGCCTTAGTAAGATGCTTTTTTGGAGAATTGGTGCAGTCTTAATGGGCTGAATGGCTTTCTTTTCCACTGTAGGGACTCTATCATTGAGTTAAACACATTCCTTCGCTATAAAGTGTAGTTGGAAAGATGAATTGCATTGAATTAAATGAAAGAATCGAGAATGACTCGTCATGCGCCATAGTCTGAATTGAAGAAAGGAACATCAGTGTTGGCACATTGGTTAGCAGTGATGCCTCACAGCACCAGGGACCCATGTTCAATTCCAGCCTAGGGTGACTGTCTGCAGGAGTTTGCACATTCTCCTCCGGGTGCTCCGCTTTCCTCCCACAATCCAAAGATGTGCGAGTTCGATATATTGGCCATGCTAAATTGCCTCTTAGTTTCGGGGGACTAGCAGTTTAAATATGTTGGATTATGCAGACAGGGACTGGTTAGGATTGTTGCCAGTGCAGGCAAGATGGGCCGAATCTCCTCCTTCTGCACTGTCGGGTTTCTATGATTTATAACTTTAAATACCCTCGTGGCTCCAAACCCAAAACTGACCTTAAGAGATTCTTGTCTACCTCACTGGAGCAGTTTTCTGATAGCAAGGCATGAGATGCCTATGAAGAGTGTCTGCAGAACTTGGGAGTGCCAACCTCCAGCAAATGTGGCATCAATTTCAGGAGAGACTTGCACGTCTGACAGGGGAGGAAGAAAGCAGAGCAAACATGAGAAGGAATGGATTCTGAAAATTCACCCAAATGTGATGAAGCACATTTACAAAAATGGGATGGAATTGCCAGCTTTTAGAAAAAGAAATCCATGCAACCTACAGTCAAAACCTCCAGCAGAAAGACAGGCAGTAGTGTTTTATTGTCCTGTTTCTGAACTTTCCACTAACATTATGAAAGATGTGGTCTTTGCCCTGTTCACAGTGGAAGTTTCTTCTGAAATGGAAACAATGAATTATAGTTAACCTCAAAGATGACATTTATGAGAAATAAGATTGGCATTGACAGGATAGGTGTACACAATGCACTTTCAGTTACATCAAAAGGGCATTTTAGTGATGCTGTGATTTAGTTTGGGCCACTGCTGCTATTTAGAATCATCTTTTGCTCAGTTTGCTGTGTTTTGACTGTCGACTACAAACCTTCGATTTTCCTCGCATCTGCATTTTCTACAATTTCTGTCAGAATGAAGACCATTCTCCAAATATTGCATATCAAAATGACAGCAGGCAGTGATATAGAAGTTGCATTGAATCCCTACAATGCAGAAGGAGGCCATTTGGCCCATCAAGCCTGCACTAACATTGATCCCACCTAGGCCCTATCCCTGTAACCCTACTTATTTACACTACCAATCCAGTCTACCAAGCTCGGAATGACAACAAGCCCATCCCACCACCATAACCCCTTGCTAATCCCCTGACACTAAGGGGCAATTTAGCATGACCATCCTACCTAATCTACACATCTTTGAAGTCTGGGAGGAAACCAGCGCATCCAGAAGAAACCCACACAGATACGGGGAGAATGTGCCAACTCCACAGTTACACAAGGCTGGAATTGAATCTGGGCCCTTTCGCTGTGAGGCAGCAGTGCTAATCACTATGCCACCGTGCTGCCCCAAAGTAGTGATATTGTCAATGGGCCAGTAATCCAGAGACCTAGTGTAATGTTGGGTGTGAACCCCACCGCAAATTATGATGAAATTTCAATTCCATAAAAATCTGGGATGAAAATGTCAAATGATGACCATTATTGTACAAACCTATAATTTTTTTTTGATGGGGGGGGAAGGGAATCTGCCATTTTTACCCAGTTTAGCCGATATGTGACTCCAGTTCAACAGCAATATGATTGGCTTGCTACACCATGGCAGAGTCATTCATTTCAAGGGCAATTAGGGGTTGGCAATAAGTGCTTACACAACCAGTGATTCCCACACCACAGGGACTAATTTTAAAAAATGTTTTTGGTGATGCAACAAAGACGAACCTTCAGGTTGAAGTTAGGGATGAGAGGGAATCAAAGCATTTCTTCTTCTTTTTACAAGTTTTCCTGCCTGATTACACCTTGTTATCGAATCACAGGGCAGCTTCGCTCACCTCAAAATTGTAAAATCCCACCAGAGGTCAACAGACTTTTCCATAGTCTACCCCTTGCCCACTCCAATTTCCATAGTGAGCAGGGCAGTAAAATTCCAAATGTAGAATCCCAACAGTGCAGAAGGAGGCCATTCGGTCCATCGAGCTTGCACAGACCATAATCCCGCCCATGTCCTATTCCCTTAACCACACGTATTTACTCTACTAATCCCCCTAACACTAGGGTCAATTTATCATGGCCAATCCACTTAACCTGCATTTCTTTGGACTGTGGGAGGAAACTGGAGCACTCGGAGGAAACACACGCAGACAGAGGGAGAACCTGCAGACTCCACATAGACAGGCACCCAAGACTAAAATTAAACCCATGTTCCTGGCGCTGTGAGGTTGCAGTGCTAACCATTGTGCTACCGTGCTATCTAGCCTAAATTACCATGCTTTAGTGCTCATTAATGTTGCATTCTCCACTATCCTTTTCATCTCAGCTTCCAGGCATATGTCCCCAGGGATTCCTGATATCCTCTGAACCAAGTGTTCGTCTGTTCTGTTGTTCAGTTTTTGTACAAAGCAAGTTCGTCTTGCAGCTGAACTCAAAATGTCCTAGCTCTTTATTTAATCATCTTCATCTTCATCCCTTCATCCACGCAAATGCAGCCAACTTTGTACAAATCAGGTCATCACGTCACCTCCTGTCCCTCAATCCTCCTTCACCTCATATCAGGTCACTGAAATATTGCCCCAGTCTCTCCCCAGTAAACGTCAATCCCTCAGCAGGCTGATTTATTTATTCATCAAATTGCACTGTCTGATTCTTTCAAATCCAATTCCTCTAATCTGTCCTGTCAAATCCATATCATTAATATTATCAAATTCTCCTTTCTTTTACTTAAATCTCTGAGACCTTTTGGCATCATTGTCAACTTCCTCAAAAAGTAGTCACTCTTTTGGTGGCACAGTGAGGTAGCAGTGCCAACAACTGTGCCACACTGCCCTCATTTAGAATCAGTCCTGATGAAACTCAACTGCCTTTCTATATCATCACCGCTTGATCCTGATAGTTTGCAGTATAATCCTATTGTACAATCTGACTGCCTTTTTGACTTGAAGTTCAGGCCAAAGTATAATTTCACGACTTATTGTCAAAACTGAATCTATCTTGTTCTGCTCTCCCGAGTAACAATGGGATTCAACTACGAAGCTCATCACATCAATCTCCACATGGTCTTCAATCATGACTTCAATTCTGCAACCAAGACTCCTCTTTTGCCTCCCAAACATTGCTAACCTGTGTTGTCAACTCATCCCTTCACTGTTGATTCCTTTAACCGCATTCTAGGAATCATTTTCTTTTCCTCATGGAGTCCCGAGCACCACAGATTCCACTTTTCACACACAGATCAACCCGTCAAGTGTGGTTTGAAGCTTTGTTCACAAATAACACCATAAGACTATAAAACATAGGAGCAGAATTAAGCCACTCAGTGCATTGAATGGTGGAGCAGACTCAATCATGGCTGTTTTTTCTTTCTCATCACCATCACTCAACACCTGCCTTTTCCCCCATAACCTAATCTGACAATCCTTTTCATTCAGTCGATCACTCTGTCCAAAACAGCTTGATTAATTTACTTTCCGCTGCCACCTTCCTTCATCCTCTTTGAGAAATGTTCACCAAGTTATATAAGAATATAAGAACTTGAACCAGGAATAGGCTATCTGGCCCCTCGAGCTTGCTCCGCCATTCAATAAGATCACGGCTGATCTTTTTGTGGACTCAGCTCCACTTACCCATCTGCTCACCATAACCCTTAATTCCTTTATTGTTCAAAAAAATTATCTACCCTTGCCTTAAAAACATTCAATGAGGTGGCCTCAACTGCTTCAGGGAATTCCACAGATTCACAACGCTTTGGGCGAAGAAGTTTCTCCTCAATTCAGTCCTAAATCTGCTGTCCTTATTTTGAGGCAATGTCCCTTCGTCCAAATTTGACCGGCCATTGGAAACAACTTCCCTGCTTCTATCTTATCTATCCCTTTCTTAGTTTTATATGTTTCTGTAAGATATCCCCTCATTCTTATGAGTACCAATGCGTATAGCCCCAGTCTACTCAGTCTCTTCTCAGAAGACAATCCTCTCAACTCCAGAATCAACCTAGTGAATCTCCTCTGCACCCCCACCAGTGCCAGTATATCTTTCTCAAGTAGACAGAACATGTAACTCGAGCGCTAAGTATTATTTTTTTTTGGGTTGGAGCAGTTCCTGTAACTCCTAAAGATAGACAGCTGCAAACACACTGTGTGAGATTTTCCAGCCATGCTTGTCCCAAAACCGGAAAATCTTGTCTGAAGTCAAGACCTCTTCATGGTCTGCCCCTTGCCCACCCATGGCAGGCAAGTGGAATAGGAAAATTCACCCCACTGTTTTTTTTCATTTGTTTGTGGTACATGGGCATCCTTGAAATAAGTAACTTGCTAGACCATTTCAGAGGGCAGTTGAGAGTCAATCACATTGCTGTGGTTCTGGAGTCACATGAAAACCAGAGTAGGTAATGACGCCAGATTTCCTTCCCTGAAGGACATTGGTTAAGCAGATGGGCTTTTCCTACATTTGACAATGGTTTCATGATCATCAGCAGATTCTTAATTCCAATTAAATTAAATTCAAATGTCACCATCCACCATGGTGAGATTCGAACCCAGGTCCCCAGAACATTAGCTGAGTTTCTGGATTAATAGCCTAGTGACAATATCACTTTACCATTGCCTGCCGACAGTGACTGCCCTCCCCCCGATCCCTGTAGATTCCCTGGTGGTGAACGATGCAAACATCGGGAAATCCCATTGACAGCAGTGGAATTGGAAGATCCTGCCCTCAGCAGATGGTGGACCATCTCTACCACCGCAGCACTTGCCATGAGGCAGTGGGGAGACGGGGAAGGTGGAAAATCTTGCCCACTAACATTATTGTTAACAATAATTGGGAAATGTTCACAATTATGAGAACATTCCCTTGGATTAGCTTCTTTCCATGTTGTTTTCTCCTTGACTCTCCAATCATGAGGTGTATCACTTCCTTCCCTGATATCAGATGATTACAGTTAACTTTTTATGGGACTCGGTCTAATGTTATACTACATTTTCCAGCCATACAAAATGGCCCACACTACCCAAACTACTTCGGTAAGGTTGTGACTCGTATTCTCCCCTGCGAAACACTGAAGATGACTTTGTTTTCCTCAAATCCCTGGACTTGTTACTCAGCATCTGCAAGCCTCCCAGCACCCTAAACTGTCTGGCCTTCAGCGGCATTTAAATATGCAATTTCAGCTCTTGATGGAGTCGGTATAGATCATTTATTCCATCATAAATCTGCAATGATGAGTGGTGTTTTATACAGTTACGATGATTTCTGAAACATATGCGAGAGAGCTGTATCTCTGTCAGATTTGAATCAGCGGCTTAATAGGACTCTGAATTTTACACTTGAAGCCCACTTTGCAGATAGATTGGTCTCACAGAGATGAAACAGCTTAAAAATCAACTCCGTTGATTAGATTGATAAATCAAATCAAATGTAGCATGTGAAATTTCTGCTCTGGATAATGATACCAACCTCCTGTAGCAAATCCTCCAATATGCCCTAACAGCATTCTCCTCCTCATTAAAAACGGCCCTTAATGCAAGACAGTTGTAGAACGGGTTTGTATAATGACTTGCTGTCCTGTGGATTAATTAAACTAGAAACATTGCATAGGAAAAAGAAAAAGAGTAACTTCCATTCCCCTAATAAATGAACATTGTCTGTGTGGGTTTCTTCCCACACTCTAAAGATTTGTGGGGTAGGTTGATTGACCATGGTAAATTGTCCCTAGTGTCAGGGGAACTAGCAAAGTAAATGCATAGGATTACGGATGGGATGATGATCGATATAGATTTGATGGCCTCCTCTGTACTATAAGGATTTTATGAGGAGGGAGATGATGAAATGACTTTCCATTAAAGACATTTGCCCAATTATTATTGCATTTTCATGTTAGGATATCTACTACTTAAATGATCCTTCAGTTAATCAATGGTGGAGCAATTTGTATAATTTGCTGTTTTTTTAATTAAAGAATGTAGTTTTCATTCTCAATGCTTGAATGTTTGGCAAATGCATCTTTCTGCAGTCACTTACCTCCAATATACTACAATTAAATTTAGTTCAGCATTCTGCCTTAAACTGAAAGTTAATCACTATATGTACTCTCAAACATTCTGAACTCATAGTGCAGTCGGTCTGTAACCAGCGTCCACCCCCATACTGCAGTCAAGTGCGTCTTTCCTCTATGCTCAGTTAATTCTTTCACTGCAGATAGTCACCAGCCTCGCAGAGAATTAAAAGCAGATCAAAGTCACCAAAGGTAAAGAAAATTGGATTCGTCTGAAAGGAGGATCCAACAAGGATACAGTTGGTGAACCTTGCCAGGAAAACAGAGTGACACGGTAAGAATGGGCTCCGTGGTGAGGCGCCTGAGAAAGGAGATACAAAACATGCATTGTTATTTTACTTTGATTCTCAGAAGTTCAAAATAATGACATTTTTAACTCAAAATACAGGATATTTATCTAGTGTGTAGAACTTCATGTAGCTGGGAGACTGATTACATAGCATTTTATTCTCTCCCCTTTTGTGAATTTGGAGATGGGATGAGCAATTAAGTGGCGGATACAGACCTTGTCACCTCTATCATGAACACATGTATGGTAAACAATTGATGGCCAACCTTCCGATTCCACTGCCATCTGATGTTAAGGGGCAATTAGATTTTTTTTATTTGTTCATGGAGAGTGGGTGTTGCTGGCTGGGCCAGCATTTATTGCCTATCCCTGAAGGCATTAAGAACCAACCACGCATTGGTGTAGTTCTGGAATCATGTGTAGGCCAGACCAGGTAAGGATGACAGATTTCCTTCCCAAAGGAACATCATTGGGTTTTTATAACAATCGATAGTGGTTTCATGGCTACCATTATGCTATGATGTGTAGTTGCTAGCGTTGAGGACTGCAGAAGGCACCGTAAGTAGTCTCACAACATCTCACTTCACCTAATGAAGGGGCGGTGCTCTGAAAGCTGGTGCGACCAAATCAACCTGTTGGACTTTAATCTGGTATTGCAACATTACTCATCATTAGACTATTAATTCCAGATTTTAACTGAATTCAAGTTTGACCCCTGCCATGGTAGGATTTGAACCCAGGCCCCCAGAGCATTGCCCTGAGTCTCTCGATTATTAGTCAAGTGATGATACCACTATGCTACCACCTGCCCATGTTAAGCGCCCAAATAAAGATGTCTTGCTGCCATCATTGATATATATATACTAGTGGACAGGCCTGTTGACAATGGGGAGCATGACAAACAAAGTAAGTTGGTTCTGGTCTCCGAAAGGTTGGGGTGGGTGTGGGGGGGTGGGGGGGGGAAAGAGGGCAAGTGGCAGGATTGGTGAAGGTGGGTGGGTATTCATTTCAAAAGCACTGATCTAAGGACCTGATGGAAAGAGGAGGACCCTGTTGAGAATCATTTCCCTGCCCTCATTTAAAGAATCCCCCTCTCTTGACATCATCCTGACAATCCTGAGCCTTGGTGCTGTGCTAACAGCAGCCATCACCTCCCTGACTGCGAGCTGAGCAAAACAGCTGCTGACCTCTGCTTGGCTGTCAACTCTCAGCAGGCAGGACTTTCTGCCCCAGGGTCCTGAACCTGCCTGCTGCTGACTTCTCAGCTGCCTGACTGGCACATAAGACCAGCAGATAAGACCCTTGTTGCCTCGATAACTTCTTTTTAAAATTCATTCATGGAACACTGAGGGGAGAAATGGTCCAGTGGTATTGTTGCTAGACAGAAAATCAGCTAATATTCTGGGAACCCATGTTCAAATCCTGTTACGGCAGACAGTGGAATTTGAATTCTATGAAAGAAATCTGGAGTTAGGAATTTACTGAAGACCATGAAACCATTGTCAATTGTTGGAAAAATCCATTTGGTTCACTAGTGTCCTTTAGAGAAGGAAATCCGCTGTCCTTATCTGGTCTGGCCTACATGTGACTCCAGGGCCTTAGTAATATGGTTGACTCTCAACTGCTGTCGGGCAACTGGGATGGACAATATTTATTATTTATTAAAAGTTTACTTATTAGTGTTAAAAGTGGGCTTACATTAACACTACAATGGAGTTATTGTAAAAATCCTAAATACCGACCACCCAGCGATGCCCACATCGCAGGAATGATTTTTTTTAAAATGGGTGCTGCTAACTGACTATTTATTGCCTTGTTCAGAAGACAGTTGACAGTCAATCAAAGTCTTTTTCGTCATCAATTTTTCATTCCAGATGTTTTTTTATGGAATTCAAATTTTACCATCTGCTGTGGCAGGATTTGAACTCAGGTCCCCAGAACATTAGTTGAGTTTTGGGAGATAATACCATGAGGCCATTATTTCCCTCATGATCCCCCTCTCTCCATTGTTACCTGGCACATGACTGCAGTGCAGCAATAAAATATGGCACTTACAATATACATTCTCGTAACAATTATTTCCTATTTCATTATGAGTAATTTAACCATACAACACACAGATGGTAATGCACTCCGACTGCTGAAAGAAATAACTTTTGTAATGCAGAGAAAACACACTGTGTTGCTTAATAGATTATTTACATTTATTTAAATTCAGATGATGTATTTCTTAGTTTTGGGGCCTGTGTTTGCTTTGTCCTTCATTAACATCGCTTTAAAATTTGTTCCTTTTCAACAACCCTGCCGCGATATGTTAAATTAACAATATGAACACAGCATGGTTCACCAAAGAGGTGACATCCATGAGTATTGCCCATTCAATGGACAAACAAGGCTGTCCTCAGCAGATGGTATCACAACACTCTGCTCGGTGTCCTGTGCCCTGTCATTCAGTCCTTCACAATAATCAGCCGAATAGCTGCAGAACGTGATTTTACATCCAGTTAGACGCACAAAATTGATTCCTTTTATTCTCCCAACTGCAAAACACACGGCAAAATGTTCAAAAAGCAATCTCTATGGTCCTTGGAAACCAGAACCACTTCACCAGGTCGTCTCACAAAATGAATACATCATTAAGCATCTCCTATTATTTCCTGTACATAAATTACGAGTAGTAAATTGCCAGATATAATTAATCCTCAAATGTTATGATACATTAAGCTTTGAGAATAATTCCCTTATTAGTTAAGTGCTGTATCGATGTTGCAATTGACTAAGCAGATAGATCCAGATTAAAGTTTCAAGTAGGAATGCAGAGTTTGCAAGCTTTCAGTGAGCTGTGGTTATCACGCTCTTTGAAGCCAGAATACATTTAGTAGGGCAAATGTATTCCTTCAGTGTTTGATAATATGATGGTTGGAATACTCAAAGCCCTCAACCCTAGAACAACAGTAATTGATGGTTAAATGTATGGATGGAAATAGCAACACTGCTTGTTCACTCAACCAACTAATTTAAATGCGAGCATTCATCTCCGTTCCGATGGTTGCTACCCAAGTTAAGGTCTGCTCTCAATTATGTACTTCACAAAATATCTGGACAGGACCTAAGGGAATAGATGGGAAAAACTTCTAGCAGAATAACAGCAGTCACAGGTCACTTCATTTTCCAAATTTTCCCCAAAGGAAAACTCAATTTCCTGCGCATTTAATGCGGGGATTTACTTTAAAACTTTTCTTTGGATCTAAAGTTTCCCCATTTTCTATCGCCATTCCTTCCAGCTTCTGTCTGTCCATTCTTTTTCATTTCCATAAATTAGTCCATGTCAAACAAGTATCTTATCCATTCATCAAGTTATGTTCATCAATCATATTTCAAAAGTCAGCTTTCTCATTTCTTTTTGCTGGTGAAACTCTTCCTTTTTCAGTTGTAATTCTCAGTTGCTACGGTAAATACAATTGAAAAACAGCTCCAAGCTGCCTGTTAAACATTCTAAAGCAAAACCTTTCCTCAAATTGAACTGAATTATCAAACATGTGTATGATATTATCATGTGCTGTTGCTTAGTTGTGGCAAACTTGAGTATTGATGTAAAGTAAGGTGTTTCATCAAAGCCTTTTATCTTGCATCGACACATAAAATAGAATCACAGTATTACTCCTGCAGAAGGAGGCCATTTGGCCTATTGAGCATCAACAACAATCCCATCCTAGCCCTATCCTTGTAATCCCACACGTTTGCCCTACTCGTTCTCCCAACACTAAGAAGTAATTCACCATGGCCAATCAACCTAACCCGCACATCTTTGGATTGTGTGAGGAAACCAGATTCCTTAGCTGAAACATGTGCAGACACAGGGAGAACATGCAGACTCCACACAGACAGTGACCCAAAGCCTGATGCTGTGAGGCAGCAGTGCCAACCAACTGTGTCATTATGCAAGCATCAGGACAGGTGCAAGAATCTCAAATTTCAAATGATCACAACAACTTACACCACAGGAGTTAAGGGTACTTATTAAATGGCAGGGTGCCATGGAGAAAGCAACAGGGAACCAAAGGTTCCCCAAAATTCCTGTTTAATTAAAAAAAAACACACCAAGCTTGAACATAGTCTTTTTGTTTGTAGGAAATGTGCTCCTTTGAATGAATGTATGATGCCCCTAGCAAGCATCAAGGAGCCACCTTACGAGGTCAGCTGATTATTTTAAACTGGTAGTTAGTGTAGTTAGGGTTAGGATTGAGGTTAGCACACCCTAGAGTGTTCAGCAAGTGCTGTCCAATTGCACAAGAACATCTAATGGAAGATACTTTGTTCTGGATTTTCCAAGCATGGGATGGTTACATATGTTCCTAACTCCTTAACTAACGATGAAAGAATATGTTGTTTGATTTGATGATCTAGCCATTTGCTTAGACATGCAGTTTATGCACCTCGGCATCAGGTATAAATTGTTGTGATCGCTTGGCACTCTGGCTTTTGTCCTGATGAACGCAAGGTGAAAAACTTGGGCAACGTGTCTCTTTTCAGCAAATATTCCATCACATTAAATGAAGTTTATATGCGTCTACCACTTCAACGTAGAATTTAAAGACACCACAGCTGAGTGAAAACGCTCAGATGGTGCCTGATGATAAACTTGCGTTTCACAATTAATTCTCCACCGTAGTGAGATGCACAAAATGACCATGTGTTGGCAGTGTTCATTCTAATGCCGATGAACCTGGCAACTTACACCAAGTGTGGAAGTTACAATGGTCATAACCATTCCTGAGAAGCCCATAAAACAACTTTAACAGCAGTCCGATAAGATATTTATTTGGTTAATTTGATTTCATTTATTATTGTCACATACAATGGGATACAATGAAAAGTATTGTTTGCTGTACTCTAGACTGACAAAGCATAGGGCCCAATTTTACCATTTTCATTCTAAGCACTAAATCTGGGTACAATTCAGATCCCACTTGGAAATCTGTTCACAGGTGCTCCCCACAAGCATTTACCCTGGAAAAAAAAGATCGCAAGTCTGAATCATGGGGCTTATCAAAACACTGCAGCTCCAATCAGAGCTGTGAACAGCGCATGTGCAGTGAGATAAAAAATATTCAAAAAACGCACACCTGTCACATTGCTCCCACCCAGGCTCTATTCCGGCAATCCGGAATTGAACCCGGTCCCTGGCGCTGTGAGGCAGCAGTGCTAACCACTCTGCCACTGCTTGACCCGTGATCAATAATTGTATCTAAGAAATATTTCTAGAAGCTTTTCCACCACTGATGTTAAACTGACTGGTCTATAATTGCTGGAGCTATACTGACAACCTGTCTTGAACAAAGGTCAGCATTTGCAATTCTCCAGTTCTCTGGCACCTCCCCTGAGTCTAGAGATCACTGGAAGATTTTCCATTCTCACTTCCAGCAATATCTATGGATACGTGGGGACTGCCATCTCCCTAATTCCCAACTGGAGTATTGTGTACAGTTCTGGATGCTATGTTATAAGGGCAGCACTGTAGCATTGCTGTTTCACAGCTCCAGTGACCTCGGTTAGATTCCCGGCTTGGGTCACTGTTTGTGTGGAGTTTGCACGTTCTCCTTGTATCTGCGTGGGTTTCTTAGAATCATAGATCTCTACAGTGCAGAAAGAGCCCCTTTAGCCCATCGAGTCTGCACCGAACACTGAATCCCACCCAGGCCCTACCCCCATATTTTACATATTATACTTACTAATTCCTCAAACCTACGCATTCCTGGACACTAAAGGGCAATTTCTTACCATGGCCAATCAACCTAATCCACACATCTTTGGACATGGGAGGAAACCAGAGTACCCGGAAGAAACCCACGCAAACATGAGGAGAATGTGCAAATTCCATACAGACAGTGACCTGAGCTGAGAATCGAACCCAAGACCCTGGAGCTGTGAAGTAGCGGTGCTAACCACTGTGCTACCATGCCACCGACGAGTTTCCTCCGGGTGCTCCGGTTTCCTCGCACAGTCCAAAGATATGTGGGTTAGGTTGATTGGCCAAGCTAAAAAAAAGTTGTCCTGAGATGCGTATATTAGAGGGATTAGCAGATGAATATGTAGAGATATATGGTAAGCCCTGGATGGGATTATGGTCAGTGCAGACTCAATGGGCCCAATGGCCTCCTTCTCTACTGTAGATTTCTATGACATTTCAATGACATTATAAGAAGGATGAGAATGCAGAGAAAGCGCAGGAGAGGTTTACAAGAATAGTTCCAGAGATGAGAAACTTCAGTTTCGAGGAGAGATTGGGACTATTTTTCTTGGAAAGAAGGCAGCAGAGAGATTTGACGGAGATTTTCAAAATTATGACTGGGCTGGAGATCATAGGAATTGAGAAACTGGCCCTGCTCAAAAAAAGGATCAATGAGAGGGCACTGATTTAAAGAGATTTGCAAAGAAATAAACATTGTGAGAAAACTCCTTTACGCATAATGAGTTGTTTGTGTCTGGGACACACTGCCTGGAAATGAGATGGAGGCAGGTTTAACTGAGGCATCTGAGAGGGTATGAGATGATTATTTGAATAGAAAAATGTGCAAAGTCATGGGGAAAGGGCAGCGGAATGGCAGTCAGTCATAATGCTTGTTTCAAGAGTAGTGCAGACATGATGAACTGAATGTTTTCCTTCTGCGCTATAAAAGTTTTGTGATTCTGCGAAGAGCAGTGGGGCCTTTTCGTAGCAAAATTGTTTACAATGAAAGTCATCATTTCTCTTTCTCAATCCTTCATCGTGTGCCCGGTCTCTCTCGTTTTCAAGATATTACAACTCACTTACAGTCATGATCCGAGTTACCATTTAGTCCAGCATGAAAAGTAGAACTTGTCATGTCAACTGACGTAGATTGTTGCTGGATTGTTAATAACAGCGAGAGTTGAGGAATGCTTTTATTCACTATGGATATGGTTCCCTAAAGAATAATCCATTGATTTAACATGACAATGAAAAGGTTGCCTAATATTTGCAAGGAAAATGATTGCACCATCTTCCATGCTCAAAGCAATGAGGTTATTGGATAATTTCCATCTTATACAATGTACGACTAAGGAACTCTATACAGAGTTCTGTTTGAGGCGGTTACTGAATAGTGTGCTTCAAATGTATCCCCCGGGGGGAATGTCACTCTTGGTTTCTCCTGTTAGGGTGTTTTGTAGGTGTGATGTTCTAAGAATCAGGATATGCAGCCCATTATGCTAACCGTTTCCTGATCTTAAAGGTCAAGGTTCATTTAACCATTAGGCTGTACTCTCTGGTTTTATTGCTGAGTTTCCTTAAAGATATTCACCCACTGCTCTCTGCCATTGCTGGACTTATCTTCAGACTGTTTTTTACCCTTTATTTTACTATTCTTTCATAGGTGTAGTCACTGCTGCCACCAGCTGTTATTGTAGGCTTGTCTCAGAAGACATTGGGAGGTAATGGCCGACTACTATGATCACAGACTGCTTATTCAGAAGCTCAGCTAACGTTTTGGGGACTTGGGTTCAAATCCCTCCATGGCAGAAGGTGGAACTTGAATGCAATAAAAAAAAAATCTGGGATTAAGAGAGTCTACTGATTCCCGTTGTCGGAAAACACAATTTGATTCACTAACGTCCTTTAGGGAAAGGAATCTGTTGTCCCTTACCTGGTTTGGCCTATATGTGAATCCAGAGTCAACTGCCCTCTGAAATTGCTTAGCAAGCCACTCAGTTCAAGGGCAACTAGGGATGGACAATAAATTCTGGCCAGCCTGCGATGCCCATGTCCCACAAAAAAATTAACATCTTAATCTGGTTAAGCTATCCAGCTGAAGCCAACCATATTATTTCCTTTTACTTACATATCTGACCGTGGCCAAGACAATTCTTGAACTGACCTTGCTCATTTCCCTTGTCGGGTGACATAAAAATGACACAAGCACACACTCAGTGGATATAATTAGAAACGTATTAGCATTAATCCTTTACAGATCATGGTGTGTATTCTAACTCTAACTGTAGATTTCAAGCATGCCGCTTTCTTTATCTCTCGCAGTCAGCGTAAGTGATTATGGCTCAGCAATCGGGGTATAATAGCAACGACTGTATCAAACAGATGCCTCCAGAGACAAGGCTCACAATATTGAGAGCAACACTCACTAACTTGGTTCAATGTCTGTCAAAATGCTGACTCCAGCAATTGCCATCTATGTAAACGATCACATTGCCGCCCCTCACTTACTGACTGCAATTGTGCAACCATGTAATGAAGAAAGCTTTCAACCTCACGTTTGTGCAGAACTTCTTGGAAATCACACGCCTCGCTGGATAATTAGTTAACTGTTAAACCCGTTGCAAAGCACTCAAAAGCTTTGTTGACATGCACAACGCTTCAGATTACAGCTGCTGCTGAGAATAAGACTATGCCTAATAAGGACGTTCGTTCAATCAAATACTTCTGGGGAAATAGAAACTTCCCATGAACTGTAATCTAAATTTATACCTCATTATTCAGGATATGTTTTGCCAATGCTTATTTTTCATCTTCCCGCCATCAGAAAGCAAGCAATTTTGTGCAGGGTAAGTTGAATTTGAGTCCAGTACTTTACCCGGCTTAGCACCTGAGAAGGAAATAATTTATTTGCATTTATATAGCAACGCAGCAAGCCTTCAGGGCATCCCAGGACGATGCGCAATCAATGGATTACTCTTGTCACGAGTCACTGTTGTTAGTTAGGCAAAGACAGAAGTCAATGTGCACAAGGCAAATCTCACCACCTGCAAAATAATGAATAGATAATGGAGAAACATTCATTTACATTGTGTTGAACAGACCAAACTGATTCACAAGTAATGTTGTAGGGTGTAACTTGCACAATCCTTAAAGGTTTCCTCAACGAGGTCAATGAAGAATGCCATGTGGATAAGGCAGGGATCAGCTCCTGGTGCTTCCCATTCCTGGGGAATTGACTTAAGGTTGTCAAATGTCACTCAAACTGGCACAAAATAATCTTTCCCATTATCATTTTGTTTTGTTGGCATTGGCTGAGGAAGAAATTAGATCAAAGAAATTAGATTAGAAATTAGAAGAAACTAGACTAAAAGAGCAATTTCTTCAGACAATGCTGTATATATTTTTTCACATTCTTGCGGGAAATGGATTAGGCCTCAATTTAATATTTCATTCTCTGGCAGTTCAGCACTCCTTCAGTACTAAAGCATCAGCTATGATTGTACACTTGGAATGATAACTTCCCACCTCAAATTCAAGAGTGCTAGATTATTACACAACTGGGTGTCATTGATAAAAGAGGGCTGGAAACTACATTGTTGCAAACTACATTTATTGACTATTTACAAAACCAGACCATAACATTCATCCCTCAAATGCCATCTATAATTCTATAGATAAGAAAGCCTACCAACATCCCTACTTTCTCAGGGAAATTTGATTTGATTCATTATTGTCATATGTATTAGTATACAATGAAAAAGAATGTTTCTTGCACACAATTTGGAAATTTGGCAATTTGGCATGTCCACCAATCTCTCACCAATTTTTATAGAATCACCAAAGAAAGCATCCTTTCCCAACATATCACAGCTGGGATGGCTCCTGCTCTAACCGCAAGACTGCAAAAAAACTACAAAGGATTGTGAATGTAGCCCGATCCACCACACAAACCAATCTCCCATCCACTGACTCTGTCTACACTTTCTGCTACCTTGGAAAAGCAACCAACATAACCATTTGCCTGGACATTCTCTCTTCCACCTTCTTCTATTGGAAAAAAGATACAAAAGTCTGAGGATATGTACCAACCGATTCAAGAACAGCCTCTTCCCTGCTGCCATCAGACTTTTGAATGGATCTATGTTATATTCGGTTGATCTTTTCTATATTCTAACTGTAACACTGAATTGTGCACTATCCACTTTCTTTCTCCCGATGTACTCCATGAATTGTATGCTTTATCATTATAACTGCATAAGAAACAATATTTTTCATTGTATTCCAATACATATGACAATAAAAAAATCAAAATATCTCATAAAAAAAAACTCTATCCCAATGCATGTGACAATAATAAATCAAATAAATTAATTGTGATGTGACATTTCTATTACTGATGATGCACTATAGTTATTAACATAATAGTGGTTAACCCTTTCTATGATCAACTTAGTCAAGTCTAATGACATATATGCGTCGTTGTATTTAATAGGGAGCAAGAGTAATGAACCAAGTCCATGATGTAGGACACCACCAAAATATGAAACAATAGGAGCTAATGTAATAGATAACACACTATGCATGAGGTTCCCATGCCAATAATTGTCAGAAAGAAGTGACAGATTAGGATTTCACTCTTTCGAGACTAGAAAATAAAAGAGAGTCTCAGAGGAAAACAGTTTAAATAGTCTTCATTTCAGCACAACAAAGATGCCAGGATAAAGGCTGGGAATAGCATTTGTGGAGCTTGGTCCTAATAGTTTCTGATCAAAGAAGGCAATCAAAGAACAAAGAAAATTACAGCTGCGGAACAGGCCCTACAACCCTCTAAGCCTATACCAACAATATTACCCATGTGAACTAAAGCCCCCTATCTTTGTGGGGATCCCTCCATTTCCATCCTAATCATGTCAAGACACCCCTTAAAAGCCACTATTTGCCTCCCCGGCAATGATTTCCAGGCATCCACCATCAGCTGTGTAAAAAAACGTGCCTCGTACATCTCCTTTAAAACTTGCTCCTCGCACCTTAAACCTGTGTCCCCTTGTAATTGACTCTTACAGCCTGGGAAAAAGCTTCTGACTATCCACTCTGTCCGTGCCCCTCATAATCTCGTGGGCTCCTATCACATCGCTCCTCAACCTCCATCGTTCCAGTGAGAACAAACCAAGTTTCTCCAACCTCTCCTCATAGCTAATGCCCTCCATACCAGGCAACATCCTGATATGCAGGGCATTAGTCAATGAGTTGTGAGAAAACAGCTGAGGGAGGTAAAATCTGTAAATGGGTAAAGCAGTCACAGAGGAAAGGCAATATAAATCAGAATAAAGGACTAGACATTAGAAAGAAAATGGTTGGGTTGGATACAGTATAGAAATATATTAATAGGCATGAAGTCATTTCAAAATTGATTTGTATAGATAGCATTAATCACATCAGACAAATGCAGAGCAGCAATGAAGTAAAGATGTTGAACAGTATTGCAAGTACAGTATAAATCATGTTGCAATTGTGCAGTTGTGGTCAGACCACATCGTTGGGCCCAGGAGATTAATAAAGGAAAAAAACCACAGAGAGGAATTTAGAATCTTAACCTCAAAGGAGATGATAAGAGGTGATTTTTATAAAGGTGATTTAAAATTATACAAAAGTACAAATCCAGAGAACCACTTGAAGAAAGCAGCAGCATTCAGTCAAATGTCCTTAGGTGAAAACAAAATAATGAAACAAAAGAGAACCTGTCTTAAGATAGCACTGTTTATGTCCACAGAAAATTCCAAAACACCAAATACTGGGCTTAATTGAGGACGGCACGGTAGCACAGTGGTTAGCATTGCTGTTTCAGAGTTCCAGGGACCCGGGTTCAACTCCCAGCTTGGGTCACTGTCGACGTGGAGTTTGCACATTCTCCTCGTGACTCTGTGGGTTTTCTCCGGGTGCTCCGGTTTCCTCCCACAGTCCAAAGATGTACGGGTTAGGTTGATTGACCATGCTAAAAAATTGTCCGAGTGGCATAGTTTAGAGGGATTGGTGGGTGAAGTATATGGGGATAGGGCCTGGTGGGATTGTGATTGGTGCAGACTCGATGGGCCAGAGGGCTTCTCTTTGCACTGTCGGGTTTCCATGATTACTTGTCGAATGGAATGGTTATTGTGATAGACCAAAGGTGACAGCAGATTTGTGCAAGGTAAGTTCTCATGAATAGGAATCGGCTGAACAACCAGTTAATCTGTATTGGCAGTATTGACTAAGGAATTAATGTTAACCCAGGGCATCAGAAGTGTTTTCTGCTCTTCTGAGAAGACATTATGAGATTGCATCTACCTAAAATGATAGATGTGGCCTTGGGTCTAACAAGCTCATTAAAAAAGAACATCTGAATGAATGTAGCGTGCTCTCAGAACTGCCCCGAAATGTCAGCCTCAATTTTCCGGCAGGGATGAAATTACGATCAGACAGGGGACAAGGCTAGCCCATTGCACTGGGAGGGGGTGGGGTGGTATGTGTGTGCTGACACCTGCAATTTGCCTCACTAGGGCCGAGTAAAGGATCAGGATAGCCAATGAGGTTAAACTGGGGCTCCACCTGATGCAATTTTTTAAAGCCATCTCGGCCTTTTGGGCTAAGATGAAGTCTTAGATAAAGCCTGGGAGGGGGCGCAAAGCCTGATCCTATCAACTTTGGATCTTGTTTGATCGAGCCCAAGATGGGATGCGATGTCTTCTTGCCTGCTTGCATCTTGTTTGCCCCTCATGTGGGGACCATGGTTGAGTATGATGTGAATTGGCTTTTTTGATTTGAATGAAAATACCAAAAGGTACCAAAAATAACGAAAAAAATGTTGAACTCATAACCTTCAATAAGAGGACCACCAACAAACCAAGCTCAAGGTAAGGACAATCAGAAAGTAATATAAGGTGTACATTGTTCTCCAAAATGGTAACCGAGATGTGGAAGCATCTTCTGAGAGAGGATGCCTGTAAACACTTTATGTTGCCTTCAAGATTCAAATGTCATATCAGGCAGGTTTTCTCTGTGTTAGCTGAGCCATTAGGTGTCCTTCACCTGTTTTGATCTTGTGGTTTACCACCAGAGGAGTTTGGAAAATTTGCATTTGAATCAGTAATATAGCAATTGAACCCTTATGCAAAGGGGAATGATGTCCCAAAATAGAGCAACAATGGCATTGGAGGAATATAACCAGCTGACAGAAGGCAAGATGAAGTTTCTCGTGAAACAAAAGTCCTGTTCTTTAAAACTAGTAAATTAATTCCTTTTATTGATTGAGCAGCTGCTAAGCTCTGTTTCTGAGGGCCTATTAGTCTGCAAAGTATAATTGTAAAAGATCTTAACCGCAACTGTCCACACAAAGCATTGCCTAATGATCTGTGAGCAGCATCACGACATTATGGAAATCTAAGTGCCATTACAGACACAATTATCGATGAAACATGACATTGAATATATTTCTAGAGATAGACTCAGTGGGGAAAAGTGGATTATAGTTCTATTCTCCTCTCCAGAAAGCCAACATTTTTTTTCTTCTTACATATTCAAAACGCCACTAACACTATATTATAAATTAAGTCATACTGCATTACCGTTGACCCCTCTGTGCTCTTCATTCTTGGTTTGGCAGGATGAGAACATTAAAATTAAGGCACTGTCAGAACAGGAATCAATGTAGGTGAGCATACAAAGGAGTAATGAGTGGACAGGACCTTAAAGTTAAAACTGAAGTTGTCTTTTCGAGTCAAGTAGGTACTTAGAGTAATAGAAACCTGAAGAGAAATAATCCTCATACTAATAATTATGGAGGAGAATAGTTACTATGCCATATTATTTATTACAAATAAAGTTTATTTACGAGGCACAAATAAGCTTACATTAACACTGCAATTATAAAACATTAGAACCACAGAATCATAGAAAATTACAGCTCAGAAACAGGCATTTCTTGTCTCTGCCAAACCATTTTTTTGCCTAGTCCCACTGACCTGCACTTGAACCACATCCCTCCACACCCCTCTCATTCATGAACCCATCCAAGTTTTTCTTAAATATTAAAAGTGACCTTGCATTTACCAGCAGTTCATTCCACACTCCCATCACTCTGTGCATGAAGAATCACTCCCCTACCTAATATTCTTTTAAAATTTTCTCCTTTCACTCTTCACCCATGCCATCTATTTTTTTTTTCTCCCCTAGCCTCAGCAGAAAAAGCCTGCTTGCATTCATTCTATCTACACCCATCAAAATCTTATACACCTCTATCAAATCTCCCCTCATTCTTCTAGGCTCCAGGGAATAAAGTCCTAATCTATTCAATCTCTCTCTGTAACTCAGCTTCTCAAGTCCCGGAAACACCCTTGTGAACTTTCTCTGCATTCTTTCAACTTTATTTACGTGCTTCCTGTAACTAGGTGACCAAAACTGTACACAATACTCTAAATTCAGCCTCACCAATGCCATATACAACTTTACCATAACAATCCATCTTTTAAACTCAATACTCCGATTTATAAAGGCCAATGCATCAAAAGATACGACCCTATCCACATCTGAAATGTGGAGCTTATTCAAGGAGCAGCTACTGAGAGTCCTTGATAAGTATGTCCCTGTCAGGCAAGGAGGAAATGGTCGAGGAAGGGAACCATGGTGTACTAAAAAAGTTAATTCGCTGGTTAAAAGGCAAAAAAAGGGTTATGTCAGGATGAGGCTTGAAGGCTCAGTTAGTGCAATGGATAGCTATAGATTAGCCAGGAGGGAGCTAAAGAGTGAGTTGAGGAGAGCGAAAAGGGGACACAAGAAGAATTTGGCTGATAGGATCAAGGAGAATCCTAAAGCTTTCTTTAGATATGTTAAGAAAGAAGATTGGTTAGGGCAAGGTTAGGGCCGGTCATGGACAGCAGTGGGTAGTTGTGCGTGGAGCCTGAAGAGATTGGAGAGGCACTGAAGAAATATTTCTCTTCGGTATTCACGCAGGGAGATGTAAATGTAGTTGTGGAGAACACTGGGATACAGGGTTGCAAACTGGAAAGTATTGAAGTAGATAAGGAGGATGTGCTAGATATTCTTGAGGGTTTGAAGTTAGATAAGTCCCCTGGGCCGGACGGGATTTACCCTAGGATTCTCTGGGAGGCAAGAGAGGCGATTGCAGAGCCTCTGGCTCTGATCTTCAGGTCGTCGTTGGTTACGGGTGTGGTTCCGGAGGACTGGAGGATAGCGAATGTGGTCCCGTTGTTCAAGAAGGGGAAGAGAGACCTTCCAGGGAATTATAGGCCAGTGAGTCTTACTTCTGTTGTGGGCAAAGTATTGGAGAGAATTATTAGGGATAGGATTTATACTTATTTAGAGAGAAATGAATTGATTGGGGATAGTCAGCATGGTTTTGTGAAGGGTAGGTCGTGCCTTACTAACCTTATTGAGTTTTTTGAAAAAGTGACCAAAGAGGTGGATGGGGGTAAGGCGGTTGATGTGGTATATATGGACTTTAGTAAGGCGTTTGATAAGGTGGCCCATGGAAGACTTCTGCAGAAAATGCAGATGTATGGGATAGAGGGTGATTTAGCTAATTGGGTTAGGAATTGGCTAGCAGATAGAAGACAGAGGGTGGTGGTTGATGGGAGATATTCATCGTGGAGTTCGGTGACAAGTGGTGTACCTCAGGGGTCTGTTTTGGGGCCCCTGCTGTTTGTAATTTTTATAAATGATCTGGATGAGGGTATTGAAGGATGGATTAGTAAATTTGCAGATGACACTAAAGTCGGTGGAGTGGTAGATAGTAAAGAGGGGTGTTCTAGTTTGCAGAGAGACTTGGACAAGTTGCAGAGCTGGGCCGAGAGGTGGCAAATGGAGTTTAATGTGGAAAAGTGTGAGGTAATTCACTTTGGCAGGAATAACAAATGTGTAGAGTATAGGGCTAATGGTAGGACTCTTAATAGTGTTGATGAACAGAGGGATCTTGGTGTATGTGTGCATAGATCCCTGAAAGTTGGCAATCAAGTCGATAAGGTTGTTAAGAAGGCATACGGAGTCTTAGCTTTTATTGGTAGGGGGATTGAATTTCGGAGCCGCAACGTCATGTTGCAACTGTACAAAACTCTAGTGCGGCCGCACTTGGAGTATTGTGTGCAGTTCTGGTCCCCACATTATAAGAAAGATGTGGAGGCATTGGAGAGGGTACAGAGGAGGTTTACCAGGATGTTGCCTGGTATGGAGGGCAGGTCTTATGAAGAGAGGCTGAGGGATTTGAGGTTGTTTTCGTTAGAAAGAAGGCGGCTAAGAGGAGACCTTATTGAAACATATAAGATGATTAGAGGTTTAGATAGGGTAGACAGTGATAGCCTTTTTCCTAGGATGGAGAAAGCTAGCACGAGGGGACATAGCTTTAAATTAAGGGGTGGTGGTTTTAGGACAGATGTCAGAGGTAGGTTCTTTACCCAGAGGATGGTAAGGGTATGGAATGCCTTGCCTGCGTCAGTTGTAGATACGCCAAATTTGGTGGCGTTTAAGAGGTTAGTAGATAAGTTTATGGATGAAAAGGGAATGGTTTAGGTTAGAGGGTCACTGCTTATTCCTAATTCGTTGGCGCAACATCGAGGGCCGAAGGGCCTGTTCTGCGCTGTAATGTTCTATGTTCTATCCACCTGTGACATCACTTTTAGGAAATTCTGTATCTGTATTCCCAGATCCCTCTGTGCAACTGCACTCTTCAGAGTCCAACCATTTACCCTGTACGTTCTACTTTGATTTGTCCTTCCAAAGTGCATTACCTCACACTTGTCTGCATTAAATTCCATTTGCCATTTTTCTAGTTGATCTAAGTCCCTCTGCAAGCTTTGAAAACCTTCCTCACTGTCCACTACACCTCCAATCTTTGTATCATCAGCAAATTTGTTGATCCAATTTACCACATTATCATCCAGATCATTGATATAGATGACAAACAACAATGGACCCAACACTGATCCCTGTGACACACCACTAGTCATAGGCCTCTTCTCGGAGAAGCAATCCTCCACAACTGCTCTCTGGCTTCTTCCATTGAGCCAGTGTTTAATCCAATTTACAACCTCCCCATCTATACCTAGCAAATGAACCTTCCTAACTAACCTCCCATGAGGGACCTTGTCAAATGCCTTGCTGAAATTCAGGTAGACAACATCCACCGCCTTCCTTTCATCTACTTGCCTGGTGACCTCCTCGAAAAACTTTAATAGATTGCTCAAACATGACCTACCTCGCATAAAGCCATGTTGACTCTCCCTAATAAGTCCCTGTCTCTCCAAATATTTGTAGATTCTATCCCTTATCACACCTTCCAATAATTGAACCTTCCAACACCTTCCAACCACTGACATCAAACTTACTGACCTGTAATTTCCTAGATTTGTTTTGGAACCTTTTTTAAAAAAAAACGAAACAACATTAGTCACCCTCCAATCATCCGACACCTCCCCTGTGAATATTGACATTTTAAATATATCTGCCAGTGTCCCTGCAAGTTCAACACTAGCCTCCCTCAAGGTCCGTGGGAATACCCTGTCCTGTCTTGGGGATTTATCCACTCTGATTTGTCTCAAGACAGCCAGCCTCCTCCTCTTTAATCTATAAACGTTCCATGACTTTCCTACCTGTTTGCCCAATTTCCGTAGACTCCATGCTCATTTCCTCAGTAAACACGGATATTAAAAAACCTACTTAGTATCTCCTCCATCTCTTTTGGTTCCATACACAGTCTACTCTGGTCTTCAAGAGGACCAATTTTATCCCTCACTATCCTTTTGCTCCTAACATACCTATAGAAGCTCTTCGGATTTTCCTTCACTCTGTCTGCCAAAGCAACGTCATGCTTTCTTTTAGCCCTCCTGGTTTCCCTCTTAAGTAACTTCTTGCATTTTTTATACTCCTCGAGCATCTGATCTGTACCTTGCTGACTGTACATTTCATACGACTCTCTCTTCCTCATAATCAGTGTTATAATTTCCCTCGAGAACAAAGGCTCCTTATCCTTATTTACTTTGCCTTTAATCCTGACAGGAACATACAAACTCTGCACTCAAAATTTCTTCTTTGGAGGCCTCCTACTTTCCATTTATATCCTTACCAGAGAACAGCCTGTGCCAAACCACACTTCCCAGATCCCTTCTCATTTCATCAAATTTGGCCTTTTTTCCAGTTTAAAACTTCAATCCGAGGACTAGATCTATCCTTAACCACCATCAGGTTGAAACTAATGGCTCATTAGTGATTATGATCACTGGATCCAAAGTGTTCCCTCACTCACATCCATCGCCTGTCCCAACTCATTTCCCAACAGGAGATCTAGTATTGCATCCTCTCTAGTTGGCACCTCTATATATTGATATAGAAAATGCTCCTGAATAAATTTAACAAACCCTACCTGTCTAAACCTTTAACAGTATGTGAATCCCAATCTATTTGTGGAAAATTAAAATCCCCTACTATCACAATTTTCTGTTTCTTGCACTTGTCAGCTATCTCTCTGCTGATTTGCTCCTCCAATTCTCACTGACTATTGGTGGTCTAAAATATAACTCCATTAATGTGGTCATACCCTTCCTGTTTCTCAGCATCATCCACACGGCCTTTGTAAACAAGCTCCCTAATCTATCCTGCCACTGTAACATTTTCCCTGACCAACAATGCCACCCCCTCCCCCCCATCTTTTATCCTTCTGCCTCTATCATGCCTAAAACATTGGAACCCTCGAACATTGAGCTGCCAGTCCTGCCCCTCCTGTAGCCAAGTTTCACTAATGGCTATAATGTCATACTTCCACGTGTCAATCCACGCCTTCAGCTCATCTGCCTTCTCCACAATATTCCCAAAAATGCCTTTTACCTTCAAGCTTTTTGTAATGAGTCTTCACTCCAAATTCTCCTCTGGAAACAATGAGACCAAATCCTCCAAGGCAAGCTCTTTTTCGAGGGAATAAAAAACCTTCCCAGGAGTCACTAGGGCCTACTTCCTGTTTTAAACTTCCAGTTTGAAAAAAAAACTTTAAAAGAAGTAAGGTAAAAATCCCTTTTACCTTCAAGCTTTGTGTAATGAGTCTCCACTCCAACTTCTCCTCTGGAAACAATGAATTCTTCATCATTTATATATTAATAGAAACATCAACTTCAAATGGCAAAACCAAAATAAATATTTACACTTTAGACACAGAGGAAGCACATATTCTGCACAGTCTATGTCATGAGCAATCAGTATGAGCCTCCCTTCACTTACCCTTGCTTTATGTGCTGATCACTTCAGTCACACCAGTAGGAAAATACACAGACAGAAATCAGCAGAATGTGTTAACCCTGCACATGGGCAGCGATCAACAAAATGTTTCACAGACCACACTCGGAACCTGGATGGACCACATGTGGCCCCTGTTGCCCACCACTGCCCTACAAGCTCTCTGCAACCATGACAGTCAGAACTTTCACCACAGCCCTCAGCTGTTGTGTGCTGCTGTTATGAAGGCTGTATCATGGCTGTGTCCACAATATGCAAACATTGTTGGCCATCAATTCCATAGTCAAAACAATGAGTTTTGAATTCTGCACAAAACCTTATGCCAATTTGGTGCTCGGCTCTTCCATGCTTGTTGGCAGTGATTGCGGTCTTCGTGGTAGACTTTCCAATGCACCAGGCACTTCATTCTACACACCCATCAGTGCCTCTCTGTTGACTGCTCCAAGACCTCACCTTCCTGCGTGTTGGCGTCCAGGTTATCAATTTGCAGTGTTGCTGCTCACTGGTGTTGGGTGACTTAAAACATACAGATCCTCCCTCCAGTATTTGTAATAATTCAGGAGTCAGTTGATTAATCAGTGTTTATCATATAAAGAAAAAGTAAAGCAAAACCACAAGCCTGTGGTGAATGTTTACAGGTCCCAAGAGGGAAATTATAATATTAGACCCAATTTTCAAGGACCTGCTTTATAAGGGGCCCGGGATAGAGTTCCTTTTGGTAAGTAAATTACCAACCAACTGGGAACTCATAAGGAAAAGTCAATCGGAGATTCCCCCATGTAATATCACAAATGTGTTACAGGAAAGACCTGCATTAATATAGCAGTATTCACAGCTAGCTTTACAACCTTTACAATCAGTGAAATATTTCTGAGGGGAACTCATTGTTGGAATGGAGGAACTGTGCCAGCCAATTTGCACACAACAAGTTTCTCACAAACAAAGGATTCCCAGATAATCTGTTTTGGTGACATGGATTGAGGGATAAATATTGGCCAGGATAAATATCCCACCTTTCTTTAAAACAGCGCCATGAGATTTTTCACTCTACCTTCAGAGGATAGGCTAGCTTCAAGCAAGACATCCTTGCTTTAAGGGTTTTAGTATGTCGATATATGCAGTCAATGGGCGGTGCAGTTAGCACTGGCAACCTGCAGTCAATTGGAAAAGTGCTGAGCTGCCTGCATGTCGATCAAGAGTTGTGGGTGAATTGTGCCTGTGTCTTTTCCAGGGTTGATTCATGCAGCCCCCAATATCTGCAGATCACTCTGGGATGGTCACCAATCTGTCCTGTCAATTAGGAATGGTGCGTGTTATGACAATAAGGGAATAGCAGAGAACCATATAAATTAGTGCATTTAAAAACCACCCTCTTCCACTTTTACTTCTGTTAAAAAGTAATTATAATTTTCACTCCTCGCTGTCAAGAGAAGACACTCTGCAGATCAAAATTTAATTAGTACTGATAAGGAGACGAATCATTTCTTTCTAAGTGATATAAGTAAGCGCAGAAAATTTACTAAATCTCTCCAGAACCCAGAAGAAATGCTGATGATAGATGACCTGAGCAATTAGTTCTAATCACCAAAGATAAATTCAAGTCCTTTAAGACTTTCTGTTCTGCAGAGCGAAGCAGCGTTCATTTCTAAATTATGAATTGCTAGAGCATGTCCAAGATTAAGCAATGTCTCTTGCAAATAAACAGATTGATTCGGGCTCTGTCATTTGGTTTGTACCAAGCACATACTTTAGATTCTGCATCGCTGAGGTAAGACTAAAGAGTGAAGCTTTCCTGCTTTTCAGCTCAGTGTGGAGTTTGGTCTGATCATAGGATATTCAAGTACAGAAAGTTGCCATTCATCCCACGATACCTGTGTCAGCTCTTTCAGAGAGCTACTCAAACATTCTGATTCCCCTGCTTTTTCCCCATAGCACAGAAAGTTGTTCTTTTTATGTCTATCTCAAACTCCCTTTCATTATTGCTGAATTTGTTTCCACTGTGATACGAAAGAATACATTTTGGGGGTTCTGATATGCTGTGTGGGATTTCACAACCTCACTTCGGGCAAGGCTCGTAAAAATCCCACCCGAGGCCAAAAGAGAAGTCTGCTCTGTGGGGCAGGTTAATATTCCAGCTGTTGTTCAGGGTTTTCTGGCTCTCTCCAACAGCGAGGTCTTACGTCTTTGATGACAAGACGGGAACGAGCCACGCAAAATGCCATAGGCGCCAGTGGGACTGGAAGATCCCAGCAGAGGCCAATGGTGAGATGCCTCCACCACTGGAAACACACAGCTGTGGAAACAATCTTACTGGCTCAGTACATCTGTTGATCAGGGTGCGATCAGGCTAGATGTGAAAAATTGGGTTTTGCATCAGATTTTTCACCTCTTGCAACATTGCTGGCCCTGTTTTGCTGGAGATACGGACTTAAGACCATAAAACACCCTGAGCAGAATTAGGCTATTTGGCCCGTCATATCTGTTCCTCCATTCAATCACAGCTGATATTTTCTCAAGCCCATTCTCTGGGCTTCATGCCTAGAAAGGTCACAACGCTGATTTCAATATTCAAAACCTAATTTAGATGTAAATTAGTGAGCCTGGATACTATTGTACATGTTCACTCACACTTACCTGCTCACCAGCCAAGGTTCTCACCTCGTACTTCACCGAGAGATTGGGTTGCCTGCACAACCATGTCCCCAGAGCTCGGCAGTCAACATCACGGTGAGAATAGGCTCTGCCCCCTTCCCCTTACACATCTGAGCTCTTTTCTTTCAACTACGTGCGTACAATTGTGAGTTCCCCAAAAAAATTGGATGCGATTCTTTGCTGTTTTCATGCTTGTTCAACATTTAGAATTTGTTTTGGAAGGTTGCCCCCTTTAATTATGCTGCTCCTAGTTTCTTCACCGATTAAGATTTAGCAAGGCCTGGGAGGGGTAGAATTGAGCTTATATTGCTCCAATATTTAGAATAGTTACAGCATGAATTGTTAGAGATGTATTTCCCTTTATACAGTCCAGATTAAGCATTCCAGGTCAAATATAGCACCATATCTGTGCATTTGTCTAAAGTTTATTTATTAGTCAAAATGAGGCTTACATTAAAGCTGCAATCAAGTTACTGTGAAATTCCCCTAGTTTTGGCACTGTTCTGGCACCTGTTCGGGTCACTGCATCTAACCAGCACATTTGTCAGACTGTGGGAGGAAACCCACACAGACACGGGAAGAATGGGCCCAAGCCAGGAATCAAGCCTGGGTCCCTGGCGCTCTCAATGAGGTTTACAGCATGGAAACAGGTCCTTAGGCTCAACTTGTCCATGCCACCCAGTTTTTGCCACTAAGCTCGTCCCAATTGTATGCATTTGGCCCATATTCCCTCTATACCTATCTTACCCACGCAACTGTCTAAATGATTTTTAAAAAAATAAAATTATACTCACCTCTAGTAACTTGTTCCAGACATTCACCATCCCCTGAGTGAAGAGAATTGCCCCTCTGGACCCTTTTGTAATTCTCCTCTCTCACCTTAAACATATGTCCTCTAACTTTAGACTCCTCGACCTTTGGGAAATGATTGTATCTATGTCCCTCATTATTTTATCGATCTCTATAAACTCATTCCTAAGCCTCCTACACTCCGGGGGAAAAAGTCCCAGCCTATCCAACCACTCCTTATAATTCAAATCATCAAGTCCCAGTAGCGTCCTCGTAAATCTTTTCTACTCTTTTTCTGGTTTAATAATATCCTTTCTATAACAGGGGTGACCAGAACTATACACACTCAGTCAACTCTATTAAACGATATCCAGGGAATTAATTTCCATTCTCCCTTCATGAATTAATTTTAAGAGACAATTAAGACAAAGAGAAAAAAAACATCGCTGAATGGTCTGAAATGTTTTGCTGTCCTGACCAAAGTAATAAACAACATCTTGTCAACAGTTATTGTTCTGCTCCAGAAATCCTTCCTCTGAGTTGAATTATTGAATGAACAATCCCTCTCTCAAAGGATTTGGACATAATGAAACTAGAAAGAAATCTGACAAGCTCAATTATAAGTGTTGCTAGGAAATCCGAAGTTCTGGTAATAAAATGATATGAAGAAAGAAAACACAAACCTTATTACACAAAGCAGGTTGTCCCCTAAGTGAGGCAGCTGATACAAAGAGCATTCACAACACCGCGGTGTAAAAATACTCCGCACAAAACGTTACCGATTCTATGGGCAGGGCTTTTGCCCTGATGTGGAGGTGGAAATGGAGGCGGGTGGGGGCATGATTCCAAGTTGGCAGTCTGCACCATGCAGCTCACAGACTGTTTTAGAAAGGCTGGATGTGCCAAAGTGCTGATTGGATTATAAGAGTATCCAAAGGACTATTGGGATCTTTGACCAGAGGTGGGCTGAGATTTTCCAGTCAGCCTGTTGGCCCAGAGAAATGCACAGTTACCTCGAGCTGGCCTCCAGATTGCACACTAGGGCGGGAGATCCAGTGTCCAGGATGATGCTAAGGAGCCCAGCTGTCTTTCCTGGCTGCAGACAGACCGGCACAGTGCCCAATGGTTAGCGCTGCTGTCTCATCGCGCCAGGAGCCCAAGGTTCGATTCCCTGCTTGGACTCTGTCTTTGCACATTTTCCCTGTTCTGCATGGATTTCTGCTCCAGTTTCCTCCCACAGTCCAAAGATGTGCAGAATTGGCCATGCTAAATTCCCCCTCAGTGTACCTGAACAGCTGGCGATTTGGGAATTTTCACAATCACATCATTGCAGTGTTAATAGGAACATACTTGTGACTAATAAATAAATGAACTTTTCAAAATAAAAACAGTAGCTTCAATACAGCTTGTGGAGGGGTTTTCTTTCTTTCTCTCTCTCTCTCTCTCTCTCTCTCACATGCAATGGCAAACTGCATCTCCTTCCATGCTGGAAAGATTCCTTTTGGTCTTTCAGCTATAAGAGCTTGCCTACCATCCTTAATTGGATGGTAAGTGTATCCTCTGGGCAGAACAGATTCAGGAAGAATGTTCCCAATGGTGAGGGAGTCCAGAACTAGAGGTCATAGTCTGAGGATAAGGGGGTAAACCATTTAGAACTGAGGTGAGGAGAAATTTCTTTCACCCAGAGAATGGCAACTCTGTGGAATTCACTACCACAGAATATAGTTGGAGACCAAAACGTTGTCTGATTGCAAGACGGTCATCATCACCAATTCAGGCAAAGTCAATGTTGGGGAGCTACTCCTGATAAGCCTTGACCAATGAGCCTACACTTCATCCCAATGTCAGAGTCCCAACCAAAAATAAAAATCCTGTCTTAGGTTTACAATATGATTTGTGGTAGACAGAGAAAGGACTTGGGTAACCAATTGCAAAGGAGGAGCAGAAGTAGGCCATTTGGCCCATCGACTCTGTTTTACCATTCAACGGGATCATGACTGATCTGATACGATATTTCTCAATCCCACTTTCTCAGTGAGAATGATGTGTGCCAAGCATTGTTGACCCAGGCGTAAGAGGCAGTGCCACACAAGGTGCCATAGCTGATACTAGTAGAAGAAAGGCCACCTGATTTAATGGAAGCCAAGCCAGAGTGGATGCTGAACCTGCTCCGTGAGCAATTTGCAGGACTCCCCTCAGACAGGTCGCTCTTCATGAGTGAGCCTGCTTTCCTGCTGTCCCATTTGGACTGAAAAGATGAAAAGACCATGGCAAACACAAGAAGGCAATTAGGCAGCTGTTAGTTCATTCTAATTCTTTCAGCAAGCCTCAGCCAGATTGTCAGAACTGCTGCTGAATACAGACAGAAACTGCATTAATGAACAGCGATTGTGGTCAATTATGATGCAGCACTCTTTGTGTGTCTTTGTTTCTAACAAAATTCTAACAGGGTGAGACAGGGCAGATTCAGAAAGAATGTTCCCAATGGTGGGGGAGTCCAGAATTAGAGCTCATAATTTGAGGAGAAGGGGGTAAACCTTTTAGAACTGAGATGTGGAGAAATTTCTTTCACCCAGAGGGTGGTGACTCTGTGCAGTTCACTACAACTGAATATAGTTGAGACCAAAATGTTGTTTGACTGCAAGAAGAAGTTAGCTTTGGCTCTTGGGGCTAAAGGGATTAAGGGATATTGAAGAAATGGGGATGGGGGTGAAATCAGGATATTGAATCCGATGATAAGCCAGGATCAAGATGAATGGTGGAGCAGGCTTGAAGGGCCAACTGGCCTACTCCTATGTTTCTGGTATCTCCAGATATTCTCGCTTCCACACGATGAGTCATGTCACGTGGCGGCCATTTTGAGTGCCTCCTATATGGATCTTGGCTACATCAAGAGTTGGAAGTAGAGTTGGCGTACTTACATTTTGAACGTAATTGAGTATTTTGAGACTTAAAAGTAATATTTTTGCTGCTAAAATATTGTCTGCGGTTCTAAACCAAGACTTGCTTTTCTGTGTTTTCCATCCATTCATTCAACGTGTCAACATTTACTGCCCATCTCTAATTGCCCTCAAACTGAGTGACTTTCGAGGCCGTTTCTGAGTTATTTACGTTGCTGTGGATCTGGAGTCACATGTAGAGCAGACTGGGTAAGAATGGCAGATTTTCCTTCCCTAAAAGGCAAATAGTGAACTCGGTTAGTGGACAATTGATAAGGATTTCATGGTTATTACTGGACTTTTTATTCCAGATTTTTATTGAATGTAAAGTTTGCGATTTGCTGTGGTGGGATTCAAACCCAGGGCATTGCTTTGGATCTCCAGATTACTGGTCCAACAATTACACCATCCCCCTTTTCCTGCTGCTTAATATTCAGCCTCTGCTCCACATTCCTGCATGTTTTATTGGCTATTCACATGTGGAGGGTGACTCAGCCAAGCTGCACTCTGTCCTCAATTAGAATTCACACTCACGCACTTTCCAGCCCTGGTCACTGGGTAGCAATTTGACTCATTTTATTTTCTTTCTAGCGAAGGTAATACACGACTCTGGCTGAAATCAATTCACACAGCAGACACTGAAGACAGATTCCTTCTGTGAAGCTGTGTGTGGCAACATCATTGACACAGACTTTCTAACAATACTGTCTCTACCTAGCAAGATCTGGTCTCAGGAATAAAAATTGGGATTCCATATCTATTTCTAAAATAAGAAGTCAATGAGGATGAAGGAATATCATTAACAAAAAAACATGTGCACAGTAATAGTTTCAATAATAAATCAATGGCACTTCCAATCCGATGCCAAGCCAGAAGTTCCTCAATGTATCTTAGCCCACAACATATAAAGACCCCCACTCCATCCACCTCCACTCACCAGAACACTGTGTACATTCTTCCTATTACTTCATTTAATCACCCAGTTATAGAATCCGAATGTCCCTTGTGCTGAAGGAGGCCATTCAGCCCATCGAAGTCTGCACCAACAACAATTTCACTGAGGCCCTATCCCTGTATCCCCGCATATTTACCTTGCTAATCCCCCCGACACTCAATTTGGCACGGCCAGTTAACCTAACCTGCACATGTTGGGGCTGTGAGAGGAAATGGAGCACGCTCATGAGGGAGAATATGCAAACTTCACACAGACAATGATCCGAGACCGGAATTGAACCCAGGTTTCTGACGCTGTGGGGCAGCAATGCTAACCACACTGCCACTATATCACTCAAGTCAATACCAATCAATGAATCAGTCAATTCCACATCAATGTTTTATCTCACACACCAACAGGAATTGTGTTGAGACTTTTAAGCTAATTTCCCTTCTAGCCTTTATCTGTGACTCAATCCCAACACCAATTCCTTAAAGAGGGTAAGAGTGCTCCATTGCAAGCAATGAACTTTAGGTGTTTCTCTGACAGTCTGCGAGTGAATGGGCAAATAAAGTATTTTTTTCAAATGAAAAATTCCATGAAATGGTGTTTAGTAGTATATCACTAATCCTGAAATATTCACTGCCTGAGGGAGAAAGGAAGTTATTTGCTCTGTTTTTGAAGACAACCCAAGATAGAAAAATAACGGGCTGGAATTTGTTGGGAAAAAAGCAGCACGTGGAAAGTATCAAGGTTGGCCGGCAACTTATGGTGAGGAAAGGAAACTCCTCAAATTGCAAATTGCCACAAGATGCTCCATTTGCTAACACTGCACCATTATCTTCCCAAAAGCAACTCAACCAGGTCCTCCTCATGATTCCATGATCCTGCATTTTGAGATTAATTGCACTGTAATGGTGCGTCAGAAAATTAAGTCCAGTAAATAATAGCATAAGTATCTTTTCAGCAATATATAAATATTAATGACAACTAATCTATTTACTTGGCTCAGAAAATGAACACTTCAAAGTGCCCCTTTACCTCTTCACTGCTCACTGTCCCAGGTTCTAAACACCCCTTTCAGATGAAGCAGTGCTCCATTTGCACTTACTTCAATCAGGTTTGTTGTATTCGCTGCTCCAAATGTAGACTGCGTTACATTGGAGACAGCAAACATAGTCCAGGTGAGTACTTTGCTGGATACTTTCAATCCATCTGCCAACAGGACCCAGACCTTCCTGTCATTTGTCATTTCAACGTACCATCCTGCTCTCCTGTCCACATGTTGGTCTTTGGCCTTTGGCAATGTTTTGGCGAATTCCAACACAAACTGGAGGAGCAACATCTCACCTTCTGATTGGGCACTTCCGGATTGAACATTGAGTTCAACAACTTCAGAGCATGAACTCTCCCCTCCCCCTCCATCCCATTCCCATTTATTCTATTCCATTTCTTTTCGTTCATTTTACCATCCTTCTTTTTCCCTTCTATTTTTCGACTTCTCCATTCCAGCTCTCCTCCTTTCCACACTCTGCTCCCACCCGCTTCAGTGCAACTGCCACATTTCTCAAGTCGTCCCTTAACAATCTGGACATCTGTTCCACCATTCTCACATTCTGATCACTTAGTTGACACTCTTAGCATTTCACAGCCTTCTGTATCCTCATTTACATTCCCTCTGTCCAATTTCACAAGCCCTCCTTCCCCTCCCCCCCCATCCCAATAGTATAAATCTCTGCTGATTCTCTGTGCTCTCAGCTCTAACAAAGCGTCATCCTGACTCAAAACATTGGCTCTATTCTCTCAACACAGAATCTGTCAGACCTGCTGAGATTTTTCCAGCATTTTCTGCTTTTGTTTCAGATTCCAGCCTCCAAGGTATTTTGCTTTTTACTTTAAAGTTTAGCATCTCCATTCTTTAAGTCAGAAATTGTTGTTGGAATTTTTAAAAAAGTTGTCAATTTGGCATTACACATCCTCCCCATGTCTGCGTGGGTTTCCTCTGGGTGCTCCAGTTTCCTTGCACAGTCCGAAAGATTAGGTTAGGTGCTTTGGCCATGCTAAATATTTCCTCAATATATCAAAATGGGCAACAGAGTGTGGTGACAAGGGGACTTTCACAGTAACTTTATGGCAGTGTCAATGTCAGTGACATTAATAAATTAACTAAAACTTATTCTGAAACTGTTCTCCCTCATTCTAGGTTAGCCCAAGAGGGGCAACATTCTCTCAACATCTAACCTGTTAAACCCTCTCAGAATCTTGCATGTTTCAACCTCATGTCACTGGCTTTGGCCACTGAATCTTTGAGAGTTTACTGAGTGGATAGAAGTTGGTAGTTGCACTTGTGAATAAGGACTTCAATGCTTCTTACCTAGGTTGTCCTTTATTGACTTATTTTGTTGATCCTTAACAATACTCATTATTTTTCTTCATGTTGCAATTCCCGGCATAAGAAATGCATTACAGATTTGTGTGTAGTGCTGGATACATGCCTGTGCATATTTGGGCCACAGGTATGATTTTGATGTGAAATGTGCTGGCTTCACACCATTACTGCTGTTACTGATCTGAATTCTCCAGTCTCACATGGCCTGCTGCCAGCGAGTATGGAAAAGTTTGCGTTTTGGGGTGGCACGGCAGCACAGTGGTCAGCACTGCTGCTTCGTGGCTCCTTCTTAGGTCCGATTTCCAGCCTCGAGTCACTGTCTGTGTGGAGTTTGCACATTCTCCTCATGTCTGTGTGGGTTTCCTCCGGATGCTCTGGTTTCCTTCCACAATCCAAAGATGTGCGGGGTTAGGTTGATTGTCCATGCTAAAAATTATCCTTAGTGTCCTGAGATGTGTAGGGTAGAGGGATTAATGGGTAAATATGTAGGGATATGAGGGTTGGGCCAGGGTGGAATTGTGGTCGGTGCAGACTCAATGGGCCTCTTTCTGTACTGTAGGATTTCTTCCATGGTTCAACCAAATCTCCATTCCCAGCAGCGGGACCGGATAATCGGAGCCACGGGCGAGGCTGAAAAATTCCGGCCGTTGCAAAATCCAGCTCAAATTGGAATCGGCCTGATAGCTGAGTTCATTGAGGAATCAGTTTGATTCTTGAGATCCATGTGGAATCAAATTGATGTCAGAGAGTGAGTTTCCTGATGGAGGAACTTCTACTTCAACTCAATCTGAGCTTAATTCTTCATACCTAACTCACACTCTACAAGGCCAGTAACACCTTTAATTAATCTGATCGGTACAAGTGGCTTTCCATACAGATATTGCATCACGTGTTTACTTGTGGTCATCACTAATGCTCTTATTCAAAAGCCTTCCATCTGTGTTTTATCTCCTGACACAAATTAGTTGCTCCCTTGTTCTGCCATTTGCTTTCAGCCGCAGAATATACTCAGTAAACTTAGATTCATGCCCTCAGTGCGATGTCTTTACCTCAAGCTGAACCAGCACCTTTTACTAAAGGTTTAGTCCAACAATACAATGCTTATTCATGTCAGGTAGTTGCTTAATTCATTTCATGCAGTTGACTTGAACACAGCCAAAAGACTTTGCTGTCTTCATTTGAACTCACAGCAATTTATCAGTCCGGCACTCACTTATGCAGTCTGTTCCAAGCCTGGCAACATCACGCCGTTCAAATTCTCATTCTGAAATTTTCTCCTTTATTCCATCATGGGGACGTCACTGGCTGGGTCAGCATTCTTTGCCGATCTATTAATGTTCTTGAACTGAATGGCTTGCTCGGCCAATTCAGGGGCAATTAACAATCAACCACATTGCCCTCAATCAATACGAGGTAAGGATGGCAGATTTTTTTTCTTAAAGGACGCTAGTGAAGATTTTTTAAAAAAATCATAATTAATCGTTATTTTTTAATCATAGTTAGATGCATTGGCCATGCTAAATTCTCCCTTAGTGTACCTGGAGTGTGGAGACTAGGGATTTTCACAGTAACTTCACTGTAATATTAATGTCAGCTTCGTTCTAATAATAGAAAAAATAATCATAGAATTCCTACAGTGCAGAATGAGGCCATTTGGTCGATTGAGTCTGCACCAACCCTGAGACCATCTTATATGGACCCTCGCCCCCACACTATCCCTATAACCCCACTCACTTACCATGTTAATCCATCTAACCTACATTAAGGGGTAATTTTGCAAAGCCAATCTGACTTTTGGAGGAAACTGGAACACCTGGAGGAAACCCACACAAACTCCATACAGTGACCCAAGACTGGATAGAACTGTGTCCCCGGCGCAGTGAAGCAGCAGTGTTAACCACTGTGTCATCCTGAAGCAAATGCCAGTGTTTCGAGCCAGGGCCCTTTCGTGTGTAAGGAAAGATGATAACCACTATACTACAGAAACACTATAGTTTTAGGTCACCATTACTGAGATTAGTTTCACTTTTAAATCCTCATTAATTTGAATTTAATTTTTAACAGCTGCCACTGGTGGGATTTGAATGCGTGTGTCCAGGGCAATAACATTGGCTTTTGCATTATTAGTCCAGTTGCAATATTCCTATTCCAAAATCTTGGCTTTTTATTGTCACATTTTTATTTTTGAATTCTACCAAGCCTTGTCCTACTCTACTTCCATAGTTTCTTACAGCCTTTCAATGATTTGAAATCTCTGTGCTTCTCCAATATGACTTCCTCTGCCTTCCAAATACAACCATTCGCAACCATCTCTTCAGTTGCCTGGATCCCAAGTTCTGGAATCCCATCCATACACTTTTCTGTCTCCTTTTTCTCTTTGAGGAAGAAACTTAAAGCCTGTTTCCTCAAGCAAGATTTTGATCCTTAGATCTTCTGTGGCTCGGTGTAACGTTTTCTTGGAAAATGTTTCCGTGAATCAGCCTGAGACGTCTTACTGTGTTGAAGCGTTATATCAATGGATGGTGTTGTTTTGTTGGGTAATATTACTTCAGTTCATTTAACGTTGGCCGCTCAGGTGGCACTTCAGGGGCTCCCTGAAGTACAAACCACAAGGAGTGATCAATTGATCATAGACCCTTGTCGACAAGTCAGAATTACATTAAATTTCAGTTTTCACATAAGAATCTTACCTTCTTTAAACCTGACCCAATCTCCTTAAAATGAATAGGAAACCAAAAGATAAATTGATCTGGATGATTGTAATATTGATGAAAAAGGACACTTTTTGTGTGTTGAAGTTTTCATCCTGCACTCATCAGGATTTTTTGGAAGAATATAAATCCAACGAATGCAACAAATTTATACTGTGTGAGAAGGGAGTGCTGATTGGTTGGCAAGTGGACTCTGATTGATAGAGGCATTGCCATGGTGGTTGCCAAGTACTGTTTCAAATTTGAACAGGCACCTTGACAATAATTGGTCAAAGCATTACCCTGAGAAATAAACCAGCAAATGGCTGTCACTTATTTTGTTCAGCTGAAGCAGGCACAACGGGCCCGATTTTACCATTTTCATTCAAGTGCTGAATCTGGGTGCAATTCAGATGTGATTTGGAAACCTGCTTTCAGATGCCCCCACACGCACTTAGCCTAACAATAAAAAAACCCAGAGGTCTCAGTGGCACCATGGGTGGGGCTTAGCGCTGTTGGAACGATCGGACCTCTGAACTGCACATGCAATATTCAAGGTTATGGGGAACAGGTCGAGATGGGAATTCCCCTTTGTGTCAGGGGTACAAGGATTGGGCCTGGGTAGGATTGTTGTTGGTACAGGCTTGATAGGCCAAATGGCCTCCTTCTGTACAGTAGGGATCCTATAATAAAATGTCAAGAGGCAGGAATTTACTCAGGAAGGAATTTACACCACATTTCTCAAAAGTACTTTGGTTGATGGTATCATGATCATGCACCCTCCCTGAATGACTTGGTGGTCAATCTGCAAAGATTTATCTTAATGGAGCTGTGTCAATCATTGACTGGGGCTAGGAGGGCTGCTGAAGTGTTCAAATGTTCATCACTTGTAGTTCCGTGCCTGGAGGCATCACTTCTCATCAAAAATTTAATTTAAGCATCTTACCAAGAAATGAATTGTGCAAATAATGACTTCATAACTTTATTGGCAAATGTTGACATTTAGGATTTCGTTTTTCAGTCTCTGATGTAGTTTTTCTTTTGCTTAAAGCTTCAGAGTTGAAAATTAATGATACGGCAGACAGCTGGACTCCACTGAAACTCTCCATTATGCACCCAGCGGGTTTTTTTGACAGGTTCGATTATTAATTTGAAGGGATGCTGCATTATTTAAATTTCATCTCATGGATTTTTTTTTGCACCGTAAAAATACTCTGTACCCTTCACAAATTTTAATTGGGGTCTGCTTAAAAAAAAAGATTCAGTTTATTATCAAGGCTGCTTTGGTATTTGGTAGACTGGCCCCAATTTCGCAATCAGCCTCAGAATCATTTCAACTTGGGCTGATCAGATAAAAACCTACCTCCAGATACATATAAAAAAAGGCCAAACTCCCGAACCACAATGCAGAACGACTCCCTTGGTGCAGGAATTCCTGGAGAGAACAGTGAAGAGCAGCAACATGGAAGACATGCTTCCTCCCTTTTAGAATCATTGAATCCTGGAATCCATACGGTGCAGAAGGAGAACATTCGGCCCATTGAGTCCGTACCAACCACAATCGCACCCAGACCCTATTCCCGTAACCATTCATATTTACTCTGCTAGTCTCCCTGACACTAGGGTTAAAATAGCACGGCCAAACAACCTAACTTGCACATCTTCAGATCGTGGGAGGAAACCTGAGCACACACAGGAAACCCACACAGGCATGGGGAAAATGTGCAAACTCCACACAGACAGTGACCTGAGGCCGGAATTGAACCCAAGTCCCTAGTGCTGCGAGGCAGCAGTGCTAACCATTGTGTCCTTTAAGGACACTGGCTTAATTGTCCAATGTGAATGCCAGAAATCCTCAAGGAAATTCAGTAATTGGGAATGTGCTTTAAAGTTTATTCTAGTTCATGCTATCTCCACTCACATTGTCTGACTTGACTTGAGTAGCAGGTTAGCTGTAAAGACTTGCATTCTAATCAGTATTCTGTAAACTGTGTGTGCCTTCATATGCCTTCTCTGATCAGAAGTTTCCACTCACCTGACAAAGGAACTGCATTCCAAAAACTTGTGGGTTTACTATCAAATAAGCTCTTTGGACTTTAACCTGGTATTGTGAGATTTCTTACTGTGTTTACCCCAGTCCAACACTGGCAACTCCACATCATTTGTTTGGGTACACAGAGGAAGAATTTAGCATGGTCAAGGCACATAGTCAGCACATCTTTCTGGATAAGGAAAGCAGAGCACCGTTTCTCTGGGGGAACCTCCGCATGATTTGGAGATGCTAGCATTGGACCGGGGTAAACACTGTAAGAAGTTTCACAACATCAAGTTAAAGAAGGCTTACATTAATACTGCAATGAAGTTACTGTGAAAATCCTCACACTCTATCATTTGTTTGAGTAAACACAGCAAGTCTCACAATACCAGTTAAAAGTCAAACAAGTTTATTTGATAGTAAACTCACAAGCTTTCAGAACAAACTCCTTCGTCAGGTGAGTGGAAAGTTCTGTTCAGAGAAGATCATATAAAGACACACACGGTTTACAGATTATTGATTAGAATGCAAATCTTTACAGCTAATCTGCTATTCAAGTCTTAAAAGTGCAGACAATGAGAATGGAGATACCATTCAGCATAGGATTAAGAAACGTGTATTGTCTGAACCCAAGATCCCAGTTGAGGCCGTCCTCATGTGTGCAGAACTTGGCTATCAGTTTCTGCTCAGCGACTCTGCACTGTCACGTGTCGTGAAGACTACCTTGGAGAAAGCTTACCCAAAACTCAGAGGCCAAATGCCCGTGACCACTCAAGTGTTCGCCAACAAGAAGGGAACAGTCATACTTCATGTCACACGATCTGTAACCCCCATGACTTGCCTGAACTTGCAACATCTCACTTACTGTCCTGTCTGAAGACAATAAATATCTTTTCAACCTACGCTTAATGCTATGTCCACTCACATTGTTTGCACCTTTAAGACTTGAACAGCAGATTAGAATGCAAATCTTTACAGCTAATCAGTATTCTGTAAACTGTGTATGCCTTTATATATGCTTCTCTGATCAGAATTTTCCACTCACCTGATGAAGAAACAGTGTTCCGAAAGCTTGTGGGTTTACTATCAAATAAACCTGCTGGACTTTAACCTGGTGTTGTGAGACTTCTTACTGTGTTTACCCCAGTCCAACACTGGCATCTCCACATCATTTGTTTGGGTACACAGAGGAAGAATTTAGCATGGTCAAGGCACTTAATCAGCACATCTTTATGTGTGAGGAAACCAGAGCACCATTTCTTGGGGGAAACCCATGCATAATGTGGAGATGCCGGCGTTGGACTGGGATAAACACAGTAAGAACTCACACAACACCAGGTTAAAGTCCAACCAGTTTATTTGGTAGTAAACACCTTTATTACCAAATAAACCTGTCGGACTTTAACCTAATGTTATGAAACCCATGCAGATATGGGGAGATTGTGCAGACTCTTCATAGACAGTGAATCAAGCCAGGAATTAAATCTGCATCCCTGGCACTGTGAGGCAGTGGTGTGTTGTGCTGGGTATATTTTTTAAACTATTATAAAATGGAAGCTGTGTATTATTTTATTAATTCATGGGATGTGAGCTTTGCAGGCTAGGCAAGCCTTTATTTGTCCCTTTCTAATTGCCCATCACCTGACTGTCTCATTTGGCCATTTCAGAGGCAGTTAAGAGTCAACCACATCAGTGTGGCTCTGGAATCACACGTAGGCCAGATGGGTAAAAACAGCAGATATCTTTCCCTATAGGACATTAGTGAATCAGATGGGTACTTAAAACAATCAACAACAGTTTCTTGGTCATCATTAAATTTTTAATTCCAGCTTGTTATTGAATTCAAATTTCACCATCTGCCATGGTGGGATTCAAACCCCAGTCCCCAGAGCATTACCCGGAGTCTCTGGAATACCAATCCAGTGCCACTGTCTCTCCTTGACAGTGGTAGAGACAGCTTGGCTAGGTTGATCAGGCAGGTGTTTCTGAGATGTTGATAAGCCAAGCAACCCTGTAAAGGGACAAGTTGTTGGCAGCAGAAAAGAGAATGTCAAGGGTCTTGTGAAAGAGAAGATGAGTAGTGAACTTGTTAGGCAATAGAAGAGTTGAGGTGTGAATTTCACAATTACATTCTAAAAGACAGACTTGTGAATTGAAAGTAATTAAGTGAGTAATTAACCTTCTGAAGAGGTTAGTTTAGATAAGGAAAGATCAAAAGGGAAAATGACATGCCAGGAGCAATCTCAACCTTTGCAAGTTAAACAGGTTAACTTCTCAACCTGTTTTGAAAACTCAGCATGACACAGGAAAAGCTGTCTGAATTCCCAACACGTAAAAAAGCTCGTTTGAACAACTAGTTGCTCTATCCTATATCAGAAGCAATACTGAGAAAGATATAAATGTCAGGTATGGTAACTATTATTGGATGTTGCCTACAGTTTCTATTTAATAAGGATGTTGTTTGAGGAGGATTAGCTTTGAAATTAGGAAAGTAGAGAGATTTGGAACTGTGTAAATTTAGGAAAACTGTGCATAGCTATTGAGTTCGTAAAGTGTACATTTGTTGCCTTTCTTATTGCGCATTTTGTTTTTTAATAAACATTTATTTTATTTTAAGTCATAACAAAGACATCTGGTTTTCACACATTTCCTCATTTTATATCAAATTGCAAAATATACAGTTGAGAACAGATGTTTCAACATTTGCTTCTGGGATTTGGAATATCTGAACATTTAACATTAGCGGTGCTCTTAGCAGTTTTAGATGAACGTTTGTTAATGGACACATTGATACGGTGGATACATGGGTGTGGTAAATGGTTAAATTGATAGATTGGCAGGTGGGTGAGGTGGTAACTCGATAGCATGGGAGAGTGGCAGGTGGGTAAATTGGCAAGTGAGAAAGGTGGCAGGTGGGTGGGATCAGGAAGGCTTGTCAGGTCAGGGGACCAGCGGAACTCGGGAAGGTCATGGGGCAGCACGGTGGTTAGCACTTCTACCTCACAGTGCCAGGGACGTGGGTTCGATTCTTAGCTTAAATCACTGTCTGTGCAGAGTCTGCACATTCACAAGAATGATCCCTGGAATGAAGAGCTTGTTGTATGAGGAATAGTTGGGGCCTCTGGGTCTGTACTCGTTGGAGTTCGAAAGATGAAGGGGGATCTTATTACAAGAAACTGCAAGGTCTGGATAGAGTAGACGTGGAGAGGGTGTTTCCACTGGTAGGAAAAACTGGAACCAGAAAGCACAACCTCAGGCTAAAGGCACGATCCTTTAAAACAGAGATGAGGAGGAATTTCTTCAGCCAGAAAATGATGGATCTGTGAAACTCTTTGCTGCAGAAGGCTGCAGGGGCTGGATCGTTGGGTGTCTTCAAGACAAAGAAAGACAGGTTCTTGATTAATAAGGGGATCAGGGGCTATGGGGAAAAGGCAGGAACATGGGGATGAGAAAAATATCAGTCATGATTGAATGGCAGAGCAGACTTGATGGGCTGAGTGCCCTAATTCAGCTTCTACATCTTAAGGTGTTATGATTTGGGTCACTCTCCACGTGGCGTTCCCCCACTGTCTGTATGGATTCCTCCAGATGCCCAGTTTCCTCCCAGAGTCCAGGGCTGTGTAGGTTAGGTGTACTGGTCAAACTACAGTACTCCTTCAGTACACCCAGACAGGTGTCGGATTCTGGAAATGAGGGGATTTTCACAGTAACTTCATTGCAGCACTAATGTAAGCCTACTTGTGACTCATAAATAAACTTTGCTTTAGGATAGTCAGGGATGGGGAGGGGGTATTAAATGACTGGTGGCTTCAGTTCCGCAGTTACCCAGCAATTAGACTGGGCAGCATGGTGGTATAGTTGTTAGCACTGCTGCCTCACAACTCCAAGAACATGGGTTAGAGTCCTAGCTTGATCACTGTCTGTGTGGAGTTTGAACATTCTCCCCATATCTGCATGGGTTTTCCCTGGTTGCTCTGGTTTCCTCCCACAGTCCGAAAGACATACTGGTGAGGCGTACTGGCTGTGTTTAATTCTCCCTCAATGTACCCGAACAGGCAGGTGTCAGAGTGTGGCGACCAGGGGATTTTCACAGTAACTTCAATGTTACTGTAAGCCTACTTGTAACAATAATAATTTTTAAACCAGTGACTCAATCTGGGGTTCAGGCTGAACAAGAAAGATCATTGACCTAAAACATTCCTCTCTCCCCAAATGCTCTCTGATCTGTTTATGGGGGAGGGGATCAGGTATGGTGCTGCACAAGGTGGGCATACGGAATGGACAAAGCTCCCATTGTGCAGGTACATATCTCTGGGGTGCCACCAGCCTTGGAGCGGGAGCGAGGATGCCCCAGATTCTGAACAGATCTAGTACAGAGGAAAGTGCACAATAAGAAATGTTGATGACTGCAATTACAAAATTCACAAGAATTGCAAACTTTATGCAACAATGAACACATTATTTTTACATAAATATTTATCATAGATTCAGCTTATAAGAATGTACACGTCACATGACTAAATCTCCTCTCTCCTCTCAGTAACCTGCTGATAGTTTTTTTGCGAACGATTGGCTGGCTGACCGCTTTCCTTGTGGTAAAAGCCAAGATCAGGAATGTCCTTGAACATATCAAGCCACATCCAGGTATTCAAATGAATATCAAAGTCTTGGGAAATGAGTTAGTCCCCTGCATTTTTTTTTCTGAATGGGACCCTTTGAGGCTTAGAACCACAAAGGTCAGATCCGTTGGTTCAAAGACCAAACTGTCTGCACACACTGTACTTGAGCTGCTTCCTCGACGAGTTTGAAGTAGCCGCACCAGGTGCTTAGTCACTGTGTAGGAATGTTTTGTCACTCCCCACTTGCATTAATGTCTTATACAAAGAGGCCAGGTGCATGGCTAAGAGTGAAAACAATTAAACTTCAATGAGGTCTCCGAGCTCTGTTGGTCAAAAAATGGATGAGATGTTCTACTAATGTTCAAATACCGTGGCACGTTTTGCATACAGAATAGACAGGAAATACAGATATATCACAGTTAGCTAATAATTAATTCTTTGGAACACAGTTGCATGCCGTGATTATCAAATGCTTATAATTATAATGTAATCAATCCAATGTTGATTAACTCGGTAAAGGGTGTCATAAGCAGAAAAACCATCTTGAATTCAGAGCACAAAAGCCAATTCAGCTCCGTTTCAGCTAGAAATCTTATTGCAAGGGGCGGTAGTTTGCATAAATCCTCCACATTTTCTTAGCTGATTCTTTGAACCCGTTTTTACTATCAAATAAATTGGTTGGATTATAAATTGGTGTTGCTAAATTCTTACTGAGTTCTTTGAACCCAAGGCAGGATCCATTTCAAATCCAGCATTGGAAGGATTAATCCAAGAATTGAACTTGGAGAAATTAGCAGTTTGAACCCAGAGTGGGTTGAATCACACATCATAGTGGCATTGTCACTGGATTTGTAATCCAGAGATCCAGGGTAATGCCCTGGGGCCACGGTTCAAATCCCCACCATAGTGGATGTTAAATGTGATCTCAGTAGAAACCGAGATTCAAAAGCCCACTGATGTCCATGAGACCATTACTGATTGTCATTAAAAGACAAATCTGGTTCTCTAATATCCTTTAGAAAATGAGATTTGCCATCCTTACCTTGAAAGCCTCTAGATGACTCTAGGCTCACAGCAATGAGGTTGACTCTTAAATGCCCTTACATGAAATGGCCAGGCAAACCATTCAGTTGAAGGGCAGTTAGGGATGGGCAATAATGCTGGTCTAGTCAAAGACACACACATTTTGTAAATGAATAAAAACAAACTGGTAAAGTCTGCACCTTTATTGAGGTATCACTTGCTGCATGACAACATGCAGTAAAGAATCAGAGGGAAATACTCTTAGCTAGCAATACAAGTAGAACCTCACTGCTGCCTTAAAAGGAATGGATGGAGATGTCTCAGTAGGTTAGCAGCAGGAACACTCTGACCAAAATCACAAGAAGCAACAAAGGTTTGTGAATATTGCCCAGTCCATCTTGCAAGCCAGCCTCCCATTCACTGACTCTGTCTATACTATCTGCTGCCTCAGGAAAGCAGTCAGCATAACAAGGACCCAGGCACACCTTCATCCATCGGGAAAAGTATACACAAATCTGAAAACACATATCAACTCAGTGGTCTTTGTCTTCACCCTTCCTGTAACTGCAACGCTATGTTCTGCTCCCTATCTTTTTCTCTTATGTATCACAAAATCCCTAGAGTGCAAAAGGAGGCCATTCGGCAGATCAATCCTGCACCAACATTAATCTGACCTATCCCCTTTACCCCAAGTGTTTACCTATTAGTCCCCTTGACACTAAGGAGTAATTTAGCATGACCAGTCAATCTAATCTCCATGTCTTTGGAGTGTGGGAAGAAATCAGAGTATCTGAAGAAACTCACACAGACACGGAGCGAATGTGCAAACTCCACACAGACAATATCTCCAGGTCCGAATTGAACCCTGGCCCTTGGTACTGTAGTCATGATGTAAAGATGCCGGTGTTGGACTGGGGTAGTAAGAACTCAGTAAGAATTTAGCGACACCAATTTTAAATCCAACCAATTTATTTGATAGTAAAATTGCGAGCTTTCGACATGTGTCTTCGTCAGGCAAATGCAGTGTTCTGGTCATAAATAAATCGGTTGGATTTAAAATTGGTGTTGCTAAATTCTTACTACCTTGGTACTGTAGACAGCAGTGCTAACGACTGTGCCTTTGTGCCACGCACACTTTATGAATGATATATTTTGCCTGTATAGTGCGAGAAACAATACTTTCCTTTGTATCTCAGTGCATTGCCACTGGATTCAGTTCAGGAGTCACTTTAATACCCTAACCAGATCAGTAAAGTTGCGTATTCACCAACATTCTGCTGTGCTCACTCTATATCCCCTCACTCTACCTCATGCTTACATCATCACATCTATGTAGACACCCACGAACATTGGAAGTGTGTCCATCTTCTCTTTCTGTACACTTCCCTATATACTCATCTGCCTTTCCCCCAGCGCCACTCACTCTTATCCTTATGAAACTTGACACTTCTGCTGATAATCACTCTGAGCAAATGCAGTGCCTTCAACTGGATCAACAAATCCATTGCATTCACTGTTTTGTCTTCTAGTTCCCATAAGTTAAAAATAATCAGATCTTATACTCAAAATGCTAGAACGACATCAAGTGCATTTCCTGCTGCTCTCCATGTAGCTAGTAAGTTCATACACTGGTACATCATTATTTGACACATCACCCCCATGTAACAGTGCATTTGGCACCTTGGGGCAATTAGGCAATTAGTTGAATAATGAATAATACAGCAATACTCATGAATAATTCATTCATAGAATCATAAAATCCCTACAATGCAAAAGGAGGCTATTTGGCCCATGAAGTCTGCATCAACTCTCTGACAGTCCTATCTCCAGTAACCCCATGCATATGCGCTGTTCATCTCCCTAACCTATATCATCTCAGGGGCAATTTAGCATGGCAAATCCACCTAACTTGCACATCTTTGCACTGTGGAAGTAAACCAGAGCACCCAGAGGAAATTCATGCAGACACATGGAGAAGGTACAGGCTTCACACTCGCAGTCACCCAAGGCCAGAAATGAACCCATGTCCCTGGCACTGTGAGGCAGCAATGCTAACTAATCACTGTGCCACCCCTAATTCTTTGGTCCTTCCCTCTTTTCAGAGAAGAGAGTGCTAGTTACAAAGGAGATGGAGGTAGTCCTCTGCAGATTGCACAATTGAAAAGTGGAAAAATGCTTTAGATTTGTACCTGAGTACAAAAGTACTTAAGATTAGGTGTTCCTAACCATTGAAGATGGAGAGATGGGAACATCCCAGTTACTTTCTGACAGAAATAAGTATCAGTGACCCACACGTTGTACAACACTGCCATTTTTGACTCGATTTCAGCAGTTTGTGAAATATGATCATCTTCATAATATGAGTTTTCATTACGCTGACGTTGTTAATACTAGTTCATATCATTTAATCTGCTGGGACACAGTGCGCAGTAGTGGCCGGTGTGGCCCGACCAGGTGACTAGTCTTCAGGGGAGCTGGTTCTTTTTGAGGGTTTACCAGTACAGATATTCAATCTTTGGAGGGACTGGTTAGACAGAAAGTTGTGTTTTCACATGGTAGCTCACACTTCACAAGTCAGCCAGAGCATTTGAAGTCGAAGGGACAGCTGAGGCCCTGGCAAACAATCTCAGCAGAAAGTTCCTTGAACATTTGTATCCAATTGACTGGGAGATCCTGGATATGTCTCAGGAAAGGGAGGATTGTGGAGGCAACTAAGTTGATGGCAGCGGTTACTTTCACAATCACATTCATCTGTCAGGCCCTACAGAGCCAAGCTCATCTTCTAAGAGAGGACTTTATTTTTCTTCCGTATATATGTAAACAACAATTCCAGTAAATTAAGAAATAGTTTTCAACTACATACTGATGTTTGAGTGGTTTACCCATCAGGAAAATTTCAAGAATTTCTCCAAAGTGCACAGGTTAGCCTCTCAACAAACCCTTTCCAAGTGAAAGTTAAGATGTGAACATTTGGATGGTATGATGGCACTGTGGTCAGCACTGTTGCCTCACAGTGCCAGGGACCCGGATTCAATTCCAGCCTCTGGTGACTTCTGTGTGGTGTTTGCACGTTCTCCCTATGTCTGCATGGGTTTCCTCCAGATGTGCTGGTTTCCTCCCATTGTCCAAAGATGTGAGGGTGGGTTAGGTTGACTGGTCATGCTCAATAGTTTCTTAATCTCCTACAATGTGTAGGTTAGTGGGATTAGTGAGTAAATACATTGGTTACGAAGGTGAGATCTGGATAAGATGAGTGTAGACTTGATGGGCCAAGTGGCCTGCTTCTGCATTGTTAGAACTCTATGTCATCTATTGTGTATTTTTTTTTGCTGTTGTATGTCTGACTTTTAAGACGTTCCATGAATTGCTATTTATTCTTTCTGTACTGGTTTCAATGGCAATTTTCAGGATACAAAGAAGAGCAGGAACAGGCCTTCGACCCTCCAAGCCTCAACCGATCATGTGTTCCTAACTAGATCATCCGTTTGTATCCCTCTATTCCCAGTCTGTTCATGTGACTACTGAGATAAGTCTTAAATGATCCTAGTGTTTCTGCCTCAACCACCTTTCTTGGTAATGCATTCCAGGCTGTTACATAAACAGGGCCTAGTTTTATGGCTGATAAAATTGGATATCCTGAATTAAAGAATTGGATGTATTAAAAATCAAACACAGTCAAACCTCAGGCAGGACAGTTGTACAATTCACAAACCTGTCTGTGGCTGACCCATCAACTTCCTATCAAAAGTTGTTGCACCCTACTGGTACTTAGCAGGAGATCATTGCACCCATTGAAATACATCAGCCTATTGTTAGAAGCCCAGATAGGGCCAGACTTTCAGTCACCGAGAGTTCCTGCAGTTGGCTTAATCTGATAACAGGTCACATGTAAGCAGCAGCATGGAAATGGACACCTGGGAGCGGACACTGGTGTCCTGTCAGGCAGACATCAAGAAACCCACTGGGTATTGGAACCTCCTCCTGTGACTTCATTGGCCGGAAGCCAGAGAAGTTTCTGGAAAGGCAAGCAGGCAGTGGATAAATGAACTCATTTTCAGACTCCAAGGGGACGACCCCAGAAGACTCAGGAAGAAAGAAGGAGACTCGGGAAGATGGGGGAAGACTCGGAAGATTCGATTCGGAAGACTGACCAGAGAAAGAAGGAAGAAAAAGCTGCATCGAGACTCACCTTTGTGACGACTGACCGGAGGGACTCAGAGAATCAAGCCTGCAGTTTGACCCAAACCATCTCTGCGGGTAGTATATCTGATTTTGGGGTATTCTCTTGTTTATGTGGGTAATTTAAGGGTTAATTGTGTTATTGTTGATAAACTTGTTGAACCTTTACTTGTGTTTGTCCCTTGTCCACCTTGCAAATAAGGGCACCGGGGTAAAACATTGGAATAAGCAAACTGGTCGAAAAAGGATCAGAGATTTTAAAACACAAGGCCCCCACCACCCTCTGTGTAAATTACGTTCCCCGCATATCCGTATTGAACCTTGCCCCCGCTTACCTTGACCTTGTGACCCCTTGTATTTGTCATTTCTGACCTGGGAGAAAAGCTTCCAACTACTCACATATCTATGTCCTTCATAGCTTCATAAACTTCTATTAGGTTGCTCCTCGACCTCTGTCTTTCCAGAAAGAACAACCCCTAGTTTACATTGACATGTCAGTGAGAAAATCATTAATATACATGGCTATCTTGGGAGGAGAGTTACATGCACTCACCTGCACATCTGAGTTAAATCTATACGTTGATCACCAAAACTCTACCACCTTGCTTGCTGTGATCCGACAATGGAAATCTCCGTTGACTTTGGGGAGGGAGCAGGAGGCGGCATTTCCAGTCTTGCCCAAGTGAGGCCATAAAATCCCTTACAATGTGTCAACACCATTTTCTGAATACGATCACATTTTCACTAAATTTAACCCTCCACCTGCATCAAAAAACATCTTTTCATGTTAAATTCCACCCCCCCCAGCCCTCCCACAAGACCTTCATAAAGGAGTTATGATTAATTCACGGGATTAATTCATTTTAGTAAACAAGGACAATGAAGCTATCATCTATAATTCTGCCATCAAATATGTTCAAATTCAATTCTGTGTCAAAGTAATAAGTAATCATGCATCCATAGAACCCTACAGTGTAGAAAGAGGCCCTTTGAGTCTGCACTGAACACAATCCCACCCAGGCCCTACCCCCCGTATCCCGCCCACTAATCCCTCTAACCTACGCATCCCTGGATACTAAGGGGCAATTTCTGAGCATGGCCAATCAACCTAACCCGCACATCTTTGTACTGTGGGAGGAACACAGTAAGAAGTCTGACAACACCAGATTTAAGTCCAGCTGATTTATTTGATAGTAAACTCATAAGCTTTCAAGGTTTCCTTCTTTGTCAGGTGAATGAAGAGTTCTTTCATTCACCTGACGAAGAGGAAAATCTTCAAAGCTTGTGAGTTTACTATCAAATAAATCGTTTGGACTTGAACCTGGTGTTGTCAGATTTCTTACTGTGTTTACCCCAGTCTGATGCCAGCATCTCCACATCTGTGGGAGGAAACCAGAGTACCCAGAGAAAACCCACACAGACACGAGGAAAATATGCAAATCCACACAGACAGTGACCTGAGCCGGGAATTGAACCCAGGACCCTGGAGCTGTGAAGCAGCAGTGCTAACCACTGTCTGTTGTGCCACCCCAGCATAGTATTGGATATTTTACATTGGATACCATTTGGATTAAACTGGATATTTTACATTGGATGTAAAATGGATATTTTACATCCATATGTAAATTATTCACAGTTTGATTGGAATATAGACTCGATATCCAGTCTGAGTTTATCAAGTAAACAGCACATTACTTAATGTATCTCGTCCTTCCAAATACCAATGGATGCACATGACTATCCTCAATAACACAGCAAGGTATTTATTCAGCTAAACTAATTTGTGTATAAATACAGAGGACCCAATTATTGCATTGATGCAAGAGTGTCTTGAGAATATTACCATAATATTTTTAACAATCTATGAGCTGCAACAATCATGCATAAAAAAACTTAATGCGTTAATTAGAAAACTTGACAAAGCTCCTGCAATTGATCCCATATTAAATTTATGGAAGTTTTTTTTAACAAGTTTATTTATGGAGCTAACCTAATATGTCAAATTACTCTGTAATTGCACTATATGCCTGTTGTGGCAACAAAAAAAAACTTTACAGTCTAATAGTTGCAATTATAGAGTGTCAAATCAAGCTGAAAGTCAGAAAGCACCTCACGTAATGAATTATCATTGAAGTTTGGTGGTGTTTTTGTAGAAATCCATCTGCATTATTAACAGCGAGCGGCAAGTAATTTATGTACCTTTCTCTTAAGGAATGAAAAATTCGGGGCAGTGTAAATGGACAGCTAATCTCATCCAGTCCAATTTACAACAGCGCCAAAGATTACATTGTTGCATTACAGTGTCACTGCTGGGCACCATGTTGCATTATGGGTTTGTTTGTGTTGTCCCCTTTATGAGGAGCTTGAGACATGTACCATAGGATTTCGACAGTGCAAAAGAACGCATTCACTCCATCAAGTTCTACATTGACAACAATCCCATCTAGGTCCTATCCCTGTAACCCCAAATATTTACCTCGCTAATCCCTCTGACCTACACATCTCAGGACACTAACGGGCTGTTTAGCATGGCTAATATATGTTTAAATATGAAACATTTATTGTTAATCTTTCACTATTTACAGACCTGAGATTCTTCTATCCACGATGCTGTCCCATGCAGGCTGCTTTGAGAGTGTTCTATGAGTTTATCACTGTGTCTCTCTTACATCATACCAAGGGCAATATTATTCTTCAGTCCCACATTAACCCTTGCCCTGTAAGCAACTTTTCATTCCAATAACATGCAGACACACAATACAGCGTTCCCCTTCTTCTTAATATACTTCCACCCCCTCCAGTAATGAAATCATTATTTCCTATCTCCCCTACCTCCAGTTTCTGACTTCACAAATTCAGATGGTCTTGAGTCTTGACAGTTTCTCCACATCCTTGTTTGTTACATCTGGAAGAATGGTAAGTAAAATGCTGTATGAAAGCAAATTACTATGCATGCTGGAATCTGAAACCAAAGGAGAAAATGCTGGAAAATCTCAGCAGGTCTGGCAGCCTTTGCAAAGAAAGAAAAGAGATAATGTTTTGAGTCCCGATGAACCTCAGTGTACCCGAACAGGTGCTGGAGTGTAGCAACTAGGGGATTTTCACAGTAACTTTCTTGCAGTGTTAATGTAAGCCTACTTAGTGCATTAATAAATAAATAAAATTTACAACTTTGTCAAAGCTAAAAGGCATAGAAATTGGGAGATATTTACACTGCGGGGTGAGGGAATGAAAGATGAATCTTAGCCACAGAAACAAGGGGAAAGGTTGCTAATGGAAGTCCATGGAGAGAATAGAAGGTGTAAATGGCCAAATGCAGAGAACCTGAAACCAGAGGGTAAACTGTGACAGATGAAGATGTGGGGGAAAGGGGGTGATAGCTGGGAGAGAAGTAAGATTGAGAAAAAAGGGGAAATGGAAAGCAAAGAGGGAAAAAAGGGGGATAAAATAGGGGAAAGAGTGGGGAGAAGAAAAATAAAGAAAGACAGTAAAAAAAAAGAGAATAGTTAAAAAGGGAAGAAAAGTGAAAACAAAGGGGTCGAGGTGAGGTAGAACTAACCATCTGAAGTTATTGAATTCGATGTTGAGACCTGAAGGCTGTGAAGTGCCTGGCCAGAAGATAAGATGCTGTTCTTCCAATTTGCGTTGAACTTCATTGGAACATTGTTGATAAAATGCAAATAAAATGCTGTGTCTCCAGTGCTTATTTATTCCATTTTGACTGGCTTCTTGTACTGTGCGTCACATTTCTCTTTATTAATAACATGTTTGCTTTTGGCCCAGTTTTTCAAAAGTGAACATACACTGCATTCATTCCCAGAGTGAACTGGTGTTTCTATTTCCAATGATTACACCGTGTTCTTGCTGGGTGTATACGTTCCACAAATGGAACCTTTATTTCCACTTGTTTCTCAATCTCAGCCAAGCTTTTATTTGCTGTTTTACTCTCAACTCATCTCCTGAGCTTACAAATCTTTTCATTCAGCTCAATGGTTCTCAGCATGTCTGAGACACTCAATGATGATCTGTCTTCCTGTTCCTTGCATGTCAGGGTCAGATTTACTTTCTCAGATCTTATTTCTTTCTCTCTCAGCCTGCCACTTGGAAAGTTTCCTTATAGAATCTTCTATTTGCAATTCAACTGCCTTTTCAACTCTTCAGTCTATTTCTTGGAGCTTTTGGTTTTCCCCTGGAAAATCAAACATGGATAGATGGTAGCACAGTAGTTAGCACTGCTGATTCATAGCTCCAGGCATCTGGGTTCAATTCCTGGCTTGAGTCACTGTCTGTGTGGGGTTTGCACATTCTCCTCATATCTGTATGGGTTTACTCTAGGTGCTTTGATTTCCTCCCACAGTTCAAAGATGTGTGGATTAGGCTAATTGGCCATTCTAAATTGCCCCTTAGTGTCCTGGGATGCATAGGTTAGAGGGATTAGTGGGGTAAATATGCAGGATTACGGGGATAGGGCTCGAGTGGGATTTCTTGTCGGTGCAGACTTGATGGGTTGAATGTCTCCTTCCGCGCCATAAGGATTCTATGATTCTAACATTGCTAAACTTTCTTTGCCAACTGGAGTGCTGTTAAATTCATTAGATTTCATTTTGTGATCTTCCAGAAGCAATAACTTTGATCTGGTGATTCTTGCAGCATCGACAGGTTTGCTTTTTCTTAGTGAGACTCACTTGGTAATCTTAAGCTTTTCTGTCATTCAGCAAACTCCCCTCAAATTCTTTCTGCTGTGCTTCCATTCTGCTATTTAAGACAATCTTCAGTTTTTCCATGTTGCTGAATGGTTTTGCACGTAATCTTAAATCACAAAACAACTATTCTTTCAATTATTTTCTTGTTGATCTCTTGCCAACTCACTTTGCACTTCGGTTCATCAGTTTGTTGTTACTAATATTTCCAACACACTTTTTCTGAAGCAATATTTAGTGTCCTTTTTTTACCTCCTCAAATTTTGCCATGGGTACATTTTGATTCTTTAAGGAGTCTTTCAGGATCATAGTATCTTTGACTTCCTTGGCTGTTTGCTGTTTTGTCTGGCACTTACATCTCATTGAGTTTTCTAAACTCACACTTTAACACATGAGCTGTGGAACTGGGCATCATTATCTCCATTGGATCTTGCATGATCTCTGGAAATTTTATTTAGTTCATTCATGAGATATAGGCATTATGGGCTAGGCCAGCTCTTATTGCCAATTAATAGGTGCCCCTGAGAAGGTGCTGAGTTGCCTTCTTGAACAACTGCAGTCCCTGTGGTAAATGTACACTGTGATGTGGAGATTTCAGCGTTGGACTGGGGTAAACACAGTAAGAAGTCTCACAACACCAGATTAAAGTCCAACAGGTTTGTTTGATAGTAAACGCCACAAGCTTTTGGAATACGCTGTTCCTTCGTCAGGTGAGTAGAGAGTTCTGATCAGAAGCAGGGCATTTAAGGCACACACAGTTTACAGAATATTGATTAGAAGGCAAATCTTTTTAAGACTCGCATTCTAATCAGCATTCTGTAAACTGTGTGTGCCTTTACATGCCCTATAATTCTCCACTCAGCTCACGAAGGAACAGCGTTCTGAAAGCTTGTGACGTTTATTATCAAATAAACCTGTTGGACTTTAACCTGGTGTTGTGAGACTTCTTACTATATATGTATACCCACAGTGCTGTTAGGGAGGTAGATCCAGGATTTTGACCCAGCAATACATTTTCAATCAGAATGGTGAGTGATTTGGAGGGGAATTCCAGGTAGTGGTGTTCACAGGTAATTGCTACCATTGTCATTCTAGATGGCGGTGGTTGTGTGTTTGGGAGGTGCTGCCGAAGGAACCTTGGTGAATTTCTGCTGTGAATCTTTTAGATGATACACTCTTGTGCCACTGCGCATCAGTAGAGAAGGAGTGGATGTGTGCTTTGTTCTGGATGGTGTCAAGCTTCTTGACTATTGTTAGACATGCACCCATTCAGGAAGGTGGAGAGTATTCCATCACACTCCTGCCTGTCTCTTGTAGATAGTGTACAAGTTTTTAAGGTGTCAGGATTCCTAATGTCTAGCCTGCTCATTTAGCCACAGTGTTTATGTGATTAATCCAGTTCAGTTTTTACTTTGTTCAGATATTAAACAGAATGGTGCATTGAAATCTTCAGTTCATTTCTGTGTTTGTAAAATTATTTACTCAGCTTGAATTTGAGCTTCAAGTTTTCTAGTTTAGCAAACATTTTCCTGCCAAACAGCTTCATTTAGTTTGTGTATTTTTAGCTTCCTTTGAGTTACCTCAGATATCTTCCCTTCATTCACAGGCATCTGCTCACTGCCAACTGCCTCCCTCAGTCTGGGATCTTTTGGCTCCCTCCGGTTTATTTGTTTCCCTCATCTGAGGGGTCTTTTATTGCCTTCACCAAGGGGTCTTTTTCACCTTCTCACTGACATTGTTTGTTGCCCTCTCTCTTGTCTCTGTCACTTTGGGATCTCTTGTTGCCTTTTGGTGCCTTACTGGGAGTTGCCCTCTCCCTGGCATTCCTTATAATTTTTTGCCCACGGCCATTTCTTTTTTTCTTGTAATAACAACTTTAAATTCCATTGCCCCTTTAAGACTGTCAGTGCAATAACTTTTTTTTTAACCCAGCCTGTGGCTTTTTTGTCCATGATTCTCCTGTGCTTCTTTGATTTTGGTGGCCCCCCCCCACCTACCATTGCTGCCTTTCTTCTTTACCTTTTGAAACTGCTGCAATTCCTTTTCTGAGCCGCAAAGATTGACTTGCAAGAGGCTTTTTTCAAAATAAAAAAAAACTCTGCAGATCCGTGTTATGTTAGACGTCCAGCACTGTGGGATTTCTGGTAGGCTTATTGTCCAATCAGCGGCTTCATTTTTTTTTCAGGCTTTTGAACATTTGAAACATTGCTTTTAGCCACAGCGGTGACTTTTTTGCCTTTAAGCTGTGCAAAGGGGTGGTGGTGGTGGTGGTGGTGGTGGTGGTGGGGGGGTTCTTTCTTTTAAAAATCAGCAGGCTTTTTATCCTGCCTTTTTTAACGCCATTTTTTGCTTTGCTTGTTTTGTTGGTTAATTTCAGGATATCATGGTCACCACTGGCTCAGCTGCTGATTGCTTGGGATTGCTGCTTATTCTCCAATGTAAGGACAACTTTTCTTTGCTCTTTTTGCTCACCCATCTTGATGGCCTGGCCAGGTTTTTGTACTCTGCCTCACTCGAGGACACTGCAATGGATTTTCACTCAGTCTGGTGGATCCCTCAACTTCTAAGCGTGTAGCAAAACTTGCTCAACAGTTTCTTCAACTTTTCTTTTCTCTTTGAGGTGTGCACATCTGTGGGTCAGCCTCAATTGCTTTCATTCTTTCTTACTTTTAGATTCTGTTCTAGGTTAACTAAACCAAATGCCAGCTTTAATACAACAGGCTGATCAGCGGTGAATTACGGAATGTCCACAAAACGTTTCTAAGTATCATAACAGAGCAAAAACTCTTGGGGAATCCTCCGCACTGGACTTTTGGGCAACCTCAGCACAGCAATCTTCCCGCACTCTGTCAATTTTGACAGCTGGGAAGTTAACCCACTCCTTTTTGCAGAGTTCCTGGATGCGTAGCTCTCCCCATGTGTAGCTCCCCACTGCATATCCACTCATCATTGTACATAGGGCACCCCCTCACCCCATCATTGCCAAAATCTCATTCAGATCCTACCCCCACCACTTAGGCTCCATCACCTCAGCACTGGCCCTGACACACACAGTGCCCATGGGCACTGTCTGGCTTATCGCTAACTACCAAAGGGCTACAGTGGCCTCCAATCTCCCGGATATATCTGCGGCGCTTGGGCTCTGCTACTGCAAAGGAGTACCTTTCTCGTTTGCTTGTCTCTGCTCTTTCAAAGAACAAAGAGCAACACAGCACGGGAAACAGGCCCTTCGGCCCAACGAGCCCGCGCTGCCGTCCTAACGTCAAATAGTCGAGTAGCGAATGTGCAATTCCTCATGTCTGCGTGGGTTTCCTCCCACATCCAAAGATGTGCAGGTTAGGTTGATTAGCCATGCTAAGAAATTGTCCCTTAGTATCCAGGGATGTGCAGGTTAGGGGGATTAGTGTGTGTAATATGTAGGGAAATGGGGTTAGGGCCTGGGTGGGATTGTGATCGGTGCAGACTCGATGGGCAGAAGAGCCTCTTTCTGCTGTAGGGTTCTATGATACGATTCTACGATATAGTGATTCTCGCCAGCGTGATATCTTGCTGACGAAGGAAAAAGTATCTGGGAAGGTGGAAGCAGCTCTGCCGAACCTGGTAAGCAGATGTTAATGCAAACAAATCTATGTTAATTGGCTTTGCGCCTTTTCTGGCTGACCAGTTAACAGACTGTGTTTCATTCTGGATGGCTATGAAAGGCTGAGCGCTGCCAGGGAGACCGGATGCCAAGACCAGGGAGGGTGCGAGTTGGCATTGCTAACGAGCTTCCTCAGGGGGACTGCTGCTGTTGGAGCTGACCCTCAAAATTAAATATCAACGTTAAAACTGTGCCCTGAGTGTCTAGGCAGCACAATCATACACACATCTCAGTCCCCAGACACATTTAGTAATTTTATTCTAGCCACAACACCTCACCTATACTGGATAGAGGTTGCAGTTAAAATGTAAACAGTGTAAAAATGAATTCAATTGGCCTCTCAATGGGCTAAATTGTCTGCTACATTGCTGGCATGCGCTCCCGAAACAAATATTGCATTAGTGTGCAAACGATACCAAGATGTGTACTTGCTGTCATATCACTTGATTTGAAGCGTTCTTGGGTTGGGCATATGCATCCCAAGCAATATAAAATTCTGCCCATTAAATGTAGCCAGACTCCACTCTAATATTTCAGTTTTTAATACCTTCAGACCCCCTACAATCTGGTTGACTCTCAGCTGTCCTTGGGCAACTAGAGATGGGCAAGAAATGCTAGCCAGTCAGCAACACCCATGTCCTATGAATGAATAAAACACAAAAGTCCCTGTGAAAATTTGACTGTTTTGATGTAAAAGGCTGGAAAATATAAACAAAGATGGGTGAATCACAGAATCCTAAAATGCAGAAAGAGGCCATTCAGCCCATCGAATCTGCACCTTGACCCCCATCTTCACAACCCCATGCATTTACGCTGGCTAGTCACCCTGATACTAAGAAGCAACTTCGCATGGCCAATCTACCAAACCCACACATCTTTGGAGTGAGAGGAAATCAGAGCAGCCGGAGGAAACCTGCACAAACACAGGGAGAATGGATCCCTGAGTGCTTTGAAGCAGCAGCGTTAACCACTGTGCCACCGTGAAATTGGAAGCATTCAAACATTTTATAAAATTAGCATTCTGTTTTTATTACTTTTTACAAAATGGAACACTTCCTCTACAGGCCAAAATATTCACACAAATATTTGCCTTTCATAATTATTGTGGCCAATTTAAGTTCATAGCAAACTCATTGGAATCGACTTTGGAGATAATAACAAGCTTGTTTTCAATGCAAACATATAAAGTTTATTTATTAATCACAAGTTGGTTTACATAAAATTACTGTGAAAATCTCCTAATCGCCACACTCTGGCGTCCTTTCAGGTATACTGAGTGAGAATTTAGCACAGCCAATGCACCTAACCAGAACGTCTTTCCGACTGTGGGAGGAAACTAGAGCATCCGGAGGAAACCCACACAGATACGGGGAGAATGTGCAAATTTCATACAAACAGTGACCCAAGCCAGGAATCAAACACTGGTGCTCTGAGACAGTAGCGCTAACCACTGTGTCACTGTGCCACACCCTTGAAGGAGCTTTCCTTCCCATACATGCCATTAGATAACCATACAGCTTAAGTGAACTCATTTTTTTTTGTCCAGCAGTTAAGCTATCACAGGTCAGCTCAATGGAGATCTCCCAATAAGTGGATATATATATTTCTTAAACATCTCGCTTTAAGAATGATTGGTGGAGCTTGATAACTGCGTAATATGTGCACTGCTGCTAACTGCTTCTGTAAATTGTAGAGTGGGTGGTTTATTTTTATACTGTGGCCCAGATTTATAGATGCATCGGTTGAAAAGATAGATTAAAAATTTTGCTGACACTGCGACAGTGCGATATACAGTTGTGGAATCAAGGAATAACGTGAATCAAAATGGCAATTTTCTTGTCTCCCAAGGCACGGGCAACACTGGATGACACCAAAAACACATTTGTTACAGCATTTCTCCAGCAACATCGAAATAGATGCTTGATGCAAGATTTACGATAAGCAAATTAAAACCCGACCACTCATCCTTCCATGGATGCACACAATGTAGCCCAGATGAGTTGCACAGTGCAAGTGACCCTAATTCCAATGCAAAGACCTCTTCACCATGAGAGACTGGAATGTAATTATTAATTTAACTCCCTGATTATTGGATTTAAGGATATGCATGTTGAAATGAAAATGCTGTGAAAAGCTACCCTCGATTTTAAATGGAACCATTATGGAACTAGAAAATGCATTGGATTCGCATTGAGTCTGCTATTTATCTCATAAATGGTTCCGCTGTCATTCTTCTAAGATTTGTTGGAAGAATTTCACATTCGGCAAGCCTTGAATGTGCAGAATACATCTTATTTATATATTTCAAAGGAGCATTTTAAAAAAAAAGTTTTTTTTTTACAATGGACAGAAATTTCAAGTCAACTCAAAAGGAATTTGATCTTCATGCTTGATAAACAAAATGTGCCCATTTTAACCATGAGTTAAGTAAAATATGTATTGTCCAGCCAATGCTTTCAAATCAAATTTTGTTTGCTCCTTTGTGGTTACATTCATACAGACTGTTGGGGATTGTAGCATCATAGAATCCCTACAGTCACAAAGAGGCTATTCAGCCCATCCAGTGTACACTAATGCCCTGACAAAACCATGTACTCAGGTCCTATCCCCAATACTTCACACAATTATCATGGCTAATACAACTGAATAACACATCTCAGGACACTAAAGGGCAATTTAACATGGCCAATCCACCTAACCTGCACATCTTTGGACTGTCGGAGGAAACCAAAGTGCTTGGTGGAAATCCACATAGACACGGAGAGAACATGCAAGGCCAGAATTCAACACTGGCCCTGGAGCTGTGAGGCAGCAGTGCTAACTATTGTGCTGCCCTGTTCAAGGAAGTTCAAGATGAGTGATTTAAGAGTGTCATTGACAATGACAGCAGTGAGCTTAAACTAGGGAGCAATGAACGTGTTAGCTTCTCTCCTGTCATTCCGAGAAGGAATCTTACGTTGGCTGACTGAATGAGAACTCTACAACAAAGCCCATCACAATCAGAAAACAAGCAGCAGCAGGATCTGAAGCAATTATGTACGGAATTCTAAATGGTTGGCACATATCAATAAGGGTATAATTTTCCCAGTTTCTCCTTGGAGCTCATGAATAAATATCATTAACAATGAGGTTCTCTGGAACAATTCCTGAGGACATTTCAATCGGTAATTCCAATTAGAAGTCTAATTATTGTAATTAACCTGGGTCCTATTTTACAATTAAATCATTATTCAATTTACACTTCTCTTTGAAGCTTTTTTTTTCAGATGTTCATAGCCTTAGCCATACCCTGCCTGGAGAATTGCCTTCATTTCGCGCACTTCATCTCAGGAAGGATGTACTGACCTTGGAAGGGGGCGCAGTGTAAATTCACTAAAATGATATTCTGTCTCAAAAGATTAAGCTAAGAGCACAGGTTGCATTGGCTTCTGTGCTCTTGAACACGGAAGATTGACAGATATTCTGCGTGAAGTGTTCAAAATGATACAAGAGTTTGCTAAGGTCGATGCAGTATAGATAGTCACTCTGTTGGGGGAACGCAATTTTGAAATTAGAGATAGGCCAATTAAAAAAATCAATCAGAAAGCTGACTCTGTAAGGAATCTGATAAATCCCTCCCACAAAATTTAGAGAGGGAGAGATTCTCTAAATCTCTCCCTTTATTTAGAGAGAGATTAAATAATTTCTCTCTTGTTACAATTACAGCTTTCAAAATTGACACAAATATTGTTTATTAGATGAGTAGAAAATGCTTAATGGGCAACAGTAACCTCCTGCCCCCCCCCCCATTATCCTCCACCTCCTTCTCATCCATTCATTTCCCCCTTACCTCTTCTGTCCCCCAACATCCTACCCTAAACCATCACCCCCACCTCCCCTACCCCATCACCTCACACCCACCTCCCCTATAATCCCCATCATCCTCCACTTACCCCATCACACCAACCACCCCTCCAACCCATCTCCCCCCTTCCCCTCATCCATCCTTCCATGTATCCCCCTGCTTCCCACTTTGTCTCCTAAAGAGCAATTTAGCATGGCCAACCCATCTAACCTGCATTTGAAGATAACATTATATATGCAGTTTGATAACCGGGAGGTTATGTACACGCATCTAACCTCTAAGATTGGTGTTATGTTCTGTCTACAGAGATATGGTATTATATATCACATTCTGTCTCTTGGTGAATCGTGATAGACACTATTGAGAAACACTCCCTTAATGACATGAAGGTAAGACAGGTAACTGGAGTTTAGGTACAGATCAACCATGATCCAACTGAATCATAGAGCAGACTCAATGGGCTGAGTGGCCTACTCCTGTTTCCCAATTGCTGTGTCGGATGCAATAAAATTGTACTTGAGCCTCAAATAAGTACTTTAGCAAAAGCTGATTTTTAAAATTCAAAAATGAAAGATGCCACTTAAATCTGGTAATATTAACACTTCACATTATATTTATTAAATAGCAACTGTCTTTCAACATCCCAAAAGTTAATGGCAGGAAAGCAAATTGAACTTTTTAAAACAAAAATTAGAGGTAGTTTTGAGCTTGCAGCCAAGATGGCTAATCAATTTGCATCACTGCACCTTCCACATTCCAATCTATTGGAATGGAGACAATGTCTCCTTCGACCTACTAAGGACAATGACCAAGGGAATATGAGTGAATCACAAATCCCATTAGCAACGTATCCAGTCAATCACCAGGTATTTAACCGGTGGAGACAAACCATTAAAACAAATTGTTTGGACAATGGAATTGAGCTAAAAAGAATGATCTCCAGCTCTGATCTAATTAACTCGCAGATGCAATACACTGGTATGACCAGGTTTGAATCACTGGGTGACAGTTTGATGACTGCCTTACCATCAGCATGTTTAAGCTTTTGGGACAGCACAGTGGCACCATGGTTAGCACTGCTGCCTCACAGTGCCAGGACCCCTGGTTCAATTCCCAGCTCCGGTCACTGTCTGTGTGGAGTTTGCACATTCCCCTCATGTCTGCGTGGGCTTCTTCTGGGTGTTCTGGTTTCCTCCCACACTCCAAAGATGTGTGGGTTAGATTAATTGGCCATGCTAAATTGACCCTTAGTTTCAGAGGAATCAGCAGGGTAAATATGTGGGGTAAGGAGAAGAGGGACTGGATGGGATTGAGGTTGTTGCAGACTCAATGGGCCAAATGACCTCCTTGTGCACTGTAGGGATTCTATGATTGCCCTATACTAGAAGGTCAAGCAGCTGAGACACTGATAAGAGAAGACCCAAGTGAGGTCCATCCTTCCTTTCCCCCTCTCCAACTCAATGCAATTTTTCAAACTCTGCTTGCTTTCAATGACCATCAGGGACAGCTGCAGACAGAGACTCCTTGAAGGAAATAAGCCCTGTATCACTGTCCCCAGGAGGATAATCAAATCAGCTGACAGCATCTTTAAAATATATCAGAGAACCTGCAGGACCACAGAATTCACCCCGAGTTCAACCAGAAACTAGCCAAATTGTTTGGACAATAGAATTGAGCTAAAAGGAGTGATCTCCAGCAAACTTTCTCTGCACTCTAATTTGATTCATTCAACCTTCTCCACCCCTGCAAAGTAGATACAGGGAGTGAGTGAATGAGCGAGGAAACATTTATTTTGGCAAGATCAGGTTAAGTAAATGAAGCTAATGTCTTTGTTAAAACTCAAGAAAGCCTGTGTGGTGTCACAGAATCATAGTGGCTTACAGGGTGGAAACAGACCCTACGGCCCAACATGTCCATACCGTCCCTTTTTTAAACCCCAAAACTAGTCCCAGTTGCCTGCCTTTGGCCCATATCTCTCTATACCCATCTTACCATTTAACTGTCTAAATGCTTTTTAAAAGACAAAATTGTACCTGCCTCTGGGACTACTTATGGTAGCTCATTCCCAACACTCAAAGAACAAACAAAGAACAAAGAACAACACGGCACGGGAAACAGGCCCTTCGGCCCAACGAGCCCGCGCCGCCGTCCTAACGTCTTAATGACATATAGAGACCAATATAGGACAATTTGTTACCCAATCAGCCTAAGAGCACATTTTTGGGATGTGGGAGGAAACCGGAGCACCCGGAGAAAACCCACGCAACCACGGGGAGAACGCGCAAACTCCCGCAGACACAGGCCCAAAGCCATGTGTCTGCACAGCAACAGCGATAGTCTCTGAGCTGTCATGTTGCCCATCTGATGGTCCAGTTTAAGCATACACTAACGACATGAAGCACTAGGCCACTCCTGAAGTAACCTCCAGGAGCAGCCCTCGCACGACCTGCCGAACGCATGCACCTTGTTGGTCAACAAGGTGGACTCACCATCCTCTGTGTGAAAAAACACAGAGTTGTATGGTGGTGATAGTGTATTTTATGATCACAGCACATTGACAACACTCACTGACTTGGCAAGTTTATCTTTTTTTCTGACAGAGTCAAACGAGGGCTGGAAAATGATGGGAGCCATCTGATTCCCTCCTCGCACCTGATTGTAACATTTTGAATCAGTTCCTCTTGAATAAACATTAATATTTTCCCATAACAGTGTCAAGCAAACAGAATCTCATTTGCATAATTGAATGTCTGGCTATTTTCTGAAAAGATTGAAAAATACATTGTCTGTTTTCCTGCACTTAAAAGATATTCAGAATAACATCATTTGCTTCATTTTTCCCCACCTCCTTTCCTGACTCCATGTAAAATACAAATACTACTTGTTTGTTAATCTCAATAAGTTTCATCTTCCACAGAAATTAGATTAGTGAGCCCAAAGTTCACTGTAAGCTCCAGATCACAATGGAGCAACCTGGAAGGTATATAGGAGGGTGATTCTCAAGATGTCCTCTTCAAGACAAATAAGAAAACAAGATATACAATACACAAGTGAATGGGCCAAGGACAATGAAAAATAAATTGGAGGCGACATTGCTGCTGAGATTGCCAAATTAATCAAAAGCGAACACACATGAGAAAGATAAGTTGTTCGTGAATATTGACTTAACATTAGCTTCTCCAACTCTTTTACCAGGAATTCCATTCTGCATTGGTTATCTGATCTCCTTCTCCACTCAAACTTCAATTTTCACAATGGACTTGCTCAGTCACTAGCCATGATTTTCCCATCCAGCCCATAATGATGGAGGATGGAAATTCCCAGCCAATCTCTAGTGCTATGAACGTTGCATCCTTTCACAAGGGCGCTGAACGAACTCTTGACTGAGGGCACAGGTTGCATCAGATAGAAAGTGTCACGATAGATAACATTTGGTCCATGTGACATCTTGGATTAATGTGGAGATGCCAGTGTGGGATTGGGGCAGGCACAGTAAGAAGTCTCACGATACGTGGTTAAAGTCCAACTAGTTCATTTGGAATCATGAGCTTTCAGAAAACACCTCCTTCACCTGAAGGAGCAACTTTCCGAAAACTCGCAATTCCAAATAAATCTGTTGAGCTTTAACCTGGTGTTGCGGATTTCTTACAATGTCTTGAATTGGTTTTCTTTGCTGGATGGGGAAGAGTGGAATTTTTCAAAGTTTTTATCCTCCTTACTGGCACTGGGATTTTCTTTGGCGTTTGTTTCCCAGAGGAGATTAAGAGAGAGAATGGATTAATAAGAGAAAAGGGATATGTGTTGGAGAAGGGAGAGAGTTACTCTGGAAATCCATCCATACCGTGGGAGTCTGATTTAAATATTATAATGAAGTGCACCATTACTTGCAGATGTAAAACTGGTAGCAACCCCATTGTCAGCTTAGGGAACATGTTCTTCCTTTTTATTTCTCACAATCCCTACAGAATCTGACTGTTGTTTTAAATGTGTTTATTAGTGTCACAAGTTGGTTTACATTAACACTATAATGAAGTTACTTTGAAAATGCTCTCGTCACCACACTGGGGTGCCTGTTGGGATACAGCTGAGGAAAGATTTTAGCATGGCCCATGTACCTAACCAGCACATCTTTCAGACTGTGGGAGGAAATCAGAGCAACTGGAGGAAACCCACACAGACACGGGGAGATCATGCAGACGCCGCACAGACAGTGACCCGAGGCCAGAATTGAACCCGGCTCCCTGGTGCTATGAGGTGGCAGTGCTAAACTCTGTGCCACCCATTATATTGCACAGTATACCGGAATATTATGATGTGATGGATGCGTACCTCAAAGAGAACATATCTTAAAATGGTATCCATTATGATTCACCAAGCGGCGAAATGTGAATCTAGTCCCATGATTCTGTAGACAGAACACAGTAGCAGTCCTGCGGATTAGATATTTGATAATTGGAAGACACATATAATCTTATTTTCAAATAAAGAACACACATTATTGTTTAACTAGTCCTCGTTGTACGACTGGTAGATTTGCAATCAATGGAAAAATGCAACATTGAGCATAACTGGATGACTTGATATCAAGATTTAATATATGAAGCTGGGGGAGGAGAGGGTCTTTAATCTGGTTACCACAAGAATGGCTCAGACTAGATGGATTAGTCAGTCTTTTTCTTCCCATTGATTTAATATAGTTTGGTAAATTTGTATTGCAGGTCTTCAAAAACAATTTACAAGTAGTGCATGTGTGTGTGCAAGTAGCACATTGACCAGCGTAATACTAAAACTTAGGACTTTATCTGGGAGGGATCCAAAGAAAAGCAGCTTGTGACATTAACATGAGACTGAATGGCAATTTACATTGATGGCTGCGACTTCGACAGTCTCAGGCACCTTAATTGACACTAGTATGAAAGGGACAAAAGTATTTGCCGAAGATTGCCCATCAACAGCAGATTCCCAGTGAAAGCTGGAGAAATCCAGCTCAATTTGCACACAGGGCAGGACAGACTGCCATTTCAGTCAAAACCCCGAGTGACAGTGAAACATGACAAGCCCACGGGCCAGCTGAAAAATACATGTCACCGCAAGGAGACTTCCTGCCTCCCCAGTGGGGATGAGACAGAAGATCAGCTTACCAGCTGGGTCAGGGAGGCAAGAGATGCTTCAACTGAGTGATGCAAGGAGCCAGATTTGTGCAATACCACTGATCGTACTGACAGAGAATCATCTGTGTTCGATTGTCAGCTGACATCGCACAGAATCTATTGCTGTCACTGCCATCACTAATATCAAACAGCAATGGGAACCCTGTGATTCAGAAAAGGCAATGTGACAGTGCAGGCTGACCACTCCAAACATAAACCCATTCATTCCTTGTGGTGCAAAGTTGCTCTGAGGGTAAGTTTCATAAGACAAGTGGCTGAAAGTAGAGTTCACCAAATTCACCTCAACCCAATTACTCACTTTTACGAAAAGATAGATAATATCTTCCCTGAGTATATTAAAGTAACCTGCCTGTTCATCTCATATTCTGGTGGTTTAATTTTAAACCTTAAAACAGGTTAGCAAATAACTAGAAACTGACAGCTGAATCATCAAAATAAGGCTTCCCTTTATATAAAAGCCCAGTGCAGGGTCCGAACGAGGGATTATAATGTCGAGCGAATGGAATAAATATCAAATCAAGTGAGAAGGAGAAATATTGAACTGTGAAAGAGGGAAAAAAGACAAAGTATCTTTTTAATATTACGGTTCTTAAAATTCTTCAATAGTAATAAAAATGGGATGAAATAGGACTAAGGATGTGATCTTACTTGGAGTTCACACCACGCTCCTATTAAAGCGAAGGGCAGGACGGTAGCACAGTGGTCATCTCTGCTACCTCACAGTGCAAAGGACCCAGGTTTGATTCCAGCCTCAGGTGACTGTGTGGAGCTCACACATTCTCACTGCATCTGCATTATCCAAGTGCTCTGGTTTTCTCCCACATTCTGAAAGATGTGCTGGTGCATTGACCTGAACAGATACCGGACTGTGGCAAGTAGTAATAACTTCATAGTAACTTCATTACAGTGTTAATAAAAGCCTTACTTGTGACTACTAAATAAACTTTAATTTGGAAAATTTGGTAGCCAGGTAGCCTCCACTCACTGCGGCAGGATAGGAAAATCCCACTGGCATTAACAACGGTAAGATTCCAATAAACATTCAAAGAAGTTCAGTTTCAATGCCGGTGAGATTAATTGGCAGTAATTAAAGCTGTGACATATATCTAACTCAATGTTCATGTGTTAAAGGGAATGTTTTGTTCTGGGAAGATTGCAGTTGTGAAGGTAAGATAACTAAAATGCTGGTCTTTTAGAGATTGATGTGGAGATGCCAGTGTTGGACTGGGGTAAACACAGTTAGAAGTCTCATAACACCAGGTTAAAGTCCAACAAACTTATTTGAAAGTTCTTTCCACGTACCTGACAAAGGAACTGTGTTTCTGAAAGGTTGTGGGTTTACTATCAAATAAACTTGTTGGACTTCATCCTAGTGTTGTGAGACTTCTTAGTCCTTTTCGAGATTGCCAGAACACTAAAAAGAAAAGGGCAGTTCAGAAATACACCATGTTTGTTTAATAGATTTAGAAAAGAAAAGGAGCCATAAAATAGCAGGTGGGTTTACTGGAGACACTATGGCCAAAATTTTCCGTCCGTTCCACCAACAGGATCTTCCAGTCTTGGCAATAGTGAGCTCCAGCAGTGGGTTCTCCGGTGGCGGAGAGTGCAAACAATGGGAAACACTTTAAAAGCAGTGGGACAAGAAAACGCCAGCAATGAAGGGTCATGTCCACCACTATTAAAACACGCCATGGCAAGTGGGTAGAAAATCCCACTGCCAGCCAATGGTGGGCCACCTCTACCACCACAAAACACCGTCACGGTGAGAGGCTGGTTAGAGAATTCCTGCCCAATATTGACACTGCTTGCAAAGAAATGCAGTCCAGAGAGATGGTTTTGTTTGGCAGTGAGAACTGGATTAGTTCAAATACATTTAATGGATCTTGCAAGGCTACATCATCGTGGTTCACTATTATCTTTTAGGGAAGGAAATCTGCCATCCTTACCTGACCTGGCCTACATGTGATTCCAGAGTCACAGCAATGTGGTTGACTCTCAACTGCCCTTAAACAATAGGGATGGACAATAAATGCTGGCCAGCCAGTGACGGCCTTGCCCGATGAATGCATCAAACAAAAAAGAAATGGGATAGGTGGAGCTTAAGAAAATTTCCTGGCTTCAGTTTGTCTGTGTGCTCAATAGGAGAAGGAAATGGTTACAGATTGGACCTTATGTTAATTGCAATCCACAGCAAAGGACTGACTGATAGCTCTTAACAAGGTGCAGGTGGCTAGGGCTTGGAGACATCCTGGGATGCTGGAATGTCCCAGGTCTGTCATGCTCAGAGAAGTCCGAGCAGTTATTTATAGCTTGGCGCAACTGGGACACTGGAGTTTAGAGAATCCTCGGGGCAGTGTCAACTTAGGAAGCCAGCAGTCTACAAAGAATTGTAAATGTGTAGGTAATTGGAGGCAGAAGGGCAGCTTTGTGAATCCCATGGGATGCAGTCCCAGCAAGAGATATTGATGTGCAGAGAGATGAGTACTCATCGAAACAATCCAAGTTGGATCAACTTTTGAGGGAATTCAAAGGTTAGCACTGGAAATCTCTGACCTCATCTCAGTTGGGTTTCTCCAGTGACGCTGCAGTGGCTGAGTGCTAAATTCTCCATTCTTGCTGGCAGCAGGATAGGAATGGACAAAATTGGAGAATCCAACCTAAAGCCTAGTATTTTATGGCCCTCGATCGGGTGGAACTTGCAAAATCCCACATGAAACCAATGGAGAATTCTATTTTGCAAGCCGTACTCGCTCTGATTCCAGGGTGGGTGTGATAAAATCCTGGCCAATATCTTTGAATGTGAAGAGTTCGTATAGCTCATGTGGATGACAAAATTTTAATGAAACTTTATGACTCATCATGGTTACTGATGTCTGGTCATCATTAGACTTTTAATTCCAGGATTTTATTGAATCATAGAACCCTACAGTGCAGAAAGAGGCTCTTCGGCCCATTGAGTCTGCACCGAACACAATCCCGCACAGGCCCTACCGCCATATCCCTACGTATTATACTCACTAATCCCTCTAACCTACGCACCAAGGGACAATTTCTTAACATGGCCAATCAACCTAACCCACACATCTTTGGATTGTGGGAGGAAACCAGAACACCCAGAGGAAGCCCATGCAGACACGAGGAGAACGTGCAAACTCCACACTGACAGTGACCCGAGCCAGGAATCGAACCCAGGACCCTGGAGCTGTGAAGCAGCAGTGCTAACCACTGTGCTCCCATGCCGCCCTTTGAATTTGAGTTCAATTTCACCATCTGCCATAGTGGGATTCGAATGTGGGTCCCCAGAACATTACCATGGATCTCTGGATTGCTTGTCCAATGATAATTGCACTGCGCCAATGGCTCCTCTGAGCTGCAGATATGATTAATCAGGCCAATTCATTTGAGATGCAAGTCTAACCACTGTCAGCAATCACACGCCTTGTCCTCAGTTGGAGCCTTGCTTCATATCAACACTTCCCGAGATCAGTCAGAAGATGGTGTGTCTCTGCACACGGGGCAACAGAAGCAGAAAATTGCCAGTTTTCATTTTCATTCTTATTCTTATTTTAAACAACCACCTTTTGCTTTCTCACTGATAAAGAACTGTGATATGAAAAGTATGAAAGGTTTTAAGCTTTTGCACAGATACTGGCAAGTCGCCTGTGGCTCTGCCCATGGGTAGCCTGGAACACAACCCTCAAGGCTGCTAACCTTCGCTGTGGCAGTGAGGTTTAAACAGGCAAACGCATTATGGTGTCCTACAAATTGCTAAGGTATCAGCGGATGTTGCAATGGCTTAGAAATTGCAGGCTTCAGCTCAGTGACTGGTTAGATTAAGTGATGGTTAAACATTAGACACAAGAGTTTTACATACATATAACTTGCATAGATAAGGTTAGCAATTGGAGATCAGATTTTCACTCCAAATAGATCAATGGGCTGGTGACAGATAGCATTGCTGGTGCAAAATGTGATATGTTGGGATGATATATCTCACTCTCTCGCTCTCCCCCTTCCCTTCTCTTCCACTTTCTCTCTCTGTAATGTATAATATATAATTCAAAACTTTAGAACATTTTAGACTTTAAAGGGGGCAATCTTACCAAATTTGGCAGAGAGTTGGTTCCGGCTCTTCAGATCATACCGCACACACAAAAAAAGTGGGCATGTTTCCCGCCGTCATTGGAGGGAGTGTTTAAACCCACTGCACTGAGATTGGGGTGCTATGTTTAAAGAGTATCTCAGGTCAGAGTATGAATGATCCTCCAGCCCACCATGAATGTCTCAGGGTTTCCTTCCAACCCTCTCCACTAATGGAGTCGACACCTCTTTCCCATCTCACTGATCAGAGTCGACACTTCTCTCCATGCCATCCTCTCCACCACCCTGCTGCAACAGTCAGTGCCGGCATCACCCCTTTCTCCCTAAAGAGAGCCTGATCAGGGCACCCTTTAAAAACGGCTGCCCAATCTCAGGGCAGTCGGACTTTGCTGGTGTGTTTGGGCTGCACTCACAAAATGACGTAGAGATGCCGGCGTTGGACTGGGGTAAACACAATAAGAAGTCTCACAACTTTTAAATCCAACCAGTTTATTTGATAGTAAACCCACACGTTTTCAGAAACGGTGTTCCTTCGTCAGTTGTGTTGGAAGGCTTGTGAGATTGCTATCAAATAAACTGGTTGGACTTTAACCTGGTGTTTTGTGACTTTTTACTGTTGCAACATGACTTTATGAAACACGTCTGCCTGTTTTTTTTTGACAAAGTGTCATAAGATCTGGAGAAAAAAAAAACCTGCTTGTTGCTCTGGAGTGAAACTCACTAGTTTTCATTTAGATCCTAACAGATTCACCATTTTCTGGTCAGATATGTCTACTGCAGACATCCCACATCTGCACTATTTTGTCTGTGATAGAATTCTACTGCTCAGATGGAGCTGTTTGTCTTTCAGGCTATAAAACCAATTGCTCCCAAGGTCAAGACTAGATGGACAACATTTGGTCGCTTTTCAGGCTGCAATTTGGAACTGTTGTCTTTGTTAACAATTTAGTGGGGAAGGTCAGTTTGCAACTTTTCATGGGACACACGGACCCTCAGCAGCATTGCCAGAGGTGAATGTAAGGTTATGCTACCGTGAAGAGGACTTCTGGGCTTGTGGAAATAAATGACAGATGTGAATCTCCAATAAAATAATTTGGAAAAAATATGGACAAGGACAAGAGGCTGGAATATTCCAGCTGCTCAGGCAGGCCAGATCTTGTGGTCCTGCCAATAGCATATCCTCACCGTGGGTTTGGGGTGGAGCCACAGGGAAATCCCATTGACAGTCGGGGGACCAGAAGATCCCACCTGTGTCCAATGATGCACTGCCTCCACCACAAGAAACCCAGGAAGCCACAGAATCCTGCCTACCGTGTCTTTTGATTGCTTGCTGGGGTAAAATTTAATTGATTGATCTGTTTTTAATTTTTTGTTATCTTGGCCGCTTCATGCGGATAAATAAGTAGCTAAGGCAGGTGGTTAGTCTTCTAAACACCTACTGCTTCCAAATTTACATTATAAATGAAATAAATGCTGTGTTTTAATCACCTGCCCTTCTCTTTCTTCCTTCCTTCATGTAAAATTATTGTGGTTTGTTGACTTGGAGCTGAGCAATATACCGCAGAAGAAGGTAAAAACTTTTACACAATGAGTGGTCAGGATCTGGAGTGCGTTTACTGAGGATGTACTGCAATTAGATATGTTCAGGGCTTCCCAAAGGAAATTAACAAGAGCACACTGTTAGATCATTATCAGAAGAGAAAATAATTTCAAGGATATGGGAAAAGATGTGAAGGATCAAACAAGATGGTAATCATACAGAAATATTAAGTTCGAAAGTTATCTTTCCCATAAATGTACAGAATTTGTTTTGTAAACAAGGATCAGAATTAGGTTGCAAAATGACAGAACAACGTGAATTTGCTGTTAAAAAAGTGTGCAGTTTGAACAATACAATGGAATCGAACCCTCGCTTACACAAACACAAAATAACACGGTGCAAGCCCTGATAATTAAAACATAATCAGAAAAAAATAGTATTAAGTCACAAGTCTTGCTATCTCAGTAAGAAGTCATCAGCGATGAGTATAGGAACGAGAAAGAGAATCTGGTGAAGGGATGCAATGACAATAATCGCTCTCTCAACAAGATAAAAGCGATAGTTGTTGACTTCAATAAACATACTGGAGGACTTGCTCTGTCTACTTCATCAAGGACAAAGCTTCTTGAATGCTGTTGGAGCTGTACCCATCCAGGCAAGTGGGGAGTATTCCATCACACTCCTGACTAGTGCCTTGTAGATGGTGGATAGGTTTTGAGGAGTGAGAAGTTGAGTTAATTGCCACATTTCTGACCTGTTCTTGTAGCCCACTGTGTTAATATGGTGAATCCAGTTTAGTTTCTGGTCAATGGTAATCCCAAGAACATTGACAATGGCGGATCAGTGATGGCAGCACCATTGAATGTCAAGGGGCGATGGTTAGAAAGTGTCTGCTATTGATGATGGTCATTGTCTGGCATTTGTGTGGCGTGAATGTTACCTGCCACTTGTCAGCCCAAGCCTGGGTATTGTCCAGATCTTGTTGCATTTGAAAACGGACTGCTTTAGTATCTGCAAAGTTGCAAAGGGTGCTGAACATTGGCGAACATTCCCACTCTTGACTTTATGGATGAGGGAAGATCATTGATGAAACAGCTGAAGACTGTTGGGTTCTAGGACACTACCCTGAGAGTTGAGATGTTTGATCCTCCACAACCACAACCATCTTCCTACATACTAGGTAGGATTCAAACCAGCGGAGAGTTTGCCACCTGATACCCATTGATTCCAGTTTCGCTAAACCTTCTTGATGCCACACTTGGTCAAATCACCCTTTATGTCAAGAGCTGTCACTCTCTTCTGGAATTCAGCTCTTTCATCCACGTTTGAACCAAGGTTGTAATGAGGTCAGGATCTGAGTGACCTTGGCGGAACTGGGCGTCACTGAGCAGATTACTGCTCAGCAGATGTTGCTTGATAGCATTGTTGATGATCCCTTCCATCACTTTACTGATGATTCAGAGTAGACTGGGCCATAATTGGCCGGGTTGGATTTGTCCTGCTTTTTCTGTGCAGGATATACCTGGGCAATTTTCCCCATTGTTGGGTAGATGCCAGTGCTGTAACTGTACAAGAAGAGCTTGGCCAGGGGAGCGGCGAATTCTGAAGCACAAGTCTTCAGTATTATTGCTGGAATGTTATCAGGGCCCATTGTCTTTGCAGTATCAAGTGCCTCCAGCCATTTCTTGACATTACGTGAAGCAAATCAAATTGGCTGGAGACTAGCATGTGAGATGCCGGGGACCACTGGAAGAGGCCAAGATGGATCATCCACTTGGCACTCCTGGCTGAAGATTGCTGTGAATACTTCAGCCTTATCTATATAGCATGCAAGAAACAATACTTTTCACCGTAAACTAATAAATGAAATCAAATCTTACTGTGCCTAAAGGAAAATTGACAAACATGGTTGTGACCCATGATCTCGCTTTCTGAGGTGAAAACAACTCTTTCACAGAATTAAATGGGCAGTTTCATTTTCATTATAATAGATTGTCCAGTCACCAAGTGTGGGAAATTAAAAACAGTGGTCTTGTTATGAATTGAAATATCATATAGTCACACAAAAATACATAATACAACCTACCCCAAAATTGCTGCAATTATATGAATGTAAATCAAATAGATATAAATTAATTTTGAATATAACAATTTCACTTGAGGATTAAGGAAAATTGATTCTAATATTTGATGGATAATTTTCCTGTTCAAAATATTATCTGTACAAGCTTAAAGTTTAAACAAGTAGCCATCTTCTCCTTATTTGCATTTATTGAGGTTCCTGATTTATGCTTTTCCCTGTGTGTTTATTTTAAGAAAATTTGGTTCATTTTAATATTCATTTCATCTCATTTGGCCTTCTGTCTTAATGACTCAATTTCTATGCCCTTTTGGTACATATACAATTAACCGAGGAATTCCATCCAGTTCCTTATTAATAGGTAGGAAAATTACAAACTGGCCAGAAACTAACCAAAAACAAAACACTATCAGGAAGACAAGTTCTCTCTCTCTCTCTCTCTCCCTGGGATTATAACTTCTGCTGATTAGCTGGAAGCAAGGCTTCTTGCCTTTCTGGAGTGAAAATTTCGGTATTGGTGGTTTGCTCGTTAGGAATTAGAATCTCGGACTTTCTCCCTGTTGTCTTGAGAAGCTGCTCTGACTGTGTGCGTCTCCAGAGAACTGCAGCATTCATCCAAAGGACTAAGTTCCAGCTTCACATGAGCATTCGTATTTTCTGTGCTAAACATGTGGCAAGGGTTTTGGTTATACAAATTTGTTTGGTTGGATAATTTCATATATTTGTTAAGGTTTATACAATATCATGGTGTTTTTTTTTCCTATTTGTAATTGGTAAAAGTTATTACAAAATATTCTTTCTACACATGTGAACTGTATTCTTAAATAATCTTTGAATCTAACCTGAAGTGAAGTATCTCATGCTCACCCAAACCAAATTCAAATTACAAAACTTATGACCCAGGCAGATTTCATTAAAAAAAAAACTTTGAGTTTCTGACCTGAATTATAACGAAGTTAACAGATTATAGATTTAAATTATATAAAGGCAAAATGTTGCAGATGCTGGAATCTGAAACAAAAATAGAAAATGCTGGCAAATCTCAGCAGGTCTGGCACCATCTCTGGAGAGGAAACAGAGCCAATGTTTTGAGTCTGCATGACCCTTTGTCAGAGATTATCGCTGGCTGTGATCCACGGACACACACAACAAATCCAATGTACAGTTTTTTTTCTCTCTGTGCTTTGATATTTAACGTTGATATTAGAATCTTAATACTTGTGCTTACCTTGAGAAGGATTACATGTAGAGTCACAGGAAAGCTACCGAGCAGAAGATGGCCATTCAGCCCAGCTTGTCCGTGACAGCCCATGGACTTCCAGGTGCCCTTTCTCATTCCAACTTGCTCAATAGTGCAATAATAAGTAGTATCTGCTCATGAACCAACAATAGGCAATAACGCACCAAGTATCAAAAAAGTGTTTTGATTGAAATAAATGTCTTGATTTACTAATAGCTGACATGTTTAGCTATATCACACATCACAGCAGACCCGTATAGTATATTGTCTGTGACCAGAATTAATTCTATGTTCCTGTTCTTTCATTAGTCACTAGATTCCTATCATTGTACTTGCAATTTTTCACAGTGTTTTCATGAACTAGATTTCTGATAACATATTCAGTCAGAATAAAAATCTGCTCCAGCTCATTGCTGGGGTAAGACTTTAAATATGCTGTGTTTGTGAACCTACCTCTCCACTCACCTGATGAAGGAGCAACACTCTGAAAGCTCATGATTCCAAATAAACCTGTTGGATTTTAATCTGGTCTTGTGAGACTTCTCACTTTACTTTAGATTGAAATTAAGAATCAAAATTGTTGTCCTGTCGTAAAGACCTTGAACGTCAACCCTACATTTCTGTAATTGTCCAGAATTTCACATTCTTCTATTTACCTCTCCTAACGTTCCATTTGCAATGCTCTATGTTCCCACCTACACCACTTGTAACATAGCTCTTGATATTACTGAGTATGTCTTTCAATCCATGTTACCACATCAAATTAGCTTCAATTCTTCATTTCCCTTTTCTGTGATCTGTCTCTAAGTGCCTATTAAAATTTATGAGAAAACCTCGCTTTATGTTGGAATTTGTCAGGCATTGGTGGCCCTGACTCCAGGTCTCAGGCATCTAAGGGGGCAATGCCGGATTTTATGGCCACCTTGAGATGTGGTCGGGATTCCTGTTCCTTTAAAGCTCATTTGAGGACGGGCAACTCTTCAGGCTGCACAGTGCCACTCATTCGTGTCCCCACTGTGGGATTGCATGCAGTTGAGAGGACATTCGCGTGGACTTCCCTCTCACAGCAAGGCAAGCGGGGGTTGGGGGGAAGTCATTGGGATCAGTCAAACAGGATCCGATGAGGGAATTGTATTGGGTTGATGAGGGCAGGAGGCCCTTTTTGCCTGGAGGCAACCATTGCTATAAGGATGAGAGGGACAGGAGCCAGAGCGTGCCAGATTAGGAGGTGTACCCAAGCCTGTAGTGAAATCACTAAGATTTACCAGCTGACATGCCCACATGGACAAGGGTCCATGCTCCAGTGGGAAGGAAGACAGCCTTAATTAGTCAATTAAGTGGCCTCTGGATAGAAGGACTGTCTTCTACCTACCTACTCTTGATTTGTTAATTAAAAAGATATAAAATGTAAAAGATATAAAATTGATCAATGGTTTGACTGAGGACCAAAATAACTAAGAGCATCTCGAAGCTAAATTGAATAAGCCCTAAAAACGGGTGTAGGAATGGTTCTTTGCCTGTAATCTACAAGCATTCAATTTGTGAACAACTTCATGCTCCCTTATGATTTGAAGGATTGCTCCATGGAGCCAACACTAGTTACTCTATTCATAGCTGTACACATCAGCAGGATGTCCAAAGTCAAAACTGAATTCACTGCTACACAAAGTAGTTCAGGCCAAAACACCAAGAAGAAATTAGAAACAGTTCTTGGGGCTAAAGATATTAAGAGATATGCGGGGGGTGAGAGGAATCAGAATATTGAATTTGATGATCAGCCATGATCATAACGAATGGCAGAGCAGGCTCAAAGGGCTGAATGGCCTTCTGCTTCTCGTTTCGATGAAACAAGAAGATCCTTCCTCAGAAAAGGAGACCAAAATTGCACACAATACCCTCGGTGTGGCCTCACCAATGCCTTGTATAATTTCAACAACACATCACTGCTCCGATACGTGAAAGCTCATGCAATTACCCCTAAATTTACTGGGGATTAGCAACGTAAATACATGAGGATAGGGTGGAGATTTGATGGGCCAAATAGCCTCTGACAACACTAAGTTTTCTATAATTCTATGAAATCCATTGCAGTCTGCCTACTCTATATGTAAGTCATTACTCACATGCCAATGTCCTTACCAACATGGTGTTGAATATGGCTTGTCTCATCAAAGTGTGCTCACTCTTCACAGATGACATTTTGGAGATCTAATGGCACCCGCAACTACCAAAGAACAGGCGCGAAATACTTTATTTCACCCCCTCCATCTCACATGTTGCAATAATTGTTTCCCCTCTCTGTGAATACAAAAATTAATTTTCTTTGAATAGATAATGATTAGAAAATATACGAGTCCATGCTTAATGGCATGCATTGCTGAATACAATTGTGAACCTCTGACAGACACGATCCAGAGGCTGTCATTCCCCTGACTGCAGCAATAACAATAGCTCCTTTTTTCTAAAAGAAATGTTTCAATGCAGAGATCTCTCAAAAACTTGTCACTGCATGATATTAATGGGGAACCTCAATACTTGAAGTTCCTTGGTTGGACCAGTGACATTTGTTACTCTAATCGTGTGACAGTACCTGTGGCACTTGGCCTGCCAAATTGTACAGCAGTTGTCAGAACAGTAATATTTTCTAATTCATTAACCCGAGAGCGAGCCAGCAATTTCTGATAATTCAAGCTCCATTTGCAGATGTGCAATCTCCCAATGGGTTTTGAAATTAAGAAGAATTCCTTTTAATGATTTTCTAACTGCCTCACAATCAAGTCTGATTGCGCCAGGTCATATGCTCTTGATTCATATCCTTAGGCATTGCATTTTCCTTCATGCAGTGTCAACCATACTTCTCTTTCAACTAGAACAAAAGCAAAACTCATTGAAGCCCACAGAATAAGGAATATAATTAATCAGCCTCCTTATTCTGTAATGTAACCAGGGGCAGTACAGTGGTTAGCACTGCTGTCTCTCAGCGCCAGGAATTACAGTTCAATTCCAGCCTCGGGTCATTGTGCAAACTCTTCGTGGACATTCTCTCCGCGTCTGCATGGGTTTCCTCCCAGTGCTCCAGTTTCCTCTCACACTCCAAAAGATGTGCAGGTTAGTTAGATTGTCTATGTTAAATTGCCTCTTAGTAACAGGGGGACTTACGTGGTAAATACATGGGGTTTAGTGGATAGGGCCTGGATGGGTTTGTTGTCAGTGCAGACTCAATATGTTGAATGGTCTCCTTCTGCACTATCAGGATTTATGATTCCAATTTTGTAAAGCAGCTCTTTGCAGCACCTCCCCCCCCCACCACACAGAAAAATAAACAGTGTCAAAAGGTAATTCTTATTTTTAATTTATTCATGGGACAAGGGTGTCGCTGGCTGGCCAGCATTTATTGAGCAGTCCTTGTTGCCCTTGAGGTGGTGGTGGTGTTGAGCTGCTTTCTTGAAATGCTGCAGTCCATGTGTTGTGGGTTGACCCACAATGCCGTTAGGGAGGGAATTCCAGGATTTTGACCCAGCGACTATGAACGAACGGCAATATATTTCCAAGTCTGGACAGTGAGTGGCTCAGTAGGGAACTTGCATCCATTCACAATAATGTGAAAATATCAAGAATACAGTAAGATTATTTACAATAATATTTATTGTTCAGCTTGATCAATGAATTATCTAATTCTAAGTATTTTGCACATTTAAGATTATTTTGTCTTTTAAGCATGTTTTTTTTTGCTAAATTAATAATGTATTTCCTATTGAGCATTTCAAAGTATGCTGAGAAAGCTGCTTCACTCATCAAGTTATCACATTTGTTTGTTGTATCCCAATGGGCTGCTTGGTAAGAACATTATTCAATGACCCACTGCGTGATATGGGTTTGATTTTCAAGCTACACTGAGCTAAGTCATCACAGCCAGGTCAGTAGGTAAAAAAATATAATTGGCGTCAGTCCCCTTGTGCTGGAGACAGAAATGATTAGCCAAGGTTGCCTCTGAGCAATTCCTGCTGGCAAGTGTGTTTAGATGTCTAGTTAAGACAAAATCAGGGTTAACTCTGTTTCCCCCATGGTCAGTTTTCACACCAACTAACAATGTCGAGTCTGAGATAATGGACGTCTCAGTGCAACCAGAGCCTACGTAACAAAACCCCACCAAGCATCAACATCATAAGAACAACTGAATCAAATCAAGAGTAACGCATCACTTAATTTGAGTTGGTGTGAATGCAAAATTTAAGTAAGCAAGTTTTCATATTTGGGAATTTTTTTCAACAGGAAGGGTGAGTCAGAAGCTAAGTTAAAGGCCATGCTTTCTTTTCGCACATTTTACTTTAAAAAGGCGACTGAGATCAAAGGTTGGTTAAAGTGATAAAGAACTAACTTTGAAACCGTTTCCCCAAAGACTGTAAACAAGAATCACCATCTTAACTTACCTCAGTAACACCTCGTACCTGATGTGTTTGAGAGCCTTTTGGTTCTCCAGCATTGACAGTTCCCTCGGGTTGTACACACGAGGAGCTAAAAGTCAAAAGATAAAGACACATGTAGGCAGGGGCCCCAAGGGTAAAGCCTGTTGAGGTTTTACAATGATCTGGACTCTTAACACTCAACCACTACCAGCAAATATCAACAAATCTCTTCTCTATGATATCAACAGCCTCAACTGGACTTTGTGGCTGAATAGTCTGCAGAGTTTCAACTTTTTGTATGCTGAAAGATATTCAGTCAAGCGCATCTGATTTTTAGTTAAAGTTGTTTTTTTCAATATGCCAGGATTTCTTGCAATGAAGTGGACCTGGGAATTGCCAAGGTATCAGATGTAGCAGATTGTCCTTGGCAGGGATAAGTTCTTTACAGATATTTGGAACCAGTATTCCTTATCCGGGCACTGGAGTGTAAATAATATGCAAATGAGGGTAGACATTATGGGGTCTGGAGTGACCAACAGCCACTACTCCGATTCTATTTGATTGGCTTAACTGAACTATGCAGTTGGGGTTTCTGATCAATTCATTGGCTGGTTATCGAGGAACATTTGGAATTTTAACTCTGCTGACACAAAAAGCTGAAGGATTGGGAACCAGGCTCAGAAAGAGAGACAGCATCTGAAAGGAGAAGAGAACAAAGGACCAATTCCATGATATCACAAAACCCTGGCCAGGTTTTAATTGCAAGTGAGGATCAACCTAAGTAAAGTTACAGATAATGAGTATTTGGTTTATGCATTGCTGGTATTTACTGCTGGCTAGGTAGCTACAGAATGAAAGGAAGTTGTGTTTAAGTATTTAAAGTTGACTTTAATGTTCTTATTTGCATCGAGGTTAAAACACAGATTTGTATAATGACTTTAGGTTACTTGGTACAAATGTACTATATAGAAAGAAATTCATTCATTACTTCAATTTTGTTGAACACCATCCATTTTTTTGTTCCACTTACTGAAGTAAATTCTGAGGGGTCAGCATCTCTTCACCAGGTTCCTCTTTATTTACAAAGTCAATTCCAATGCCTAAGAACAGGTTCTGACTTTGTACCAGGAACAGATTGTCTGACACTCCCATATTTATATACAGCCAATTATGTCTCCAATGAGGCCAACCCCATGGAACTCTATGTATACAGTCCTCTCAACAAAATTATGTTGGAATGGGTTAACAGATTTTCCACTGAAGACCAAATTTAATGTCAATTATCAAACAGAAGTCACTGATATATCAAGATGATACTGAGTGGTGGGGAGAATTGTATGTGGAGTTGAATCAAATAAATAAAGGTACTTTATGGAGAAGCAGAATTTCTGTCTCCTTTACTAAACTGCAACTGAAAGGCTCAAATAGAAAGCAGCATAGATTCCAATACTAGTTCCCACTGAAGCTCAGCAGGTCATTGAAGCTTACATCAAACTGATGTTGTTGATAATCCACCATTTACTGATTTCACCCATACTGATTTCAACTTATTTGTCCATGGGCTCCAAGTCAGTATTACACTTTTTTCAAAGAGGATTTTAACATAATCCTCTCTGAATTGTCAAAATCAAAAATTAGACTTGATAGGTTTATACTTCTGACCCGAAATAAAATCAGAGTCAAATATAATGTTGAAATTCTCTTTGTATCTTGTGTGTGATGGGGGCAAGAACACAGACAAAAAAGAACAGATCCTTTTAACAAGAAATCCTGTGAACAGGATTTGTGATTTTGAAAGAAAGGTTGGACATTCAAATTGTGTGTTTTGTACAAATTACAGGGAAAGGAGTGAACCTTAGTTTTGACCCCATTGCAAAGCTTGAAATTGTGTAACTATTTAATGGAAGGATGATTTTCCTACAATACTTTTGTACCATACTTTCTACATCACAAAATAAAAAGGATTGTGAAAATAGCCCAGTCCATCATACAAAACAGCCTCCAATCCATAGATTCTATTTACACTTTCTCAGAAAAGCAGCACATTCAAGGACTCCACACAATCTGGACATACTCTCTTCCACCTTCTTCCATTGGAAAAAAGACACCAAAGTCTGAGATCACGTACCAACCGACACAAATACAGTTTCTTCCCTATTGCCATCAAACTTTTGAAAGGACCTATCTTATATTAAGTTGATCTTTTGCTTAATCTTAGCTATGACTGTAACACTATATTCTGCATCCTCTCCTTTCCTCCTCCCTGATGAATATATTCCTCCTATGAATATAGCCTACATGAAACATACTTTTCACTGTATCCCAATATATGCAACACTGACAAATCAGATCAAAATAAAATTCACTGTTGTGGTATGTTAATTCTTAGATTTTTTTTTAGAGGTTCTCTTAGTTCAAGTCCAACACCTTAACTTTCTCTGACTTTTTTTTGTCTTGCTAGTGACATTCAAACTTGACAAGTTCAATGTTATACGATATGCTAACAATAATCTTTGACCACTAATCTGGTGCCAAGACAAAATCCAACTCCAAAAGCAATTGGAGTGTTCTCCAGGATGAATCCGGTTTCAGATTTCGGCCCAACACTGGAAATATTGGCCACAACCGCTGCCTCTGCGGAAAGAATGTTGCCTCCCACTAATGTTGCAACACTGGCAGGAATGTCCAAGAAAGAGAACCTTTGAAAAGAAATAGATGTTTGTACAATCATTTTCCTACCTGAGGGGAACAATGGAAAATCAGTCATTGCCAATCTTAGACTTTACAGTTTGTGATAACTCGAAGTGTTGTAGAGCTTTGCGTTGTCATCAACCTTTGGTGAAGTTCTAGCAGACCATCTGAATCGATTTAAGTTGGAGGTATAAGAATTTATCATCATTGTTGAGTGAGGCAAAGACGTGTTCTTCCAGTCATGAGGCAGAGCTCTTGCTAATCTGAACGTACATGTACAGAAATGGGATGACCACATTGAAGACTTCCAAAAGACCAAAGCAAATCTTAACAGGTCTGGGTAAAATGACTCCCAATCTTGTCACCACCACATTTCTGGAGTTGAGTTCAATCCCAGCTTTAGTTTGGGGATTCAGGAAGTCCTGGTTTGTTTCAGTCCATGGAGTGCTTTGATGGCTGAGCAGACATTAATGACAGACATTACTGAAAGGTAAGACAAGGGACCGGCAATGGCAGACATTTTTAGAATGAATAGGTGAACTCCAGACGTTGTTTATTCCTGTTTGGTGTATGAATGCTCAGCAAATTGTGGCCAAAGCATTGCTTACAATGGAAATTAGAGATAGTATCAGATTCAAGGAAGAAACACACAAAATGAAAAGAAAAAGCAACAGGCCTGCGGATAGGAGCAGTTTAAAATTCAGCAAGGGAGAACCAAGGGATTGATTAAGAAGAGAAAAATAGAGTATGAAAATAAGCTGGCATGGAATTTATAAACTGACTATAAAAGTTTCTGTAGATATGTGAAGAGAAAAAGTCTGACAAAATGAATGTCGGCCCTTCAAGTCAGAAACGGGAGAATTCATAATGGGAAATAAAGAAATGGCAGAGGAATTAACTTCATATTTGCTTCAATGTTCACAAAGGAGGACATGAATAATGTACCAGAAGTTCTGAGAGAAACAAGTTTTAGTGAGGAGCTGATGGAAATCAGCATTAGCAAACAAATTGTCTTAGGGAAATTGATGGGGTTGAAGGTGGATAAATCTCCAGGTCCTGATAATCTTTGTTCCAGAGTACGTAAGTGGCCATGGAAATAACACATCCATTGGTGATTCTGTTCCAAAGTTATTTTGACTCTGGACTGGTTTCTACAGGTGTTGGGTTAGCTAATGTAAGGCCACTATTCAAAAGGGAGGGAGGAAAAAGGGAATTATCGACCAGTGACCCTAACATTGGTACTGGGGAAGTTGCTAGAATCCGGTACAAGGAATTCATAACTCAGCATTTGGGAGGCAGTGTATAATCAGACAAAGTCAGTATGGATTTACAAAAGGGAAGTCATGCTTGATGAATCTATTGGAATTCTTTGAGGATGTAACGAGTAGAGATGACCGAGGAAAACCAATGGATGAGGTTTATTTAGCCTTTCAACAAGCTCTCACATAATATGGTACTATGCAAAGTTAAAGTTCGTGAGGTTGTTGGAAACGTCTTGAGATGAATAGAAAACTGGTTAGCAGATAGGAAACAACGAGTTGGCATAAAAGGATCTTTCTCTGGTTGGCAGTCAGTAACTAGTGAGGTTCTAGGATCCTAACAGTTCACATTATATATTAATGATTTGGAAGAGGAATCTGAATGTATGATTTCCAGGTTTGCAAATGATGCAAAATCGGGTGGGGAAGGTGAGCTGTGAGGATGGTGCAGAGAGGCTTTAGCATGATTTGGACAGGCTGAGTGTGTGGGCATATGTTATATAATGTTATATGTTGAATGTTATCCATTTTGGTAGCAATAAAATGAAGACGGACTATTACTTTAATGGGTACAAATTGAGAGAGATGGTTACTCAGTTAAACCTTGATATCCTCATGCATCAGTCACTGAAATTAAGCATGCATATACAACAGACGATAAAGAAAGCAAATGGTATATTGGCCTTCATAGTGAGAGGATTTGACAATAGGGATGGGGATATTTTGCTACAATTGTGTAGGGCATTAGTGACACCACACCTAGAGCACTGCGTACAGTTTTGATGTCCTTATCTGAGGAAGGATGTCCTTGCAATAGAGGGAGTCCAGCAAAGGTTTACCAGGCTGATTCCTGGGATGGCAGGTCTATCAAAGAAGAGACTAAATTAGTTAGGATTATATTTTCTGGAGTTCAGAAGATCAGAGGAGATCCCAGAGAAACTTAAAATTCTGACAGGATTTAGACAGGGTAGATTCAGAAACAACATCCCCAGTAGTTGGGAGTGCAGAACTAGGTTCATAGTTTGAGGATAAGGGGTAAACATTTTAGAACTGAGATGAGAAGAAATTTATTCACTCATAGCATAATGAATGCATAGAATTCACTACCTCAAAAAGTAGTTGAGGTCAAAACATTACTTGATTTCAAGAAGAAATTAGATATAGTTCTTGGGGATAAATAATCAAGGGATGGAGGGGGAAATCAAGACATTGAATTTGATGATCAGCTATGACCAAGATGAACGCTGGAACAAGCTTGAAGGGTCAAATGGCCTACTCCTGCTTCTAATTTCTATGTTTCAGACACTGCACAACCCCAAGGGTAAAATCTGCTGTGAAGCTAAGTTGAACTATTTCTCAGGCTTCCTACTAAACCACCTGAGACCTTTCTAAACTCTAATTTGAGTCTTTTCAATATTAGCAGAAAGAGTGCTGTCCAATTTGGTCTTTCTGGAATCATTAACATTTAAATACCCAGTGTGTGAAAAATATACTTTGAACCCAAGAGCAAAGCTCGACATTTCCAGGCCAATTACCTCACAACAGTTGAATAATTCAGGGCACTGCGTCAATCTAAATCAGTAAACACAATTAGAACAAGTAAGTTGTTATTGGTCGAACTGCTCAGAAACCAATAGTTTGTCCACCTCTGAGACAAAACTGCAGGCTTTGGGTTATGCAAGATGCAATAGATTCCATCTCCAATCAAACCTCCTTTCTGCTGCCTGAGGCTGTTTGGATTTTTTTGCAATCTTATCATCTGATTTGGCCTGAGATTATCTTCTGGCCCATACTTTCTACATCTCCGCTTCTTCTTTATCCTTTACCAGCTGCCAATATCAAAAGGCGGCACAGTGGATAGCACTATTGCCTCACCGCACCAAGGACTCAGGTTCCGTTCCCGACTTGGGTCGCTGTCTATGCGGAGTCTGCACGTTCTGCCCGTCTGTATGGGTTTCCTCTGGGTACTCCAGTTTCTTCCCACAGTCCAGAAGACTAAATTGGCCACGCTAAATTCTCCCTTAGTGTATCCAAACAGATAGCAGAGTGTAGTGACTCAGGGATTTCCAGAGTAACTTAGTTGCAGTGTTAACATAAGCCTACTTGGACACTAATAAATACACTTTAAACTTTGATGTCCTCACCCATACCATTGTTTACTCAAGACTTGACATAACCAATACTCACCTGACTGGTTTCCCAGGGTTACAAACAAATAGTGAGGGGCCAAACAGCTCCTTCCCCCCCCGCCCCGAGGTTTTCTTTGATTGTAAAGAATATACTTGTCAATTCAGGAAATAATAAACTGCTTAGGTGCTATGGTAATAAATGAACCTATCGCACAGGTTCTTAAGTTTAAGTTTAACAAAGTTAAGTTAACAAAGTTTAAGTCTGAAGTTTAACAAAGAAAGAGATTTGCTTGACCATATTTAGGCTGATGTAGTAAAACAAAATACACACGTGCACGCACGTTTTTTCGAATGGGGCCAACTAAAATAAAAGGAACATACGGTAATTTTCCTCGAATGCTTCCAATTTAAAAGTTAAAAGGTGGCTGATTTTGCTGTTCTCCTGCAGATAGCAGTGCTGGGTTGAGATCTATTCAGAAGTCTCTGTCTGCATCAGAGGCCACCCTTGGGTGGTTCTAAGTCAATCAGGATTCAAAGCTTACAAGGTGGGCTGGAGAGAAAGGCTCGAAGAAGGTTTCCCTTTTGAATCTTTCCTTATCAGTGTCTCATATCTTGGTTCTCCATCTGTAGAGAAACCAGAGACTTAAAGCACACAAATGATGGGCCTGTCACATGACCATCAGCCAGTAATTCACACTTGGTTCTCATTTGTACATTCCTTTCGCAACTTGAATCAGTTCCTGTCTGGAAGTTTCCCTGTCACAGTGTAAATCTTATTTCCAAGTGACTGAGTTTAAGACATTCTTATATTAGTTTAATAAGTTCATGTTTGGGATGCTCCTCTCTGTTAGGTTTTTATTGTCCAAGTGTTAAGACTTATTAATTCATCTCCAGCATTTCAATGCCTTGGGTGATTTTGTCTTGATGTCTTGTTAATGGGGACAGTATCTGTGATTCACTCATATCCGCCAAGTCACTGGGTGGGATTTTTCTCCCACTCCACAGAGTGTTTTGTGGCAGTAGTGTTTGCAAGATGATCTGGTACATTTGTTATCGATGGGGTTTCTTGATGAATGCACCCCTTGCTGCAAGAAAATCTGCAGTGGAGGTTCATTGTCAGTGCACATGTAAGATCCCGCTGGTATGAACTGAGATAAGATTTTGTCAATTGTCTGGGGTGGTTTTCTAATATGTGATTTCTCCATCTCAGTTTTTTGCAATGTGGAAAGTACAGTGATACAAATTAGGACAGCCATCTTTGCTGCACGTTCAAACCAAACTTCTAGTCTATGTCTCAAAATGTTTCTGTTTATATTAGCTCAGTTTGATATTCCAGCCAGTGGCTTTAAATTATTTGGCATAAAGCTTTTTTTAAATTCATTCATGGGACATTGATAGCATTTATTGCCCATCCTTAGTTGCACTTAAGAAGGTGGATGTGAGCTGCCTTGTTGAAATGCTGCAGTCCACGTGCTATGGTTGACCCTCAATAAGAAGTCTCACAACGCCAGGTTAAAGTCCAACAGGTTAATTTGGTAGCAACTCGTTGACCCACAATGCCATTAGGGAGGGGATTTCATGATTTTGACCCAGCGATTGCAAAGGAACAACGATATATTTCCAAATCAGGAGGGTGAGTGGCTTGGAGATGGTGTTCCAAAGTATTTGCTGCCCTTGCCCTTCTAGGTGGAAATGGTTGTGGGTCTGGAAGGTGCTGTCTGGGGATCTTTGGTGAATTGCTGTAGTGCATCTTGTGGATAGTACACACTGCTGAGTACAATGATGAAGGAAGTTGGAATGGACTTTTCCAGTCAAGCTTTTGGGACACCATCTTCCAGAAATTTGAGCTCAACTCAAACTCTGCAGACCATATCTGGACCCAAGCCAAGTTCCATTCACCCACCAACCCTTGTTCACTGATACTTAAAGTCCACCAACAACTCTATTTTCGAATTTTCATCTTCAAGTTAAAATTCCTGTGTGGTTGCATTCACTTCCAACCTCTGTGACCTCCATCAACTCTACAATCCTCAGAGAGCTCTGTGTTCCTCCAATGCTAACCACTTTCGCATCCATTTCTTTATTTTCTTTGCCTTACCATTGGCAACTTTGCCTTAAGGTCAGGTATTCCCTTCCTAAGTTATTCCGGTTTGCCACATCTTTCCTTTTCAATGTTCCTTCATCACTATTTCTTGAACCAGTTTTCCATACACCTTTCTCACATTTCTTTCTTTGGGTTGGTGGACAAATTTTTGTCCGAATACATTTCTGTGAAGAATTTTGGAATATACTCCGACATTAACACCCCAATGTACATACACGTAGATAGTGCTATTACTATCATGCCCTAGGCTTGCAGACAGCAGAGGGAAAAGTAGTGCACCCTATCTGTGAATTGCAAATCAAAACAGGATTTGGTAGTTGCAAACAAAAGTGCCCATTATTTTTTTAAGTACTACTTTCCAAAATGGTTGCAGTGATGCTAAAACATTCATTTTAACATAAATCTGATTTCTCAATTGTGCTGTTACTGAGCTGCATTTTGAACAGTTGTTTAATTATTGACTCAAACGCCCCTTCTGGTCTCTTTTCTGAAGATCACTGTTTAATCAATTGTTGAGTATTAACCAGGCAAGGCATGGTGAGTACTCAATCTTCTAAGCTTTATTACTTCTGCGCATGGAGAATACACACATTAAATCTCACTATGGTGTTCTGCCGTAGTTCCGCAAAACACTGTCAGTTGTAGCACTTCCTAGCCAACAAGAAAGAATATGCCAGTTATAATTTGGTGCCTACTTTCAAGCAATAGAACTTACCATCACTTCAATCCTTTATTTGCATCATCATCATCATCTATACATACAGCTCTGCAGAATCATTGACATCTTTCGCAATGTTCAATAAACATCCTAATCTTTTTTAACCTCAATTAGCCCTTGGAATATTTTTATTTTTCTATGCTGCAAAATAGACTTAGACCTTCACCTGCTAACGGCATGTTGCAACTTGCACTCCACCATTAGTTTAGGTTTACCTTGATTTCGTACCAAATCGACATTTGGAGTCAGCACTAATAGGCAAACTATATAAAAAAAAACCTCTCACTCTGGATAGTAAATAAATGTTCTTAAATGGAGAATAATGCAGCTCTACCAATTAACTGTTTAAATTGGGAGCCCTCGCACTTAGCTGTCTAATAACATTCCATTCTAAGATTGTCGGTTTAGATTTAAATCAAGTTTGATTTTAAGTGGGCAGTATCTGTTTGGTCTTGCTCTGTGCTGACTATCATTACACAGGGGGAGTCGGCTGTAATCAGCTGTTAAAATAATGGCTGATCATGTTCATAATATAATGAGATGCTCCTCAATAAGTGCAGCGATAGTTATAAGATAATGCTGAAAGAACATTTGAAAAAATAGTCAAACAAAATTAATTAACCATGTCTCGTATGTAAAATAATCTTTCTTTGGTTAGCAGATATAGAGTTTGGTACAGCGGTTAGCACTGCTGTCGCCTGGAGATCTGGATTTGATTCCAGCTTTGGGTATAGAGTTTGCACATTCTCCCCATTTCCTTCGGACGCTCCGGTTTCCTCCCAAAGTCCAAAGATCTGTAGTACGTTGAGGACCCACGCCAAATTGTCCCTTGGTATCCCAAAATGTGTAGAATAGGGAAATTAGTGGGTTGAATATGTGGGGATAGGGGATACGGTCTGGGTGAGTTCTGTTGGTGAGTCAGTGCAGACTCAATGAGCAGAATGGTCTCCTTCTGCACTGTAGGGATTCTATGATTCTATTCCATAATACAGATTAGTTTGATGAAGTATTTGTGGATTGACAGAAACAAACAGGGCTATAGAAAAATTAAGGAACACTTCTGCAAAAATTAAACGAGTCCTTAGTTATTCCTTCCTTCTTTCGAAGGAGTCACTTGACTCAGTATCTTCCCCATGATGGTGTGGATAAGATAATTAATTTAGTGATGAGGAAGATTAAATCTGTGTCCTGTCACTCCATGGGTTTAATATTGTCCTAACTGTATATTGGATGAAGATTGCTCAACATGAGTCTTGTGGGAAATTACACAGCTCAAAAGATAAACTTCAAGTCCACTTGTGTGTAAACGATGCACAGAACTAATCATTTCATTTATAGATCTCCCTTCTGAAATATGAAATATAAAGTCATTGACACATGAAAACAGTTATTAACTATTTGCAAAAGCAATTCTTTCAAAAATATCAATGTATTTTAACAGTTTTTATTTCAAAAGTTATCCATATAACTTCCGTTTGTTCCAATCCAACATCTTTTCATTGCTTTTTAAATAATATATTAATTCTACAGTGTTGTGCTAACTGCATGATATCATAATTATGTGTTACCATCTAGGGATAGTTTAACTGAGTCAGTGTGTTTACATCTATACGACATATGTTGGGGATACAACATAGCTTTAAGTTTAGTTTACTTTTTATTTGTGGGTTAAGGCTGTGAAACATGGGTTGAGTTTCAATGTAGGGTGAAGACATCAAGTTTGGAGCATTGTTTGTACACCTGCATTATTAATGAGGTTTTATGACTCTTGAAATGGTTTCAGTGAAGTTAAGACAAAGTTTTTTTAAAAAAATATCGCCTAGAAATAGGTGACCTAAATAGCAACAAAGAAATCGAAAAGCAGTTTTAGTTCAATTAGAAACAAGTGCCAGAGAGAGCTGGATACGGGACAGGGAACAGCACAAAGCAGGTTTCCCTAAAGAACAGGAGATAGTTCCGGGAATCAAGGAATTGGTCAAAATAATGGGCCGAGTAAGACTAAGAGGTAGCACGGTGGTACAATCGTTAGCACTGCTGCTTCACAGAGTCAGGGATCCAGGTTCAATTGCCAGCTTGGGTGACTGTGTGGAGTTTGCACATTCTCCACGTGTCTGCACAGGTTTCCTCTTAATCCCCCTATTTCCTCCCACAGTCCAAAAGACGTGCTGGTTCGCTGCATTGGCCATGCTAAATTCTCCGTCAAGGATTCCAGAGTGTGGCAATTAGAGGATTTTCACAATAACATTTTTGCAGTGTTAATGTAAGCCTACTTGTGACACTAATAATAAAATAAAATTTTCCCAGTTCTCCTTTATTTCCTATTGAGTTGGTAAGATGTATTGAAACTATGGAGCAATGAGGTATCGATTCCATCTCCAGCCAATAACTTTATTCACACGTATACGTGATGGTGCTGAATAAGAAAGGAGGAAGTTTGTTGGGTGTAAAGATTACTCTCACGAGAGATGGGGTGATGGAATTGTACTTCTCTCCTCAAGGTAAAGGATTCTGTTTTGTAACAAACTAGATATCACACCCTTTGGAATACAATTTCAAATTGTACTGTTCCTCAAATTAAGAATTTTATGAATCTTTAGTCAGCTGTGATTTTGTGGCCAATCTCGTTTCTGGGTTGAAAAGACGCAGTTTAGCTGCAAACATGTGAGTAAGCAATTTTGAGTGACAGTGCAGAGCAGAGCTAGTGTGCACTATTGGAGAAGACATCATCTTTTGATGTGATGTACTGAGGCTTCCTCTGCCTTCTCGGCGGAAAGAAGAAATCCCACACTGCTAATTACGGAGGTTTATTGATCAAAATTTATCCTTCCATCAATACTTTAAAAAAAATCCAACTGACCAGGTCATGGTCACATTGCTGTTAACACAGTGTTGCCGTGCTTAAACTATATTGTAATTTTCTTATACAGCAATATTTTGAAGGCATTTCTTTGGCTGTGAAGCACTTTGGGATAGAACAAGGAAACGTCACGCAATTATAAAATATGCTGTACAACGCTTGTCCTTTCTTCATTCTCCAGATTGGAATCATAGAATCCCTACAGTGTAGAAGGAGGCCATTCGACCCATCGAATCTGCATCGACCACAATCCCACCCAAACCGCATCCCCACGCATTTACCCTAAATAGCCCCCGAACACTAAGGAGCAACTTAGCATGGCCAATTCACCGAGCCTGCACATCTTTGGAGTGTGGAAAGAAACTGGAGTACCCGACGGAAACCCATGCAACATGGGGAGAATGTGGAAACATCACACAGACAGTGACCCAAGCTGGAATTCAACCCGGGTTGCTGGCAACGTGAGGCAGCAATGCTAATCACGGTGCCACTGTGTCGACCACGGTGGCACAGTGATTAGATTGGATTGCACAAGTAATTTGTTGTAAACTGCTATGTCTTTTATTTTCAAAGGACTTACTCACGATTATTACATTACTGTCAGAAAGTATCTCAATCATTGAAACCTTCCTTACATTTAGAACATGTGATGCCTTCATTCGAATCTGCTGTAGACTCACAACCAAGGAATAGCTGGTGAGACTGATCATTGCAAATCTGCCTTGATACCGTCATAATAAAAAATGCCTTGCATTCATGATCAAAAGTATACAGAGCAGGAATGGGAAGCTCAAACGCAGAGCCAAGTCCCAATGCTCACACGTGCAACCAGATATAGGTTTAGCAGAGCTTGTGAAATAGCAGTTCATCTGGCTTTCTTTTTATTCATTTGTGGGACATGGATATCTTTAGCTGGTCAGCATTTGTTTTCCACCCCGAGTTGGCCTTGGAAGGCAGTTGAGAGTCAAACACATTGCCCTGGTTTAGGAGTCACATGTAGACCAGACCAGATAAGGATGGCAGATTTCCTTCCCTAAAGAACATTAGTGAACCAGGCAGGTTACGACAATCATTTTGTGGCTATCAGTAGATTCTTAATTCCAGATACTTTTTTTTTTATTGAATTCAAATTCTACCACCTGCTGTGGTGGGATTCGAACCCAGGTCCCCAGGACACCAGCTGAGTTTCTGAATAAACCATCCAGTGATAATACCACTAGGCTATCACCTCCCCCTAACTGATCAAACGTCAAGGCTTAGAACTGGGAACCTTCATTTCTTCCATTATTACTTTAGCTAACAATTTGCTGTCAGGGCAAAAGAGTAAGCATGAATCCTGACTACACTCAATTACTTTCACACGGTCAGGAATATAAAAAAAACAAATTAAAGATTGCATTAAATGTTGAAGATAATGTTACACATCAATATGGGCACTTAGAACTTGATGGGACTCAATTAAAAACACAATATTCTGGATCAAGCCCAATTAATAACGGCATTTATAATTCTCAAGCATTCTAATCAACACAGCATGTTCAAAGCCCTTAGAGCTGCATTCTCAAATGTATCATCTATTCTTTGGGGAACTCAACATCGAACGTTATGACTCAGCTGGAAACGGAAGCCAATTTAAACTGGATTGTTACCTGATGTGCATATTAATTCCAGACTTTAGTTTATGAAGTTTTAATTAACAAGTAGTTTTGTGGAAGATTATAAAAATATTGGCAACTTATACCAGAGGAAACAGGCATGTTAACAATGTCAAGGCGAACTATGATAGGCACATGAACGAGAGGGGAACAGAGGGATACATATCGTGTATGGGCAAATTGTGGTAGATCGAAATAAGAATTGGGAATCGGTGCAGGCTTGATAGGCCAAAAGACCTGATTCTACATTGTACTGTTCTTATAAAGAGTCATTGTGTATGCAATGATAAGACCCTGTGTAACCTGACAATGATGGGATGCTAGAATTAAGATTGTACTTACAGCACAGGCCATTTGGCCCAACTGATTCATTCTTGAATCATACAAGCTTTCTCTCATTCCTTCATCTGACTCCATTAGCATATCCTTTTCTCCCTGTCTAACGTGCTTATCTGATTTACCCTCAAAACCCATCTGTGATATTGATCTCAACCAATCTTTGTGGCGGGTAAATTCCACATTCCAATTCTTCTCCGGGTACAGAAGTCTGCCCTGAATTTCCTGTTGGGTCGTGTTTCTTTAAGCCTCCAGTACAGGTCTTACTCAGAAGCGTCTTCTCCATGCCAACCCTATCATAATCTTGAAGATTTTTTGGCTGGAGTAGAATTGAATGTGCCATGTAATATTCTTTGATAGTATAAATAAATGTGCATATAGCCAAACTGATAGGACAAAGATGAGCTTCAAAAGAACAAATCCTCAATCAGCAATTTGTCATGTTACCTGTCGGATGATAGATAGTATTCCAAAGTCAGGCATTTATCCAACTGCATTCCCAAATTCTGAATAAAAGAAGCATCTTTGAATCACTGAATGCTTCTGATTCCACTCAATGCTACAAAATCAGAATAATTTCCATGAAGGTGGGGCAGCACAGTGGTTAGCACTGTTGCCTCACAGTGCCAGGGATCCGGGTTCAATTCCTGGCTTGGGTCACTGTCTGTACGGGTTCCCTCTGGGTGCTCTGGTTTCCTCGTACTTTCTGGAAGATGTGCTGGTTAGGTGCATTGACCCAAACAGGCGTCGGCCTGTGGCAACTCCAGGAATTTCACAGTAACTTCATTGTTAATGTAAGTTTTCCTTGTGACAGTAATAAATAAATAAACTTTATGAAGTGCAAGGCTGTCATTAAATCTGTTTAGGGATGTGCACACTGGAAGAGAATTAAACAAAGAACAAGGCAGCAGAAAAAAAGGTCCTTCGGCCCACCAATTCCTAATTCTTATTTATATCCACTACTTACTGTTCATACAGAATTTTGATCCTTCCGTTCATGTGTCTATCAAAATATGCCTTGAACGTTGCTATCGTATCTGCTTCCACTACTTGCACTGGTGGTACATTCCCGGCACTACCACCCTCGGTGTGGAAAACATATCCTGAAAGTCTCCCTAAACTTTCCCCTTCTCATCTTCTGGTATTTCTGCTGCAACTGGAGTGCACTGCCATGAAAAAGACAGAGCAATAAAGATCCAACATTCCCCAAGGGATCCCAGTTTTCGGCGGGTCCCAGAACAGAATCTCCAATCTCATTACCTGTCGGTAACAGTGCCAGGAAGATATTACTGCACTCACCTTCAGCGTGGAAGTGACTCATCCTTGGCTCCAAGGGAAAGCCCAAGAAGGAAAGAAGATTGCACAGGAGGAGGTCATCCAGCCCGTGGAGTTGATGTTGGTTCTCTGAAATGAATTTTGAAAAAAGCTGTTAACTAAATCAGACTGTTCTAAAGCAGGTGTGAGTCAAATATCAACTCCAAAGAGCTGAACTAATTAACACACTTTCTGTTTGCTATGTTCAAAATTACTTATGCAAATAAAATATATTTGCTGCAATCCAGTGAGTTTTCCTGAGAGATAACACACACAAACACAGCTTCCTTGATAACTCATGATAAATGTCTGTCATAAGCACAATTTTGATCGAATGTCCATTGGAAATGTTCTCCAAGTTACAATACTAACTGTGAGATTTTCAATACTTATAGACACTTAGAACAATAATCTGTGACTGTGGCTTTTACTCGTGATCCCTCGGCCACTTACTCCAGAAACGTTCTTGCTGGTCACTTGTCCAAAAACATTTATTTATTTGTTAACTATTAATAAAGGTTAAATAAGATCAAGTGCAACTGGTTTATTTGGTAGTATGAGCTAAGTGTTGCCCCTTCATCAAGCGAGTGAAGAGTTCGATTCACAAACAGGGCAAGCTCCAAAAGCTTGTGCTGCCAAATAAACCTGTTGGACTTTCATCTGGTGTTGTCAGACTACTCACTGTGCCTACCCCAGTCCAACGTAAGAAACTCCACATCATGAATAGGATCAAGACACGGCTAGAGCCAGTCTCTGAGGTGCTTCAGATTCATTTCAAACCTGTGAGTGACACCATTGCGACATTATCCCCCTCCACACATGCTCAATGGTTATCATTAGAGTTAAGCCTATATCTATATCTTCCGTAAATCTTAATTCCCAGACTATTCAACACAGATTCCCCTGTACATTCTCTTCACAGTGTCTTGCACCAGTGACATCAATCTCCCACCATGTTTTTGGCTCTCTTTGAGAATGTGTTGGATTCTCCAGAATCTTTTCTTTGGAAGACATCCAAATCCTGAAGCAGGATTTTAGCTTCTGTTTTTTAGTGTAAAGACACTGAACAGTGGATTGTAACACAGCTTTGGTATGGCTCCTGCTCTGTCCAAGACTGCAAGAAACTTGGACAGTGAATGCAGACCAGTCGAAGACACAAACCAACCTTCCAATCCATTGCCTCCGTGGACACTTACCACTGCCTCAGAAAAGCAGCCAGCGTAATCAAGGACCCCATGCGCCCCGGACACACTCTCTTCCATCGGGGAAAAAGTTTGAGGACACGTAGCACTGCCAGTGCATCTAACCAGCACATCTTTCAGACTTTGGGAGGAAACCAGAGCACTTGGAGGAAACCCACACAGATACGGGGAGAATACGCAAACTCTGCAGAGACAGTGACTTGAGGCTGCAATTGAACCCGGGACCCTGATGCCTGTAAAGCAGCAGTGCTGACCACTATGCCACCTCCGATTTTGGGAGGGGATTCCCGAGTTTATGGCCTTGGCAGCTGAAGGCATGACCATTCATAATGGACTGAATGAGAGGAGCATGAGTTGTGGGGCTGAAGAGCACAACAGATAGAGCAAAGTATCAGGTCTTGGAGTGACTTGAAAACAGGAGAGAGAATTCTTTTAAAAAGATGCTACTTAAGAGGGAGCAGTGAAAAATTAACAATATGGGCAGTATCATTTTAAAAGTATTTTACCCCCAAATTGGTTCTGGCATTCCTCTGTTTCAGGTTAAATAGTTTGGACTCATACTTGCTGGAGTTTAGAAGAGGGGATCTGATCAAGATAAGTACAATTTTAAAAGGGATTTATGGAGTAAACGTCAACCAAATGTGTCCTCTTATGGGGAAACCTAGAACAAGAGGTCACAGGTATAGGTTAAGAGGCGGTAGATTTCAAACTCAGATGAGAAGGAACTAGTTCTCACAGAGGGTGATGAATTTGTGGAACTCGCTATCCCAGAGCGTGGTGGAGTCTGAATCATTAAATGATTTCAAAAGGATATAGATATATTTCTGATTAAAACAAAAGGGTTAAAGTGATATGGGGAACAGGGAGGGAGATGGATTTGAAATCAGGGAGAAATCAGCCATGATCTGATTGAATGGCGGAGCAGGGTCGAAGGAGTGAATTGCCTACTTCTGCTGCTAATTCCTATGATCCAATGTTATCTCCAGCCTCGGAAATGTTGCTCTGTCTTTGCGAAGCAAATCAGCAACTTTTGTAGAAATAACTGATTGACAGAACATTTTGCATTCTATTCATTCTACCCCTTGCCCAGTCATTACCTACACTGTGAAGAACATCTACATTTTCATAAGCTGTATTCGCTTTAATAACTTTCTTTGCTTCATGCTGTTCATGCAGGAGGCAAAGAAAGATTTGGAACTGGGATGGATACCCTAATCCAGCGAGGTTCTGGGAGCTATAAGATTCACTAAATCTCTGTCTAAAGAAATATTTGTGTACACAGAAATGCTTGGACATCAAATGGGCATATATTAAATGTCACTTCATGCATAAAAATGAATATGAAAAACAATAGGGCAAGAGATATGTTTTTATTTGGAACATACCAGATGAAACCAGCTTACAGCTTCCATCAATTGGATTTTTTTTTACCATTTCATAGCAGTTATATCAATTTTTGGGTTTTCAGCTGAAAAGACATGGGTTGAATTTTCCACGGACAATGTCACGGAGCTTCAGTTTAAATAGTGTGACAATCTGCACAACATTTTGATTTCATGATGAATCAGTCAGCTTCATCCGATGCACATCAGTGAATCCTGGGTTTGACGCGACATATAATAAATGCTACACTGAGGCTTTGGGATGAAACCTCTGCTCCCATTGATTGACCCCATCTACACTTCCCTCGGAAAAGCAGCCAGCATAATCCAGGACGCCGTGTACCCATACTCCTGCCCATCTTCTTCCATCTAAGAACACCCACCACAGCCTGCTCAAAGAACAGTACAGCACAGGAACAGGCTCTTTGGCCCTCCAAGCCCAAGCACCCCAAATATTTTCTCTTCCACCTTCTTCCATCAGAAGAAAGATACAAAAGTCTGAGCTCACATACCAACCAACTCAAACCAGCTTCTTCCCAGTTGCCAACAAACTTTTAATGGACCCATCACATATTAAGCTGAGTTTTGTCTACACCCTTGCTATGACTGTATTACTACATTCTGCACTCTATTCTTTATTTTGCCTTAATGTGCTCTATGAATGGTATGCTTTGTCTGTATAACACTCAAAAAAGCAAAACTTATCACTGTATACTAATGCATGTGATAATAAAATCAAATCAAGTTAAAGAACCATCTAGTTTCCCTTACAATCGTTATCCAATCAATCATTACAATTGAACGATGCGTTGGCCATGATCAAATAGCCTGCGAATGTTCACCATCCAGACTCAAGTTATTTGGGATGCTTTTGAGAATAATACAATGGGATTGTACAGTAGCATCAGTCAACATCTATGGCTGAAGAGAAAAATGCACCAACTTACTGCAGAGTTGTAGAAACCAACTGAAAATCGTGTCCCTTTTATTCGACAAGGGGTGAAATTTCCCTGTTCACAGGTTCATGAAATGATGCACTGAAATTAAACTTGTGAAAAATTTCAAACAATCAGCAAACATGACTGAGGAATTCATCACTTCATTTCACAGCAAAAGCAATTTTGCAGAACCGTGTGCGGCACAGACAGGCAAGGTAATCAGTTACCTTCAGGAGGCTGCACGCTTCTGCACAGTTATTGGAAACACACCTTGACTGTAAGTGAGGCACTATAACATCGCTGACACCTTTGACAAATTTCATTCACTGGCTGGCCCTCCAAGTTATCAGCGTTAGTTCCAAACTGACGGTTTTGCTCGCGTAGCAAGTGCTGAATCTTGGAAAAAAACAGGAACCTTATCCACAGCTGGCATCATATCATAGAATCCTATAGTGCAGAAGGAGGCCATTCTACCCTTCTATCCAGACTCTACAAATTCTGACTGTAACAAATCACTCTGGTGCATATTCCAGATTTGCATTTCAGACACTACCACTAATTGTTTGTCCTTATAAAGAAGGCTGAGTGTTGTAAATTGTGTTAAGGTGTTCTCGGGTTCGAAGTACATTTGGAGTGGGATTAAACATGGCAACTGAATGGACTGAATATTTTGAATGATTAATAAAGGAGCAGTTCGGGAGGGGAACATATCAGAGCGAGAAGAATGGAGGGGATTTAGCAAAGCAATGAAGGAATCTGGCAGCAGAGAGCATGTGATGCAGCTGATATTTCCGTCATACGGCTCATGTGTTATCATCAGCATATGAGCAGACATAATCCCCTCTGTTATGAGATGTTGAGGAAATTAATTGTTTAAACAGTTTTTACAGTTCTGCAGCAATTAGTTAACTGCCTCTTTAAAAGCCAAGATGAAGGGGCTGCACAGTTAGTACAACCTCACGACGCTAGGGACCCTGGTTCAATTCCAGCCTTGGATGATGGCTGTGTGGAGTCTGCATGTTTCTCCTCGTGTCTGCATGGGTTTGGTTTCCTCCCATATTCCAAAGGCGTATGTGTTAGATGGATTGCTATTTGCTCCCTAGTTACAAGAAGCATGGGTGAGGTGAACTAAGCATGGTAAATGTTCAGGATTGGGGCGGAGTGGGGTGGGAGAGAGGTGGTGGACCCGAGTGAGATGCTTTTTTGGAGATTCGGTGCAGACTCAACAGCCCTAATAGCTTCCTTCTGCACTATAGGGATTCTATGGATCAATGGGTTCTATTACTTTGAAGAGAGGACAACTGTGAGCAGAGTACAAAAGTGAAAGGCAATGTGCCATTAACCCCGCAAAGTCACGCTCAGAAAGCCATTGACATTGCTTTGAAGCTGTTTGGAAAATATATTCTGAATGCCTTCGCACTCACTTTAAAACATGCGGTGGGAATTTCCCCAGGGTTTATCCCACTGCATCATTATATAATAGAATCCCTATTCCGGCATGGCTTCCACAAAAGTGCTGGGACAGAACACGGGTGGCGATAAATTCCTGTTTCCACAAAGGCGATGACAATGTGACATCCAGTACAATGTGACCGAGCAGCATCAGCACATTTATATTGCTTGAACATAATGCTAAGAGAAGCAGCAGTCTCTCACATTCTTGAGTGAAATCCAATCAGTCTTTCAGATTTCCATTTAACAAAACACATTTAACATTATAAATCGTGGTTCGCTAATAGATGGGGAGCTGTCTGAAATACGTTTAATTCAATTAAACTAAAATGAGATGTCAACTCTGAATAGCAAAAAATCGATTACAATCGAATCCCACGGGCCCATTTTTTTTTCAGAATTAAAAATCGCTTTAATCCTTTTCCAGCAAATGTTCCCACCCGCAGGCAGGAGAAATTAAACTTCTGTAAAATAATTAGGAACGTCTCCAGTTGCTGCTGAATATTATCCTGTACATTCTGCATGAATGCTGATAGCCCTCCGGCAAACCCATGTGTCGTGGCCAGACCTCGTTCTTAGTTTGACACCGGATTTCTGAGATGTTATTATTTCTTCCAATAGAGCAAACGCGGCAGAGTTAGAATGATCATTTTTTTTAAATGGAAATTAAATTATGTTTTCAAGCCCAGGCAAGTCAAGAAGTAACAGTGCGAAACAATGCTAAATATTGTGTCAATGCAGAAGAATGATCATTATGATATTAAATGAAAACCCATGCCAATTATAAATTGCATTTATATATCATCTCCTTCAGTTACCATAACCTAAGACGACTTCTCCACGGTGACGCCTGGCAAACTATTGCAATGATTTCTCATTGCATTCTGCAATGTAGCTGATCAGGAAACTCTCCCACTCCTACCGTCTGCCATCTTAGAATCCTATAGTGCAGAAGAAGGTAATTCGGCCCATCGATTCTGCACTGACTCTCCAATAAAGCATCCTACCCATGTTCTATCCCCATTATCCTACATACTCGCCCCGCTAATTTCCCCTAACGCATACATCCTGGCTTACTAAGGGACAATTTAGCATGGCCAATCCAATTAACTGGCACATCTTCGGATTGTGGAAGAAAACTGAAGCATTTGGAGGAAACCCACTCAGACATGGGGAGAATGTGCAAACTCCACACAGAGACAATGAAACTATTGTCAGAAAAAACAAACTGGTTCACTAATATCCTTTAAGGAAGGAAATTTGCTGTCCTTATCTGGTCTGGTCTGTATGTGACTCCAGAGCCATAGCAATACCTTTGACTCTCAATTGTCCTCTGAAATGGCCTAGCAAGTTATTCAGTCAAGAGCAACAGGGGATGGGCAATAAATGCAGGCCAGCCAGCAATGCCCATGTCCCACAAGTGAATAGAAAAGATCGACACCCAAGATTGGAATTGAACCCATGTCTTTGGCGCTGTGAGGCAGCAGTGCTAACCACTGTACCATCCAGGTGTACAAAAAGTGCTTACAGATTGATTAACCTGTTTGATCTCTATATGAATACATCTTCTGAGGCCTCAGATCATGGGGTGGGATGGGAACCCAGAGTTTGCATTGCAAAATTAAGGCATTACCATTGTGCCTATACAGCATTTGTAACACAGAAAAAAAGTATGAAGCTGACTGTTGCACTTAAACATGTAAAGAACAAAGAACAAAACAACATGGGAAACAGGCCCTTCGGGCCAACGAGTCCGCGCCGCCACCCTGATGTTCCCACCTCTACCCGTGATCCCTGTCCATGATTATAGATCTATGGATCAAAAACCAAATTTGAGACAATTTAGGAAGAATTTGTTTTGCCAGTTAGCCTAAGGATCTACTATCCACTTTATGTGCCTTCAATTGAGTACTCCCAGATCCATCGCATTGGTAATGCTGCCTCTCAACCCCTCAATGCACTAAGTGAAAGAATGAATCAGGAATTAACTTTAAGATGGTTTTTGCTTGTTGTGGTGTTAAAGGCTCCAATCATCCATGAGGCTGTCAGTAAACACACTTTATGTTCACTTATTTATGTAAGTACACAAGAACAGCCAGAAATAGGGAAATAGGGAGAAGGATTGAGGAAATCAGCAGCAGGACTGTGTGTGTGTGTGTGCGCGCGTGTGTATTTGCTCTGTTCAAAAGCAAAAGTGAAATTAAGATCAGAGTGCATGACACACTTCCCTTCTGGTGATGTCATGCTGTGATCTCTGAAAGGTATGTTATAATACTACCAAACTGTAATGATGAAGGATATGGATGGAGTTCCACAAAGGAATGTCACTGCGCTGGGCAAAGGCAATCTGTTCTTGCCTTAAAAAGACCCACTGTATTTATACTATAATTTAACTAGATAAACCATTCAATTAATACATATATAATTTTAAAAAATACATTTATTTAGGCTACTATTAAGCAAATAAATGAAATGGAATGCACATAGCAATTAGATAGGCCTAGCATCTGATGAACATGTTTCAGAACTGTATGAGGAAGTTTGTGGGCAGGGAAATATTCTCGAGATCTTACACCCTAAAAATTATCTGGCAGGGTTGAAACCATGACCAGGCAGGGGCAGGACTCGCCCATTGCACTGGCATATGCTGCTGCCTGCGATTGTGGTTTGCCTCAGCTAAGGTAGAGTAGAGATTAGGGTGGCTAATGTGGTTAAACCGAGGCTTTACTTGATGCAATTCTTCAAAGCCTTTCGGCCTTTTGGCTAAGATGAAGCATTAGATCGAGCCTGGGAAGGGGCACAGAGCTTCATCCTGTCAGCTTGGATCTTGTGCAGCACGGTGGCTAACAGTGATTAGCACTGCTGCCTCACAGCACCAGGGACCCAGGTTTGATTCCCGGCTTGGGTCACTATCTGTGCGGAGGCTGCACGTTCTCGTTGTGTCTTGTTTCCTTGGGGGCTCCAATTTCCTCCCACTCACTGAAAGATGTGCTGGTCAGGTGCACTGGCCATGTTAAATTCCCTCTCAGTGTACCCAAACAGGTTTGGAGTGTGGCGACTAGCGGATTTTCACAGTAACTTCACTGCAGTGTCAACGTAAGCTGACTTTAACTTCAAGATGGGAGGCAATGTCTAGTTTTCTCAACTTGGTTCTGGTTTGCCCCTAATTTAAATTGGCTTTATTGATGAAAATTAAAATACTGAAAGGTAACAATAAATAAAAAGGAGACATCCCTGCCTTCAATCACTCTCGCTCAGCCTGTGTTTGAGTCTCTGAAATCGAAGAAAGTAGGGAGAACGATGACTGAGTTGTTCGTACTGCTATCTCGCAGCCCCAGGGATCCAGGTTCAATTCCCAGCTTGGGAGACTGATTGTACGGAGTCTGCACATCCTCCCTGTGTTTGTGTGGATTTCCTCCAGGTGCTCTGCTTTCCTCCCACAGTTCAAAGATATGCAGGTAAGGTTAACTGGACATGTTAAATTGCCCCTTAGTGTCTTGAGGGGAACTATCAGGGCAAAATATGTAAGGCGAAGGGGATAGGATCTGGGTGAGATTATTGTCAATGCAGGCTCGATGGGCCAAACAGTTTCCTTCTGCACTGCAGGAATTCTATGAGCTTCTGGATTGGTTTATACCAGAACACAATCAAATCCCGAAAGAAAGCACAAGTTCAGGGAAAGGAAGGTGAGACACTCGTGGACCTGGATGGTGAGGACCTGGGAAAGATTGAAAAGGACATCCCTCAGATGCTGCTCCTGTCTCATTAGTCTAATGGTTACTTGTGACGACAAGATGTAATAACACATGTGCTTTGGGAAGCAGATATTTTATTTTTGTGCAGACTCCTTTAAGGACAAATTGTGTTGGGGAGCATTTTTAAAGAGGATTGATTGACTCCCTGATGACAACATCATTAGATTCCAAGAAATGCCCCCCACGTGACCTGCAGTTTCCAGGAAGAACTACAGTTAAGAAGCAAATGATTAATAAAAAGCTAGTTTCCGATGGGAGTGGATTTCATTCTATTATTTTAAAGTTTGGAACACAGTTTGTGCAAAGGAAAAGCAAGGCTGTCTCCAATTGGAATCATTTTGTGTTTAGCAGTTTTTGAACAGATCCTGGTGTTGAAGCAGGTCTCTGAAAATACAGTGGGAACTGTGTTTATGCTCAGGACTGCGATCCCTACAGAGATATATACTTTTTTAAGAAGAAAGGTATCTCCACGATGGTGTCCTTTCAGTCAGGGTCAATGTCCTCACAATCACCATCGCGGTGAAGCAATCTGGGAAGAGTGTCCTTGCAGTCAGCATGACAGTGAAGCAGTGAGGCGGCATGGCAGTACAGCTAGAGGTGGCGTGGGGACTAGCACTGCTGCCTCATAGCGCCAGGGTCGCAGGTTTGATTCTCAGCTTGGGTCAATGTCTGTGCAGGATCTGCGTATGTTTTCTTTGGGTGCTCCAGTTTCCTCCCATGGTCTGAACGATACATTGGTTAGGTGCCTTGGCCGTGCTAAATTGACCGTAGTTTTGCGTTGCTTAGCAGGGCTACAGGGATAGGATGGGATTGTTATTAGTGCAGGCTTGATGGGCCAAATGGTCTCCTTCTGACCGATAGAGATTCAATGACTCAGTTTGGGAATAGTGTCATAACTTTTAAATTTTTGTTTTGGAAGACGGGATTAACAGAACCGACACAAATAGGTGAAAGAAGGGGTGACACAATGGCACAGTATTAGATGGATTGATCGTATTAAATTGTCTCTTAGAGGCCTCAATAGCCTCTGCTGCAGTGTTTTGAGATTCTATGACTCTAATGTCTTTTCAATCTTGTTTCATGACTTGTGCTGAACCCATTTTTAAGCAGGAACTATTCTCAGTCGGTTGCCCATCTGATAGAGATGTCCCTGCTAAAGCGTGTGCATCTTTTTTCACAAAATGAGCACAGGGAAGAAAATACGTCCCCTAAACTCGAAACTTTCTAGTACGTTCCTTTGCCTAATCTAATGCTGAAATATCTGAGATGATAAAGTGTGTCTGGCTGAAGTTTAAGGCCAACTTCAATCATCTGCACCGGGAACAATGTTTCGTTCAGTAGTGTGTGTGTGTGTGTGGGTGAATTATAGTGAGGGTTCCACACCCACGCAATCGCTCCAGTGTTAAATGGGTTTGGTTTGAATTTGTGAAGTTCAGGTTATTTTTTCTCAAGTTTGTATTTTCTGCCAAAACAAAAATGAAATCAAAATCTCTTTCAAACTGAGTCCCTCTGTTCACTTATAGCGTAGTAATTTCAAAACAGTGCTGGCAATAACAGATAATCATTGAAACAGTAACATTGACCAAGCCAGAAAGCAATTTTCACTTGTGTAAAACTATCAGCCAGCAAAATATCGCAGCCAAGGACAGTAAATTGCTATTTATTTCCTTTTCGTTTTCGATTTTCCAACATAAATCCTGATTGTACTTATAAACAAGCTTCTATTTCTCCTTCACAATTAAGACATCTATTATTACTAAAAATTGGACTGAGTCATTGCAAAACCTTCATAATTACTGGAATGCCACAGGTTTGAAAGCCTTACCTGTCAATCATGTTGCAGGAAATAGTGAATGTCAGGGGACTGGTGATTTGAAAAGGACCTGACAAAGTTAAACAAGATCTTTCTTTTAAATAACGAGAGAGAAGCCACGAAATAGCTGATTAAATACTTAGGATTTCCTGCCCCTTTCCAAAAAGCGACAAAGAGCCATGAGCAAAACCCAGTCCATCACTCAAACCAGCCTCCCATACACTGACACTGTCTATACTTCCCACTGTTTCAACAAAGCAGCCAGCATAATCCAGGACCCCACACACCCTGGACATATTCTCTTCCAACTTCTCCCATTGGGAAAAACTCTAAGGATACATACCAACCGACTCAGGAACAGCTTCTTCCCTGCTGCCATCAGGCTTTTGAATCGACCTACCTCACATTAAACTGATCTTTTTCTATAAACTAGCTATGACTGTAGCATTACATTCTGCACTCCTTCCTTTCCTTCTCTATGAACTGTACAGTGTCTGTACAGTGCGCAAGAAACAATACTTTTCACTTATCCCAATACATGTGACAATAACGAATCAAATCAAATATCAAAGTTTTGGTCACCCTGTTTTGGAAGGACATTGATAAATTGGAAAGAGTGGAAAGAAGATTTCAAGGACTAGTGGGCTTGAGTTATAGGGAGAGGTTGGCCAAGTTTATAAGTGACTCTTAACTGCAATCTGAAATGGCTGAACGAGCCACTCAGTTATTTTCAAGAAGATGGTTCACCAGTTCTCCTCAGGAACTAGTGGGCCTGAGTTATAGGGAGAAGTTGGCCAAGCTAAGACTTTATTCCTTGGAATGTAGGAGAATGAGAGGTGAATTTATTCAGCTGTATAAAATTATGAAGGGCGCAGATAGGTTGAATGCACATTGGGGGGATAGGAGGATTTTCCCATCTCGCGCACCATGGGAATTGTAGCAGACGGGAGGGCAGACCACGGTGGGATTTTCTGGTTGTAGGCCAGCGCAGTCAGAAAATCCCGCCATAGTTTCTTTCCCAGAGAAGGGGAACTGAAAATTAGAGGACATAAGTTTAAGGTGAGAGGGGAAAGATTTAAAAGGGACCCGAGGAGCAACTTCTTCATGCAGAGGATGGTACATACATGGAATGAGTGCCAGAGGAAGTCGTTGAGGCAGGTTCAACAGCAACATTCAACAAGCATTTGGATAAGTACATGGGTGAGAAAGGGTTAGAGGGATATAGACCAAATGTGGGCAATTCGAGAGTAACACACACACACACACACACACACACAGTCAGAGAAAAATTGTTTTCCTTTTTTTCCTTAGAACAATACCATAGGAGATCATCCCAGTGCATAAATAAAATGGAATGCTCTGCGTTGGAGCATGTGACATATGTGAAATTGGGCAATGACCCAGTTGAATAATAATGTGAAAAATGAAAAGTTTCTTCTTACAAAACTTGCAGGTTTTCTTGCTGAAAGTTAAAGACCCCATTACCCATGACTGAGCACAGTTCACCTGAAATTGGCCAAATAAGGACAGAAGATCAAGCATATTTTAAGATGATGTCAGAGGGTTGTGAGCTTGTGAGCTGTTCCTCTATCTTTTACTCTTGTTTTTTGCTTTTAAAACTCTACTCTATGATTGTAATACTACATTCTGCACCCTCTCCTTTCCTTCTGTATGAACAGTATGCTTTGCCTGGATAGCGTGCAAGAAACAACACTTTTCACTGTCTCCCAATACGTGTTAGTAAACCCATACGTTTGTGGGTTTACTATTAAACAAACTGGTTGGACATTAACCTCTGTTTATCCCAGTCCAATGCCAGCATCTCCACGTCCCAATACATGTGACAGGAATAAATTAAATCAAACAAATCATTTTGAGGGCTTCTTATACCTCGTGCAGATCAAGTTTCTGTGATTCAGTCTCTGTCATTGACCTCCATGCCAATCTGCTCCAATTGCTTTTTTGAGGGTTCATCCGGGGGTCCCATTGCTCCCTGCAAATATACAACATCTCTCTACCTTTTCCAGCAAGACCTTTAACATGGATCTGAAAGCCATGGAATCTACCTGATTCCCTGTTTCACCACATTTCAGTATTTCACACTTTAGTTTGCATATCTCCCTGTGTCCGTGGAAATTTCCTCCCACACTCTTAAGTCGTGTGGGTTAGATTGATTGGCCATGTTAAATTGATCCTCGTGTCAGGGGGATAAGCAAGGAACTAAGTGTGTGGGGTGATGGGAATAGAGCCTGCTCGAGATTGTTGTCAGTGCAGGCTCGATGGGCTGAATGGCCTCATTCTGCCCTGTAAGGATTCTAGAATTCTACTATTCTAATTTCCAACTCCAATCACAATCCAGCTAAATAGGTGCAGGCTAGAGTTAAGCAGGCTTTTAAAATCAACGTGTCGTTCAGCACAAGGACACAGGTAGATACATTTAAACAAGAGATGTCAATGAATATTAAAAAACAACCAGACAGAAGCACTTAGTTAAAAATGGGTTACTCACAGGTGGAGGCTGAGCACACTTATGTAAAATGTTTATTTTCATAATAAACCCATTTCCAATTCTTCTGCTAAAACAATATTATGGGATAGTGCTCTCAAACATATTAAGAAATATTGAATATAAAGAAATAGTTGCATTCCAAAACACAGTCCGATAGTATTGGATCTGGGGTGATACGATTACAAAAATGCGTTTGAGCGAAACTTGAACCATAATTTCACTTCAGAAACTATTGCAATATGCTTCTGGATTACTGATTATGCAAGCAAAAATTTCTTTGCCAACATACTTGGAGATTGTTCCAATGCTATGAAGAGATAGAGGGCTGTACTCTACGGTGTAATAGTTGATGTGAATCTTCTTCAGTGCTTTTCTTATGTTCTTTTCCTGTGACTTGTCCTCAGAATTGTCAATGCATTTAAACAGTGAGCAGAATTTTACTGGCACGCATGCCCTCAACAGCATTCTCCATTGGCCTTGAGCGGGATCGCACAAACCGCAGTGGAAGTGTCAGCAAAATTCCGCCCAGTGCTTCACCTTTGTCATTGATGAGAATTCTACACACGACATGCACAAACAGATCAATGAAAGGACACATCATCATGCCGGCTGGCCAGAGTGAAACCTGTCTGATTTGATTTGGTTTATTATTGTCACGTGTATTAGTATACTGTGAAAAGTATACAGACAAAGCACACTGCTCATAGAGAAAGAAAAGAGAGGGTGCAGATTGTGGTGATATAGCCATAGCTAGGGTATAGAGAAAGATCAACTTAAGTGCGAGGTACGTCCATTCAAAAGTTTGGTGGCAGCAAGGAAGAAGCTATTTTTGAGTCGTTTGGTACTTACCTTTGTGCCAATGGAACAAGGTGGAAGAGAGAATGTTTGAGTGCATGGGGTCTTTCATTGTGCTCGCTGCTTTTTCGTGATAGCGGGAAGTGCGGATAGTGTCAGTGGGTGGGAGGCTGGTTTGCGTGATGAACTGAGCTAATTTCACGACCTTTTGTAGTTTATTGCGGTCTTGGAAAGAGCAGGAACCAAACCAAGCTGTGATACAACCTGAAAGAATGCTTTCCATGGTGCAGCTGTGGAAGTTGGTGTAGTAGACATGTCAAATTTCCTTAGTCTTGTGAGAAAGTAGAGGCGTTGGTGGGTTTTCTTAACTGTGGCCTCCGCGTGGCTAGGGTCCGTAAGGCGGGTACCAGATTTAATGGCAGGCCAGCAGGACACTAAAAGGTGACTGCCAGTGATCAACGAAGACATCAAAGGAGGTAGAGGAAGGCCTGCTTCATGGCGACAGCAGTATCTAGCGGACACGCCAGGCGGGAGGGCACTTCAAGTAGCTCCTGATTCCGGAATGACTTATCCAAGCTTGGCTGTGGCTGGAATTCCCCAATGCTAAATTCTCCATTCTCGCTGGCAGTGGTGGCAGGCCGCAATTTTAATTTTTTCCATTTCTGGCTGGATTTTGAAAAGAAGTATTAAAGCCCTCTAAAGATAATGAAACCTGCCTGATGGCTACAAACCATAGCTTGTATTTCCACCACGTGGGAAAGACAAAACAGACATTCAACCTCTCGGGGATGACATGAAATATCCCATCTCCTGCTGACATTACATTTTCCTGAAACGTTACAAATGTTTCTGAGGTATGACAACAAAATGCAATTACTTATTCTAAAACAATGATTGCTGTAGGTTTAGTCAAATAGAATTTCTTTGGGATATACAGCCAGCAGGGTACTTTAAGAGACCGTTTACCAAGCAAGAGTTCAAGACATTGCTGTGCTGAAGCAGGCAGCTAAAGTTGTTTGGCTCTGTGTCTTTATCAAATATTGTAACCATCCTGAGAAGAGATATCTAGTACAAGTCAAGATATTTCAGATTAAATTAGGGTAACCTGCTGCACACAACTACACACAGGAAGACAAAAAGAATTGCCACAATGAGGGAATCATTGCTTGAGATCAGCCAAAGAACAGCTAACCTCCGCTTTAGCCTTTTCATAAATTGTATAAATCCTCGGCTGAAATTTACTGGCGGAATCTTCCAGTCCCACCGCAAGTGATTCCCTGCTGTGGGTTCCCAAGTGTTGGATGGTGTGAACACTGGGAAAACCTTTTGTTAGTGGTGGGACAGAAAGATCCTACTGTTGGTTAATGGTAGCTCGCTTCTGCTGCCACAAAGCACACTGTGAAAGGACGGGGATGTGTGTGGAAAATCCCACCCTTAATTTATCTTCTTGTTCTGCCATCTGTTCGAGTGTGTGTGTGTGGGCCCAGGCAAATGTGTGTGGCATATGAATGGTGGTTGAGACTTACTTTTTTTTAAGTTCAGGAAATAGTTTTAATAAACTTACCTTGTTTTTTTTTTGTCTGCCCGAAGAAAACATGTCTGTCTAGTCTTTTACAATCTGAATGCGGATATAATGGGACTCCTGTAGTTTTGCAAAATGCTGCCTAAGTTCATAAAAGAACCCTGTCAAGGTCAGAGAGGGAAAATAGATGAATAATTTCACCTCCCTCCATTTTGTTGCACCACTATCTCTATCAAATCCCCTCTCAATCTTTAATTCTACAGAGCGTCCCAGTCTGCTCACACTTGTATCCTCTAAATTCATTCCTGAATTTTCTCCTCATTTAAATGTGCGGGTTAGGTTAATTGGCCATGGTAAAAGTTTATCCTTAGAGTCCTGAGATGTATAGGTTAGAGAGATTAGCGTAAATATGTAGGGATACGGGGGTAGAGCTTGGGGGGGATAGTGGTTGGTGCAGACTCGATGGGCCGAATGGCCTCCTTCTGTCGGGTTTCTATATATTTTCTTTAAAGTACAAAAATTTAAGTTAAAGTGTATTATTAGTCACAAGTAGGCTTATATTCACACTGCAATGAAGTTATCTTGTTCTTTGTCTAACTAAGAAAACACATCTGTCTACCCCTTTACAATCTGTATGTGTGTATAGTGGAACTCCGCAATATACACATTTATATATAAAGCTGAATTAACCAAGAATCTGTAAAATATATTACCCTCTTGTTTTAGTGTTCTGCTCCTCTGGAAATAAACCTCAATACTGGGTTTTCTTTCCTCGTGGAGTACATAAAGCCTTTTTGCCTCATAAGAAGCCATCTACCACAAAAGGATGATCCCAACACCACATCCCAGTGAAAACAGTTTCCTGCAATATGGTAAAAAGCAGAAATGCAGATTGCTGCACTATTCTGAGAGTCACAGGGCATTTAGTTGCACCACATTATTTGCATCAATTTAGATATGACTGATTTATCTCCTTTTATTATTTATATTCAGAGTTAATGCAGTCTTCATTGCAGCCCCTTTAGCTTCCTTCCAGAGGCATCCCCAAGAGAAGACGATACTGTAAGAAACATTCTTTTTTAATGACATGAAGGTCGGAATGGATCAGAGAGTTGGAGCTGGAGAAGATATAGAGTCATAGAATAGAATCCCTACAGTGAAGATGGGAGCCATATGGCCCATCGAGTCTGCACTGACCACAATCCCATCAAGGCTCTATTCCCACATATTTACCCTGCTAATCCCCTGACAGAAAGGAACAATTTAGCATGGCCAATCAACATAACCCGCATCTTTGGAGTGTGGGGGGGAACTGGAGCATCCACGCAGACATGGGGAGAATGTGCAAACTCTACACAGACAGCAATCCAAAGCCAGGAATTGAATCTGGGTCACTGACATTGTGATGCAGCAGTGCTAAACACTGTGCCACCTGGATCAATACGGCTAGATGATAAACAATTTGATTATGTTTCTGAATCTATTGATGGAGAATATGAAGATGTGACCAACATATTGAGAGCTGAACCATGGGTGGAGTTCTACACATTGCAACGAGTAACATCTTTGCTTTTGTTCAGGATCTGATCAATGTCAATAGTGTTGTCATATTTGTTAGGGATTGTCTATAACTTGTTTTTCTAATGGGACAAAAAATTTAATGTTAGTTTTAACTCCATTCATTTCATTTGCCACACGTTGAAACATATTTGCTGGATTAAGTTTAAGTCCTGAGGTATCTAAGCTTATATGGAAAAGGAGTCTCGCAAAGGAACCAATCAATGTGGGACTGGGTATAGCTCCACTCTTAATCTGCTGACAGTGTTTACATGACTTGAGTCTGGAGGGCAGATCCATGCTGGAGAAAGAAGTGTGTGGAGGCAAACATATAGAGAGCTCTTAAATTAGACTTACACTTCTTTAGCACGGTGGCACAGTGGTTAGCGCTGTTGCCTCACAATGTCAAGGACCCAGGTTCGATGCCAGCCTCATGTTACTGAGTGTGTGGAGTTTGCACATTCTCCCCGTGTCTGCATGGGATTTCCTCTGGGTGCTCCGGTTTCCTCTCATAATCCAAAGATGTACAGGTTAAGTTGATTGGCCATAGTAAATTACCCGTTAATATCAGAGAGACCAGAGGGCCTGGGTGGGATTGTGGTCAGTACAGGCTCAATGGGCCAAATGCCTTCTGCACTGTAGAACCTATGATTCTATGATATGAAGAGGTCACAAGCACTTGCAGTTGAACTATACCATTATACCCTTAACAAGACTGACTGAACCTCAGACATCTTTCAACTCTGAAGTCTCATTTCCATTGCCATGACAGCTGACCCCTCAGTAGGCCAGAAAGCAGGAGCATTGTAGTGCCAACATTGAAAGAAGCAACACAGAGGGAAAGTTTCATGAGGGTGATTCGAGGGAGCGAGGCAGACTTTGGATGAGGAGACAATGACCTTTCTTGTGAAATAGCACCCTTCACACAGTCTAGTCTGTCTCTACCAGGTTGGCAAATTGCAATGAACTCTAGGCACCTTCATCCTCAACCACGTGATAAAATACAAAGTGGGACACTTCTGATGTTAAGACATTTTGATTTGCACATGTGTTCATGAAGCCCCTGTTGGCTTTGGTCAGACACCTTCAGTAGCTGCATAACTCTACAAGGTAGAATGAGAAATTGTGCAGAAGGGTTAGGTTTCTGCTGGATAACTCGTGATTTATTTTTTTCCACTCTCCTCCCACCTAGCTTCTGCTCAGAAGTTGTGACTAAAATCAATCCATTTTTGTCAGAAAACTGGAGAGGAGGAGTTATTGGCACATGTCCCTTGTTGATAAGGAATTAACAGGTAAATCTATTTGCAACTGGACAGGATGTCGACAAACAAACATTGATTCCACAAGTAGAGTCCTCATCTATACAGCTGACAGTGAGCCTGCAAAAGATAAATTTTGATGCTGAGGAAAGGATTTATATACTGACTTGTGAATCGTTTTTGATATTAAGTTACTTGAATCTAATCATTTATTCACAAAGATAGTAAATGAGTACACTCGACAATAATATCTTCATAGGCATCATAGATTTCTACAGTGCATACAGAGGTCATTTGGTCCATCGAGTCTGCACTGACCACAATCTCACCCAGGACCTATCCCCATAACCCCATGCATTTATTGTAGCTAGTCCTCCTCACACTGAGGGGAAATTTAGCATTGCTAAGTTATCAAACACACATATCTTTGGATTGTGGGAGGAAACCAGAGCAAACCCATGCAGACATGAGGACACTGTGCAAACTCCACAGAGACAATAATCCAAGCCGGGAATCGAATTCAGGTCCATGGTGCTATGAGACAGCAGTGCTACTGTGCTGCCCTTGTGACAACTAATGTACTTTTAAGAAATGTATTTTTTTTAAAATCATGACTTCTGTAATTTGTAAGCAGCATTTTTCATTGTGGCATCAGCTACTTGCTTAGAACTCTTTTTGTTGTTACTTCAATGGTTTAAATGGGGTTTTGTTTGTTTTTATTTTGGGTGGGTCTCATGTCGTATCTGGGATTTTATGACCTTTTGAATTATTAGGGGGAAGAATGATTGACAGGTCAGGTAGCAGGAGATCTTTTCCATTCAGTTTGGTTCAGCATCACAGGCTATCCTAGCTTTCAAGCTTCAGGCAGCTTTTCTCTCTCTCTCTCCCCACCCTCTGATATTATAGATTCTGCTGGCTAGCTGGAAGCAGGTCTTCTTGCTTTCTTTAATTGAGAATTCTGTCTCTTTCAGTGGTTTGCTGACTAAAAGCAGCAGTGGCATCATCTCTACCTTGAAGTCTGCTGAAAGTTACAAGGCTGGAAAATCAGTTTCAATTCTCCAACCAAAGGACTAAGCTCCAGCATCACATGAGCATTCTGATTTTCTGTTTGAAACCTGTGGCAGGGGTATGTTGATAAAGAAGTTTGTTTGGTTGGACCATTTCATGTAAGACCATAAGACATAGGAGCAGAACTAGGCCACTTAGCCCAACAGGTTTGCTTTGGCATTCAATCATGGCTAATATTTTTCTTATCTCCACTCTCCTGCTTTTTTTCCCCATAACCCCTGATTCCCTTATTAATCAAGACATAGTTGTTAAAGTTTTTTATAACATCATGGTTGTTTTGCTTTCTTGCTAGTAATTGGTAAAAGCTATTGCCACATATTAACCATATTTGTAAATAAACATGGTTTAATAAAAGCTCCCTAGTGGGTCATTTGAATCCTACTTGAAATAAGATGTCTCTTATTTACAAGAGCCAAATTCAAATTGCAAAACCTATGCCAGTGTCATAAAATACTTTGGAGTTTCTGACCTGGATTATAACAAACTTAAATGTATAAATTATTGGTTTTTCATTTCTCATCTCTTGCTTAAATATTTACTCCCATTCCACCCTTTAAATGAAAAAAAATTAAAACAACTTGTCAGTGGATAAGATGAAAGATGTAAAGAAGTAGTCCTGTGAATTCTGGTGAGATTTTGTCTCTTAATCTATGAAGTTGTCATCGACAGTCTCTGGGACAAAAATGAGAGCTGATGAGAATCATTTAAAAATAAATGCCCACTTTCCTCCCAACCTCTGTTTGTCTTTCTTTCACTTGACACCAAGTCAGGTTTACTTTCCACAATGGTTGCCTCCATAAGCGCAATGAGCCAAACAGCAATGGTGTATTTAAAATCATTGAATCACTACAGTGCAGGAGGAGGTCATTTGACCCATCTAGCCTGCACCAACATCAAACCTGCCCAGGTCCTCCCTATCACCGTAACCCATCTATTTGCCCTATAATCCCTTAGACACTAAGCAGCAATTTACCATGAGCAATCCATCAAACCTGCACATCTTTGGACCTGGAGGAAGCCCACACAAACACAGGGAAAACATGCAAAACTCCACACAGTTACCAGAGGTTGGAATTGAACCCAGGTTCCCTGGCGCTGTGAGGCAGCACTCCTAACCACTGTGCCACTAATAATTATTAACATCCCTCTTCTCGCTCATAGTTCTTTCTTCTCCAAACTCCTCTTAACTGATCTATTTCCTTGCCTTTTATCTTTACAATTTGATTCAGGTTGCGTTTAGTTGGAGCAAAGCCCAAAGTCATTTTGATTTAAAGGGAGACGGGTTTTGTGTAGGTCGATTTTTCTACAAGACGAAATAGGCTGTTGTGCATTGAAATGATTTTGAAACATGTCTCACTCATTCTAATTATCAGCAATGTTCCATATTGGTCCCAAATGAGGAAGTACAGAAGCAGAAATCAAAATTGAAAAATCTCAGCAGGTGTGACAGCATCTGTGGAGAGAGAGTCGAGCAAACATCGAGTCTGGATGACTCATCTGGACTCAAAACGTTGGTTGTACTTTCTCTCCAAAGATACTGTCAGACCTGTTGCGATTTTACAGCAATTTTCTGTTTTGATTCAGATTCCAGCATCCACAGTATTTAAACTTTACTTATTAGTCACAAGTAGGCTTACATTAACTCTGTAATGAAGTTACTGTGAAAATCCTCTAGTTGCCACACTCCTGTTTGGATACACCGAGGGAGAATTTACCTTGGCCAATCCACCTAACCTGCACATCGTTGGTCGGTGAGAGGAAACTGGAGCACCGGAGGAAACCCACGCAGATACTGGGAGAATGTGCAAACTCCACACAGATAGTGACCCGAGGCTGGGAATTGGACCTGGGTCCCTGGTGCTGTGAGGCAGGAATGCTAACCACTGTCCCCATCAATTTTTGTGTTTATCTTAAGTACATCTTAAGACAAGTAAGTACATCACAGTACAGGGCCTTTGGCCCTCGATGTTGTGCCGAGCTTTGTCCGAAACCAAGATCAAGCTATCCCACTCCCTATCATTCTGGTGTTCTGCATGTGCTTATCCAATAACCGCTTGAAAGTTCCTAAAGTGCCGACTGCACTATCACAGAGACAGTCCATTCCATACTCCAACTACTCTCTGAGTACAGAACCTACCTAGGACATCTCTCTTATATCTTCCACCATGAACCTTATAGTTACGCCTCCTAGTAACAGTTACATCCACCTGAGGAAGTCGTCTTTGAAATAGTACAGAAGCAGGTCATCCGATTACAGGTTTCTCCATACTTGCTATTACTCTATGCACAGGAACAGCTTAAAGCTGTTGCCCATCCACTTCACTAATTCTTTGAAATAGATTTGATTTTAAAAAGGATGATGACACTTGTCCTTTAACATATGTGAGAAGTTAAAGATGGCCCAGGACCTTGCACTCAATTCCAACAGGTAAGAGCTCGATCAGTTAAACAAGTCAGGTTTACTTTCTGCAACGGTTGCTTCCATAAGGGCAATGACCCAAACAGCAATGGTATAGTTAAAATCATTGAATCACTACAGTACAGAAAAAGGTCATTTGACCCATCAAGCCTGCATAGACAACAAACCCACCCAAGTCCTCCCTATCACTGTAACCTACCTATTTGCCCTATAATCCCTCAGACACTAAGCAGCAATTTACCATGACCAATCCATCAAACCTGCACACCTTTGGACCTGGAGGAAGCCCACACAGACACAGGGAAAATAGGTAAACCCCACACAGTTACCAGAGGTCGGAATTGAACTCGGGTCCCTGGCGCTGTGAGGCAGCACTCCTAACCACCGTGCCACTGATAATTATTAACATTCCTCTTCTCACTCATAGTTCTTTCTTCTCCAAACTCCTCTTAACTGATCTATTTCCTTGCCTTTTATCTTTACAATCTGGGCATCATTCTTGATTAAAGGCTGTTAAGGTCAACACTTCTTTGAAGTTCTACCATTTTGCCTGAATCATTCTGATTTTTTTTTATATTGCTTTTTAACGTTGTACTCTTACAATGACAGAAACCTTTCCAAAACCAGTGGTTCATACATCAAGACGTTTCACAACCTGTGACACATGAAACAGAAGTTCTTTAAGTACAATGTCAATCCACCAATTCTTAATGCTGCTAACCCTTGAACATTATAAACGAGGTAGACACAGCACCTACTCAGGAGAAAAAAGGCAAAGAGCTATGCATGCATAGAGTCTATTGCCTTATATAAAAAATACATATTTTGCCATGTCAATGTTAGTCAGAGAAGGATGATGCACTTTTTCAGAAGTGCAATATTTAAGTCATTAGCAGTGAATACATGTCCTACTGTGTTACATATGAACACTGTACTGCATACATGTGACTGGAGTACTCTACAGAGAGCCAGTGTGAATTTGACTGGCTGAATGGCCTCCTTCAGTGTCGTACTGACTCCATTACTTTACATCAAGCCTGTTCTACATAGTACTTGTTTCACAAGTGCACCATGCTATCTGACTATATTTATAGCAAACATATGGCAGAGCTGTCCCATCCTGCCCACCATGGTAATTGTAGCAGGCTGAACACAAAGTGTGCAAAGATTCATTGACCTCAGGTGGGATTTTCCAGTCTTGGGGCAAGCACGGCCAGAAAATGCCATCCATACGACATATAAACAAGTGCACTATGCTATCAATTTATTTAACGGTTACAGTGTGTAGTGTGCCTAAGTTTGATAAGTGCATCATTCTGTGACTATTTAATATTTGTGCCTGTTTTAATCAACATGGATTACTATACTGTCTGATTGCACATTATAATTGTATTCTACTCGTGATGGGCTTATTTTGACCAGCGTGGCTGTGTGAACATTTGGGAATGAATTTTACCATCCTGCCTGCCATGGGAATCAAAGCGGGCATGGAGCGGACAATGGGAAGGTTTGTTGACCTCGTGTATGATCTTCTGGTTTCAAACTAAGCGAGGCCAGAAGATCCTGCCCTTGATGTGTCAACTCTGCGTGACTCTTATTCAATATCTGTGCTATTATGTAACTGTGTTTAGCATTTGACTTTTCACTCATGTCTATACTTCGTGACAGTTTAACATGCATGCTCTGTGTTACTGTTTCACAAGTGCACTGCAGTGCATTACAATAATTTCACTGGTGACTCACATTCATTTCATCATGACCAGAAGAGATCCCTCGGTGGCAAAATGTGTCCAATAATGTACGAACGTGTCAACTATTCTCAACCGTTTCTTCATGCAAGCTTGAGAGTCCTCAGAATTTCCAGAATAAAACTGGATAACAAATGAGAAGCAGAATATCAATATAATACTGCTGATTTCTGACTTTGGGCAGACATTTGCTTAGGTCTGAACTGTTACAAGCAACAGCAATTTTTATGACAAATAAATGTTAAACTAGCCAGCGGTAAATAGTGCTGGAAAATCTGCTTAAGCTTTATGGTCCTTTGTGTAACATGATTGAACTGCCCATGGTGAACAGACCAATAGAAGATCTATCACTTCCCTCATTACTTCTGTTAATGGGTTGAGTTAATAGCAATGAGCAGCCGCATCAGTAACTGTGGTTCTCCCACTTATTTCTGTCCAGTCCAAAAAGCCATGTTTAATGTATAATTTACACCAGGCAGAAATGGTGACAACACGACTCAATACTGCAACTGTAATCTTAGAATCTCTGCAGTATATTCAAACTTGTTTGTCGATTCATGGCCCACCAACATCTGAAGAGTTAGCACACTAGTACAGTTGTTAGCATTGTTGCCACACAGTGTCAGGGACCAGGTTCGATTCCCAGTCTCGGATCACTGTCTGTGTGGAGTCTGCACATTCTCTCCATGCCTGCGTGGGTTTCCTCTGAACGCTCCGGTTTCCTCCCATAGTCCATAAGATGTGCTAGTTAAGTGCATTAACCCAAACAGGCACCAAAGTATGGCAACTAGGGAAATTTCACAGTAACTTCATTGCAATGGTAATGTAAATCTACTTGTGCCTAATAATAAACTTGTCATAGAAACAGACTATTTGGTCATTATCACATCGCTATTTGTGGGAACTTAGTATAGGCAAGTTGGCTGTCATGATTTCTATTTTACAACAATGACATTCAAACCACTTTGGATAAATAGATTTTTCCTGAACTCCCTGTAAGATTTACAGGACCAAAACACACTAACCATTGAATGAACCAAAAGCTTTTAGGTAGCCTGCGAATGTTGGGACTAAGAACATGGCATCACAGCTCATCAACTATAAACCTGGATGGTTGGCTCAGTGGAAGTTGAAAAGGCCACTGTGTTGAGTTGCTGAGCGTTGCTTGCGAGAAAAAATCCTGGGATTGGTTCCCGAGGGGATAGTTTTCCAATTTTGTTTGCTGGCAGCACTTCTGAGAAGTCGCAGGTGCACGTGCAGTTTTTAATCCATTGAATGAATTTGCTTCAAAGTTCAACGCAGCTATTTGGAGTGCTGCAATGTTTTAGTGCTGCTTTCTATCCAGTGACTGACGTGTGAATGCATCTTGGATCATAAGCGAGAACGGGATTGATTTTAATGATAAATTGTCTCTGTCGAGAGAGCAACATGAGGAATAGGTGTTTGGAAATGTGTTCAGTAGAGGAAGGAAGAAAATATGATGATCTGAATCAGGCAATTGAGGTTGGCTTGCTTCAGCATGAACTCCCTGATTGAGAGCTGCTCCTGATCTACGGACATCTGGTGTATAGGGGGGGCAGGAAGGAGGAGGACCTCCTTGTGAACCTGCTCCTGGGCCTGGGAATGTAAGCCATTTAGAAGTCCAGGCAGCAGACAACCAAGTGGGTCGCCCAACCTGACTGCCTGCCCCCTACCACAGCTATATGTATGGCCAGATGTCCCAGGAGAGGGAAAATGCAGTGTCTGAGGTCTTTCTCTGCACTCTGCGCAGAGACTGGGTTGCATTATTGAGCCCTTTAATAACATTTTTGTTTGATGTTTTAAAATGCTCTTTCCGCTTTGCCTTTTGTTTTGGATAGTTCCCCTCCCTCCGTCTGGAAGCTGCGCATTTTAAATTGTCCCTGAGTTAATTTGAGTTAGTTTAATTGTTTAGACGTTATAAGATGTTCTTAATTAAGAGCTAAATGATGTAAATCAGGGAGCCCTTTGTCCGGTATTTAAACAGGACTCATGATCTAGGGATGCCGGCGTTGGACTGGGGTAAACAGAGCAAGAAGGCTCACAACACCAGGTTAAAGGTTTATTTGATAGTAAACACCACTAGTTTTCGGAACGATGTTCTTTATCAAGTGAATGGAGAATTCTGATCAGAAACAGGACATATAAAGAAACACACTATTTACAGAATACTGATTAGAATGTGAGTCTTTACATCTCATCAGCTATTCAAGTCTTAAAGGTGCAAACAATGTGAGTGGAGATAGCATTAAGCACAAGGTTAAAAAAGTCCGTATTGTCTCCAGACAGGGCAGTGTAAGACGTTGCCAGTTCAGGCAAGTCATGGGGGTTACAGATTGTGTGACATGAACCCAAGATCCCAGTTGAGGCTGTCTTCATGTGTGCAGATCTTGGCTATCAGTTTCTGCTCAGCAAGAAGGTTGTCTTGGAGAATCTTTACCCAAAGATCAGAGGCCGAATGCCCGTGACCGCTGAAGTATTCGCCAACAGGAAGGGAACAGTCTTGCCTGGTGATTGTCGACCACTAACCATTAGCTGTAAAGACTCCCATTCTAATCAGGATTCTGTAAATTGTGTGTGTCTTTGTATGCCCTGTCTCTGATCAGATCATCTGACGAAGGAACAGTGTTCCGAAAGCGATTGGTGTTTACTATCAAATAAACCTGTTGGACTTTAACCTGGTGTTGTGAGCATTCTTCCTGTGTTTCAACAGTCATTCTATCTGCACTCCGAATGCAGATGGCATATCGTAAGTACTTTACATGTTGCGGTGGGATCTTGGGAAGAAAATTTGGTGATGGGACCTTTGCCTCTGTGGACTTTTACAGAAAATACCTTGGGATTTACTAATAAAAGAGGCGTTTTTTGGAAATAGGAACAGAGATGGCCTCCGAATAGCAGCATGACATTGACATTAATTTTACAATGACAGTACCTCTACTGGTCGAGCATGTTTTCTCTCAGATAACTCCTCCAGCAGAAAATAAAAGATGTGAAAAAAAAAGCTCACTAACAATTCTGTCCACGTTTTTTAACTGATTTCACAATAATTTCCCAAGCACACCAAAATAAGTAAAGGCACGTATAGAAACATAGAAGATAGGAGCAGGAAGAAGTCATTTGGTACTTTGAGCCTGCTCCACCATTCATCATGATCACAGCTGATCGTCCAACTCAATAGCCTAATCTTGCTTTCTCCCCATTATCTATGTGTAGAAAGATCAATTGAACAATGATTTTTACATAGAACACAAATGATCAGCACTTAAATTAAATATTTAAAACTCAGCTGCATTATTAAACATTTTGCCAAAGATGAATTGCACCCCTGTGCTGCATGGTCACCAGAGTAATCTGCCTGACCTTTCCCTGATCAAGTACCCACTCTCTCTACACAATGACCAGCACAACCATTGGGCAGAATTCTGCTCTCCTCCAGGAAACAGTCTGGAGGCATAGGGCCCATTTAATGGCAGGTAGGATTAAGGAAAATCCTAAGGCATTTTACTCCTATGCAAGGAGCAAAAGGATGGTTAGAGGCAAGATTGGACCTCTCAGGGACAGAGGAGGGGATCTATGCTTAGAGCCTGAGGGAATGGGGGAGATCCTGAATGAATACTTTGCGTCGGTATTCACGCAGGAGACTGGCCAGATGTCTGTTGCTGATTTTGACAAAGTTGAGGATCCGTTGAGGGAAATAAAGATTACGAGGAAAGAGGTGTTGGGGCTGTTAGGCAGCTTAAAGACATATAAAGCTCCGGGGCCTGATGGCATTTACCCCAGGCTGCTAAGGGAGTTGAGGGAAGACCTAGCTGGGCCTCTGACGCAAATCTTTGTCTCTTCCTTGGACACAGGTGAGGTCCCAGAGGACTGGAGGATAGCAAACGTAGTACCGTTGTTTAAAAAAGGTCAGAGGGATAACCCAGGGAACTATAGGCCGGTGAGCTTGACTTCAGTTATAGGTAAGCTAATGGAGAGGATCCTCAGGGACAGGATGTATGAGCATCTGGAGCGCTGCGATCTGATCAGGGATACGCAGCATGGCTTCGTCAAGGGGAAGTCTTGTCTTACAAATCCAGTGGAATTTTTTGAAAAAGTGACAAAAACAGTTGATGAAGGACATGCTGTTGATGTCGTCTACATGGATTTCAGTAAGGCGTTTGACAAGGTTCCTCATGGTAGGCTGATAGAGAAGGTGAAGGCGCATGGGATACAGGGCCAGGTATGTAGATGGGTCGAGAACTGGCTCGGGAGGAGGAGACAGAGGGTAGTAGTGGAAGGCTCTTTTTCCGACTGGAGGCCTGTCACTAGTGGAGTGCCACAAGGCTCAGTACTAGGTCCTCTTCTATTTGTGGTTTACATAAACGACTTGGAAGTTGGGGTAGGTGGTGAGATCAGCAAATTTGCTGATGACACTAAGATGCTTGGATTGGCGGGTACAGAGGAGCAGTGCCAGGCAATACAACAGGACATAGACAGGTTGGTAGACTGGGCAGATAGATGGCAAATGGAATTTAATCCGGATAAATGCGAGGTGATGCATTTTGGCCGGAAAAATGTAGAAGAGAGTTATAGGATAAAAGGTAAAACTATACGGAGTATAGAGACGCAGAGAGACTTGGGGGTGCAGGTTCACAAGTCTCTGAAGGTGTCTTCACAGGTGGAGAAGGTGATAAAGAAAGCGTATAGTATGTTAGCTTTCATAGAAAAGGGTATAGAATACAAGAGTAGGAGTTTGATGTTGCAATTGTATAGAACGTTGGTTAGGCCTCACTTGGAATACTGCGTCCAGTTCTGGTCGCCGTACTATCGGAAGGATGTGGAGTCCTTGGAGAGAGTGCAGAGGAGGTTTACCAGGATGCTGCCTGGTATGGAAGGACTGTCTTATGAGGAACGATTGAATAGACTGGGGTTGTTTTCCCTTGAAAGACGTCGGCTTAGAGGGGATCTAATAGAGGTGTATAAGATTATAAGGGGTATAGATAGAGTAAATGGTGGTAAACTTTTTCCACCTTCAGAAATGGATAGGACGAGGGGTCATGGCCTTAGGGTGAGGGGGGCTATGTATAAGACGAATATTAGAGGGCAGTTTTTCACACAAAGGGTAGTGGGGGTGTGGAATGCACTGCCGAGTAAGGTGGTGGGAGCAGGCACGCTAGGGCTGTTTAAGGGTCTCTTGGACAGCCACATGAGCGGTATGCAGATAGAGGGATATAGTAGGACTGTTTAACTATGACTTTTTTTTTTCCCACAGGTAATTCGGTCCATACTTGACCAACAAGGAGCATGCATTCGGCAGGTGGTGCGAGGACAGCTCTTGGATGTTGATTCATGGGTTGCCTGGTGCTTCATGTCGTAAATGAGTGCTTTATCTGGACCATCTGAAGGGCACCATGACAGCTCAGTGACTATCGCTGTAGCTGTGCAGACACTTGGAATTGGGCCGGTGTCTGCGGGAGTTTGCGCGTTCTCCCCGTGGTTGCGTGGGTTTTCTCCGGGCGCTCCGGTTTCCTCCCACATCCCAAAAATTCGCTCTTAGGCTGATTGGGAAACAAATTGTCCCTATATTGAGATTCTTCCATATTAGGAATAACCTAAAATTAGAATAGGAAAATGGAATTGTTACTATAAAGTTATGACGGCGGCGCGGGCTCGTTGGGCCGAAGGGCCTGTTTCCCGTGCTGTGTTGCTCTTAAAAAAAAAAATTTGGCAAGAAAGTGCAGACTCCAGTGCTTTCCTGACTCCCCACTGAAGTTTGGGATGGGAAGGCCTGCCCAGAAGCCACACACACTGCCGTTGTATCTCGGTACCATATTGGAAAGGTGCCCAACACCATATTGAAGAAAGATAGACTCCCTGAAAAAGAAGATGGACCTCCAAGAATATAGTGAACCTGGATGATGGTTCTCCGCCATGACAATGAATCTGGAAGATCCACCTGCAGATAATTCCCCCCCACCAACTTCTGTCATGTTTCAGAGTTGAGGGCTGCGTCTTGCTTCCAATTCAAACTCTGAAGGACTTGAGAAATGGATAGGAAAGGTTTCGAGGGATATGGGCCAAATGCAGGCAAATGGGGTTAACTGAGACGGGTACTTTGGTTGACATGGACTAGCTTGGATGAAAGAGCCTGACTCCATGTTGTAGCTTGTATGATTCCAGACCCTCTGAGACATAAGTGGATTAGCCATGAGCTTATTGAATGGTGGAATCGGTTCAAAGGGCTAACTGGCCTTCTCTTGCTCCTAATCCTCTGTTCCTTTTGAGATCTGAGCCTGGGTCATCAATATTGCACCTGCACACCTCCGATCCTTTTGATGGTGGCTGAACATTTCAATAGGGCGAAGCCAGATATGATTTGTTTCATTCCACTGCCAGAAGAGCAGCAGGGTGAAATAAAATTGCATCTTTACCTTTAACTGTCCCTCTGGAAATGTACTGCCAAGTAGGGTGGAGGCGGACACGCTGGGATCGTTTAAAAGTTGCCTGGATAGTTACATGAGCAAACTGGGAATGGAGGGATACAAATGAATGGCCTAGTTGGACCAATGAGCGGCACAGGCTTGAAGGGCTGAAGAGCCTGTTTTCTGTGCTATACTGTTCTTTGCTCTTTGTTCTTTAGTGCCAGCTGGGTGAATTCCGAAGCAGGAACAAAACACCCGGTTAATATCAACGCCACCACCACCCCACCCCACCCCCCCAACCACATATGAAAATGTTTGCAATACATGCAATGTGCTGTAATACGTGACGTGACATGTATAAATGTAATAGCAATCTGGGACGTGGCAGAGTAGCACTAGTCCCTCTGATCTAGCGCTCTCCTGGCATGTTGGAAGAATAAATAGATCAAAATCTTTACTCCAATTCAATTTGTGGAATTTCACCACAACATATATCCAGAGAGCTCATCTCGAAAGCAGGATGCAGACCATCTTCTTCCTACGTAGTCTCCTTGACTTTTTCTGGTTAGTCTTTTCCATTCCTCACTGTCTCTGATTTTTAAGAGCTTGAATTATCCCTTACCAGGCCAATCTTCTTTCTGATATCTGGATGGATGACAGGACCCCTGCCCCACGCCACCATCACCACCCCCTCCGACTCTCCCACCCACCCTCAGCCAAATCCCCTTTCGTCATCTATATCCAAAGCTAATGCAAGGACTTCCCTCTGCCCATTCTGCAGTTTGCCAGGCAGCCTCTGAAGAGAAAAAAGATGCCACTTCCTCGCTCAAAACTGAAGAAGACATCTCCAAGGTTTCCCAAAATGAATAGACTTGACGTTACTTGCCATGAAACAATCCACCCTGATTATTTTAGTGAGAATTAGACTATGAGCTGTGATAGTCCACAAACTGGCTCAGCTTTAGTTTTTTTTTGTTCATTTGTGGGAAATGGGCATCAGCATTTTTTCCCTCGTCCTAGTTGCCCTTAAACTGAGTGGCTTGTTAGGCTATTTTAGAGGGCCATTGAGAATCAAACACATTGCTGTGGTTCTGGAGTCACATGTAGGTCAGACCAGGTAAGGATGGCAGATTTCCTTCCCTAAAGAACATTAGTGAACCAGATGGGTTTTTCTGACAATCGATTATAATTTCATTCCAGACGTTGTTTTATTGAATTTTAATTCCACCAGCTACCCTGGCCAGATTCAAAATGAGAGCATTAGCTGAATTTCTGGATTAATAGTCCAGCAATAATACCACTGGGCCATCGTCGACTGAAACACACAGTCAATGCCTGCAGCCTATATCTCAAATCCCTTGTGAGGGTCACATCATTTAAAAACCTAAACTGAACTCAACGTGAAAGCCTTTCTGTGAAAGACAAAACAAGCCCCAAAATTCCCAAAGTGTGACAAGCCAAAATCTTGCTGCACGTATCTGTGATGCCCCTTTTCCATGCCATAATGTTCTAAGGTGTCCTCTTTCCTTTTGAAAGGCACAAAGCTCTCAGAAAAAAATACCGCAAAGCAAAAAAAAAAAAGAGTCTTATGATTCAAGAGGCAAACAACATTAAAACAGCAGCTGGAAAACTGCAAGGAGATAAATTGAACTGAAGTGTACATAAGAAAAGTTCTTGGGGGAATTGGCTTATTCTGTAGTCCTCTCCAAGGATACCATTAGAGTTTAGACTAACCAAACCCTTGTGGGCACAGTCATGGACACAATGGAGCTAAAGGCTTCTACATTTCCACATTAGCTTTGAAAATGACTGAAAAATCTCGATAAATATATTTACACATTGTGTGTGCTAACAAACTGCCTCTCTGTGGATTGCCCAATGACAATGTGCACAGCAAACCTCTTAGTGCTGGGCTGAGAGCTGAGACGTTGGAAGTTGAGGGTGAAATGTTCAAATCATGGAGACAAAATCAAATCTAAGGGAGGGGCAGCATGGTGGCACTGCTGCCTCACAGTGCCAAGGACCAGCTTAATGCCCATCTTGGGCCACTGCGTGGAGTCTGCACATTCTCCCCGTGTGTGCGTGGGTTTCCTCCTGGTGTTCCGATTTCTTCTCCCAAGTCTGAAAGATGTGCTGGTTAGGTGCCAAGCTAAATTCTCTCAGTGTCCTTGAAGAGGTAGCAATTTGGGGATTTTCACAGTAATTTCATTGCAATGCTAATCTTAGCTTACTTGTGTCACTAATAAATAAACTTAAAAACTTGAATCAAATCCTCCCACGATTGAATTACAGCAGAATGTTCCTCACCTCTAGGGTTGTCAACTCTTATTGGACATTTTCAAGGAAATTTTGTCACATCACCAAGAAAAGTCCAACCACCTTGTCCTTACAAAGCCCATTATTAGTCAGTTGACACATCCATCCTTTCCATGCCTCTTAGCAAGTGAACAGACTCTGTTCCTTTCAATTTTTTTTTGTTCATTCGTGGGACACGGGTATCGCTGGCTGGCCTTCATCGCCCATCGCTAGATGCCCATGAACTGAATGGCCTGCTTGGCTAATTCAGAGGGCAGTTGAGAGTCAACCATATCACTGTGGCTCTGGAGTCACATGTAAACCAGACTGGTTAAGGGTGGCAGATTTCCTTCCCTGAAGAACATTAGTGAACCAGATGAGTTTTTCCGACAACCAACAACTTGACTCTCATAAGCGGTTTCAGATAAAGCTACAGGCTGCAGGCGTTGATAACATGCATTGGTTGGTGATGCTCTAATGACATAACAGCTTGACTATTAATCTAGGAACTCAGCTAACATCCTGGGGACCTGGACTCGAATCCCGCCATGACAGATGGTGGAATTAAAATTCAATTACAAATATCTGGAATTAAATATCTACTGGTGACCGTGAAACCATTGTTGATTGTCAGAAAAACCCATCTGGGGTTCACTAATGTCCTTTCATGATCGACAGTAGATTCTTCGTTCTAGATCTTTTTTTATTGAATTCAAATTCCATCATCTGCTGAGGTGAAATTTGAACCTGGGCCCTCAGAACATTAGCTGAGTTTCTGGATTAATAGTCTCATGGTAACACCACTCGGCCATGACCTACCCATAATCCTTAACTATTGGTTAGACATTCATGTTTCCCGTCACTGATATTTTCTTTAACTAAGATGTTGGAAAGTTCAGGAGAAATTTTAAAAAAATAAACAGTTGATTTTTATTTCAGTTTCCCGGAAAATTTTGTCCTTTGTGTGGGATAATGCAAATAATGTATTTAATGGAATCAGGGGCATTTGATGAGGTGAGGATGTGGGGGTTGCTGGTGGCGATTGAAGTATAATATAAAGTGGAGTTGCAGTGTAAAAGGTTATTGTGAGACCACACAACAGCAGGATATCGCAGAATCTCTACAGTGCAGAAGGAGGCCAATCAGTCCATCAAATCTGCACTGACTCTCCAGCAGATTATCTTATTCAGACCCTATCTGCATAACCCCACATATTAACCTTGTACATTTTAGGACTATTTAGCATGGTTAATCCACCTAAACTACACATCTTTGGACTGTGGGAGGGAACTGGAGCACTCGGAAGAAACCCGGACAGACATGAGCAAACTCCACACAGACAGTCTCCCAAGGCTGGAATCGAGCCTGGGTCCCTGACACTCTAAGGCAGCAACGTACCACTGTGCTGCCCTACCTATCTGAAGTCTCACGCTAAGCTTTATTCTGTTCACCGAAGAAAGTTTGATCAAAGTTTGTGTTTATCAACAGCCTTGTCTTGGTTGAGCCAAACAAAGGACAACTTAGTTAAGACCCACGCCGATGATCCCAGGCTGGGTGACCTGCTGCAATGCCTGGGGAATCATTAAAACCTGTAGATTCTTGGAGGGTTAGAGATCTTTTAAGTATCTCTTACTCAGCACAGTCGGCACTACAGCACTGTCATCGCTTCAAAAATATTTGTAGGTTTTAGTGTTAAGAGGGAAAAAAAAACATGCCACTCTCACTATGATTATTTGCTTTATCTGGTTTACTGAACACACGTGATCCAATTTTTTCCTTTTCAACATGCTGTATACATTTCAGCTTCATCTCTTCTTACATTGCCTCCTTGTGTGTTGCTAGGCAACAATGGGGCAAACATGACCCCGATCGTTCCTTTACAAAACATGCAACATCTTCTCTCATTTTTAATAAAAGCACTTGTCTGAAATGGCAAAATCCATGTTTATTTATCTTGCCCATCCAGGGTTTTCAACACAAAGGAAACAAGTAAGTAAGAAGCAGGGGCTCCCTTTTAGCTGTAACAGCAGGAGCAAATGTGGCTCACCGTCCTCACAAAAGAAACACTTTGACAAAACGCTGGAACCTTGTGGCGTCCTCTTCTTTCTCTTGGTTTGCAGACATGAGACGAATAAAGAGATGAAATGAAACATGCACAACAACTCGACCAGGAATTTGCACATTCTCCCCGTGCTTGCGTGGGTTTCCTCCGGGTGCTCCAGTTTCCTCGCACATCCCAAAGATGTGCTCTCAGGCTGATTGGCAGAACAAATTCTCCCTAAATTGTCTCAAATTTGGTTTCAATGCATAGACCTATAAACATAGACAGGGATCACGGGTAGAAATGGGAACATCGAGGTGGCGGCACAGGCTCGTTGGGCCAAAGGGCCTGTTTCCCGTGCTGTTTTGTTCTTTGTTAACAAGACTCGCCTCATCTTCCACAAAAGCTGTCATTCACACCTTTGTTACTGCTCGACTCAATTATTCCAATCTCTCCTCATGGCCATCTTCTATCCTCCGTGCACTATTGTTCACGTCCACTCGCCCATCAAATTGTCCTTAGTGGCCTCCAACACCTCAAATTTTAAATCCTGATAGAATCCCCACAGTGCAGGAGGAAGCCATTAGGCCCATCGAGTCTGCACCGACCACAATTACGCCCAGTCCTGATTCCCATAACCCCACATATTTACCCTGCTAATCCATCCTGACATTAGCATCAATTTAGCATGGTCAATCAATTTAACCAATGCATTTTTGGACTATTGGAGAAAACCAGAACACTTGGAAGAAACCCAGTTTTCTTCCAAGATATGGGGAGAATATGCAAACTCCACACAGTAACCTGAGGTTGGAATTGAACCCAAGTATCAGGTGCTGTAAGCTAGGAGCGCTAACCATTGTGCTGCCCCCCAAAAATGGTCTAATCCCATAATGATCTTTCCTCCCTGTAACATCTTTCAGCTCCAACAAACCACCCCCTGGGTTCTCAGTTCCTCTGACCTTCCCTCTTGTCTGCCACCCCACACTTTGCCCAAATTCAAGGATTATGTTTTCACTTTTGGATTCCATGATCTGGAATATCCGTCTCAAAATGCCTTTGACTTTCCAACTTCTGCTGCTGCTGGAGGCTTTGTGAGGGACTATGACCTCACACTGTTTATTTTTATACAAAATATTCAGATCACTTCACAGCTATTTCTAAAAATTTTAAAAACTGAACTAACATTCTTAAAATAGCTGAACTGTGCCTGCCTATGACCCTAGTGCATAAGAAGCCGCTTTGCACTTTCAGAAATCTCACACCTCGTTATCTCTGAGGAGTTACTAATGATCAGCTGGGATCTACACAGCCTAATATCAAAAAAACCTTCATCAAAGTCCTTTTGTATTTGACTATCCAAATTATCTGATAGTATATTCTTTTATACTATCAAATAATCTGGCTAGATTTTAACCCGGTGTTGTGAGACTTCTTACTGTGTTGAGCCCAGATGCCACTGGCATCTCCACATTGTACCTAGGCCAGCCAGCAGAGACGGAATGGTTACTCAAGCAATAGCCTCTCAATAATCCCGTTTCCCCCATAATCGCCAATATATTATCAGCCTGGAATATAAAGTCAATCTTCAAACACTAGATAAACATCCTTTGTTGAAGACATCATGAACAGCTAAGGACACATGACCTCGGCCTTTGGCTTGCGGAAGCAGTAATATTGCCTTGATGAAATAAAAAGCTCAGTCCACTGTTTCCCCTATTCTCAGCAGCCTCAGAGAAAAGGAACTCTTGACAAAGTGTCATGCCGATTTGAAATATCGGCTCTTTCCTGTCCTTACAGATGCTGCCATTTTCTTGTTTCAGAAAAAAGGAACTGTGCCTAGCTTGAATACCTAACCCCATTTACGCTGCTTCTGCTGCAAGTTCTGTACCATTGCCATCAAAACTGATTTATTTCTGAATGCTAATCTTATTGTGTGAAGTCAATGCCATCAGAAAATTGAATTGTACGGCACTGATTTTCAACCCGATGGCCTCTGTGAGGGAAGATCTCATTAGACTTTGGTTCTGAACTCTGAAACCCCAAGTGAAACCTATGTTCTCTGTGGTCTCTTTATTGTGTATTCTTCGTTTCTCTATCTCTCTATTTACTGCCTGCATGTGGAGGTAACATTGCAACCCTTCTCCTGCCTTTTAAGTGCGCACAAATAAACTAATCCTTTGAGGTCATCCTATTTCAAGTTTGCTGTCGGATTAGTAGTAGCAAACTGGACTATAACAAAACCATGGTGGCACTGTGGTTCATATTGTACGTTCTCCTCACGTCATGCATAGGTTTCCTCCAGCTGCTCTGGTTCCCTCCCACAATCCAAAGTTGTCACTGGATTGTGGATTGGCCATGCTAAATTGCCCCTTAGTGTCCCAAGATGTGTAATCTAGACAGGTTGGCCATGGTGAATGTTTGAGGTTATGGGTATATGGTAGGGGAGTGAGGACCTAGCTGAGACACTCTGTCAGGGAGTTGGTGCAGATTCAATGGGCCAAATGACTTCCTTCTGCACTGTAGGGATTCAATAATTGTAAGGGGGTTGGGAAATATGCCACTGATAATAAAGAGGGAAACACATCCAAATCTAAGTACTGTTTATAGAAAGATAATGAAAGGTGTTATTAGTTTTGCTCAAATCCACCCTATCAAGTTTTTTTTATTCATTTATGGGATATGGACATCACTGGCTGGCCAGCATTTATTGCCCATCCCTAGTTGTCCAAGGGCAGTTGAGAGTCTGTGGCTCTGGAATCACATGTAGGCCAGACCAGGTAAGGATGGCAGATTTCCTTCCCTAAAGGACATTAGTGAACCAGATGGATTTTGTTGACAATCAACAATGGTTTCATGATATTCTGTCGATTCTTAATTCCAGATTTTTTTTTAATTATTGAATTTAAATTCCACCATCTGCTGTGGCAGGATTTGAACCTGGGTCCACAGGATATTTACTGAGTTTCTGGATTAATAGTCTAATGATAATTCCAGTGGGCCATTGTCTCCCCTTACTCTGTGACACTTTCCTCAAAAGCCACCTAACTCTGACAAATCTTTTGGTCAGCATTCTGAGAACCAGTATCTGAACATACATTCTGCTTCATTACGCCTCAACAAAATATATTTTGATGTATTTTTCGGAGTTCAAGAAGTTGGCCGGAATTCTCCCATCCTGCCCACCACTGGAATTTTAGCGGGCGGGGGGTTACAGAGAACGGGAAATGTCATTCTGGCTGGACTAGAACTTGCGGAAATCTACCCATTGTGTGCGTGCAAGTTTGTTGGAAGAAATAGTGCAAAAAAAGAGGAAGAGCAACTTCTGGCCAGTTCAATGAGATTATTTCAGATTCAGGGTGCAGTGTTCTCAGGATATCTGCTAGCGTGCCTGCTGTGCTTCATTTGTGATATTATTCTGTGGCTGGATCATCAGGCCAGGCCTAAGTGGTTGGATTGATTTTGCATACAAAATTTGGCATAAATTGTAATTGCACTCATGATCTGGTCTAAATGTAAAATCAGATTGCTTTTACTAATGAGCACAAATGAATACCACATTTTCAATGTATTTTTTGGTTATTACATAGTGCGTGCAGAAGTTCCCAATGAAAGTAGGAAGGAAAAAGTTTCAGAAGAGCTTCAGGCAGTGGCTGCTGGGGTATTGGGGAGGGAGTGGGGTGGGTGGGGGGGGGGGGGCGAAGGGAGGTGGGAGAGAATGTCTGCTGGAGTTGAGGCGGGGGCAAGGGAGTGGAGTTCCTGCCTAAAGGGGGCATGGGCAGGGGAGGGGGTGGTGCGCTTGACAGTGGAGGAGGGGCATGGGAGGGAACAGAATGCTGCTGAGCTGTAAGAAGGGAATGACTATAGGGTAAAGGGAGGATACTGACTGCTGGTGTGGGTTGGGGAGGGGTGAAGAGAAACTGAGGGTTTGTGTGTGTGAGAGGGGGACTTTGGGGATGAATCTCGGTCCTGCGGGCACAAATGTAAATTGCATTCTGCGTGGAGAATCTTGCAATAACGCAATGTATGCGCTATGGGGAACTCATTTTGAGATTCTGCCTACCCCTGACAGAATCTGTTTCACACTCAGTGGGGCGAGAGCCAGACAAGGACAGCAGATAGATGCAAACACCACCATCTACAAGTTCCTCTCTGAGCCACCCACCATTCTTTCGCTGGGTCAAAATTCTGGAATTCCTTCCCTAACGGCATCGTGGGTCAACTCACAGCACATGACTGCAACGATTCAAAAAGGCAGCTCACCACCACCTTCTCAAAGGCAACTAGAAATAGGCAATAAATATTGACCAGCCAGCGATGTCCGTGTCCCACGAATGAATAAATAAGAAAATTGCATTCCATTGGGCTATGTCCACAATTTTACAATAGTTTGGAAAAATAAATCAAGAATTGATAAGTCTATAGTCCCATATCTATTGTAGGGAAGTAACTCAAACCTAGAGTGGCTAAATCCTTGGGAAAAAGGTGAATTGATCTGAGACAGTCCACAAGACATTTCGAAGGCAATTCATGACTTATGAACCTAATTGATGTTGCTTTTCCAAGATAATGAATTGGTAAACAGAAGAGTTAGTTGTTTTATTTAATGGAGTTCCAGACATTTTTCAATAAGGTTCCACATAACAGACTTTTCTATATTCTTTCCTGGGGTGTGGGTATCACATGCAAGGCCAGCATTTCTTACCCATCCCTAATTGCCCTTAAACTGGGTGGTGTATTCGTTCATTGCAGTGGACAATTAAGAGTTAATCACACTGCCGTGGTCTGGAGTGGTTGGTTGGTCAATCCAAGTAAGGGTGGCAGAGTTCCTTCCCTCAAGGTCAGTGGTAAATCATTTGGGTTTTTACAACACTTAACGATAGTTCTGTGGAATCGTTATTGAGATTAGCTTTATCTTCCAGATTTATCAATTCAATTTAAATACCACCAACTGCCGTGATGGGATTTGAACCCCACATCAGTAGAGCTTTAGCCAGGACCTATGGGTTACGAGTCCAGTGACATTACCACGATAACACATGGAGACGACATTTTGCTTTGGGGAGGGAACTAATAAAGAACAATGGTTGTGTACTCCAATGGGAAAGATGTGATTATTATTGTTGCTCCAGTGATTGGAACTGATCCCTCAGCGTTTCACTATTTTTATAAAGGGATTAGAAGAAGGAAGAGAAAGTTATTTATCCCCCAAGTTTGCTGATGATACCAAGTTAGGGGGCGCAGCAGTGAGAGCAGAACATTGCAAAAAAGCATCAACAGATTAAATGCATGTGCTAACCTGGCAGATAGAGGTTAAATCAGGAAGTCTAAGACCATCCACTTGGATCAAATAAAGATAGAACATCGTATTTTTTAACTAGCAAGAAACTAAGAACAGTGCATGAACACAGTAGCACAGTGAATAGCAATGCTGCTTCACAACTCCAGGGACCTGGGTTCAATTCCCAGCTTGGGTCACTGTCTGTGTGGAGTTTGCACATTCTCACGTCTGCGTGGGTTTCCTCTGAGTGCTCTAGTTTCCTCCCACAGTTCAAAGATGTGCAGGTTACGTTGATCAGCTGTGCTAAAAATTGCCCCTTAGTGTCCTGAGATGCGCAGGTTAGAGGGTAAATATGTAGGGATATGGGGGTACGGCCTGGGTGGGATTGTGGTTGGTGCAGACGCGATGGGCCAAATGTCCTCCTTCTGCATTGTAAAGTTTCTATAATCCTGTGATCAGAGATGTAGGGGGGATTAAAGTCCAGAAACCCAGAAGAAGCTGAGAGACATAATATCATTAAAAAGGTGAAAGAAATGTTGGCTTTTAATTCAACGGGGCTGAAATACAAAAGTGCAATTTTGCTGCAGTAAAAGAATGAATTAAAATATTGCATTCAGTTCTGGCGACTGTGCCTTCCAAATAATGTGTCTGAAGATTTAACAGAATAATGCCAGGGCCAAAAGATTAAATTATGAAGACAGATGGCATACCAATCGACTCGAGAACAGCTTCTTCCCTGATGCCATCAGACTTTTGAAAGGACCAACCACGTATTAAGCTGATCTTTCTCTGCACCTAAGCTATGACTGTAACACTACGTTTTGCCCTCTCTCCTTTCCTTCTTGCCTGTACACGCCATGACTTGTCTGTTTTGCACGTAAGAAACAATACTTTTTACTGTATAACAATACATGTGACAATAATAAATCAAATTAAATCAGATCAAATGTTTGCATTCCTTTGCATATAGAAGTTGATTTATAGTGATATAGTGTTGCAGATGATTTTACAAGGTAAAGAAAGAAATACTACTTTCTTTCATCAAGGCTCCAGAGAAAGGGAGGGTGCCTATGATTGCAGAAATTGAAGCTCGCTTCCAGCTTCTCAAGGCCAATTAGGGTTGGGCCTAGCCAGCACATTCCTAGAATGAATTTTTAAAAAGTTTTAAAAAACGCTTCTTTACAAAAAGATTATGGAAAATCTGGAAATCTGCTCCAGAAAGACCTGTTGAGATGAGATTCTACTCATTAAACCAACCAAAATGCTTTGAAGTTGATAGCTTTTCATGAAGAATTACAAAACTAACTGAGGTAGATCAAATTAAGTTGCATGTCAGACTTGGTCTCATTGCTTGGCAGAACATGCTCGAGGGTCTGAATGGCCTTCCCATATTCCTTCCTTCCTTTTCTCACTGGAATTACAGCAAGAATCCAGCAGAATCTCAGAGGATAATCATGGGAAAGTGATATGGAAATAAACGCTTCAGCTTATCTGCTGCTGAAGCCTCATTCTTGCCTTTGTTATCTTTAGACATGGCTAAAATGGGGCATGTTTTCACATCCGTGACACTCTCACACAACACTGAAAGACTCCAGGAACAGTATGGTCCACATTTTTCAACTGGCTCAGGTTGGAGATCTGGTCAAGGAATATGGATCACTGTAGACTCAGAGGTTTACAGCATGGAAACATGCCCTTCGGCCCAATTTGTCCATGCAGCCCACTTTTTTACCACTAAGCTAGTCCCTTTTGCCTGCATTTGGCTATTATCTCTCAAAACCCATCTTATCATGTAATTATCTAAATGCTTTTTAAAAGACAAAATTACACCCACCTCTACTAATACTTATGTCTACTCATTCTAGACATTCACCACCCCTGTGTATGTAAAAATCGACCCTCTGGAGCCATTTGTATTTCTCCCCTCTCACCTGAAACTTACGCCCTCTAGTTTTAACGTCCTTTCCCTTTGGGAAAAGATGTTGACTGTCTACCTTTCTAATGCCCCTCATTATTTTATAAACCTCTACAAGATCACTCATAGGTTTCCAACGGTCCAGGGAAAAAAGTCTCAGTCTATCCAGCCTCCCCTCATAACTTAAATATCAAGTCCCATAGCATCCTGGTAAATCTTTTCTGCGCTCTTTGCGGTTTAATAATATCCTTTCTATAATAGGGTGACCAGAATTGTACACAGTATTCCCAGTCTAAGGTAGGAATATCAGAAAGGAGTGGAAGTCTGCTGATGGTTGCCACTCCATGGGAGATTTGACCCGTAGTGTATTTTAGGAATTTCAGCCGGCAAACAACAACATTGCTTATTAATATCCCAAATACGTGCCTAGGCCAGAATTCTCTGGTTGTTCACGCCAGCGGGACTCTCTGATCCCACTGCAATGGACGGCAATTTGGCTGAGTGCTAAATTCACCGTCCTCTCTGGCAGTGTGAATGGTTTGAAAATTCTGGTCCCAGAATTGTAATATTGCAGTCATTCTCTCTCACTTCCACTAATAACGTGCGTCTCCATCATGATTCCAACAAAAGAGGAGGCAATGGCCTAGTGGTATTATCACTAGACTATTAATCCAGAAGCTCAGCTAACGTTCTGAGGACCTGGGTTTGAATCCCTCCATGGCAAGTAGTGGAATTTGAATTCAATAAAAAATACCTGGAATTAAGAATCTATCATTGAGCTTAAAACCATTGTTGATTGTCAGGAAAAAAAACATTTGGGTCACTAATATCCTTTAAGGGAAGGAAATGTTCCAGTCTGGCCTACATTTAACTCCAGAGCCACAGCAATGTGATTGATTCTCAACTGCTCTTGGGCAACTAGGGATGGGCAATAAACGCTGATCAGCCAGTGACACCCATGTCCCACAAATGAATAAAAAGGATCTTTCATTTATATAGTATCTGGAATGAAGCAAAACTTTCCAAGACAATTCCCAGAAATACAATCAGAGAAAAGTTATCATGGAGCCACAGGGAGAAACATTAGGTCAGGTGACCAAATGTATGGTCCCAGAGATCGGTTTTGAGGAGGGTCTTCATGAAGGAGAAGGAGTCAGAGAGATTTAAGGAGGGAAGTCTTGTGTCTAAACTCTGATTAGCTGAAGAATCCTATTGCCAATGATGGGTCACCACATGTGTGTTTCTAGTTGTCCAGATCATCAACAAGCTGTTCTGGACCCTCCATGCTGACACTAGAGTTAAGAAATCCCACCAATGTCTTGACTTTATCAGGAGGCTAAGGAAATTTGACATGTTAACTGTGACTCTCACCAACTTCTACAAACGCACCATTAAGAATGTTCTTTCTGATCGCATCAAAGTTTGGTATGACTCCCGCTCTGCCCAAGATCACAAGAAACTACAAAGCGTTGTGAATAAAGCCCAGTCCATCTTGCAAACCAGCTTTTCATTCATTGATATTGTCTATACTTCCTGTTGCCTTGAAAAAACAATCAGCATAATAAAGGACCCTAGGCATTCCAGGCATACTCTTTTCCACCTTCTTTCATCAGAATTAAGATACAGAAGTCTGAGGACAAGTACTAAGCGACCCAAGGACAGCTTCTTGCAGTTACCATTGTGATATGGAAATTCTTTGTATTAAGTTGATCTTTGTCTACATCTGAGCTATGACTATAAACAGTACATTCTGCACCCTCTCCTTTTCTACTTACAGTAAGCTTTCTCTATATAACACCCAAGAAACAATCCTTTTCACTGTATACTAATACATGCGACAAGAACAAATCAAATTGAATTTAATAATAAGTGGGGATGCAGAATAGCAGTATAGAGACCAAAGATGGATGATAAAGATGATAAAGATGACGGAGAAACGGAGAGCAGAAGCTACAGAGAAATTTGGACACAAGGTTAAGAATTTTTTAAATCGATGAACCAGAAGCCAATGGGCACACGGGTGAACGATACACATGGCAACGCTTATGGATGCTCTCACCTTTAAGCAGAGTGCATGATGGGAGGACAGCTAAGAGAGCATTGCGATAACACCTATAATATATAACTGCTGAAAAATATAGAAAAGCCATCCATGGGGGAAAAGCTTTAAAAATAAATCTTGGCCTACATACTGTAAACAACAATAAATGTCTGGAGACAAGTTCAAGACAGTAATTCAATAGTGGGCCTTTGGTGACATTCATAAATCTCCTTCACAGTTCGTGACATTCGAAGTGCCGGATTTAATTACTGCCTTGTAATTCAATGCCAACCATTTATTATCTTCTGTTTAATTCACTGAGGTATTGTGCATTCCATTTTTATTGGTTGTGTCATTAGAGGTGATTTAATATCTGCTGTTTCCAGCAGAACCTCATCCAACACAGGATCCACCGCTCCCCCGAGACTTGTGAGCATTTGCTGTGTGCCTGGAAGGGACGGTCTCCCTTCTCCCCGCAGAGTTACAGACGAGCAAACGCTTCCAATCAAGTCGCTTCACCATTGATCTTGATCCACGTGTCCCATGAAGAATAACTTTATATTGGATATATTCCTAAAAGGCAGAACGTTGCCTTTACGTTCATCTTCCTTATCGTGGTTCACCTGAGACTCGATGCTCAATGCAATCATTTGAATGCCTCTTGAAATATCTATACGTAAGCTTTAATGGTCATCGATACTTATTGTTTCACAAGTGTCCACGATGGGACTGGAATTACTGTAGATTTTCTTGTTTCAGGGAATGAATTATTTTGTCAATAACACGTGATGCAAATCAAATGATCGACTTGACAGATATGTCATTTTTCTAATGAGGTAACCAGACACGAGAAAGTAAACTCAGCCTGTTTTCAGGGATGGGTGAGGATGGTACACAGTTATCTCAGAGTTTAAACAGACTTGACTTTCTTTACTTTTGAAAATCTTCCTCAGTTTCACGTTGAGAATTCCCACCCCAGATCTTGGGGAAAACAGGGCCTCATAAATGCCAGCAACCCTGCTGATGTTCAGTCTTTTATCCATATGCCAAGGCAGTGAGTGTCAGCTGTTACAAAACCCTGCTGCTGTTAGGTGCTAGAGTGTTTCAACTGAAACACTCGTTTCCCATGGTGTTTTTTTTTTGGGCTTCAGCCTGAAATTTCTCAAAAATGGTGAGAATTCAGACCTCCCTTTATTAAGCAATAAATAAATGTACTATAAAAATAGAAACATAATAAAATGACAAAGAACAATCTTACACTTTGGCAAATTAATATTAAGCACTTAGTCCCCCAAAGACTAAAAACCCCATTTGTCCCGTAATCCTAAACTCTGCTGAGACCCCACTTACCAAACGACAACCATAAAGTTATCGGTCAAATCTAGCCAGTGATTACCACAGTGTACAACTTAATGGCTTGGGATTGGTCTTTGGTTCAGCCAAGGAAATCATCTTTTGCACAAACTGGCTTTTGCCTTTATTACTGAGCTGTTAACCTGGGATGGTTAACCCCTCTCCCCTGCTCTTCTGCGGCTTTTGGAGGGCGGCACAGTGGTTAGCACTCTTGCCTCACAGCGCCAGGGTCCCAGATTAAATTTGGATCACGGGTCAATGTCTGTGTGGAGTTTGCACTTCCTCCCCGTATCTGCGTGGATTTCCTCCGGCTGCTCCGGTTTCTTCCCACAGTCCAAAGAAGTGTGGGTTAGGTTGATTGGCCATACTAAATTGACTCTGGTGTCGGGGGATTAGCAGGATAAATGTGTGCAGTTACAGAAATAGGGTCTGGGCGGGATTATGGTTGGACAGACCTGATGGGTCAATGGCATCCTTCTGTAATGTAGGGATCTGAATTTCTGACTGACCTGGTTGCTTCTCTCTTGCTGCTGCTTCATCAACACCTCATCTGTGTCTAAGCTGTTTCCAGACTCATAGTATTCTGTTTAATAATTCCATCAATTATAAGGATCACCTTGTACCCGAGTCTTTCACTTTCCTTCCTTTCTCATGTTACTGCCCAGACATGGTCTACAAAGTACATGACAGTTTGATTTACCTGTGCAAAAAACTGCATCCTACCATTTTGTGACATAACACTTACTTAACAATGGAAGTCATCACAGTCAAATCCTATTTCATGAAATACCCTCTTGAAGCACATGGTCAGTGAATGAAGATCAGGAGTCTAAATCCAAGCTGTTTTGTAGCTCCCTAGATCAGCACTGATGATGCAGTGCCCCACTTGTTGACCCAGATAGTGACAATAAATCTTGTCCACAAGGATAAGGTTATAAAAATAAGCACAGCAGACAGGGGCAGCACAGCGTCACAGTGGTTAGCACTGCTGCCTTACAGTGCCAGAGACTCAAGTTCAATTCCCATCTTCGGTCACTGTATGTGTGGAGTGTGCACACTCTCCCTGTGTCTGCAATGGGTTTCCTCTGGATGATCCCACAGTTTCCTCCCAATCATCTGGGTTAAAAGGATTAACAAATAGGCAAGTTAGAAACATAAAATAGAAGAACTCCTTTAGTTCATCCTTCCAACCCAGATTGATAAACCAACCTGAAATTTTAAAGTCCATAAGGCTTTGTGCCTTCATTAGAAAAAAAAGATCCCGCAGATCATTAGAGCGAAACTATTTTGGCCGTGTCAATACATTAAATTCATGGTTTAAGTGACAATATCAATGGGAATGGGATGGTGTAAGAGATGGATTAAATGTTTCAATAACTCTTGAGAATCATTTCATTTTTATTTAATGAAGAACAAGACCATCCTCATTAAGTCATGCAGTCATGTCAGGGACCCAAAGGTTCAATTCCAGCCTTGGGTGACTACCTATGTGGAGTTTGCAAGTTCTCCTTGTGTGTGCAGAGGTTTCCTTTAGGTGCTCTGGTTTCCTCCCACAGTCCAAAGATATGCAGGTTAGGTGGGTTGGCCATGCTAAATTGCCCCTTAGTCCCACAACGCGTAGGTTAGAGGGATTTTTTTGGATTATGGGGGTGAGGGAAAGTACTCTGTCAGAAATAAGTGCAGACTGATAGGCCAAATGGTTTCTTCTGCACTGCAGGGGTCCGAATCTATCATTCAAATCACTGAACTAACAATTAAACAAGAGATTCAATAATGACAGCACATTTAAGTACACAAAGATTGTGAGTGCGACAGCAATTAAATAAGCAATATTAATCAGTGCAAGTGAACTTGACAAGAAAAGTTACGTTGAGACTCTGCAAGTGTTTACACAGCAAACAGAACTGCTTCCTCGATTCCCTGTACTACCGGATGCATCTCCAAACAAAGCTGAAACCGCTTCGAACAAAGTCTAGTTCACATCTGTGCAGCCTAATCCATCACAAGGCCAAGTGCAAACCTATATTCCCAACTGAGATTTTCCTTCAAATCATCTGCGCGGTTCGCATCTTTTAACTGCTCACGAGCTCATTGCAAAGCAGATGCACTTTTGTTGAATGGAAGACAGATAATCAGAGTTACAGCTGTAATTGAAGGGAACTGAGGTTTGTTCAGCTGTTAGCTAAATATTATGGCAATGGTCTGCAGTCTAACCGTATGGAATTTCCAATTGCAACGATCAGCAAATTTAATGAAAATGGTAGGAGGAGGAGGCCATTGAGAGGTCATTCTTCCATTAGTAAGCTCACTGTCAAGTACTTCACTTCATTCACCTTCTGAGCTCGTGTCCAGTAACTGAACATTATTTTCTTCTTTCCTACATTACCTGGAGTTGCAGACTCGTTATTTTCCTGTCATTTCTGACTGCCAGATGGTCATTTGTTCTGGATTGTCAAATCGTCCCATCACTCGTGAGGAATGCGAATTCAATGCCCAAACCAACAAAGAATTTTAGTGCAAATTAGCAATATAAATTATCCATTGTTTTACAATATGTTAGGTTAATGCATTTTACATTGGGTCCATAGATTAGGTATCCACTAGGTGTCCAATAGGTTAGGTATCCATTGTCTTACAATAGATTTGGTGAGGTACATTGACCTGGACAGGCGCCATAGTGTGGTGACTCGGGGAATTTCTCAGTAACTTCATTGCAGTGTTAATATAAGCCTTATTTATGATACTAATAAATAAACTTTAACAATAAACAGGAACAATCCTGAGTCAACACATGACAAATGGATTTGACCAACGGATAGAATGTCAGTCTGAGAATGGTAGAGTCAACCACACACATTTAAATTGTTTGTTGTTCAGATTAAGTATGAGTGGTAGTTTCTCCTCCCTGACAGACATCACTGAATTGTTATTTTTACTCCCAAGATAACCATCTTTTTTCTGAAACCAGCATGAACCTATGGGATTTAGTGAGCTGCTTTGACAACATGTTACAATGGGACTTCAGCTCACAACCTCAGGGTGCATTGTACAGTTTTTTTTGGAGCTGGTGTACTTGGCCCCTGTCTTTGTCACCTCTGACATGGCGTGCTTGGCCAGTTCCCCAAGCTGCAGCAGGCCCACAGCTGTCTGGAACTCACCAGAGATGATCGTCTGGCACTTGCTGTAATGGGCCGGGTTTGAAGTCTCACACGAGATGCTCTTGTTGATGGAAGAGTTCATGGTGATCCTGGCCTTGGAGGAGATGCCAGTGCCAAGATGAACCTGCTTCATCACTTTGTAGATATCGTTGGAGTAACTCTCCTACCCGTACCTCCTCTGTTTCTTGCCAGCCTTGGTTGGCGGCTCTTTCTGGGCTTCCTTGGTGCCCTTTCTGGAAGCTTGTACTTTCTTTTCTTCATGTGTGGTTCATGCAGACTTCAGGCACAGAATAAGGTTGAAAGTCCAGCCATGTGACTGAATAAAACTGCAGCATGAAGCAAGCAAACATAGTGCACATGAACAAAAAGCGCAAATTAGGGAGAGACAGTGGTGGAGTGATATTGTCAAGGGGCTAGTAATCTGTTGGCTCAGGGGGTATCATTCATGTTCATATCCCACCATGGCAGATGAAAACTAATAAAGTCTAATGATGATAAGAAATCATTGTTGTAAAAACTAATACCCTTTACCGAAGGAAATCTGATGTGCTTCTTTGATCTCGCAGAATACAAAACACAGCATTGCTGTTGACTCTTAACTGCGAGCAATCCACTTCAGTGTATCACAATTACTTAGAAGAAATGAAAAAAGCATTGGGGCTGTGTCCACACCACGTGGACTGAGTGCTTCAGAAGGCTGCTTATTGTTACCTTCTCAGGAGCAATTAGGGATAAAGGCTGACCAATAAACCACCAACAAAACAAGAACACAAGGTTCAGCAGCAGAATTAGGCCATATGTTCCATCAAGTCTGCTCTGCCATTCACTCATAGCTGATAAGTATTCTCCTGCCTTTTCCCCATAACCTTTGATCCCCTTACCAATCAAGAACCTATCTATCTTTGTCTTAAATAAACTCAATCATCAGGCCTCCACAATCTTCTGCGGTAACGAATTCCATAGATTTACCACCCTTTGGATGAAGAAATTTCTTCTCAACTTTGTTCTAAAGGGTGGTCCCGTTATTCTGAGGGTATGTCCTCAGATTCTAATCTTTTCATCTAATGGAAACATCTTCCGCATGTCCACTCTATCCAGGCCTTTCAATATTCTATAAGTTTCAATGAGATGCCCTCTCATCCTTCTAAACTCCATCGAGTGCGGACCCACAGATGTCAAATGCTCCTCATACATCATTCCTGGGATCATTTTCGTGAAACTCCTCTGGGCTCTTTCCAGGGCTAATAGATTCTTCCTTAGCTATGAGCCCAAAATTGCTCACAATACGCCAAATGTGTTTAATGTTTCTATTGCAAGTGATGTGTTGTGTTGTCAGTATCTGTAAAGTGTACTATTTTTTATACTGTGAAGCTGTCTTGTTGAAGTTACAAAGAAGTCTTTCTTAATAGTACATAGGTCAAGAAGATTATGGAGAGAACACTATACTATATCCTTACACATTGCTATCTATCTCTCGGCTGCCTGCAGCAATGGTCACGTGCCTTCCTACAACACTGTAGTAATAGCCCTTTAGGTATCATACCCTTCTTTTACAGCAATCAGATCATTTCTCTGTGCACGTTTCTTCAATAGTCAGGTTATGACTTCTTAATCCTTTAATTATAGGTACTTACAGGCTGGTAAGCCTTACATCAGTGAATGGGAAATTATTCGAGAGAATTCTTTGAGACAGGATTTACTCCCACTTGGAAATAAGTAGACATATTTAGGGAGAGGCAACATGGTTTGGTGAAGGGGAGGTCATGTCTTACTAACTTGATTGAGTTTTTTTTGAGGAATGGATGAAGATTATTCATGAGGGTCAGGCAGTGGATGTTGTCAACATGGACTTCACTAAGGCCTTTGACAAGGTCCCTCATGACAGACTGGTGCAGAAGGTGAAGTTGCATGGGATCAGAGGTGAGCTGGCAAGGTGAATGCAGAACTAACTCAGTCATAGAAGACAGAGGATAGCAGAGGAAGGGTGTGTTTCTGAATGGAGAGCTGTAACAAGTGGTGTTCCTCAGGAATCAGTGCTGGGGACTTTTCTGTTTACTATATAAATGGCTTGGAAGAAAATGTAACAAGTTTGATGAGTAAGTTTGCAGATGACACAAAGGTTGGTGGATTTAGGGATAATGATGAGGACCATCAGATGATACAGCAGGATATAGATTGATTGGAGGCTTGGCGGAGAAATGGCAGATGGAATTTCTAATCCAGAGAAATGTGAGGTAATGTATTTTAGAAGGTCTAATACAGACAAGAAGTATACAGTAAATGGCAGAACCATTAAGAGTATTGATAGGCAGAGGGATCTGGGTGTACAGTTACACAGATCACTGAAAGTGGCAATGCAGGTGGAGAAGGTGGTCAAGAAGTCATATGGTATGCTTTCCTTCATCGGCTGGGACATTGAGTTTAAAAATTGGCAAGTAATGTTGCAGCGTTATAGAACTTTAGTTAGGTTGCACTTGGAATGTAGTGTTCAATTCTAATCATCACACTACCAGAAGTATATGAAGGCTTTGGAGACGATACATAAAAGATTTACCAGGATATTGTCTGGCTTGGGGGAGTGGGGGAGGGGGCATTAGCTACGAAGAGAGGTTGGAGAAAGTTGGTTTGTTCTCACTGGAATGATGGAGGTTGAAGGGCTATAGAAGTCTACATCATTATGAGGGACATGGACAGAGTGGAGAGTCAGTAGCTTTTTTCCCAGGATGGAAGGGTCGGTTACTAGGAGGAATATGCTTAAGGTGCGAGGGGCAAGGTTTAAAGGAGATCTACAAGGCAAGTTTACACAGAGGTGGTGAGTGCCTGGAATTGCTGGAGGAGATAGTGGAAGACAGTGATTTTTAAGGGCGTCTTAACAAATACATGAATAGGATGGGAATAGAAGGATATGGTCCCTGAAAAGCTAAGCAGTTTTAGTTCAGTCAAGCAGCATGGTTGGTGCAGGCTTGGAGAGCTGAAAAGTCTGTTCCTGTGCTGTAATTTTCTTTGTTCTTTGTACATTTCAGCTACTGGTCTTTCCTGCAGAATGAAATCCCTTTCTGCTAAATAAATACATAAGTTCACAATGTAGTCTGAAATACTGCAGTGAGCATACAATGCTCAATTTCCTTCCTCAAGTTGAAAAAGTAAATGCCAAAGAATGTCAGTTCTTCAGACAGATTTGACCTGGATGGCACCAGAATCATTACATTAATTTTTTTTTCTTTCTAATTGTTTTATATTAATCTCCCTTGTTATTCATCACCCACTGTGATGTTATTTTAGGTTTTGCGACACAAGAACAGATTATTGCTTGCATGTTTCAAATACACCACCCTCTGTGTAAACAACTTGCCTTGCAGATCTCCTTTAAACCTTGTCCCTCGCACCTTAAACATATTCCTCCCAGTAATTGACTCTTCCATCCTGGAAAAAAGCTTCTGACTCTCCACTCTGTCCGTGTCCTTCATAATCTTGTAGAATCCTATCAGGTCCCCCCCGCCCCGCCCCCAACCTCCATCGCTCCAGTGAGAACAAACCAAGTTTCTCCAACCTCCCCTCATAGCTAAATGCCCCCCATGCCAGGCAAGAAATTTGGTGCTTGCGGTTGGCTTTTCTGCTGGGTTTTCCAGGATTTCCAAAATCTGCGGGATTTTCCAGCTGCACTCACCCCAAGGCTGGAAATTCCTGCCCAATGTCAACAGACTTTTGCATGGTACCAACCCCCCAACCACTACGATCCCATGGGGACAGAACAAGAAAATTCTGCCCAATGTATCTGACTTATGGTAAGTGTGGTAGCCTCACTCCTTTAACAGCATGTTCCCTGGGGGCCCTGCGTTCGGTTCGGACTCTAAGGAGAGGTAACGCGGGAAGTTAAGCTAATCAAGTGAATGGTGTGTGCTGATCGGGGAACATCCTCAGTTCGAGCCAAGAAGGAGTGGCAAGTTGTCGGGGTTCAGTTTAGTCAGACCCTTGTTTATGTACATCTATTTGTTGCTGGTAATAAAAGCCCTTTATAACTGTAAGCCACATTGGGTTGCCTTGAAAATTATTACAGTAAAAGTCACTATTGTTACTCTGTTCAGCACAAGGGTATTAAAATGTTTTGTTGGGAACATTAGTTAAGCAGATTCAAGTATTGCTTTTGAAGATATGCTTTGATTATTAGATGGGCATTATTTAACAATGCACATTCAAATAATACTGCTTAGTTTTCAAAGAACTTAAAGCAGGTTATTCAGCCTTGCCAATTTGTGTCAGCATTTAAGAGTCACATAAAAACCTACTTACACCTTTTCTCATCTAACCCCATCAACATGTCTTTCTATTCCTTTCCCCCCAATCTACTTTCCTTTTAAATGCATCCATTGCCTCTATTACTCTGTGTGATACTCAGCTTTAACTACTCTCTATGTAAAGGGGGTTCCTCGTTGGTGACGATTTGATATTCATGGTCTTTGTTTTGCGCTCCCCAACAAGTGGGAATGTCATTGTGATGTCCGACCGTGCAACGTCCTCCCCAGTTTTAAAGACCTCGACCAAGTCAGGTCATCACTGGGCTTTCTTGTTTCAAGAGTGGAAAAACGCAGCCCATTCAGCACTTTGTTAGACAGAACCCGACGTGACTGTGAAGCTCCAGCTGAATCTCTCATTAATTGCCTGGATTGCCGCCACAATAAAATAATCAACAACCTTCCAATGTGCGTTGTAAAGTCAGAGCACTGCGAGATAGATTTAGCATCAGGTCTGAAGGTGGTGCTATCTCCAAGATTGATTAAACATCAAGGTCAATCTACATTTAGCATGTCAAAACAGCAAGAACTCATGGTGTGATCTGATCTGCTGCTTTCACTCGCAAGAAAAGAAAATATGCTGAAGACAGATCTTTAAACAAGGCCTTGTTAGGGTATTTGAAAAAATGCACAAACTAGAAGCAGGCAACAACTCCTTGAGCCTGTAAAATAATAGCTGATCCGATTGTAACCTCAACCCCACATTCCTGCCTTACTTGATAACCTTTCACACCCTTGCTAATTAAGAACCTATGTTGTTTATTTTTACTCATTTATGGGACATGGACACAATTGGCTGGGCCAGTTTTTATTGCCCATCTTTAGTCTCCCAAGGACATTTGAGAGTCAACCACATTGCTCTGGCTCTGGAGTCACATGTAGGCCAGACCAGGTAGAGATGGCAGATTTTCGTCCCTAAAGGACATTTCCATTCTAGGAAAAAGCTTAACCCTGTTTACTCTATCTATCCCCTTCAAAATTCTGTACACCTCTATCAGATCTCCTCTAAGGCTACGTCTTTCTCAGGAAAACAGTCCCAATTTGCCTAATCTCTCCTCATAACTCAGACCTTCCATACCAGGCAGCATCCTGGTAAACCTCCTCTGCACTCTCTCCAGAGTCTCCATGTCCTTCTGGTAGTAAGGCGACCAGAACTGGACGCAGTATTCCAAATGAGGTCTAACCAGCGTTTTATACAACTGCAACATTAAAGGCCAGCTCTTGTACTCTATACCCCTTCCTATAAAGGCTAACATACTATATGCTTTCTTCACAACCTTCTCCACTTGCTCTGCCACCTTCAGAGACTTGTTCACCTGCACCCCCAGGTCCCTCTGCGTTTCTATACTCTTAATAGGTCTACCCTTTATCATATACCTCCCCCCTACATTCTTTCTCCCAAAATGCATCACCTCACATTTATCAGGATTGAATTCTATCTGCCATCTGTCTGCCCAAGCTACCAGCCTGTGTCCTGCTGCATCGCCTGACAATGCTCCTCACTATCCGCAAGTCCAGCCATCTTTGTATCGTCTGCAAACCAAAACAATAATTCACAGTCCAAGAATTAAGAGCTTGAGCTGATCTGTGTGATTTGGAGAATGTTTCTGAATGTTTGCGGAATAGGAGGTGGAGTAAATTGAAAGTGAAAACAGGGATATTGAAATCAGTTTGCAAGGATGCAGAGGGATTTGGTGAGGTTGAGGTGATGGTTATGTGGAAGAACGCTCTGACCATAGATTTCTGAATGAGGTAGAAGTGTACATAGGCTTTCAGACCTTGTGAGAATCTGAGAAACTAATTCTTAGGGTGATAAAAAGTGTGCCTCAGGGTCTTAGAAGCACTGTGTAGAAGTAAGAACTTCACCACAAAGTTGAAGAAGATGGAAGAAGGCAGTTGGAGCAAATTGGCTGGATGTGAAGTTGAAAGGTCAGTGCAGGGTCAAACAGAAGGGTAAGGTTCTTCACCACCATCATCTACCTGAGCTAGGGGGCCAGCATAGACTGGATCAAAATCTGGGAGGGGAGTGAAGGGCATCTGCATTAGAAACCCCCTTTCTTACTGAGACACACTCACTTAAGGTCTGATGACTTCTGGATTGCCTGCCCCTCCGATCCCTCCTGAACCCCACCCCAACTTCAACTACTTCTCAGCCATGGGATCCCTGACTTTCCTGGGCCTCCAGTTCCTGGGGTTAAGGGTGTGGCAGCTCCATGCAGTGCCTATTCCAACCACTGCAGCACTGTTGCTGGAGAGTTTGGAGAGCAGTTGGCTAATCAGATTGGCTTAAGATATGTGGGTTAGGTTGATTGGTCATGATTGCATCAGGGGGGATTAGCAGGATAAATACATTGAGTTATGGCAGCGTCTCCAAACTCCAATCCAGATGTGGCCCGCTGCAGGCAGAATGTGGCCTGCGGGCCGCAGTTTGGAGACCCCTGAGTTATGGGGATAGGACCTGGGTGGGATTGTTGGCAGTACAGGCTTGATGGGTTGAAAGGCCTCTTTCTGTACTGTATGATTCTAAGTCAGGTCATTCTCTGATGGAGGAGTGGGGGGACCTGCCTTGTTCCAATCAACACCCTTTAGAGCACAAAGTAGCAGCAGAGTCTTGGTGTGAGGGGGCTTTCCCCTCTCAGAGTTCCCCACTAACTCTTCAAATGATGGTGGGCTATTCAATTGATAAACAAGTTTCAATATAGATTAACACAGGCTGGTGCATCTTTAATAAGGAGACCAGATACTATTCACATGAAAACAATCTAAATGAGACAGAAAAGCATATACATAAATACTCAGTGAGGGGATGCAACTTTAAAAAAACACCAGGGGCAAAATAAAATGTATCAAGCACTGGGATTCATTTCCAGGGGGACAGAGTTAACAGAATCTCAGTTTGAACACGCTCAAAGAAATGCTCACAATTCTGATTTCCATCTTGTGAGAAGAGACAAAGGAGAAAGCGCAAAGAAAAGGTGGGCAAGGGAAAAACTAAAAGGATTAGGAGAGACTGAGGAGGCTAAAGATTCTTCTCAGAATGAAGAGAAAGCTGAGAAGTGACCTGATGGAGGTATTTAATGTAATGAAGGGGTTTGATAGCATAAATACAGAAACAATCATTCCAGTTGTGTGAAGTTCAAAACTAGAAATTTGTAAATATATTTGATTTGATTTATTATTGTCACTTGTATTAGTATAAGTGAAAAGTATTATTTCTTGTGCATTGATCAGATAAAACATACTTTATATTGCGAAGGGAAGGAGAGTTCAGAATGAGAAAGATTAACTTAATGCAAGGTATGCCCATTCAAAAGCCCAGTGGCAGTAGGGAAGAAGCTGTTTTTGAGTCAGCTGATACATGACCTCAGACTTTTCTATCTTTCTCCCAAAGGAGGAAGGTGGAAGAGAGATTATGCCGGCTGCTTTTCTGAGGCAGCAGCAAGTGTAGACAGTCTCAACGAATGAGAGGAAGGTTTGCCTGATCGACTAGGCTTCATTCACGACCCTTTGTATTTTATTGCGGTCTCTGACAGAGCAAGAGCGATAACAAGCTGTGATACAACCAGAAAGAATGCCTTTTAAGGTACATCTGTAAAAGTTGGTGAGAGTTGTAGCTGATATGCCAAATTTCCTTATTCTCCTGAGAAAGTAGAGATATTGGTGGGCTTTCTTAATTTTAGCATCTGCACGGATGGACCAGGGCACGTTGATGATGATCTCGACTCTCAAAAACTTGAAGCTCTCGACCACTGCAACTTGGTCTACTTAACAATGGAATCTTAGAATGTCTACAGTGTAGAAAGAGGCAAATCAGCCCATCAAGTCTACGCTGACTTTTTCCACACTCTTTCTCCCACCCTATTCTTGGAATCCCATACAATTAAATAACTATTTGATCTAACATACATATCTGGGGGCACTGGGGCAATTTAGCACAGCCGGTTCACCTAATCTGTACCTCTGTGGTCTGTGGGAAGAAACTAGGGTACTCAGAGGAAACCCATGCAAACATGGGGATAATGCACAAACACCACACAGGCAGTCACCTGAGGCTGCAATTGAGCTTGGATCCCTAGTGCTGTAAGGCACTACACAGCTGCCAGCTCCAATGGAAAAGATCTCCAAGAAGATCGTGCATATCGACACAGACATCAAATTTCTACACACCACCGTGAGGCAGCAGCATTATCTAGTGTGCCACCATTCTGTAAAAACAGAAAGTCTCACAACATCAGCTTAAAGTCTTATTTGTAGCAAACGCCACAAGCTTTCGGAACAGACTGTCCCTTCTTCAGGTGAAGTGGGAGTTCCGATCACAAATAGGGCATAAAGACACAAACTCAATTTACATGAATAATGGTTAGGATGCGAGTCTTTACAGCTAGTCAAGTCTTAAAGGTACAATGTGAGTGGGAAGAGCATTAAGCACAGGTTAAAAGGATGTGTGTTTTTTCCAGATAGGAAAGTTTGAAATATGAAATTTTGCAAGCCCAGGCAAGTCGTGGGAGCATACATAGTGTGACATGAACCCTATATCCCGGTTGAGGCTGTCCTGATGTGTGCGGATCTTGGCTATCGGTTTCTGCTCAGCGACTCTGCGCTGTCGTGTGTCATGAAGGCCGCCTTGGAGAACACTTGCCCACCATGCTTTCACCAGTAAATTCAGTCAGGAAATTCTTATTTACCCAAAGGGCAGTAAGAATGTGAGCACACAGAGATGAGCCGGTGGTATTATCATTAGACTATCAATCTAGAAACTCAGCTAATGATCTTTGGACAGTGAGAGGAAACTGATGCACCCACATGAAACCCACACAGACGTGGTGAGGATGCATAAAGTCACCCGCGGCCAGAGTTGAAGTTGGGTCCCTGGAGCTGTGGGGGCCTGGGTTCAAATCCTGCCACGGCTGTTGTGGATTTTGAAATCAGTAAAAAAAAATCTGGAATTAAGAATCTACAGATGACCGTGGAACCATTGTCGATTCTCTGAAAAATCCATCTGGCTCATTAATGTCCTTGAGGGAAGGAAATCTGTCATCCTTAAACTGGTCTGGCCTACGTGTGACTCCACAGTCAGAGAAATGTGGTGACTCTTATTTTCCCTCCAAGGGTAATTAGGAATGGGCAATAAATGCTGGCCAGCCAGCAGCACCCATGTCCCACGAATGAATAAAAAAAGTGTAGTTGTTAAGTGAGCATAATTGAAAGAGAAACTAAATAAGCAAAAGAGAAACAAAGACTTCCATTTATATGGAGCTTGCCACGATCGCTGAATAATTCTACATTGAAATACATTTAAAATGCGGTTTCAAAAGATGGCAACCAATATGCACACAGCGGATCACCTGTCTTTGTGGTGTAACTGAGGGATAAATTTTGGCCAGGTCACAAGGGATAAGCCCCCTGCTCTTCTTCAAACGAATGCCTTCCATCCACAAAACAGGACTCTTTGTTTAATATCTCATCTGAAAGGTATCTCCAACAGTGCAGCACACCCTCAACACTGCACTGGAATGGAATTTGAACCTAGAACCTTGTGGCTTACAGATGAGAGTGTTCCCAACTCAGACAGAGCTAACACTCAGTTTATTTATTAGTGTCATAAGTCGGCTTACATTAACATTGCAATGAAGTTACTGTCAAAATTCCCTAGCCGCCACACACTCCAGTACCTGTTCTGGTGCACCAAGGGAGAATTTAACATGGCCAATGTATCTAACCAGCACGTCTTTAGACTACGGGAGGAAACCAGAACATTCAGGGGAAACCCACGCAGACGCGGGGAGAACGTGCTGACACTGCACAGACAGTGACCCAAACCGGGAATTCAACCCTGATCCCCAGCGCTGTGAGACAGCACTGCAAACCACTGTGGCACTCCTATGGGGGAGCGAGGAATAATAGAATTAAATGAAGAGGCTGGCAGCAAGCTCATGTGGAGAATAATCAATAGCTTAGCCCATTTGGTCTGACTGGTCTGTTACCATGTTTCCCATTTGTAGTCATGATGTAAAGATGCCGGCGTTGGACTGGGGTAAACTCAGTAAGAGGTCTGACAACACCAATTTTAAATCCAACCGATTTATTTGATAGTAAACTTGTCAGCTTTTGGCCTTTGTAGCCTTCGTCAGGTGAATGAGGAGTTCTGGTCTGCAATAGCACACATATCAGCACAGGCAGTTTACAGATTGCTGATTAGAACGCGAATCTTCACACCTAACCTGCTATTCAAGTCTTAAAGTGGCTAACAATGTGAGTGGAAGGAGAACTGAGCACAGGTTAGAGAGATGTGTATTGTCTCCAGTGTATTATCTCTCTAACCTGTGCTCAGTGCTCCTTCCACTCACATTTAAGACTTGAATAGCAGGTTAGGTGTAAAGATTTGCGTTCTAATCAGCAATCTGTAAACGGTCTGTGCTGATAAGTGTGCTATTGCAGACCAGAACACCTCATTCGCCTGACGAAGGCTACAAAGGCCGAAAGCTTGCAAGTTTACTATCAAATAAGTCGGTAGGATTTAAAATTGGTGTTGTCAGACCTCTTACTGAGTTTACTCCTATTTGTAGCACAGTGAGGTGTAAACCAACCTCAGAAGCAGCAGTTTTTCACCTCCTTGTGCTGCTTCATTCCTCCGTTATTTCTCATATCAGAGCAGTGATCAAACTTACTTGAATTGAATTACAACGTAACTGCTTCAGAAGTAAGTAATGCCTCTCCATTTAGAGAAAGCCAGATGTTCCACCAGGCAGACTATCAATATATTTAACAGCCAAAGCATTCCGACTGTGAAAATTAGTATTTGAAACTGGAGCTTCCAAAACAAGTACAAAATGCTCCATTTCTGCCTACTTATTTATCTATTTATTGTCAAAATGTGATTAAAACTCTTCTCACTCTTAGCTGAGATCATCTTCTTCCTTCCTTTGCTGTCCAAGATGATGATTAATGACTATTCAGTGATTACCTCTGCCAATATTAAGAACAGGAATTTAAGGCAATATTTGGGATATTAAATTCATTCAGAGAAGCATTCAGGTGGCACAGTGGTTAGTGCTGCTGTCTCTCAGCGCCAGGGACCTGGGTTCAATTCCTGGCTTCGATCACTGTCTGTGTGGAGTCTGCACGTTCTTCCCCTGTTTATATGGGTTCCCTTCAGGTGCTTTGGTTCCCTCCCAGCGCAAAATAGACGCTGCTTAGGTGGATTGGCCATGCTAACTTGCCCCTTACTGCCAGGGAAACTAGCAGGATAAATAAGTTACGGAGATAGGATCTGGGTGGGATTGTTGTCACTGTAGACTCGATGGACCAAATGGCCTCTTTCTTTTAAGTTTATTTAGTAGTCACAAGCAGGTTTACATTTACACTGCAATGAATTTACAGTGAAAATCTCCTAATTGCCACACTCTGGTGTCTGTTCAGGTATACTGAGGGAGAATGTAGCATGGCCAATGAACCTAACCTGCACATCTTTGGAGTGTGGGGAAGAAAACTGGAGCAGCCGGAGGAAATCCACACAGACAGAGGGAGAATGTGCAGACTCCACACAAACAAACAGCGACCCAAGTCAGGAATCGAACCCTGGACCCTGATGCTGTGTGGCAGCAGTGCTAATGACTTTGCCGTCATGCCATCCCACTGGACTGTCGGGATTCCATGATTCATTCTGTTCATGTGACTGCTGAGTTTTATTTCAAATGGGTGGCACAGTGATTAAGACTGCTGCTTCACAGCTCCAGGGACTTGGGTTCGATTCCTGCCTTGGGTCACTATCTGTGTGGAATTTGCACATTCTCCTCATGTCTGCATGGGTTTCCTCCAGTTTCCTCCCACAGTCCAAAAACGTGCAAGTTAGGTTGATTGAGCATGCTAAAATTGTCCCTTAATGTCCTGAGATGTGTAGGTTAGTGGGATTAGCGGGTAAATGCGTAAGGATAGGGCCTGGGTGGGATTGTGGTCAGTATAGAATCGATGGGCCAAATGGCCTCTTTCTGCACTGTAGGGTTTCTATGATTCTGTGATTCTATGTATTCAAACCAGGGATACACACAAACATATCTGCAAACGGATTATTTGTTTGGATTATTCGTCGCATCCTAAATCTGTTTGTGTCTTTATATATAAAAAAGTCATTTAAACATAACCCAGAGCAGTTTACTCACCAGCTCACTAAACACTGATTAAGCATAGACTGAACCAGAAAGTTGAAGATTTGACACTAAACAAATGGGGTGATAGTGATTTTATATCCTCCCTGTGAATCCAATTCAAAACGAATATCTTAAGAACTGTAAAACCATATAACAATGGGGGAAATCTTACCAAAGATTGGCAAAGGGCAGAATTTTCTAACTGCACGCATCCCAACACTGGAAATGCCCGCCAGACATCCACGGATCTTAAAATCATCCATAAAATTTTCTGTCCCACCTGCTTCGATTTCCAAAGTGGGTGGGACAGGAAATGTCCAACCAAAGTGTTAGAAGCTGACTGAAAAATCAACGTGTTTCACTCCAGAGAAACAGGAAAGTTTGCCTTTGTCAAAAAAAACAGGGGACGTGGTTAGCCCTTTTGCTGCCTCATGGTGCCAGGGACCCATGTTCATTTCCAGTCTTAGGCAACTGTGGAGTTTGCATGTTCTCTCCACCCTCCCACCCCTACCTCTGTCTGCTTAGGTGTTCTTCAAGTGTACCAGTTTCCTACATCCAAAGGCGTGCGGGTTAGGTGGATTAGTCATGCTAAATTACCCATTAGTGTCCAAAGATGTGTAGGTTAGATGACAAAAAACAGAAAAATGCTGGAAAATCTCAGCAGGTCTACATCATCTGTGGAGAGAGATTACAGCCAACATTTTGAGTCCAGATAACCCTTCATTAGAGTCCTGACGAAGGGTCATCTGGACTCAGAATGTTGGCTCTATTCTCTCTCCACAGATGCTGTCAGACCTGCTGAGATTTTCCAGCATGTTTCTGTTTTTGTTTCAGATTCCAGCTTCTTCAGTGTTTTGCGTTTATCAGGAGGTGAGGTAAATTAGTCATGTTAAATGCTTGAATTTATTGGGATCATGTGTGCCTGGTTAAAATGTTCTTTCAGTGAGCTGGTACAGACTTGATGGACCGAATGGCCTCCTTCTGCACTGTAGGCATTCTATTACAGGAAAGATGGTCAATAAGCTCAGCAGAACAAACCAGTCATGTGCAAAGCTTCCTGAGTGCTGGGGCTGGAATCAAAACTGGGATAGTGCGAGGGAGATACTGAAAAAGGTATTATTAGTGGGCACAGTGGTTTGCACTGCGGCCTCACAGTGCCAAGGACCCAGGTTCAATTTCTGGCTTGGGTTGCTCTCTGTGAGGAGTCTGCACATTCTCCCTGTGTCTGTGCGCATTTCCTCCAGGTTTTCCTCCCACAGTCCGAAAGACATGCTGGTTAGGTGCATCGGCCATCCCAAATTCTCATTGTGTACCTGAACAGATGCTGGAATGTGGCGACTAGGGGATTTTCACAGTAACTTCATTGCAGTGTTAATGTTAGTCAGCTTGTGAAACTAATAAATCAATCAATCAACTCAATAAACAATAAACCGATTAGCGAGTTGCTTTAATGTTTAACCTGCAGTGGTTTCAGAGAAGGTGAAGACTGCAGACATTGTTTTTGCTCCATACAAGATCTGTACGCAGCTACAATGATACTGAAACCAGACGTTTGTCAATCATAACTTTGTAGATGAAGTGATGGTAACACTGTGTTTGGCTGACTGAGACACGCAGTTTCTTAGCTTCCTATTTTCTCTGTCAGATTTCTTTACAAATTGCACCTCAGAATAAAGGTCCCTTTGGAATAAAATTGAAGTACAGCACACCTTATCTCGGGCTTCACATGTTGCCACACTTTATCTCAGTTCTGGAGATCAATGCCCACTGCACACAAACAGTAAAAGACTATCTCAAGATTGAGAATCGCACAATGTTACTGAACTTTCAGTCTTGGATAAGTTAAAACGTGAGTGAGTTTGAGACTTCACCTTCAGGGAATTTGCCACAAGAATTGCATTAACATCTGAAGAGAAGCAAAGTTATACGGAGTGAAGGATTGCAAATAATTCAGGCTGTACGCACAGCTCTCCAATGGCCCAGGGAAGGTGGGTAAACTCTCTATGTCTCAAAATGCTGCCCAGTGTACAGCAGTGGAATGTCTCAACCATCATCTCATCACCTCCAAGTGGCATAACATCTGTTAAGTACGTTGGGGCATGTCCCTTTAAGATAATGGGTCAGGTGACCCAGGACTCAGGTCCACTCTGGGTGGAGCTTGCCTCGCTGGTCTTACACTGACTGTGCTAGAGAATAAATGTATTAGTATGCAGTTGTGGTAGTGTACTTCCACTGACCTTGTGGTCTTTTAATAGCTCTATTATATAACCCTATGACAGAAAGGACATTATTAAACTGGAAAGAGTGCAGAAAAGATTTACTAGGTTGCTTCTTGAGTTAAAAGAAGAGGCTGGATAGACTGGGACTTTTTTCCTTGGTACGTAGGAGGCGTAGGAGTGATCTTATAGAGGTCTATAAAATAATGAGGGGTGTAGATCAGTTAGACAGTCAACATCTTTCCCCAAAAGTAGGGAAGTCGAAAACGAGAAGGCAAAGGTTTGAGGTGAGAGGGGAGAGACACAGAAGTGTCCAGAGGGGCTATTTTTTCCACACAGAATGGGGTGAATGCCCTGAACAAGCTGCCAGAGGTAGTAGTAGAGACAGGTACAATTTTGTCTGTTCAAAAGCATTTAGATAATTACATGGCTACGAGGGATATGGGCCAGATGCAGACAAATGGGAGTAGCTTAGCGGTTAAAACTGGGCAGCATGGACAAGATGGGCCAAAGGGCCTGTTTCCATGATGTAAATCTCTATGATTCCGTTAGTCCTTAGATTAAACCTCATACATAATACATCCTGGCTTCCATTTTCTCATTGTAGTTGGGCCAAAATTCTTGGATGCCCTTCCCAGTCCCAGTGTTGGAATGTCATGAGGACAAGAAATGTAGAAGCGCACTACCACTATCTGTGAGCAACCATTACTGAATAATAACCGCACAGCTTTGTGAGCATTACCCACATCCTCAGAAGATGGAATAATATCATAAAAATCTTTTTATGGAGTTAGCCTGGCTGTCAAGAAATGCATTCCTATTAGTTTCAAGGAAGCCAAATCATCAGCTATGGAAGTGGTTCAGTGATAATTAAACAGAAAAAGCCAGCAATCCTCAGCAGGCCAGGCTGCAACTATGGAGGGAGACGCATTTTGATGATCCCTGTACATGAAATTATAATACAGCCCATTGAATTTGCTCCACCACTCAGTCATAGATGATGCATTTCTCAACCCCATTGTCCTGTCTTTACTTGTAACCTTTGATCCCCTTAACAAAGATCTATCTATCTCTGTCTTGATTTGATTTATTATTGTCACATGTATTAGTATACAATAAAAACTATTGTTTCTTCACTATACAGGCAAAGCATATCATTCACAGAGAAGGAAATAAGAGAATGCAGAATGTAGTGTTGCAGTCATAGCTCGGGTGTAGAGAAAGATCAACTTAATACAAGGTAGGTCCATTCAAAAGTCTGAAGTCATCAGAGAAGAAGCTGTTCTTGAGTCACTTGATACGTGACCTCACACTTTTGTATTTTTTTCCCAATGGAAGGAGGTAGGAAGAGAGAATGTCTGGGGTGCATGTAGTCTTTGATTGTGCTGGCTGCTTTACCGAGGCAGCAGGAAATATAGACAGAATCAATGGATAGCAGGCTGGTTTATGTGATTGATTGGGCGACATTAATGACCTTTTGTAGTTTCTTGCGGTCAAAGAACCATAACAAGCTGTGATACAATGGCAAGGATGCTTTCTATAGTGTATCTGTAAACCTTCGTGAGAATTGTAGTTGACATGCCGAATTTCCTCAGTCTTCTGAGAAAGTAAAGGTTTTGGTGAGCTTTCTTAACTATAGTATCAGCATGGCAGGACCAGGACAGATTTTGGAGATCTGGACACCTAAAAACTTGAAGCTCTCGACCACTTCAACTTCATCTCTGTTGATGTAGACAGGTGCATATTCTCCTCTGTGCTTCCTGAAGTTGATGACAATCTCTTTCGTTTTATTGACATTGAGAAAGAGATTATTTTTGCCGCACCAGATTCTCTATCGCATTCCTGTAATCTGTCTTGTCATTGTTTGAAATCTGACTCACTATAGCGGGGTCGTCAGCAAACTTGAAAATCAAATTGGAGGGGAATTTGGCCACACAGTCATAGGTGCATCAAGAGTGTAAGAGGCAGCTGAGAACACACCTTGTGGGGCAGCGGTGTTGAGGATGATTGTGGAGGAGGTGTTGTTGCCTATCCTTACTGATTGTGGCCTGTGAGTTCAGAAATTGAGGATCCAGTCACAGCGGGTGGAGCTGAGGCCCAGGCCATGGAGCTTGGAGATGAGTTTGGACAATGGTGTCGAAAGCTGAGCTGTAGTCAATAAATAGGAATCTGACATAGGTATCCTTGTTATCTAGGTGTTCCAGAGTTGACTGCAGGGTCAGGGAGATGGCATCTTCTGTGGACCTGTTGCAGCGGTAGGCAAACTGTGGTGGATCCAGGTAGTCTGGGAGGCTGGAATTGATTTGTGCCATGATTAGCCTTTTGAAGCACTTCAGAATGATGTACTTCAGAGCCACAGGCCAAGAGTCATTAAGACACGTTGCTTATTCTTTTTCGGTACTGGGATGATGGTTGTCTTCTCAAAGCAGATAAGGACCTCAGATTGTTGTTAACAGGAGGTTGAAGACATCAGTGAATACATCCACCAGCTGATCTGCGCAGGACCTGAGTCCTCATCCGGCCGGGTACCCCATCTGGGCCAGTCGCTTTCTGTGAATTGATCTTCAAGAAAAGTGTTCTGATGTCTGCAGTGGTGAACCCAGATACAGGTTCACCCAGGGCTTCCAGGGTTGAGGTCATGTTCTCACGGACCTCTTGCTCAAATTGGGTGTAGAATACATTGAGCTCATCAGGGAGGGGTGTATCAGAACCGGTAATTTTACGTCTTCATCGCGTAGCCTGTTATATCTTGCAGACTTTGCCATATTCAGTGGGGTTCTGTGTGGCTAGCCTGGGACTCTAGCTTGGTCTGGTACTATTTTTTAGCATCTTTGATGGATCTTAAATACATGCAAATGACCTGGCCTCCTCTGTGGCAATGAATACCTTTATTCTGAGGCTGTTCCACCTGAATCCTAGTCTCTCTTGGAAACATCTTCCTCACATCCATTCTATCCAGGCTTCTCAATATTCTGTAAGTTTGAATAAGATCTCCCTTCATCGAGTACAGACCCAGGGTCTTCAAACACTCCTCCCATGTCAAGCCTTTCATTCCTGGGATCATTTTCGTGAATCTCTCTGGACCCATTTGATCGAGCTCAAAGGGGGATGGCCAGCACTAGTGAAATCTTAACGCAGCAGATTTCAGTGTTCTCACATGGACGACGAGGGTATAAAAAGAAGCCGCGAATTGAGACCATGCAATCATTGGAGTATTATATGCAGTTTTGGTGTCCTTATCTGAAAAAGGATGTCCTTACTATAGAGGGAGCACAGTGAAGGTTTACCAGGCTGGTTCCTGGAATAGCAGATCTGTCATTTGATGAGAGACTAAATCTCTTAGGATTATATCCACTGGAGTTTAGAAGAATGAGAGGGAATCTCATAGAAACTTATAAAATTCTGACAGGGTAAATTCAGAAATAATGTTCCCGGTGGTGGGGGAGTTCAGAACTAGGGATCTGGTTTGAAGATAAAGGGTAAAAATTTTACAACTGAGGTGGAGAAATTTGTTCACCCAGAGGATGGTTAAACTGTGGAATTCACGACTACAGAATATAGTCGAGGTAAAAACGTCATCTAATTTCAAGAAGAAATTAGATTTGGCTCTTGGGGCTAAAGAGATCCAAGTGACAGGGAAGGAAGGGGGGGGAATCAGTCTCAAAGGACTGAATGGTGTACTCTTGCTTTTAATTTCTATGATAGCTCTTCCCTGGGTGCGGGCAGACACACTGCCCATAAGAGAGGCCAGAATTATTAATAAACTCTTATTGCTAATAGCCCCTGGTCACCAGTTACTGCAACCTAATACTTTCAAGAGAAACAGCTGATGAACAAAGTTCTGCTTGCAAATAAACTTGCCTCATAATCAAGAACTTTGCTCATTTTTCAACATCAGCATTTTTTAATGTGTCATCTTTAAAAGCAAAATCTTCTAACTTTCCAGCTTGTGAGATAAAATGCAATGCATCAGCTGGTTGATAGATTGCAGAAATCTTCCTTACCGTTTGTAAAGTATTTGGCAATTTTAATGGAAGTAAGGGGGAATTTTCCTGTCTCGGGAATCGTACCGAGTTGGGGGCATACCATGCAAATATTCATTGATCTCAAGAGGGATTTTCCCACCGAAGGAGGAGAAGACGCCTTGACTTTTGGGATTTTTACTTTTTTTGATGGTCAAACTCTTCATTTGTGATATGGATAGTTTTGGGAAGGACAACAGTGAGACAATAATATGGGAGAAGAAATTTCTCCTCACCTCAATTCTAAAATTTTTACCCTTTATCTTCAAACTATGACCTACAGTTCTGGTCTCCGCCGCCATTGGGAATGTTCTTTCTGAATCTACCCCATTAGAATTTTATACGTTTCCATGAGATTCCCCTCTCACTCTTCTAAACTCCAGTGAATATAATCCTAAGCAACTTGGTCCCTCCTAATATGACAGACCTACCCTCCCAGAAATCAGGCTGGTAAACCTTCATTGTGCTCCCTCTATAGCAAGGGCATCCTTCCTCAGATAAGGATGCCAAAACTCCCCACAATACTCCAATGAATGCACGCTCCTGATCTGCTCGAATTCCAGTTGTGTTTTTTGTTGTCTTCTACGTTCTGTACAGTTGAAAAGTACTGCTCTGAGATCCTTTTGACTAATCACCAACAATGAGTGCATGCATGTGCTTTTCAACTGTGGTTCCATTCATTCCAAATGGGATGGCACAGTGGTTAGCGCTGCCGCCTCACAGGGACTCAGGTTCAATTCTGGCCTTGGGTGACTGTGTGGAGTTTGCACATCTGCCCAGTGACTGCAGAGTTTTCCTCTGGTTGCTCTGGTTTCTTCCCACAATCCAAAGATATGCAGGTTAGCTTGATTTGCTATGGTAAAATGCCTGTTAGTTTTCAAAATCGGTTAGACGGATTAGTCACGAGAAAAGGTGGGGTGGCGTCCTAGATAAGGTATTCTGTTAGAGAGTCGGTGCAAGCTCAGAGGACTGAAAAATCTCCTTCTGCACTACAAGGATTCTGTAACTCTCTTAAAAGTTGAAAATTAATTGTGACAGTGGCACAATAGCAGTGACAACTAAGAATGGCAAAGTCCTGACAGAAGTGCACCTTTGTCACCAGTGGAATCATAGAATCCCTACAGTGCAGAAGGTGGCCTTTCAGCCCATCGAGTCTGCACTGAGTCTCTAACAGGGCATCTTACCCAAACCCAGCCCTGCACTATCCCCATAATCCTATACATTTACCTCACTAACCTAAACATTTGGCATGGCCAATCCACCTAACCTGCGCATTTAGGATTGTGGGAGGAAACTGGGAGTACCCAGAGGAAACCCAGTGCAAACATGGGGAGAGGTGCAAACTCCGCACAGTCACTCGGTCAGAATTGAAGCCGAGTCCCTGGCACTATGAGGCAGAAGCACTAACTACTACGCCACTCTACCAACCCAATGTCATTTTCACCAATGCAATGTTACTTTGGGGGGGGATCTCAGAATTTCTCTGGTGATTCTGAATTTCCAACTGAAAAGATGGGCTTCCCAAAAAGCTAGCTTTGTGCCATCAAAGATGGCCTGGGGAAGTTATATAACACAGGCACACAGCTTCAGTTGATTGCTATAAATAATGTAGGGAGCTTGCAAGGCTGCAAGTGCAGAGTACCCTAATGGGTGGTCAGTGATTTTCCTGAGGGAGTTTTGAATGATTTTGACATGCTTCAAGTCCGCAGAGTTGAAGTGAATGAATATTTGAAAACTATCTCAAGAATGTCTCTACACACTTGTCTTGGCTGAGAAGAGATAATTACAGGACCATTAGGAAGATTCAGTGAACATTTTGTGGGTTGGAAAGATAGCAAATTTCTTTTCATTCCTGAAAGATAATGCAATCTTATGCAAATGTTAAATTCATGCATAAAATTAACCCTTTTTTTAAAAAAAGAGAAATCACCTTAATACCAGTTGACACCGACATGGATATCCGCTTTGTTTGGGATTTTGAACAGTTGATTTGAAATTAATGAGATACCAACTTTATGTTTGGCAATCTTTTTTAAAAAAATTGATTAAAAAATTAAATGCCAAAAGATAAAGATTGATGAGGCACTAACGAATGCAGATTTAAGTGCAATTCTCCATGCCATGGATCAACCTGCTCAACTGGAAATACTTTCTTTTTATTCATTTGTGGGACATCGATTTTCGCAGGCTAGGCCAGCATTTATTGCCCATCCCTAATTGCCCTTGAACTGAGTGACTTGCTCGACGATTTCACAAGGCAGTTGAGACTCAACCATATCGCTGTGGCTCTGGAGTCACACGTAGGTCAGATCAGGTAAGGACGGCAGATTTCCTTCCCTGAAGGACATTAGTGAACCAGATGGATTTTTCCAATAACCGACAATGGTTTCATAAGTAAACTCTGGGCAAAAAGTTCCTGTCCTGCCCCACTACAGGGGACGGGGGCAGACCATGCAAAGGTCCGTTGACCTCAGGCGGGATTTTCCAGTTTTGGGGCGAGCGTGGCCAGAGAATCCCACTCTCTTAACTCCAGATTTTGAAAAGTCAAATTCAAATTCCAACATCTGCTGTTGGGATTCGAACCTGGGTCCCCAGAACATTAGCTTAGTTTCTGGGTTAATAACTTAGCGATAAAATCATTAGGCCACCATTTCCCCTTGCTTGTCACTGATTCAAAACAATTTTGTGTTCACCCTCTGGCTGCAAGATTTGAGCATCTAATCTCAGCTGTCTGCTATATCTTTGGAGGTGATAATTCAGGTTGCCTCAGAGACTCTATGGTTCTAGTTTAAGAGCAGGAAATTTTCCTAGTGTTGAAGACAATATTTTGCCATAGAATGCCATTCCTCAAGAGTTTAAGTTTTGATTTGAAACATTGACATTTGGCTGTGACAGTGCACGACACGTTGGTCCAACCACTTAATCCACTGCAACTGGAGACATGAGTACAACAGCAAGTTCATATTCCCACATCTTTTGGCTAGACCATTATGCATTAGGTACTTGTTACGATGCACAAGTGATCTTAATTAATACACAACTTAATCAGCTTATCAAACATACATTAAACAATTTTAAAAGGACTTTTAAAAAGCAAGAAAAGACTGTGACTGAAGATGGCTGCTACAAGTCACCTGATGTATGGTACTGCAAGATGAGCAACTTGCTGAAAGGTTCAAATCTGGAGTACAATTATGATATGCCTGGACATCCTCAAAAAATTTCTCACCCAATGATGTGAAGAACTACTTCAAAAGATTTACTGAAACTATATAGAACCTTGCATTTGCACTTCTGCAAGGCTTCCTCTAAGAAGAGGCAGAAGATCTGCCAGGACAATCACTATATGGAAAGGTGTTCTTGCTATCTCATTAAAAAGGATTATTAATCATTCAGAAGCTGACGGTTAGGACATGATGGAATCTAATCATCTAGTCCACAGAATAACAGTGACAATCAGTTCAGACATAAACTTCGCAAATACCTTCTGAAATCGCTATGGGAAGAGAGATCACGTGGCCACAATAACTAAATGATCTCTGAACAAGTGTCAAAGAGACTTGAAATGTTAACTCATCTTCTCTTTCCACAGATGCTGCTAAACCTGATGGGTTTTTCCAGCATTTTCTGTATTTATAACAACATTTGAAATATCTTTTAATACAGCATATAACCAATTCAAACAATAGTCTGAAAGAACCTGCCAGTGGGGTAGTGTTATTCTCCTCCTCTCCTTCTGTCCACATTATTACACCACCTCTGTGACAGTTTGAAAATCCAACACAGAGTTAATAAATTTCCATTGCAGGGAACCTCAGGTATGAAAACTGCGGACTTCTGTCAATACGGATTATGTTTTATAAATACATTATCTCTAGCAGTTGCAGTCAAGAGCAGCGATGTGTCTGTAACTGACTCTAAAACACCTCTGTCAAGGAGAACTCCTCGGTCTGGGCTGCCTCCCCACTCTGAGTCTTGACTGATCGCCAAGTAACCCTCACTCTGTTTTGTTGCCCTTAAAGGGACAATCACCATATGACCCTTGCATTTGCAACCAGTTTCTCCACAATTAGTCTTTAAAAGCTCTAATTATTTTGAACACCTCTATGAAATCTCCTCAATCTTCTCTGCTCAAAAGCCAACACATTATTATAATAGCAAATTCATATACGTAATATCAATTACTTTGAAGTACAATCGCTGTTGAGAATATCAAATGTATAAAGGAAGAGATAATCTGTGTAATAACTCTCTGCGGAGGCAGAAGCCCCTTTACCAAAATCCCTTTATTTACAATTCCAACAGCAGTACGCAGAATGCTCTCAGTCAGCATTCTCCCTTCAGGAGTGTGCCAGAGGAATCGACACTCGCAAAAAAATACAAGGAAAAGACTCCCTGATTGACCCATCAATTGACTCTTTAATCAGGGAGTTCATACTCAAATTAGCCAACCTCAATGGCCTGATTGAATACATGACAATCTGTTTTCCCCACTCTTAGTTAAGTAGTAATACTTGGCAAAGATACCAGGGGAAGTGTCAATTCTTCTTCAATTGCCTTCAACACAATCATTATGCAGGGATTTGGCTTAACACGCCCTGGTTATAGCATTGGATTCAGGGTTGATTGTGTGCGGATGTCAGGAAGTGGGGATTGAACTTTCTGACTCTGTGGACAGATGGGGGGCGGGGGTAGTTTTTCTATCCTGCCGCCACAGAAATCAGAGCAACGGTGTGGACTATGCAAAAGATTTTCTGATTTTGGGGCAAGCATGCCCAGAAAATCCCACTAAGTGCCTACAACTCAGCTGGGGGACACTCAGTTCACAATGCTGGCTTTTGAGAGTATACTTGTGTGTCTGTTTCAGAATATGCATGTGAGCGTGTGCCTCCCGTAGCTTAGAACATAGAACATTACAGCGCAGTACAGGCCCTTCAGCTCTCGATGTTGCGCCGGCCAGTGGACCCTCTAACCTAAACTATTCCAATATCATCCATACGCCTATCCACTGAACATTTGAATGCCCCCAAAGTAGGCGAGTCCACAACTGCTGCAGGCAGGGCATTCCATGCTCTCACCACCCTCTGTGTAAAGAACCTGCCTCTGACATCCGTCCTATAACTACCACCTCTTAATTTAAAGTTATGTCCCCTCGTGTTGGTCATCACCATCCGAGGAAAAAGGCTCTCACTATCCACCCTATCCAATCCATTGATCATCTCATACACCTCAATTAGGTCACCGCGTAACCTTCTTCTCTCTAATGAAAATAACCTCAGGTCCCTCAGCCTTTCCTCATAAGGCCTTCCCACCATGCCAGGCAACATCCTGGTAAACCTCCTCTGCACCCTTTCCAATGCTTCCACATCTTTCTTATAATGCGGCGACCAGAACTGTACGCAATACTCCAAGTGCGGCCGCACCAGAGTTTTGTACAGTTGTAACATAACCTCACAGCTCCTAAATTCAATCCCTCTACCAATAAAAGCTAACACACCGTACGCCTTCTTAACAACTTTATCAACCTGGGTGCCAACTTTCAAAGAGCTATGTACTTGTACCCCAAGATCCCTCTGCTCGACAATGCTATTAAGGGTCCTTCCATTAGCCCTATTAGTCATGTATTAAATAACATGTTTCTGAATGAAGCACCGAGCAAATGAATATTTATTGCTTATATCAATAAAAAGTAGATGCAGAACTTCAAATATACTTCATTTTTTGTGAAGCTCTTTGGAACATCTTGCGACAGAAAAAAATGCGCTATAAAGTTCTCATAGAAACATGGCAAATAGTACATTCAGAGCACTAATTGTAGGTAAACAGAAAAATTATTCATTATATTACACTCATTTCAACTACAAACCTCAAGAAAATGCAGATATGTTTGCATATATGTAATGTATGTCATAGACTGATCCCAATGCTTTCAACCAACTCCACTCTCAATCCAGCACCCACATAAGGGATGACAGATTTGTAGAGGAGGTGACAGAGTAAATGAAAAGCCACAAAGAGACACAGCCAAGCTAGGGAAAACACGATTAAAGTCAACAGGAGTGAATACCAGGTAGAGTTTATTATAACAAGAAGCCCAAAGAGACTCTTGTTTTAAATGTATTCATCAGATCACTTGCATAGCCATGATTTATCGCCAAACCTCGATTATTCTGGAAAAAGGTGTGCAGATAATTTGAGTCAGGTTGAGATCAAAATGGAGGTAGTATTGGTGTTGTTGAGAAAGATTAAGGGGTAGACAAGTCCGCAGGGCCTGATAGGGTATACCCCAGAATACTGAGAGAGGCAAGGAGGAAATCACTGGGACCTTGACAGAAACCTTTGTATCCTCATTAGCTACAGGGGAGGCTCCAAGAGATTGAAGAATAGCCAATCCTTTGTTTAAGAAGGGTATCAAGACACATCCAGATAATTACAAGCTGATGAGTCTTATGTCAGTGGTAGGGAAATTATTGGAAAGGATTCTTCAAGACAGGATTTATTCCCAATTGGAATTAAGTGGATCTATTAGTGAGAGGCAACATGGTGTCCTGAAGGGTAGAACATAGAACATTACAGCGCAGAACAGGCCCTTCGGCTTTCGATGTTGCGCCGACCAATTAGGAAAAAGCAATGACTCTCTAACCTAAACCATTCCCTTTTCGTTCATAAACTTATCTACTAACCTCTTAAACGCCACCAAACTTGGCGCATCTACAACTGCAGCAGCCAGGGCATTGCATACCCTTACCATCCTCTGGGTAAAGAACCTACCTCTGACATCCGTCCTATAACTACCACCCCTTAATTTAAAGCTATGTCCCCTCGTGCTAGCTTTCTCCATCCTAGGATAAAGGCTATCACTGTCCACCCTATCTAAACCTCTAATCATCTTATATGTTTCAATAAGGTCTCCTCTTAGCCGCCTTCTTTCTAACGAAAACAACCTCAAACCCTCAGCCTCTCTTCATAAGACCTGCCCTCCATACCAGGCAACATCCTGGTAAACCTCCTCTGTACCCTCTCCAATGCCTCCACATCTTTCTTATAATGCGGGGACCAGAACTGCACACAATACTCCAAGTGCGGCCGCACTAGAGTTTTGTACAGTTGCAACATGACGTTGCGGCTCCGAAATTCAATCCCCCTACCAATAAAAGCTAAGACTCCGTATGCCTTCTTAACAACCTTATCGACTTGATTGCCAATAGGTAGGTGTATCTCACTAACTTGATCGAGTTTTAAGGAAGTGACGAAGATGATTGATGAGGGTAGGGTGTGGATGTTGTCAACATGGACTTCAGTAAAGCCTTTGACAAGGTTCCTCAGGGAAGACTCGTGCAGAAAGTGATATTGCGCGGGATCAGAGGTGAGCTGGCAAGGTGGATAGAGAACTGGCTTAGTCAAAAAAGACAGGATAGTAGTGGAAGGGAATGTTTCTGAATGGAAGCTGTGACAAGTGGTGTTCCTCAGGGATCAGTGCTGGGGCCTTTGCTGTTTGCAATATACATAAACGATTTGAAGGAAAATGTAACTGGTTTGATTAGTAAGTTTGCAGATGACACAAAGATTGGTGGATTTGCGGATAGCGATGAGGACGATCAGAGAATACAGCAGGATATAGATAGGAGAGATGGCAGTTGGAGTTTAATTCGGACAAATGTAATGTAATGCATTTGAGAAGGTTTAATATAGATAGGAAAAATACAATAAATGACAGAACCCTTAGGAGTATTGATAGGCAAAGGAATCTGGGTGTACAGGTACACAGGTCACTGAAAGTGATAATACAGGTGGGGAAGGTAGTCAAGAAGGCATATGGCATGCTTGCCTTCATTGGCCAGGGTACTGAGTTCAAAAATTGACAAGTCATGTTGCAGCTTTATAGAACCTTAGTTAGGCTGCACTTGGAATATTGTGTTCAATTCTGGTCGCCACACTACCAGAAAGATGTGGAGGCTTTGGAGAGGGTACAGAAGAGGTTTACCAGAATGTTGCCTGGTATGGAGGGCATTAGCTATTACGAGAGATTGGAGAATCTTGGTTTGTTCTCACTGGAATGATGGAGGTTGAGGGGTGACCTGATAGAAGTCGACAAGATTATGAGAGACATGGACAAAGTGGATAGTCAGAAGCTTTTCCCAGGTGGAACAGTCAGTTACTAGGAGGCATAGGTTTGAAGTGCAAGGGGCAAGGAGATGTACGAGGCAGGTTTTTTTTACACAAAGAGTGGTGGGTGCCTGGACCTCACTGTCGGGGAGGTAGTGGAAGCAGATATGGTAGAGGCTTTTAAGGAGCATCCCAACAAATACATGAATAGGATGGGAATAAAGGGATATAGTCCCTGGAAGAATAGGTGGTTTTAGTTCAGTCAGGCAGTATAGTTGGTGCAGGCTTGGAGGGCTGAAAGGCCTATTCTTGTGCTATAATTTTCTTTCTTCTTTGTTCCTATTGAAAACTATGTGGCCGGTTAGACTGGTTGAAAGTTTCTTTTTTGTTCATCATGAGACATAGGTGTCGCTGGCTAGCCAGCATTTGTTGTCATTCTTAGTTGTCCAAGGGCAGTTGAGAGTTAACGACATTGCTGTGGTTCAGGAGCCACACATAGGCCAGATCAGGTGAGGATAGCAGATTGATGTATGGGTGGCATTGCTGCCTCACAGCGCCAGGGACCCAGGTTCAATTTTGGCTCAACTCGCTGCCTCTGTGGAGTTTGCACTTTCTCCGGTTTCCTCCCACAGCCCAAAGATGTGTGGGTTATGTCAATTGGCCATGCTAAATTGCCCCTCAGTGTCAGGGAGATTAGTAGTTTGAACATGTGGGGTTAGAGGAATAAGGAGGGTGGCACAGTAGCACAGTGGTTAGCACTGCTGCTTCACAATTCCAGGGTCCTGGGTTCAATTCTCATCTTGGGTCACTGACTGTGCGGAGTTTGCACATTCTCCTCATGTCTGCGTGGGTTTACTCTGGGTACTCCAGTTTCCTCCCACAGTTCAAAGATGTGCGGGTTAGGTTGATTGGCAACACTAAGAAATTGCCCCTTAGTATCCAGGGTAGTGAGGTTAGAGGGATTAGTGGGTATAAGATGTCGGGATATGGAGGTAGGGCCTGGGTGGAATTGTTTTCAGTGCAGACTCGATGGGCTGAAGGGCCTCTTTCTGCGCTGTAGGGTTCTATGGGATTGTGGACATGCTCAATGGGCTGAATGGCCTGCTTCTGTACTATAGAGATTCTATCTTAAAAAACATTAGTGAACTAGATGGGTTTTTCCACAATCTACAATGGCCTTTAGTAGATTCTTGATTCGAGATCATTTTTGTTGAGCTCAAATTCCACCACCTGTCATGGCAGGATTTGAACCCGGATCCCCAGAACATTGGCTGAGTTTCTGGATTAATAGTCTAGAGATAATACCACAAGGCTATCGCCTCCTTCTAAAATCACATTGTTCTGGGCTTGGAGATGCACAGAAGTCAGACTAAACAAGAATAGCAGATTTCCTTCCTCAAAGATTTTTAATGAACCAGATGGGGTTTTCACTACAGTCTTAAGAAATACATGCCGTTATTACTGATGGGAGATATTTTAATTGCAGATTTATTTAATTAGCTGAATTGAAATTTCCCCAGCTGGCATTGTGAAATTTCAAGTCTTTTCACCACACTGGGATTACTAGTTCAGCAACATAAGCACTGTGTTACTTCTTCCCATTTAATGATGCAGCCCCAGATGAATTTCTACCCTGAAATGTTGAGGATATATTTACAATTTGATTACGCTGTTGTCGCATGATAAATGAGGCACTCAAGTAGTTTTGCTTTTCCGCATTGAGGTGATGTTAATGCTTGGGAAAGGAACTTTTTCCCCATTTCCGGCACCCCCGGGGCATAATTTTCCAGCCTTGCTCATCAGGAAACCGTAAAATCCTGCCGGAGGTCAACGAACCCTTCTGTGGTCTGCCCATTCCGATTCCCGTGATGGATAGGGCAGGAAAGTTCTGGCCCAGTCGGAACGGCCAGACCAGATAAAGCACAATGATGTGCCAAGAATGATCCTGTAAGAGGTTCAGAGGTCAGACAGTACATTTTGGGGAAGGATGTTCTTAAGGTGGGAACAATGTGTTAAGCAAAAGGAGTTATTCTTAAGAAAGAGTATACAAAAGTATCCTAGTTTAGATGCTTCCTGTCAACTTTCAGTAGCATACAGCTTATGACTCCTATCCTTTATTCTCTTCATGTCTTGTTTAAATCTGTGCCGTGAGCTTTTTCAGAATCATAGAATCCCTACGGTGCGGAGGAAGTCATTTGGCCCATCAAGTATGCATCAGCTCTCTGAATGAACATCCGAGCTAGGCGTACCCACTCCTGCCATATCCCAATAACCTCACGTATTTACCTGCTAATTCCATCTAACCTACACATCTTTGGACACTAAGAGACAATTTAACATGGCCAATTCACTTAACCTGCATATCTTTAGACACTAACAGGCAATTTACTGTGGCCAATCCACCTAATGGGTGGCACAGTGATTGGCACTGCTGCCTTACAACGTCAGGGAATGGGGTTCAATTCCAGCCTCAGGTCATTGTCTGTGCGCAGTTTACACATTCTCTCCATCTCTACATGGGTTTCAGCCCACAGTCCAAACACGTGTGGGTTAGGTTGATTGGCCATGCTGAATTAACCCTAACATCAAGGGGATTAGCAGGGTAAATATGAATAAGTTACAGGAGTAGGGCCTGGGTGGGATAGCGGTTGGTGCAGACTCGATGGAGCAAATGGCATCCTTTTACATAGCAGGGATTCTATGATTCTAAGGAGAAATTTAGTATGGCCCTCCCATCTAACCTGCCCATCTTTTGGATCTTTTCTTTTTGTACCCTTACGTGAGCTCATTTTATGTTCGACAATTGCCTTCATATTTTGGTCCATTTGTCACTGGTCACAGACAAATCGAGTATCCTCAACACTGAACAGATCATTGTTAATTTCTTTCACTATAACCATTTTCTGGACTGAACAATCTTTACGTTCATTTCGTTACAACTCCAAAATCAATTGATCTATACATTTCAAAGCAAAGTCTTTGATCACATCCGGTAGCACAATCCTGACATCTGATACCCACTTCCCTTTCTCTATTTAGACCATGAGGTATCACTAAAAATTTCTCTGTCACACTTGAACTTTGATTTAATTCAAATCACACATCAGGCCAGATATCCCAAATAAGGGATATGTTTAGAAATAACCCATGATCTGTCAGGAGTTCAGGTAAAATACACGCAAAAAGAATTTGCAGTACAAAATAATGTATAAGTATAAAAAATACAAAAAATATATAAAGATTCATATTTCCCTACTGCTTCCATCACTTTATTCATCCTTATTCATTTATGGGGAATGGGCATCGCTGGTTGGCTAGCATTTATTGCCCATTCCAACTTGTCCTTGAGGGCATTTGAGAGTTAACCATTTTACTGTGGGTCTGGAGTCATATGTCGGCCAGACCAGGTAAGGATGGCAGATTTCCTTCCCACAAGGACATTAGTGAACCAGACGGGTTTTTCCAACCATCAACAATGGTTTTGCGGTCAGCAGTAGATTCTTAATTCCAGATTTCTTTTATTGAATTAAAAGTCCACCATCTTCCAAGGCAGGATTCGAATCCAGATTCACAGAACATTAGTTGAGTTTCTGGATTAATATTCTAGCAATCACCTTCCCGAGCTAAGTATCTTAACCAAAGGGGACTGGTGGCCAACAGCTCTTTTCCACCACGCCAACACAACGTTAGCCTTATTCCTTCTTATTGGCATGAGTTGAGACAAAGCATTGTCTGCAGGTATAACACTTGCAGTAGAGACACCAGCCACACTGAGAATACATTTGCTTTAGGTTTCATGCTAGTATTGCACTAATGTCACAGCCATGGTATAAATGCTGTCTTAATCTTAAATGCAGTCATAGAAAGCATTCTTTCTAGTTGTATCACAGCTTGGTAAGGTTCCTGCTCTGCCCAAGACCATAAGAAGCTACAAAAGGTCATGAATGTCGCCCAATCCATCATTCAAACCAGCCTCCGTCTACACTTCCTGCTGCCTCAGCAAAATAGCCAGCATAACCCAGGATCCCACACATCCCAGACATACTCTCTTCCACTGGGAAAATGATACAACAATCTGAGGTCACAGACCAATCGAGTCAAGAACAGCTTTTTTCCCACTGCCATCAAATTTTTCAAAGGACATACCTTACATTAAGCTGATTTTTCTCTGCACCCTAGCTGTATTCTGTACTCTCTCCTTTCCTTCTCCACGAACAGTATGCTTTGTCCGTACAACGCCAAGAAACAAGACTTTTCAATGTACACTAATAATAAACCAAATCAAGTAAAAAAAAAACAGGTTCTGAGTATAAGTGGAATGAAATGAAGTGAGACTTTGTCAAGAGTACAGCCTCATTCTACTTAGTAAGTTTGTGCATTTGACTGTCATGGTTTAGTAGCACAGATGCTAGTTTGCAATGAACATACATTGTGAATTCATTGCACATATATGAATTTTGTGGAGGTGAAGATACGCAGATATTACACAAGTGTCGCTGCTTTAAATGTTCCAGCAGTTATGGCCTGTGTCCTTGCCAATGTCACAATAACACCTTGTTTGCATCAAAGCCCCATGTCAGTGCTATGGTTTCAGCAGCAGAATTACTGTAAATTGGTATGAAGAAATTAAATGATTAGTAGTGGATTAGGGCTATTCATAAGCTAATACATTGATGGCGTAAAATAATAGGGCAAATTGCACCTCAGCTAATTTTGCAAGATTTATGGGTTTTGCATATTAAAATCAGGCGAGCTGTGGAAGGTTGAAGTATTTTATCCTTGACGGTTAATTCATATTTTTATAAAGGCATAAAATGAGATACCGTTTACTGTAATGAAACAAGTGGCAAACAGCCAGATTATGATGCAAAACAAGAAGATAATTAGCAAGTGTTGGACCTGCAATCACAGGTTCAGTTCCGCTTTCACATTTATGAAACATTAACCCAAGTAGCTCCTCAGGGGATGTCAAACATGCTTTTCTTATTCAAAAACTGAGAGAATCATCTTGCTTCAACTCTTTCCTCGGCTCCAAAATGGTGAACACTTTGCCTTTCACAGATACTCCAAAAGCCAGGTTTTCATTATCAACAGGTAGAATAGTGCGCGCTGGGGGAGCAGGGTTGAGCGCGCGCGCTGGGGGAGCAGGGTTGAGCGCGCGCGCTGGGGGAGCAGGGTTGAGCGCGCGCGCTGGGGGAGCAGGGTTGAGCGCGCGCGCTGGGGGAGCAGGGTTGAGCGCGCGCGCTGGGGGAGCAGGGTTGAGCGCGCGCGCTGGGGGAGCAGGGTTGAGCGCGCGCGCTGGGGGAGCAGGGTTGAGCGCGCGCGCTGGGGGAGCAGGGTTGAGCGCCGCGCGCTGGGGGAGCAGGGTGGAGCGCGCGCGCTGGGGGAGCAGGGTTGAGCGCGCGCGCTGGGGGAGCAGGGTTGAGCGCGCGCGCTGGGGGAGCAGGGTTGAGCGCGCGCGCTGGGGGAGCAGGGTTGAGCGCGCGCGCTGGGGGAGCAGGGTTGAGCGCGCGCGCTGGGGGAGCAGGGTTGAGCGCGCGCACGCGCGCTGGGGGAGTGGGCTAGGTGATGATATTGCATGATGGAATCTGGCAGGAATGCTTCAATCATGCTTTGTAGAACTCTTACAGTTTGGGATTAAAAAAAATCTCGCCTGCCACATCACTGCCTTGACAGTGAAGGCTTAACTTACAGTCTCCACGAAATAAATCAATTCACATCTTGAGCAGGCTCATTTCCTACACTAACTACACTTCAATCAATAATTCACTGGCTAGTGAGCTTTTTGGGAAATCCTGAGATCACAAAAGTGGCACAAAAGCCTACCTATCTTCAATTCTTTCCTTATCTCATATCTCTTCAACTATTGAACTGCATCCTGGGCCTTGACCTTGCCTGGCCTATAACTTGGGATTGCTATGGTTCAAGCTGATAACCCCAATCTCTGCCATAATCGAAATGCATGAGGAATGACGACAAGATAAAACATTGAGATTGGACAATATTAAGCTTGATGTCAGGTTGCCAAGGAAGGGTGTGGTTGGGGGGGACCTTCCAATGTGGGTTGTGGGGAAGAAGGAGGAGGGGGGTGCTAATTTGATTTAAATATATTACAATGGGGTTGCATGGAGGGAACCCTGTTACATCGCTGGCAGGGAGAGGGAGGTAATCAAGTCGGGAGATCCATCCAGCTTAAAAGCCGTTTTTGGACTCCTCCTCGATTCTCCACCCTCTCTGCTATTCCTGCCCATTGAAAATGGGGAGTGAATTACTAAATTAGTCCCTATTGCTTGCATTTAACCATTTTATACCCTCTTATCCAAGTAACTGTCTAAATGCTTTTTAAAAGAAAAAATTGTATCCGCTTCCACTACTACCTCTGGCAGCTTGTTCCAGATACCAACCATCCACTGAGTGAAAAAAAATGCCCTCTGGACCCTTTTGTATCTCTTCCCTCTCACCTGACACCTACACCCTCTAGTTTTAGACTCCCAACTCTGGAAAAAGATGTTGACTGTCTAGCTGATCAATGCCTTTCATTATGTTATAGATCTCTATAAGATCACTCCTAAGCCTCCTATGCATCACAGAAAAAAGTTAGTTTATCCAGCCTCTCCTTGTGACTCAAACTATCAAGTCCCAGTAGCATCCTAGTAAATCGTTTCTGTGCTCTTTCAATTTAATAATATTGTTTCTATAATAGTGATCAGAATTGCACACATTATTTCAGATGTGGCCTTACCAATGATTTGCACAACTTGAACAAAATGTCCCAACTCCTGTGTTCAATGTTCTGACTAATGAAACCAAGCATGCTGAATTCCTTCTTTATTATCCTGTCTGCCTGCGATTCCACTTTCAAGGAGTTATGAACACGTAACTCAAGATCTCTTTCTTCTATATACCTCCCCATTGCCCTACCATTAATTGAGTAGGTCCTGCCTCGATTCAATCTACCAAAATGCATCACCTTGCATTTATCAAAATCAAACTCCACCTGCCATTCATCAGCTCATTGGCCCAATTGATCAAGATCCTGGTGCAATCCTAGATAACCTTCTTCACTGTCCTCTATGCCACCAATCTTGGTGTCATCTGCAAACTTACTAACAATGCCTCCGATATTCTCATCCAAATCATTAGTACAAGTGACAAGTAACAGTGGACCCAGCACTGATTCCTGACGCACACTGCTGGTCACAGGCCTCCAGTTTGAAAAAGCCAATTTTACATCCAATTGGCCATTTAACCGTGGATCCTGTGAGATTTAATCTGGTGGAACAACCTGCCACACAGTAGCTTGTCAAAGGCTTTCCTCAAGTCCATGTAGACAACGTGAACTGCTCTGCCGTCATCTGCCATCACAAAAACTCAAATTTGAGAGACATCATTTTTCACATACAAAACCATGCTGACTGTTCCTAATCAGTCCTCGCTTCTGTAAATGCCGGTACATCCTGATTCTCAGAATACCTTCGAGCAACTTATCATTACAGACATTAAGCTCATTGGTCCATAGTTCCCTGACTTTCCCCTGCAACCTTTCTTAAACAAAAGCACATTTGCCACCTCTAGTCTCCAGGCACCTGACCTGTGACTATCGATGATTCAAATATCTCTGCCAGGGGGTCCACAAATTCCTCCCTAGCCTCCCGAAACGTCCTGGGATCCATTTCATCAGCTCCTGGGGATTTACCTACTTTGATGTGCTTTAAGACTTCCAGTACCTCCTTCTCTGTTATATGTACACTCCTCAAGACATTGCTATAAATTTCTCCAAGTTCCCTAACATCCATGTCTTTCTCAATAGTAAATATCGATGAGGAATATTTATTAAGGATCTCACCTACACGTACATAACCTTGTTGATTCTTAACAGACCCTACTCTTTCCCTAGTTTGCCCTTTATGTATTTGTAGAAGCTTGTTGAATTTTCTTTTACCTTACCTGCCAGAGCAATCTCGTGTCACCATTTTGCTGTCCTGATTTCTCTCTTAACTCTAACCCAACAACCTTTGTACTTTTCTGGGGATTCACTTGATTCCAGCTCTTATGCATGCCATTTGCCTCCTTCTTCTTTTTGAAGTAGTAAATACATTGTTTGAGAGTAGAAAAATGTTTCCTAAAAGTGGGGACTGCGCTTCCAACTACTATGCATATCCAGGCCTCGAGCACTGTCCTATATAGTTTCTCTCTGTCTCTCTTCCCCTTTCCACACTCTGATGGTACATTGGTCAAATTTTGTCTGCTTCTGTATCTAATTATTCCTAGGTTACTAGTCTGTCACTAGGGGCTCACAGCTTAAAAAGTTTATTTATTAAAGTAAAAAATAGGCTTACATTAACACTGCAATGAAGTTACTGTGAAAATCCCCTAGTCTCCATACTCTGGCGCCTGTTTGGGTACACCGACGGAGAATTTAGCATGGCCAATGCGCCTAACTGGCAGGTCTTTCAGATTGTGGAAGGACACCGGAGCACCCAGTGAAAACCCAAATCAGCATGGGGAGAATGTGCAAACTCCACGTAAGCAGACACACAAGATGGAATTGAATCCAGTTCTCTGGTGGTGAGCCGCCCGCACCATAGTCTTGGTCCATTAATGCTTTAAACATTTACGGATACTAAACTCTGGTGAAAAACGGGAAATAAAATCTACCAGGTTCAATTGCTGAAGATATGTTTTATCACCATTCATTTCCCTTAGTGGCTGTTCAAAGTCTATTTCACTTGCAGTTATTCAGTTTTGATGAACTGATATTCCATAAGCTTTTTCTGACAGAACAGAGTAATAAAAATGTGTCTTTTTTTTTGGACTGAAATGACCGACACACAAGAGTGAGGTGGCTGGTGAATTAGAACAAACAGATTTAATACAAGTCCTGAAATTAATATAAAATAACTAATCAAGGAACTGAATCACTGATGATAACCCATAAAAAAAGAAAGCTCATTACCTGACAATCTTGCACACAAAGCATTAAAGAGAGATTGAATTTTTATTTAAAAATAATCTTTCTTAATAATTGGCTTCAGCACTGTGAAGCCTGTGTGGAAACATTAAATTAATGACTGCTCTGCACAAAGCTTTACCACAATTTTGAATTCTGGTTGGTTAAACAACCTCTCAAAGGAAGAATTAACCCTTGAATCTCTTGCCACCCTATTTTGTGCATGTCTATTGAACCAGAGACCTCAAGGCAAGCATCATGGTGTGTTGATAGACTTATACCTTCTCTAATATTCCTCTGCTTGGTAGCTGGAAATCCTAGTTGTATTCTAAAGGCAGCTACATATGGCACTTAGGATGAACAGGATCAAAGGTTATGGGGAGAAAGCAGGTTTAGGCTATTGAGTTGGGCAATCAGCCATAATTATAATGAATGGCGGAGCAGGTTTGAAGGGCCAAATAGCCTCCCCTACTCCTATTTTGCCAAGATACATTTCTACATTTGTTGGCGGATTGCACGGTGGCACAGCGATTAGCATTGTTGCCTCACTGCACCAGGGACCCAGATTCGATTCCCGGCTTGGGTCACTGTTTGTGAGGAGTCTGCACATTCTCCCCATGTCTGCGTGGGTTTCCTCCGGGTGCTCCAATTTCCTTCCACAGTCAGAAAGGCTGGTTAGGTGCATTGGTCATGCTAAATTCCCCCAAGTACTGCCGGAATGTGGTGACGAGGGGAGTTTCACACTAAGTTCATTGCAGTGCCTATGTAAGCCTACTTGTGATACTAATAAATCAACTCAAACTTAACCTTATTTTCTTCACTTTGACCATTCTTAGTGTTTGAACCTGAATGTGATGTACAGGTTGGCTGTTTAACTACGAACGTCATCACATACAAGTCAGGCATGCCCTCATCATGCGGACAAATACAAACACTTTTTAATGTTGTGGTGAGCAGAAATGTGAATCCTGGTGGATCTCCAGCCTGGAGTTGCTAAAGAAATTTGTCTTGCTCCAAATTAGCAGAAGTCCACTAACTTGGCAGGGATACGTTCACAAATTTGGGATCTTGTGGTCTTCTTTGGCAGTCTCTCAGGGTCGAGAATGACTTGCTTCCACTCTAGGGAGTTGGGTTCTGTGGTGGTTCTGAATCATCCAATCATGCTCTGCCATAGGTGGGGCAGGTTGTGTTTGATGAGGTGGGTGGGTGAGACGCTCTGGGTTCTGTGCTCTCTTTTCACAGTTTATCATAGAATCCCTACAGTGCAGAAGGAGGTCATTTGACCCTTCGTGTCTGCACTTACCGCAATCCCATCCAGACCCTATCCCCATAACCCCACATATTTACCCTGTTAATCTCCTGATATTAGGATCAATTTACTGTGGCCAATCAACCCAATTCACACATCTTTGGCCTGTGGGAGGAATGATGTGGAGATGTATTGTTCTTTGTATGCCGATGTTGGACTGGAGTAAACATAGTAAGAAGTCTCACAATACCAGGTTAAAGTCCAACAAATTTATTTCATAGTAAACCCACAAGCTTTCGGAACTCTGTTCCTTCGTTAGGTAAGTGCACTCACCTGACTAAACCACTGCATTCGCCTGACGAAGGAACGGCGATTCTGAAAGTTTGTGCATTTACTATCAAATAAACTTGTTGGACTTTAACCTAGTGTTGTGAGATTCCTTACTGTGGAAGGAAACCAGAGCACTCGGGGGAAACCCATGCTGACAGAGGAGAATGTGCAAACTTCACACAGAATCATCTGAGACTGGAATTGAAGCCACGTCCCTGGCGTTTTGAGGCAGCACTACTAACCACTGTGCCATCATGCTGCCCCAAGTAGCACTGCTGCAGAATAAACTATTTTTTTAAATTCATTCCTGGGACATAGGCATTACTGGCTTGCTAGCATTTATTGCCCATCCCTGGTTGCCTGAAAGTCAACTACATTGCCACGGCTCTGGAGTCACACTTGGGCCAGTCCAGATAAGGATAGCAGATTTCCTTCACGAAAGGACATTGGGTTTTTCTGATACTTGACAATGGTTTCACAGTCATCAGTAGATTCTTAACGCCAGATTTTTTTTTAAATTGAATTCAAATTCTACCACCAGTCATGGTGGGATTTAAACCCAGGTGTCCGTGACATTAATTGAGTTTCTGGATTAATAGTCTAGCCTCAGTAACAATGTGCAAATTCCACATAGTCATCGAATTCTTCAGTGCAGAAAGAGGCCATTCGGCCCATCGAGTCTGCACTGACCACAATCCCATAACTCCGCATATTTCCCCTGCTAGTCCCTCGACACTAAGGGGCAATGCAGCACAGCCTAACCTACATGTCTTTGGACTGCAGAAGGAAATCAGAACACCTAGAGGAAACCCACGCAGAATGTGCAAACTCCACAGTGACCCAAGCTGGGAATTGAACCTGATGCTGTGGAGCAGCAGTGCTAACCACTGTGCCACCCTCAGCCTCTGTGTGCTCTAACCGGCGACACTCGGGGTGATTGGCGCCTTCTTAGACGTTTCTTCTCCAGGTTTTTTGGCAAGCGGTTCTGATGTGTCTATGAGGATGTTGCATTTATTTAGGGAGGCTTTCGGAGTGTGTTTGTAGTGTTTCCTCTGACCTCTTAGTGACTGCTTGTCATTACGGAGCTCAGGGATAGAGCACTTGTTTTGGGAGTCTTGTGTCAGACATGCGGAAAATGTGGGCTGCCCATCACTGATTGTGAGCAGTGCCTCGATACTGGGGATATTGGCCTGGGAGATGGTGCTCACATTAGTAAGCCAATCCAGCCTGCTCATTGATTTTCAGGGTTTTTGAAGGCAATGATGATGATATCTCTCCAGGATTTAAGGTGTCTGCTGTAGATTGTCCACAAAGGAGCACGTAGACCACTGCTCCTTTGTAGACCATTAGCGTGGTGCTGGATTTGAGGACTCAAGCTTTGAACACTCTGGCCAGAATTTTACTGGCACGCTGGCCCAAAATTCCGGGGTGTGAGAGGCTCGGAGGATGTCATTCACCGTTGGCTTTGGGCGGATGTGCCACTAAAATTCCACCCAGAGTTTCTCAGGTGTCCAAGGACCGTATTGGCGTCGATGCTGGATTTCATCGTCAATGTCTGCTCACGTTAAGAGGAGGTTCCCGAGGTGTGGGACGTGATTCACATTGTCCGTGGGCTGACTGGATCTTGATGGTTGGGGGCCAGTTTTGTGTGGCAGGAGCGGGCTGGTAGGGAATCTTTATTTTCTGGATGTTTTTGTGCTCCATGTGACTTAGGACAGAATGAAGTAACAATTTTACTATTGAAGGAGCAAAGGGATTCATGATATTCCATGTATTTGCATACTCAGCAAAGAATCCTGAGACTTCAAACCATTGTCCCGGCTTTGTGCAAATAAATTTTTGCATGCAGTAAGTTTATTTGACTGAATTGACATCCAACTGGAAATTATAAATGATCAACAATACAAAAAGGGAACATTAAATTCCCCCGCGTTTACTCTCCTCTCACATTTTTCTTGCACAGCCACTTTCTGTCAAGCCCATGAGTGCACTCTCAAACCAGCAGTGCTAATGCCAGGGGAGTGTTGAAATCAACTTGAACCATTGTAAGCAACAAAACAGGGCATTGGTCCAACTTCTCATACAACTCAAGTCATTGCATCACGCGGTGCAGCTGAATGGCACTGTGTGTTGTCTAGAGACACATGTTCCTTGCACACGGGCTCCATCAAATCCAAGTGGACAGCATCCAGAACTTTCAGGAAGAAGTAAACAACTCATCTACCATTCACAGCCATCATCACAGTCTTTAAACCTCTCAGGATCCCTGTGTCTCAGCAACATTGCGCAATTAGCTTGCTTGACCCAAAGCTATTTATTCGCACTAGTGGTGAATTAAATGTTGCAAATTATAATTACATCGAATCCCAGGATGCTGGCTGGTTTGCAAGTACCCACCCTCAGAACTCTCAGAATTAGACGAGGACATTAAAAATGACCTTCTTTAGTTTTGGAAGAATCATCGGTACAAGTTCTCTCGTTTTCTTTTTGAAACGCTGGTTCCTGAGAAAGGCTAACGACTTCAATTGCTTCCATTCATTCCAGTGTACACGAACAAAGACATACTCTTTGTTGTCGAGTGCAAGGGTGCAGTCTCACTGCCTGTTCACGCTCCCGCTACAGCAAAGGCGGGGATTTTGGTCACAAGCCAAATCTCCGGCCATGATAGCAGCTGGGAAAGTACCGCTGGTTGGAAAATTCCGGCCCAGCAGTCTGAAGATTATAAAGGGCTGGGTTTTACTTTGCAGGATATGGTTGCTAAGTAGAATCAGTTCAATAACAACTTGCTTTTTTCATAGCCCATTTTTTTTTTTACAACACAGAAAAGGCAGCCACTTGGCTCATCGTGCTTATGATGTAGAGATGCCAGTGTTGGACTGGGGTAAACACAGTAAGAGGTCTGACAACACCAGTTTTAAATCCAACCCATTTATTTGATAGTAAACTCGCAAGCTTTCGGCCTTATAGCCTTCTTCAGGCAAATGAAGTGTTCTGGTCTATAACAGCACACATATCAGCACAGACAGTTACAGATTGCTGATTAGAATGCAAATCTTTACACCTAACCTGCTATTCAAGTCTTAAAATGACTAACAATGTGAGCGAAAGGAGCACTGAGCACAGGTTAGAAAGATGTGTATTGTCTCCAGACAGCACAGTAAGTGAGGTTTTTTGCTGACCCAGGCAAGTCATGGGGGTTACAGGTAGTGTGACATGAAGCCAAGATTCCTGTTAAACCGTCCTCATGTGTGTGGAACTTGGCTATCAGTCTCTACTCAGCGACTCTGCGCTGTGTGTCACGAAGGCCCCCTTGAAGAACGTTTATCCGAAGGTTGGAGGCTGAATGCCCGTGACCTCTGAAGTGTTCGCCCACAGGGAGGGAACTGTTTTGACTGGTGATTGTCGAGCGATGTTCATTCATTGTGCTTATGCCAGAAAGAGTTGTCTAATTAGCCCCACTATTCTGTTTCTTCTCCAATATGTTATACACATTTCATACATATACTTAAAAGGAAAAACATCCAAAGATATAATGATTGGCTATGATCATTTTACTGGTGATCTTGATTTGCAGTTACTGCATCATTGGCCATGTTGATTGTTAAGTTATTTTAAGACTCCCATCCCCATTAAAATCCCTAGACTCTGCCTCAAGTTGCTAAGTGCCTTGTCTTACCCAGCGCTAATCATAAAATATCCCAAAATATTCCAGAGTCAATCATTCGATGTGCTAATTTATATAGAATCCCTACAGTACAAAGAAGACCATTCAGCCCTTCAAGCATGCATCAATAACAATCCCTATCTGTGTAATCCTGCATATTTACCCTACTAATCCCCCTGACACTAAGGATCAATGGCCAATCAACCTAATCTGTAGATCTTTGGAATGCGGGAGGAAATTTCAGCACCTGGAGAAAACCCATGCAGACACGGGGAGAATGTGCAAACTCCATGCAGTGACCCAAGACTGGAATTGAATCACTACGATGTTCCTTTAGCTCTTGGCACCAGACAGCCAATACCACAACTTGATATACATTTAGCTTCTGCACTAATCAGCTCTCGAAACAGAGGGTGCTACACTTTCTAAGATGTTGCCTTTTGAAATAGAGGGCCTCTCAGCTAGATCCAAAAAAAATCCCGAGGCGTGTTCTTGAAGGAAGTCAGAGGGAGTTACTGGCCAAGATTTGTCCTGCAACTAACCAAAGAAAAAGAGAATAGTTGGCCAATGAGTTGTTGTTTATGGTAACTTGCTCTGCGTAAATTGACAATTATATTTGATTCCGTACAACAGTTCAATAGTTCTGAATTTGTTGTTAAATCACTTCAGGTTACCCTGAGAATGGAACATTTGCTACGTAAATGCCAGTTTTTGTTACGCTCTCTCTCTTCATTGATATCCTGTGACTACTGCTCCAAAATGTATACATAGATGCCAAGTCAGGCTTATCTGTAATGCTTTACCTGCCAACCGTCTCAGAAAGCTAACAAAAGGGTTCAGCATAATAAAAATGCAGTTTTGCCAGACACGGACACAAACCCCTCATTTTTTTTAAATTAACTAATAGGACATGGGCGTAATGGCTGGTCAGCGTTCAGTGTTTATCCCTTGTTGAACTTGAACTGAGCAGCCATTTCAGAGAGCAGTTAAGAGTCAACCACATTGCTGTAGCTCTGGAGTCACATGTAGGCCAGACCAGGTAAGGACAGCAGATTTCCTTCCCGAAAAGACATTAGTAAACCAGATGATTTTTTTCCGACAATGATTTCAAGGTTATCCGCTGATTCCTAATTCCTGATTTTTTTTTTTATTGAATTCAAATTCCGCCGTCTGCCTTGGCAGCATCCAAACTTGGGTCCTCAAATTAGCTGAGTTTTTGGATTAGTAGTCCAGCAACAATACCACTAGGTCATTGCTTCCCTTTGTATTATTGGCATTAAGAAATCTGTCAGTCTCCATCTTAAACACAATGGCTGAATTTCCACAGCCTTCTAAGATAGAGAATTCCAAAGATTCACAACCCCTCTAAAATTCCTTCTCATCTCAGTCTTAAATGGCTTCTCGGCTTTTTTGACATTGTGTCCCTTGGTTCTAGGCTCCCCACTAGGAGAAACATCTTACCTGCATCGAGCCTGGATCATTAGTCCAAGTTTCTGCATTACTAATCCAGTGACCTCACAGCAGGATGTGTTAGAACCCAGTTTAAATGACAATGTCTTCAAAATGGTTCAGGTGCTTCACTGGATATACATTTATGTTTCAAATTCTTGCCAAGGATAATTCAAAATTAATCAGGTTAGGCACAAGAGTGAAGGGGAAGGGGTCATTTTCGACTCCAAGGTCAGTCACATTGCCCAGGGTGTTGTCTGCAAATAATATGTCAAAAATAATAACAGAAGAAATGCTGGATTTTTATCCTCTATCCAATGCCAAGAATTGATACACCATCCAGAATTAGCTCATATCATAACTGCTGCTGTAATATGTGCATGTCAAGTGCACATCTTCAATGGATCAAATTAACAGCGACTATAACTAAATAGCAAATAAGGTGAGGCAGTGGTGTAGTGGTATTGTTGCTGGACCTGTAATCCAGCAACCCAGGGCAATGTTCTGTGGTCCTGGGTTCAGATCCCATCATTGCAATTTGAATTCAATAAAAATCATTGAAACTGGGAGCAGGAGTAGACAACTCAGCCCCTTGAGCACACTCCACCATTTAATATGAAAATGGCTGATCTCATCTCAGCCTCAACTCCACTTACCTGCCCCTTCACCATAGCTCTTCAAATCTATACTAATTAAAAATCCATGCACCACATCCAGCACACTTTGGAGCAGTGAATTCCATAGACTCTTAACCCTTTGAGAGAATCAATTTCTCCTCATCTCTGTTTCAATTCTGCCACTCTTTAGCCTATAAGGGTGTTCAAATGGTCAGTGGATAGGCATATGGATAACATTGCAATAGTTTAGGTTAGAGGGTCATTAGATTGGTTGCACCGACCAGTGCAACCAGAGGGCCGAAAGGCCTGTACTCTGCTGTAATGTTCTATGTTCTAAAACTATGACCATTTGTTCGATATTGCCCAACAAGACGAAACATCCTCTTCACATCTAACTTTATCAATCTTCTTTATCATCTTGCACACCTCAATTCGATCTCCTCTCATTCTTCTGAACACCAGAGGCCTAAATTGCCCAATCTCTCTTCATAAGACAAACTCCTCAGCTCTGGAATCAACCCAGTGAACCTCCTCTGCAACTTACATCCCTCCCCAAGTAAGGGGACCAAGAATGTACATAATATCCCAAGTGCAGTGTCAATATTGTTTTGTATAATAGCAACAACACTTCACCACTTTTGTATTTTCAAAGTTTTATCAGAATTAGAAGACTAATGAAACCATTAGTCAATTGTCATAAAAGCCTGTCTGGTTCGCTGATGTCCTTTAGGGAAGGAAATCTACGTAGTTTCCTGCTCTGGTCTGCACGTGACTCCAGGCCCACAGCAATGTGGTTGATGGATAATAAATGCCAGCCTAGCCAACAAGGTCCTCACCACATGAAAAAATAAAAAAAGTTGGCAAATTAAAATTCTTTCCCAGTCTTCAGAGCACTTTGGCACTCAATGCAAGCACCAAGATGATTCCAATGATCCCGTGTAATTTGCTCATCGCTCGCTAATTTGCTCAAAGGCTGTACAGAATTTATATCCTGTAAGTATTTTAATCAGACCACCTAGTTTATGATTATTGCACTAATACTTCAGATACATTCTTTTTTACTTCTTGTTTAGTTCATTTATTTGCTGTGCACAAATTGACTGCTGGATTATAACAGCGACTATATTTAAAATATACTTCAATCTCTGTAAAGGGCTTTGAAGATGTCCTGAGAGATTCGAAAGGCATTACACAGGCTGGAGTTCTACGGCCGTTCACTCTGATGTGGTACATGGGTTTCCCAGTGGCGTTGGGTGCAGTAAACGGGAAATCCCATTGACAGTGGTAGGACCTGAAGATCCCACCTTTGTTGTATTGTCAGCCACTTCCCACTGAGAGAAACTCACCATAGGAAAGACCAGACAATTCGCCCCCTTAAACTCAACTCAACTCTCCTTTTTAAATTCTGTTGCCTCAACTTGATCTGGGATGAAGTAGTTCACTTAATCAACACTCCTACTCGTGGATTCAAATATTAACTTGTCAACTCTGGAAGAGTGTAATTGAAAACATGCACTATGTCAAGCATAGTACAGCAATATTCTGTTTACTTCCAAATCAACTCCCAACTCTACAACTTCAAGGGCCTGCTGTGATGCTGTTGTGTCTTTAAGAAATCTATTTTTAATTATGTTTTCAACAGTTATAAGTACTGAGCTGACTGACTAAATGCCTTTTTATTGAACTGTAGAAACACTACAGTGCAGAAAAAGGCCATCCACCCATCGAGTCCACACCGACACAATCCCACCTAGGCCCTATCCCCATATTGTTACACATTTACCCGCTAATCCCTCTAACTTGCACATCTCAAGACAATCAGGGGCAATTTCAACATGGCCAATCAACCTTACCCACACATCTTCGGACTGGAGGGAGGAAACCGGAGCACCCAGAGGAAATCCGTGCAGACACGAGGAGAACATGCAAGCTCCGCATAGACAGCGACCCAAGTGGGGAATCGAATTCCAGATACTGGAGCTGTGAAGCAGCAGTACTAACCACTATGATACTGTGCCACCCCATTATTGCTGCTTAAATGATTCAATGAGTTTTTGTTTATTTTAATCTGGGCTTAATGCCCAGATTGTGACCTTTTTGCAATTGTTGGGGAAAGAATGATTCGCAGATCAGGTGGGACAGCTTTTTCCTCACGAGGGCAGCACGGTAGTTAGAACTGCTCTCAGCACCAAGGATTCGATTCCTGGTTTGGGTCATTATTTGTGTGGAGTTTCCTCTGGGTGCTCCAGTTTCCTCCCATGGTCCAAAAATGTGCAGGTTAGGTGGACTGGTCATGTTACATTGCCCCTCAGTGTCAGGGTGGGGAGGAGGGGCTAGCTAGCCTAAGTGTATGGATAAGGGATAGTGCCTAGGTGGACTGTAATCAATGCAGACTCGATGGGCTAAATGGTCTCCTTCGGCACTGTAGGACTCAATGATTCCACAAATTCTTTTACTTTTAGTTTTGGTTGCTGTCTAGTTAGAAGGTGCTCAGACTCCAGGCTGGATGCAATGTTTTCCCACCCTTCCTAGTGTTAGAAATCCTACTGGATAGTTGGAAGCTGTCTTTCTTACTTCCCTGGAATGAACATTTTGCTGTTGGTGGTTTGCTAGCTGGAGGTCTACCTCTACCTGAAGGTTCCCGAATGGAGAAGCCAGAGTTTCAACTCTCCATCCAAAGGTCTAATTCACAGTAAGTGTTGCAGAGCTGGAAGATCACAGAAGCATTAGTATTTTCTGTGCTAAACTGAAACCAGTGATATAATGCTTTGTTGGGGTAGTACATTGAACTATTCAGGTTTATACAATATTATGGTCGTTTTTTTTTCCTTCTTGTTTGTAGATATGGCCAATTTTTTATGTGTCAGCTGTATTCTTAAAAAAAACTTTGTTTGATAAAAGCTTCTGAGTGGGTTGTTTGAATCACGTTTGGAGTGAAACATCTCAGATTTACCCGTGCCAAATTCAAATTGCAAAACTTACAAACTAGGCTGTCTTCATAAAATACCTTGGAGTTTCTGATTATAACACTGCCAAATAAAGGATTAATGTGAGACTTCAGTATAATACCACCCACACAGTGATATAAGATAACACACAGCAGCATGTAGGGAGTCAGGGGGACAGAGCAGTACATGGGAACAAGTATGGAGACAGCTCCTAATTTGGATCCTTGCTGTGTCTCTGCATAAAATCTCTAGTGGTTAATAAAAAATTACTGTTGGGCTACTTTGGACTATAAATACCTCAACCAGTGCCCCGCACCTTAGGTCAGCCTCTACACCAAGAAAAACATAGAATCATAGAAACTACAGTGCAGAGGAGGCCATTCAGCCCATCTGCATCGATCACAATCCCAGCTATCCCCATACCCCATGCATTTATCCCAGCTAGCCCCCTGACACTAAGGGGCAATTTAGCATGGCCAATCCACCTAACCATTCAACTTTCAACTGTAAGAGGAAACACATGCAGATACGGGAAGAATGTGTGCAAACTCCATCCTGACAATGTCCCGAGCCAGGAATCGAACCTGGATCCCTGGCACTGTGAGACAACAGTGCTAACCACTGAGAGACAACAGTGCTAACCACTGTGCCGTCCGGCTGCCCATGCATAAGAAGTTCTCCTGCAAATTCTCCCTCTTTCTGATATGGATATATTCGCCAATCTAGCATCATCACTAGGGTAAGGTCCCAGAGGTCCCGACCAAACACAATGTGATACCACCATCACTGTATAGACTGAAATGGTTCAGCAAGCCAGCCTAACAGCACTTATTCCTGACAATTCAAGAAAGGCATTGTTGGAGCCACCCATCAGAAGATTTAAAAAAAAATTGCCAGAAATCATTTCAGCGAAATAGAGGGAGGAGTTGGAAGAAAAGCACAAAATTAAACTTTCAGGCTGGGGGCAAACAAGTATAAATCTCAGCAAATGTTTAACATACCCTCTGCCACACTATTCCCCTTTCAATTTAGAGGACTGACGATTTTAAAGCTTAGGCCCAGTGGCTTTTCCTCTCTTGCGGGAAGAGGTTGACAAAATGCCTCGGAAATTGCTTTAAATTGTCGGATAACTCTTCAAATCTTCAATTTCCAGTGGTGAAGATTAATTTTTAAACATGCTGCAATAAATTGCCCCCCAGCGTTCACATATTTTCAAAAGGCAAAAATCAGAGGAATCCAATCAAAGTAAGTACTGGAATAGGTCCTGCACAGCACAGATTCCAGCCTGTTCACTTGCAATTTGTCTTCATCTTGTGATAACTCTGCTCATTGTTAGCATGAATGTTTTTCAGTCGGTATTGTAGCCGTGGTCAAATCATGATTGAAACGTGGATGCACACATTCTGCATACTTTCTAAACTTGTCCTTGGGTCTCTCCATATCTGTATGCTGCCCTCAGCAAAATCATCTCCAAAGGAGATTAAGGAGACATTTGATAGAGATGGACAAGATTATGACAGGGTTGCACAAGACAGTCAAGGGAAAATAGTTCCCCAATCTCCAGTAGGATACACAGGTAGCCTCGCCCCATCCCCATTACCATGGAGACCAGCCATTGCACAGAAAAGATCCCCACTATTCCTGACACGGAACAAACACCGTTCCCCTTCCCCTCCCCCACCTTTCATGGACACAGGAAACTTCTATACTAATTAGGCAAATCCTGTCCAAGGAGCTCCCCCAGGGATCCTCAACACTGCCCCCTGACACCATAGCACTGCCCCTGGCATTGACCCCTCCATGACCAGGAGGAAATGCCAGGTTACTAACATTGAAATGAACAAATCTATTAAAAACAAAGAGTGAGAGTTTCAGCAGCTGAGTTACTCAGGGAGGGTTGGAAATACGTAATGCTTCTTTGGTACAGGTAGCTAATCTTGTTGATTGCATAGACATGCATTTTGGAAGCTCCTCACAAGGACAAATATTATATCAACACTGCAAAATAGTTCTCCTCAGTGTCAGGCACAAGCCATGGTAAGGGATGGCGTCAGATTTGAGGCAGCAGAGATTACAAAAAAAAAACATTTTCAAGATTTGATTTGAGAAAACCTTTGCACTTTCAGTATTGTACGTTGGACAACAGTGCAATAAGTAGAGATTGGAGGTAGAGTGAGAGAGTTGGTAATGAGGTAGAACTGAGTCTTGTTGGGATACATGTCAAATTTGACATGTTTTCTTGATAGCCGGAAGGAAGTCATTCAGCCCATATAATCCTCACTGGTTTCCTCGAAGCAATCCAGTCAGTCTTATCCTCCCGCCCAGTCCCGCCTGATAACTTAATTTTCTTCAATTGCCTCAGTTTCCTTTTAAAATCATTGATTTTTTTTTTCTGTATTCACCATCTTCCTGTGTAGCATATTTTCACTTGCTGTATAAATCAAATTCTTCCTCACATTCCCCCTGTATCTCTTACCCAAAAGTCCCAAATCTTTGCCCCATCAGCTATGTTTTTTTTTTAAACTATAGAATCCCTCTTGTGCAGGAGGAGGCCATTCAGGCCCATTAAGCCATCCCCAACATTCCATCGGTGCATATTACCCAGTCCTTCTCAAACATCCTGTCCCTGTAACCCTGTCGATTAACAATGGCTCATCGACGTAACCTGGCACTGAGGGGCAATTTAGCATGGTCAATCCACCTGACCAACACATCGTTAGACTGTGTGAGGAGATCAGCAAATCAAAGGAAACCCACGCAGAGAACACGCAAACTCCACACTGACAGTCACCCAAAGCGGGAATCAAACCCGGAGCTGTGAGGCAGCAGTGCTAACTACTGTGCCACCCTAGTGCCAGTGGTATACTTGCAACCACTTTAAATAGAGAACAAAAACCTAAAATCAAAAGCAGATGAGATACATCTGGACAGAGAGAATGGCGAAAGCAGGATGTGTAACTCATGTCTGTCCTCTCCTCACTGCAGTTGACAGCTACTAGACAGGCACTGATCAAACCTACTGTGAAACTGCACACTTATTCTCTAAGCATCAGTGTTGTAAGTTATTCTGCTCCCTCTCTGATGTTACCAAAGAACAATGCACCAATTTACACCATACAATTTTAATCGGAAAGGTGGTCCCTCATCCCTACACAAGCCGGACCCAGCAGAACAGAAATGCTGTTTATTAACTCAGGTAATCACACACAGTTGAAAACACAGAAGTCTCATTTCTTTGTGTTGTTTCTTTGGATAACAGGAGAGTTCTGACACTCCAGCGATGGTGTCGTGAACTTGAAGTGCGGTGATGCACAGAATCACGGACAATTGCCAAGTAATTACAATTGGGATTTAGCGGCATACATTGCCTGGTTCAACCAGCTGTCATCAAACTGAACTGAAATTACTGATACAACATAAGGCTGAAAAGTTATCACACGGCCATTTGCCAAGGCAAATTCTAGGGAATGAAAGAGACTTCATTCAGGAGGAACGTTACCACCCTCGTGGAGGCAAGGCTGGGGGGTTGGGATCAGGAACAAAGTCTGGTCAGATTTCGCACACATTTATTTATTACTGTCACAAATAGACTTACATTGATGCTGCAATGAAGTTACTGTGAAAATCCCCTAGTTGTCACACTCCAGGGATATTAAGGGATAATTTAGCACCTGATCAGCAAGTCTTACAGACTGATAGAGGAAACTAGAGCACCCACCCAAATATAGAACAAATGCACAAACTTGAAACAAATGTGAATCGAACCCAGATCTCTGGCGCGGTGAGTCAGCGGTGCTAAATACTATGCCACATTCATAGAACATTACAGCACAGAACAGGCCCTTCGGCCTTCGATGTTGCGCCGACCAATATAAAAAGCAATGCCCCTCCAAACTAAACCATTCCCTTCTCTTCCATATACTTATCAACTAACCTCTTAAACGCCACCAAACTTGGCGCATCTACAACTGCTGCAGGCAGGGCATTCCACTCCCGAACCACCCTTTGGGTAAAGAACCTACCTCTGATATCCGTCCTATAACTATCACCCCTTAATTTAAAGCTGTGTCCCCTCGTGCTAGCTTTCTCCATCCTAGGAAAAAGGCTATCACTGTCCACCCTATCTAAACCTCTAATCATCTTATATGTTTCGATAAGGTCCCCTCTTAGCCGCCTCCTTTCTAACGAAAACAACCTCAAATCCCTCAGCCTCTCCTCATAAGACCTGCCCTCCATACCAGGCAACATCCTGGTAAACCTCCTCTGTACCCTCTCCAATGCCTCCACATCTTTCTTATAATGTGGGGACCAGAACTGCACACAATACTCCAAGTGCGGCCGCACTAGAGTTTTGTACAGTTGCAACATGACGTTGCGGCTCCGAAATTCAATCCCTCTACCAATAAAAGCCAAGACTCCATATGCCTTCCTAACAACCTTCTCGACCTGACTGCCTACTTTCAGGGATCTATACACATACACACCAAGATCCCTCTGTTCATCTAGACTACTAAGAATCGTACCATTTGCCCTATACTCTACACATTTATTATTTCTGCCATAGTGCATTACCTCACACTTTTCCACATTAAACTCCATTTGCCACCTCTCGGCCCAGCTCTGCAACTTGTCCAAGTCCCTCTGCAAACTATAACAACCCTCTTCACTATCTACCACTCCACCGACTTTAGTGTCATCTGCAAATTTACTAATCCATCCTTCAATACCCTCATCCAGATCATTTATAAAAATTACAAACAGCAGGGGCCCCAAAACAGACCCCTGAGGTACACCACTTGTCACCGAACTCCACGATGAATATCTCCCATCAACCACCACCCTCTGTCTTCTATCTGCTAGCCAATTCCTAACCCAATTAGCTAAATCACCCTCTATCCCATACATCTGCATTTTCTGCAGAAGTCTTCCATGGGCCACCTTATCAAACGCCTTACTAAAGTCCATATATACCACATCAACCGCCTTACCCCCATCCACCTCTTTAGTCACTTTTTCAAAAAACTCAATGAGGTTAGTAAGGCACGACCTACCCTTCACAAAACCATGCTGACTATCTCCAATCAATTCATTATTCTCTAAATAACTATAAATCCTATCCCTAATTATTCTCTCCAATACTTTGCCCACAACAGAAGTAAGACTCACTGGCCTATAATTCCCTGGAAGGTCTCTCTTCCCCTTCTTAAACAATGGGACCACATTCGCTATCCTCCAGTCCTCCGGAACCACACCCGTAACCAACGAGGACCTGAAGATCAGAGCCAGAGGCTCTGCAATCTCCTCTCTTGCCTCCCAGAGAATCCTAGGGTAAATCCCGTCCGGCCCAGGGGACTTATCCAACTTCAAACCCTCGAGAATATCTAGCACATCCTCCCTATCTACTTCGATACCTTCCAGTTTGCTACCCTGTACCTCAGTGTTCTCCATAACTACATTTACATCACCCTGCGTGAATAATTCCCACCTCTCAGCAGTCCCTCTGGAGACAGGGTCAGTGAGGCAATGGCTATCTGCTCAGCAGCATCACATGGCCAATCAGGCAAATCAGGGAAACATTTGTGGCAACACCAGGATCATCCTAATGTCCAGCAGAACTCCCCCTGCATCCCCAAACCGCCCCCTCCCCATCTCACCCCCTTAGCTGATGGCAGCTAAGAATTGTCTCCTTTTCTGAATCCTCCTTTTGGGGAGCTGCTGGCATGCAAGGGCTGCAGCTTAAGTAATCCTACAGAAGGATTCCTCCTCCACGGTGAAGGCCTGATAGGGGTGATCAACATTTAGTTTTAGATTTTCAGAAGGCATCACAAGAGTTCCTTCAATTTGAGGCACCCTCATGGTACCTAAACTACCTCAGTACCTTCACCTCCCCAACTGGGGCTGCTGGCCATCCGCAGGGTGGGGATCTCTGACTAGGCCACAAGCCTCAGGGAACTTCCTGATATCCTTAATTGGATGCCAAACAAATGAGCCTGTTGATTGCTCACCGTTTGGAAGATCAGGATACCATGTGGCCAACAATTCCTGCTTCTAAAAGGGGAAAACCTTCTACAGCATCACCCTTCCACTTCTTCCTAACCTCCTGTCATAGAATTTTTACCATGCAGAAGGCGGCCATTTGTCTCATCGAGCCTCCATTAATAACAATCCCATCCAGGACCTATTCCCATAACCCCATGTGTTTATCCTGCTAGTCCCCCAACACTAGGGAGCAATTTAGCATGTCTAATCAACCTAACCTGAACACTGTTGGACTGCGAGGAAACTGGAGCACCCAGAGGAAATCCACGCAGACATGGGGAGAATGTGCAAACTCCACACAGTCACCTGAGGCTGGAATGGAACCCGGGTCCCTGGCGCTGTGAGGCAGTAGTGCTAACCACTACGCCAACCCTGTCCTTCCTACATTATCACGCATCCTTAAACATTCAGGTCCCATTCTATTACATCCCGCAACCATGTCTCTGTAAAGACCATTAGATTGTACTTATTTATTTCCCTTTGCAGTTTCAGTTCATCTTTTCTAAATAGTTCTTTGAATCAGGATGTCAATTAAAGGTGCAAAGGTGTTAAATGACCATGGAGCTAACTCGCTAAGGCAGTTTCACCACTAACCTTTCACGTCAGGGGAGAGGGAACTCATTCACAGTGTAATCTTCAGCTCAGTGAATTCAGTATAGGACAGGTGCATCTCATTGTAATTGAAAAGCTACCAACAATCATCAAAAATAATTGTTTAGTTAATAAAATTTCTATTCCATTTTGATTTTCTTAAATTTCCATCAGTTGATCGTAGGGGAAGAAAGAAAGAAAAAGTCAGAGAACAGATATAAGCGAGGAAGAGATGATATTTGTATAATTTGGCCACACATGGTGGCACAGTGGTGAACACTGTTGTTGCACAACGCTAGGGACCTGGATTCGATTCCTAGTCTGTCACTGTCTGCATGGAGTCTGTACTTCTCCCCTTGTCTGCATGGGTTTCTTCCGGATGCTCTGATTCAATTGCAGCTTTGGTTGACCATCTGTGTTGAGTTTGCATATGTGTTTCCTCTAGATGTTTTGGTTTCCTCCCACAGTCCAAAGATGTGCACGTCAGCTGAATTGGCCATGAAGAATTAACACTTAAGTGTCACAAGCTGTGTAGGTTTGGGGAATTTGAGAGGCAAATATGTCTGGGGTTACGGGGATAGATAGAGCCTGGACAAGATACTCTGTCAGAGATTTGGTGCAGACCTGTTGGGCCAAATGGGTTCTCTCTGTACTGTAGGGATTCTATGATTCTCTGCAATCCACGTGACCATCTTTAGTCAATGCCTGAGAATCATAGCTCCTGGCCAAACTTCCAAATTTACCTCATAGTCTTGGTAGCTTCAGCGCAAGATCCTCAAGAAATCCACCGAGGAAGTCATTCACTCAGCTTTAATCAATGACAGGAGCTTTTTCAACTGTATCTAGACTTAGGCCAGCTCACTCACAATGTTAGAACAGGGGCTGTTCACAACCAGTACTGAGTGATATGATAGACCAACACAATTTCAATTAAAATGATATCAATGACATGCTTTATGTTCAACATAATTCCTTATAATATTGAGTTTTCAAAGGGAGAGGAATAATGTCCTGCTTTTTGTTTCGCTTTGTTTTCAGTTGCATTATCAAGAAGGGTGCCGCCACTTTATCTCAAGATTTTCCTCTTCTATCTTCAGGACATCAGAGTCTGAACACTTATTAGAATCCACCGGTAATTCCCCAGTGAGGTCCTTGAGGTTTGCTTCTTGGAGTATGAACTCCCTGATTGAGACAGTGATTGTCTTCTCAACTGGAGAGCCACATTTCTATATAAATATGGGGGTGTCAAGGCTACTGACACTTCAGATTCTGATTTTGTACCTGGAGCCCTCTTGGTGTTTGTAAATAAAGGGAATCTAGTAAAGAGACACCAGCCTCTGAGGAGTCATTTCATCATCCCGCCACCTTGTCCCCTGCTCACCTTCACTCTGGTGGCTACTTATTTGTGTAAACCTTAACACTGTATGTTGATAAGGCCCCTCAGCTTTCTCAACCCACTGTCAAACAATCCAAATTTGAAAAGCCTGGCCTCGTAACTGAACTCTCTCATCCGCTACCAGAGGATACTCAGGCCTTTGCCAATGCTGGTTATCAGTCAGACGGACAAGAGTGGAATTGAACTGGAGCATCCGGAAGAAACCCATACACAGTCACAGGGAGAAGCGCAGAGTCCATGCAGACAGTGGCAGACTGGGAATCGAATCCCGGTCCCTAGTGCCAGTCCTATAGTGGGAGGGTGGCTGCCAGACAATTGACAACCCCTCCTAATAGATTGGCTAAATTAAAACAAATGTTAGAACCGAGATGTTACACACTGTAAACCCAACAAGGTAAACCACCTCAGAACACAGACTGAACCACACAAAACGGATACGTTTAGTTTAGATTTTTTTTTCAAGTTTATTTAATAGTATCACAATTAGGCTTATATTAACAGTTCAATCAAGTTTCTGTGAAAACCCCCTAATCATCACCTGTCTAGATACACTGAGGGAAAATTAACATGGCCAAAGCACCTAACCAGCCTTTCAGACAATGGGAAGAAACCGCAGCATCTGGAGGAAACCGATGCAGACACAGGGAGAATACGCAGATTCTGCACAGACAGTGACCCAAGCCGGGAATCAAACCTCGTCCTCTGGCAGTGTGAGGCACCAGTGCTAACCACTGTGCCACCATATTTTTCCTTTAACTCAACATCTCTCAAAGGTGAGTTGTCCTGGCGAAATGTTGAGCAGTTGCTCAGTCCAATGTGGAGCAGATGTAATGCTCTCTAAGCCAGATAGCCTGCAGACACAGACTGTAAAGGATTACCCTATAACGAACAGCTACTCAAACTCAGGTTCTGAGCAGCAGGGGAATTACGTTCATTGAAACGAGTCAGCAAGTGGAAGAAGAATAACTGAGCCGGCATTGACATTTGGAGTCACAGAATACCCACAGTACAAAAGGAGGCCATTTAGCTCATTGAGCCTCCACGGACAACAATCCCATCTATCCTACCCTATCCCAGTACTCCTATATATTTATCCTGCTAATCCCTGAAACTAAAAAGCGATTGAGCATGGCCAATCAACTTAATCTTTGGCATATGAGAGAAAACTCATGCAGACACGGGGAGAACATGCAAACTGCACACAGACAGTCACCTGAGACCTGAAGCAAACCCAGGTCCCTGGCACTGTGAGGAAACAGTGTTAACCATTGTGCTACAGTGCCAACTTAGCATCTCCCCAAAAAACACAAACACTTGACTTCTTTCATGCCCTCTTGACTAATGGTGGAAATTTATGCACCACAATTGCTGCCTGGGATAATCAGTTTTAATAAAAATTTGAAGGGAAATTTTCATTTTGCATGCTTTGACTCGGAGGCATAGTTTTCAAGGGAGAAAATAATTTACTTTCAATTACGTTGTCATAACTATCAAACTCTCTCTTGATTCAAAGCGACAAGCAAAATTTTGTGACAGACTGTGGATTATATTCATTTTAAGAGCAATGCATTTGAGGGAAAAAACTCTGGAATGTTACACCTGCAGAAAGCAATGATTACAGTTTCCCTTCAATATTCAGTATATTTGGTAATGTTGTGACCATCTTTAATCCTCTGAAAAAGCAGTCTTTTGACAGTCTTTTCTTTCATTTTGGGAACGTATTTCTGAAAAAATGATTCGGGGGGTTTTGGTCTCACTAGCAAGATGGTGTTCCATCTCTGGTTGTCCACCAGGTGGTTGGGGCCACCTTGTTTTATTGCTGCAGGCAACATGGTGGAGGTACTCCCACAGTTTTGTTAGGCAAGGGAGTTCTGAGATTCTGACCCAATGATGATGATGAAGATGGAACAACAAATTTCCAAGTTGGGATCATGTAGGATTACAAGGACAAACGGTGGGATTCTCCAGCGGCTCTCATCCCAAGAGCTCCCAAGGTCCACAAACCTTTGCACAGTCCATTCACACACCCACCACGATTCCCTTGGTGGGAAGGATGGGAAAATTTTCCCAAAAGGGGACGGACCAGGCCCTTTGTCCAATCAGTCTATGTTGGAGCTCATGCTCCGATCAAACCTTCTCCCATCTTTCCTCATCTACATCCATCACAGAAACCCCCAAGTTTTTTCTGTGTTTCCAGCTTTTCTTTAAAAGCATCCATACTCTTCACTTCAAAACTCCCTGTGGTTGTGAATTCCATTTTGTCACCACTCTTTGGGAAAAGACGATTCTTTTTCTGAATTCCCAGATAGATTTCTTCGGGACTATCTTACACTAATGGCCGTTGGTTATTCCCATGAGGGGAAACATTCTCTCTGTATCCAATCTATCAAACCATGATGATATGTGGCTCAGAGGGGAACTTGGAATTGATGATCTTCCCACTGATTCAAAAACAGTTGCTGCAGTATTTCATCAACAGCATGTAAAACATTAGTGCTACGGAATTTAAAACTGGGATTTAAAAAACTAAAGACTACCAGTACTGAATGGATTAATTTTGGATATCAATCACAGACTGCCTTATATATATTACAGAGGTACTGTCTGTAAAGAGCCACAGTTAAAGGATTTAAAATGTATTTCAGATTTAAATACGTAGTTCAGGATTTAAACATGAAAATGTACACGTTGGTCAAAATGCAGACTGCCCCAAGGCACAATGGGACGAAGGCTAAGTGAGAAGAACCACATTCTTTAAGAACAATGCAGTCAAAGAGTCATGGGAAATACAAGCTCCCAGGCATTGGACATGAATAGGTTTATTCATTTTTACTGATAAAGAATGCTCATCAGAAAGTGAAAAAGGCAACTTTTGAACTCTATAATTTGTGTAGTAGAAGTGGCTAAGGGAGGGTGGGAAGGCTACTTCTGAACTCTATTATTAAGTATAGACTATTGGGCAACAAAGGACAGGAGCTTCTGGATTCTACCAATGTATTCCCATGCTGTCTGAGGGCAGGAGGTAATTGGCTAAAGTATTGACATTTATTAACAATGATTAACCTGTACTAATGATGATTGATTCATATCCGATGAACAAGGGATGAACAAGAAGGCGGGAAAAGGGAACTTGGGAAATCTATAATAATATTGACAAATGCAATGTAACTTCAGAAATAACAGTTGGGCAACCCAACTATCTCTTTCTCCCAGTGTATGTTGGTCAATAAAGAACATCTTTCATCTGAATGCTGTCTTTGCAAGTCTTTGTATTAGCTAAAGTTTTGGTGATACTTGTTCTCTAAAAAAGAAACTCCACTATAATTCGGATCCAAAATATGATGACCTGATCCATTCTTGATCTTGGTAGAAGGCAGAGGATGGAGGCCTGTATTCACAGGGAGATAGACAAGAAAAGTGATCGACTTTCCACAAGATACCAATAGGGCTCACTCAAGTTGAATAGGACTTGGAGCCAGTACTGAGCCAAAGAGGTGAGTTTGGTTTGGCTTTTCTATGTACTTTTTGCCTGTCCCAGGTAAAATCTGAACCTTCGATTATTCAACAGTGTTCCAGTGGAGAAGCCGTAACAGCTTCAGGAGGAGGCCAGCGTGTCAAACGGTGTGTTAGGTAGCTGAGAGACCAAATGGTACAACACCGGTCTTCAAGTTTTTTTCTGAAAGCTGTTGACAACGTAAGTGATAAAAGGCAATATCTGTTCGCCTAGCATATGACACAGTGGTTAGCACTGCTGCTTCACAGCGCCAGGGACCAGGTTCAATTCCCAGCTTGGGCCACTGTCTGCGTGGAGTTTGCACATTCTCGCTGTGTCTGCATGAGTTCATTCCAGTTTCCTCCCACAAACCAAAGACGTGCTGGTTAGGTGGATTGGCCATGCTAAGTTCTCCCACAGTATATCTGAACAGACGCCAGAGTGTGACGACGAGTGGATTTTCACAGTAACTTCATTGCAGTGTTAATGTAAGCCTACTTGTGACGCTAATAAATAGGCTTTAATTTGGTCAGGCTAATGAATCAAAAGAACATTTGTGAAGGGCATGAGGAACAATCAGTCAAATTAAAAGAGTAAATGTTGAATTGGGCTTCATAAATATTTGCAGGGAAAGATGGAAACAATGTAAATAATGTTGAAATTAGATTCTGATTATAAAATAACTAAAGGTGCAGCCTTCACTTAGCCTGAAGTCCTGATTAACAGCAATGAGAATCGAGCAGTACTTGAATTAATTGAGTGCCTTGCGTGACTTGTTAAACTCTCTTTGCTGCTGACTGTCACAGAGGCTGGGGTACATTACAGCTACTTCTAATTATGAAATTATCCTCCAAAGTTTTTTTTTCCTGTTGATTACTGAAAATGTTCTTATAATTTGAGAAATATCTCTGTTGATTGCAATCATTCCTCGTGCCTTTTTATTGCGAAACCTCTCATTTCATACCTCGAGGGCACATTCAGACATGACATGTGCTGTATTAAAGTGTATAATTGGGCTGTAATGAGCTCCAAAATATTACTCTATTAAACTGCAGCAATTTGGTCAAAAAATTAGTTTAATGCCATCAGGTAACTTCTTTATTATCCACTTGTGGCTCTCAGTGAACCACACAAGTTGAATAATTTCTTTTCTAAAAAGTATCTCAAGTGCATTAAAAAGTTAAGAAGTCCAATATACTTCAGCCATTACACCGATATCCCTTTTCTACATCACCTTTGAGAAAAAAAAAGTATATTAAAAAATAATTTCATGCACATTTCTTCTGTAGTGTTAAACAATATCTATTACCTGACTTCAGGATCGAGCTTCTACCTTTAATTAATTATATAATGTGCCTGTACACTTGGTGGCTCTTGGATACAATGCCTATAGCGTGAGTGGGCTACTTAAAACTCACTCAAATACTGGTTAAAATTTTACCAGCATGCCCATCCCGGATTTCTCGCAGACAGGCATTCTTTGTTGGCCTCAGGCGAGATCTTATGAGCATCGAGCATGCAAGGTGGTAAAATTTCATTAAGTTAGACTGAAAGGACCTTTTGTCAGCAAATAGTAGAATCTTCCAATCCATTGCTCTGGAGTTGGATGTGAACCCGAATTCCAAAGGTAGGGGCTGGATCAGTGTCTAACACCCTGCCCTCCATGCTGGCAGGATTATCTCCGATAGGTTGAACGGCCTCCCTCTTTGCCTACAAACTTAGCCACTTGCCAAGTGCCTTTGATTGCTTCGAAACAGATCTCCCACATTTGACAGCATTCATGGATACTGTCCAACACTTGGCAGCAACCGGGATCAGTGGCTTCTCCAGGCTGTCAGTAGAAATACCCATCATTTAGGCTGCTAAATGCTTTGAGCCGACCAGTGCATCAGCGCATTTTCATTATGATGAAGAATTACTTTCAAGGTGCGAGCAAAAAGCTGAATCAAGCTTTTTCCAAGTCCTGTGACTTAGCTTTCTTTGTTAAGCTACAAGCAGAATGTTTTATGCTGCCCTGTGTCTCTGCTTTCTGTTAGAGATCATGAGGAAAATTCTTCCATTTTTTTTCTGATACAGCCAGCCAATGGGACAACAGAGTGAGAGAGAGAGAAAGAACGATGAAAAAAATAATGCAATGCAAAGGTCATTTTGGCATCACTGCCCAGAACAGGGACATAATAAAGTCCATCTTATAATTTGCATCTGAGTTCAGATATTAACATCATCATTCGGTCTCAAACAATGAACAAAGGAGCAGAAACAAGTCTACACATGACATTGGTTTCGATATCAACTCATTGGTTTGTTTTTCAGATTTTGCGGAAGGCACTGTAAAACTGAATACATTCCAGTGCCACTTAAACTGTTAATGTTGATAGAATTGAACACATTACCAAGGCTTGCGGCAAGCAGAATGGAACTGTTGTCAAATGGCTTCAGTTATAAAGTTATAGAATCATTGAAGTTTACAACATGAAAACAGGCTAAATGCTTTTGAATAGACAAAATTGTGCTGGTTTCTACTGCTACCTCTGGCAGCTTACTCCAGACACTCACCACCCTCTCTGTGAAAAAATTGCCCCTCTGGACACTTTTGTATCTCTTCCATCTTAAACTTATGCCCTCTTGTTTCAGACTCCCCTACTTTTGGGAAAAAAAATATCACCCCACCAACTCCCCTCCCCCCACCCCACCCCAGCCTCCTAGCTCTGTAGAAAAAAGTCCCAGTCTATCCAGCTTCTCCTTATAACTCAAGCCATCAAGTTCCGGTAGCATCCTAGTAAATCTTTTCTACACTCTATCTAGTTTAATAATATCCTTTCTATAATAGAATTGCACACAGTACTCCAAGTATGGCCTTACTGATGTCTTGTACAACTTCAACAAGGCGTTCAAACTCTTGTATTCAATGTTCTGACTGATGAAACCAAGCATGCCAAATGCCTTCTTCACTACTCTATCTACCTTTGACTCCACTTTCAAGCAGTTATGAATATGTACCCCTAGATCTTTCTGTTCTGTAACCCTTCCCAGTACCCTACTATTAACAGAGTAGGTCCTGTCTGGTTCAATTGACCAAAATATGAAGAATTCCTTCCTTGTTTTTTTTTTATATACTTTCAATTCTTTAATTCTGTTCAAAAAAAGTCAATTCAAATTAATCCCAATCATGGTCTCCACATGAGAGGCAAACCAGATTCAAGCTGAAAAGACAAGACATTGCGTCCCATCTTGGACTCGATCAAAGATCCAAGCTGACAGGGTGAGGCATTGCACCCCTCTCCTCGGCTTGATCTAACATTTCATCTTAGCTCAAAGGCTACCTGGTTCAACCTCAATGGCTATCCTGATCCTTTATCCTAAAAGCTTAGGTAAACCATGATCACAGGCGTCTGCACACCTCCAATGCAAAGGGCTAGCCTTGTTTCCTGCCTGATCATGGTTTCACCTCTGCCAGGTTGAAGGTGCATACCCTCAGAAGTACACTCAGCCTTATTTCTTATCAGGTTTGTGGAAAGAAGCAAATAACAATCTGTCCTTAGCGCAAAAAAAGTCTAACCTTGCAAACCCACCATTTTGTGTAGATGGGCAACAACTGAAGAGGAGGTCAGGAAGCAGTTGAAATGACTGCATAACAAAAAAAGGCATTAATACCCAACAGAAAGCTCTTGCATCCTGAACAAGAATTGTGAGGTTGCTGAGTTCCCTGAGGCTGGGTCTTGTATAGCTCGCTGTGAGTTAAATGGTCAATGAATTCAGGAAGCATCTTCCAGGCAACTGAGCTTCACGTGCCTAAGGGAATCTTTTGTCTGCCTTGGTAGGCTGCTTAGAGACTCTTAGCATTGGGAGACCCACAGTCCTGTGAAAGAATCAGGAGTAAGAGTGATTCCAAGAGTGATTCTTGGTGATAGAAATGAGACCAGAGTGAAATTTCTCGCACCGTGCACGGTGCAGTTATGGGGATAGGTATGGGGATCTGCAGAGACTGAAACTCTAGCTAATGGAGGAAATGTGCAGCTAAAGGTATGATTGCATATCAAATGGTAAGATCCAAATTAGGACATGCATGACATTTTTAATGTATGACAGTCAGGACTACTACTTTCTCACCAATTCCAAACCTGGATTGAGGCCAGAAAAGCTCTGCAAAGGATGAAATTGTGTTTTTTTTTTAAATGACATTAGCATCACCATCATCTTTAAGCTTTTAATTCCACATTTTTATTGAATTCAAGGCTGCAATTCTCCCATTACGGCCCGACATTTATCTGGTGGGTCCAGATGGAAGGCCCACGTCTGCAGCCTTGAGCAGCGATTTGCGCCTACGTAGAAAATGCGTGCACATCTCCCTGAGCCAGCAGACAGTTGTTATTCAGACCATGCTGGAAACTGGCAGGAAGGTAAATCTGTTTTTAATCTATTTTAAATATGTACATTTGTTCATTATCAGGATCGTTCCAGTCCCAATCGAATCTCCTACTCTGCCGGGGAGTACTTCATTCCCACAGGGTTCAGACTAGCTCCTCACATTTGGTGAGCTCGCAGGAGACCCCTCCAGAATTGAGGAGGGAGCAATCGGGGCCCCCAGGGGGTCAGATGGTAGGAGGTGATGCTTCCTGGGGACGAACACTCTGGCAGTGTCAGCCTGTTCACCCTGGCATTGCCCAAGGGGCGAAGTGCCCATGCCCGGGGGCACCTTGGCACTGTCCATCAGGCTGTGCCAAGGGGCAGGGTCTATTGTGGGCAAGGCCTAATGTTGATTGGTGCAAGTGGGAGGTCCTGCTGCCACTCTATATTAGGATCAGTCTGAGATGGAGGGAGGCCAGCAATTAGGGTGGGCTGGAAAGGAGGTGGAGGGAGAGGTTGCCACTGCTGGAGGGTGGAGTGTGGGTATCGGGGTGCTCTGTAACGTGGGAGAGGGGGTCAAGGCTGGCCTGGAGAATTGTTGTGGGAACCGCGAACAGGCTGCGGAGGTGGGCTGGAGGGGCACTACTGCTGGGGTACCAGGCTGGCTAACGAACGGGAGGTTGACAGTTTAGGGTCACTGCGCACGAGCAGAGCTCCAGAACTATCAGTCTCCAGCACAATTAGGCCCCAACCCCCTGGGTTTTTAGTGAGATTCACAACTGGGACCCCTGCAGTGCGCAGATTCAGGTGAGAAGCTGAACAGTTTGAACAGTCAGGATTTAGAACAGTTATCCTGCCAATTCAGCACTTTTAGGAAAATCTTACCCCCCCCTCCCCCTCCCCTCATATTTGTCTTGGTGGAAATCCTCAGAACATTACCCTGCGTTGCTGGACTACTAATTCAATGACAATACCACTATGTCACTTCCTTTCAATAGTGAAGAGCTGGAACTTCTTTAGCCTCGTAGGAAAATGTCGGGTTACGTGGGATAGGGCTTGGGTAGGATTGTTGTCGATGCAGACTCGATGGGCTGGATGACTTCTCTCTGTACTGTAGGGACCCTATGATTCCCAAATTCCTTTGAAACCCAAATAATTTAAGCTTGAAAATCCCAAGATATAGGAGCTTTCAGCTAAAATAAAACTTCTAAAATTGACTTCAGGAATCCAATTCATATTTAGCCTTGTTGAGTTGAATAATGGACAGACAGCAACTTCAACTGTTGCTTGACAGAATAAAAGCTTCACAACTTTTGTGAGTTGATTTTGTGATCAGAATGCAAATTGCTCATGCAGTCCAGGTTTATGAATGTCAAATAGCATTGCAGTGCATTCTACAATCAGACAGACCAACCCCAGACCGGGTGAGCACTTTGCTGAACACCTTCTGTCTGTCCGCAAGCGGAACACAGACCTTCCTGTCACTTGCCACTTCGACACACCACACTCTCTCCTGTCCACATGTCCGTCCTCAGCCTTCTGCAATGTTCTAGTGAATCCTAACACAAACTGGAGGAACAGCGTCTCATCTTCTGATTGAGCACCTTACAGCCCTTAGTATTGAAAATTGAGTTCACAGCATGATCTCTCCCCTCCAGCTTCATCCGATTCCCATTTCTTCTATTTCATTTTGTTTCATCTCATTCATCCCAATTTTCTATCCTTCTTTCTCACTTCCATTTTTCCACTTCTCTATTCCAGCTCTCCTTCTTGCCACACCCCACCCTCCCCACCATCCTCTGACCTTCCAAAGCAACTGCCACATTTCTCAGGCAGTCCCTTAATCACCTGCACCTCTGTTCCACCATTCACACATTTTGACCATTTAATGGACACTTTTAGCATTTTCGCAGCTTTCTTTACCCTCACTTGCATTCCCCTTGTCCCATGCCACCACTCCCCCACCTCCTCACTGTACAAAGCTCTGCTGATTTTCTTTGCTTTCACTTCTAACAAAAGGTCACCTGGACTCAAAACATTGATTCTTCCCATGGATGCTGTCCGACCTAAGATTTTTGCAGCATTCTCTGTTTTTAGAATCATAGAATCTCTAGTACAGAAGGAGACCATTCAGCCCATCAAGTTTGTACCAAACACAGTCCTACCCAGGACCTATTCCCATATCCCCATGCATTAACCCTGTTAGTCCCTAGCACTACGGGGAAATTTGGCTTGGCCAGTCAACCTAACCTGCATGTCTTTGCACTGTGAGGGAAAACTGAAGCACCCAGAGGAAACCCATATAGACACAGGGAGAATGTGTAAACTCCATACAGTGGCCAGAATTGAACCTGGGACCCTGGCGCTGTGAGGCAGCAGTGCTAATCATTCTGCCAGGACCATGATTCAGATTCCAGCATCTGCAAAATTTTGCTTTTATCTTTGTGCAAGTGCGTAGTTATAAACAAGAACAGAAACCAAAATCAAATTTATTTATAATGAAAATCTTCCTCCAAATGTTATTTTACACTCAAGATCATTAATTGGTACTTTTTAATTGACAGTTGCTTGGACAGAACATAACACTGGTGAAACCCATCAACTCAGAATAAGATTAGCATAGACCAATAAACAAAAGATTGGATTACTAATAAAACAAATCTCCAGAATGTATCACAGCTTGTTATGGCTCCTGCTTTGACCAAGACCACAAGAAAGTACACAGGATTGTGAATGTAGCCCAATACATCATGCAAACCAGCCTCTCAACCATTAACTCTGTCTACACTTCCCATTACCTCTGGAAAGCAACCAGCAAGTTCAAAGACCCCGCGCTCCCTGGTTAATATCTATTCCAGCTTCTTCCGTCAGGAAAAAGATACAAAAGTCTGAGAACACATTCTAACTGATTCAAGCACAGCTTCTGCCCTGCTGCCACCAGACTTTTGATTGGACCTACTCTATATTAAGATGATCTTTCTCTACATCCTAGCTATGACTGTAACAGTACATTCTACAATCTCTCCTTTCCTTCTTCCCTATGTACTCTCTGGATGGTATGTTTTTATCGGTATAACATGCACGAAACAATCTTTTCACGATATCCCAATATATAGGTGACAATAATAAATCAAATGAAATACAAGCAAAATCCAAACCTTCATGTACTAACTACAAAACCTGACCCGGTCACTAAACTGGTGACTTTGTTTATTATTTATCAGTTGTGCTCTTCCACCATTGCTATTCAATATTACAGAAAACAGGGCCTACAAATCAAAGGCCCCATTCCAATTCAAGTACTTGCAACACCTGCATTCTATCAGCCCTTCCCATACCTTGGCGATACTTCAGTCCGTTGACCTGAACAGCGAGCCATCAGCAAACTATTCAAACCTTAGCTATACCACAAGCGAGAGAGAGATTTCTAATCTTGTATCCGTGCCAATTGACAGAAATGTTTTGCCTCTGTTTTGTTACATAGCCAGCAAGGGCAATGGGCCGTTATATTCTCAGGCTTCAAATGAGGCCATTATTCCGCAACACCCTGACAAAATGCAAGTACAACTGAAGTGAAACCATAACAGAAATGCATTTTCAATTACCTCACAACCATTTATTCAGTGATGTGAATAAGGTGTGCAGTTTTGGATCAGCGCGTCGGCTTTGTAAATGAACAGTTCCACTGAACAACAAAGGATAGTTCTAAAAAAGACAGAATGTAGGTTTTCATTCTCTTCTCTGCAATATGATGAAGATTTTCAACAAATTCTCAACAGAAGCAAAAGATATCAGATTCATTCTATTCCCCTAGCCTGGCACATTTTCAGCATTAGATCAGGCAGAAGGATGCCACACACCAGATATTAACTCATTCACGACTCTTCCCAATAAAATTATGCCTCTCTTAATCTGGAAGGTGGTGGTCATGGATCTGCCAACTGACGGCAGGGAAAGAAAAAACAAAGAATGATAGATTAAGATCAGCTCAGCAACAGGTTAAAAAAAAACCATCTCGTGACATCAGCAGTCAGCATTCAAAGCAGATGGTAAGATGTGATGCTTCCCAGCAATGAGATTAGCAGGCAATCAGAAAAAATGAGGTGTAAATATTCTTATTATTAGAGAAACAGTTTACCCAGATAACTGAAGATCAGTGGAGATATGAATTTCGAGCATCACGGAATGTGAGAAATGCAAATAGTCCAATTGAACAAAAAAGGAAGAATAGAAGAGGAACCAGGGTAATACTGCCAGACCTGCACAAGCACGTAGGCAATATGTACTTCACACTAATTTGTGAAATAGTCTTTAGAAAGTGTTACATGGCAACTGGGCTGGCTATTCTCATCAGCAGATGATATACATTTTCAGTCCAAAACTGTTTTATCTTTGACAGTGTCTCAACGTGAAACATCAGTTTGTGGTGGTGTATTAACTTAATTTTTGGAATGGTGTGAGCATTCACATGAAACTCCTAGTGAGAATAACCAACCCAATCATTGTGTAACAATTACTCAAGAATATTTATTAAATTAAGAAAAGACAAATATACAGAAACAGGGCTATAATACGCAGACAATTAAATATATGAATTTCTGAATGACAATTTATATGGAAATTGTCCATTGTTCCAAAATATATCTGGGATGCCTGAACTCCATAAGAATTGCCCATTTGCAAATAATATCCAAATTAATTAAATTTATAAATAAAAAAAATTTATAAGTCAAATCCACACAATGCAAAGCAGATGATTAAGTCTGGGAGCAACCCTTTCCTGGTCTAATGAAAATTTTAAACTGCCTTTACAAAGGTTTCTGCACTATCCAGGCTTCAAGACTTCTTAGATGTTTAAATGGTCTCTCGGCTGTGAGATGTGAAACTGGCCTGTTGGCTCTGAAATGTCACAACGCCTGCCTGCTCCTGATGGTGCTGCCATTAATACTCTGGTTGCTTTCTGATTCCCTATTTTGTGTATTTGGGCTGTCCGCATCTCTCACACTCCACGGCTCTCAAAATTATCATCTGTATACCTCCACTGATTTCTGAGCTGTCTAGTGAGCCAATAGGGCTATTTATACTTGATTCTGGCTGGATACTTACCAATCTTGTTACTGGGGAAAGGTTGCATTTCATCTTCTGCTTTGAATGCTGGCTATTGCTATCCCCTCGGCAGGTTTTTAGAAGTTGCTAGGCAGATCATATTCCTTCATTCCTTGTTAAATTCTTGGTCCTGCTGTTACTAGGCAGATCCATGGCAGCTACATTTATTCACAGTCTAAGGACAAATTAGATATAATCTTACTCCTACCTCAAAAGTGTCTGGAAAAAAAATAAATTGTTAGCCTTTTCTAAAGAAAAATAAAGTATCCAATTCTATAAAATGATAAAAGGCATAAATAGGATTGACAATCTGAATCATTTTCCCAAAGGTGAAATATTAAATACTAGGTGGGAGGGGGAAGTTCAAAGGAGATGTGAGGGGTAAGGTTTTTACACAGAGAGTGGTCGGTACCTGGAATGCATTGCCAGGAGTGGTGGTGGAGGCAGATACAAAAGGGAGGTTTAAGGGGCTTTTAGTTCAGCACATGAATACAAGGATATGGACCCAGGGCAGGCAGAAGGGATTAGTTTAATTTGCATCATGTTTGGCACAACAACATTGCAGGCTAAAGGTTCTGTTCCTGTGCTGTAGTGCTCTCTGTTCTATGTTCTATCACTTCATCAGAAACTTGACAAGTTAATGAGTGACCATTTCTTTTTATCATAGAATCCCTGCAGTGCAGAAGGAAGCCATTTGGCCCATTGAGTCTGCACCGACCACAATCCCATCCAGGTTCCGTCCCCTTAACCCCATGTATTTACCATGCTAACACCACCCCCCCACCCCCACCCCGACACTATGGTGCAATATACCACAGCCTATCAACCTAACCTGCACATCTTCGGCATTTAAGTAGGACTCCATGAGCGAGTGTAAAAGCACTTTGCACAGATGGCTCTCTCAGAGACAAAGGATTTTGCTTCGACACCGAGGCATGTTCTGTGAAACCTTTGGTTCGGTGATACTTGGTGTTCGAGTAAAGCAAAGCTCCTTCTGTCGGTACTTAAATTGTGTCACTCTTGTAGGAACGCTGAGGAAACTTTCACATTATCGATAACTCAACATAGATCATAGCACCCTTCAGTAAAGAAAGAGGCCCTTCAGCCCATCAAATCTGCACCGAACACAATCCCATCCAGGCCCTACCTCCATATTATACCCTCTAACCTACGCATCCCTGGACACTAAGGGATCAATTTCTTAGCATGGCCGATCAACCTAACCTGCACATCTTTGGACTGTGGGAGAAAACTGGAGTACCTGGAGAAAACCCACTTAGAAACGAGGAGAATGTGCAAACTCCTCACAGTGACCCGAGCCAGGAATCGAACCCAGGAGCTGTGAAGCAGCAGTGCTAACCACTGTGCTACCGTGCCGCACCAACATGTTTGGTGCATCTTCACTCACGGCACTGAGTGAGCAGACCTCCCGGAGTCTTTAGAAATGTTATTTTCAAAGTCTGAAAAGGAGAAAAATGTTACCACTGCCAATCTTATAAAGCTAAAGCAATTTGAGACAAGGTGGTCTCATCCTGTTGAAAACACCCTCAGGCCAGTACAATGAAAAGTACAGTCAATCATGAGACATCAACATGATGTGAAAAGTTAACGCAGAGACTGTGAAATACAATGAGGTGGGGTTGGGGATTTTTTAGCTGCTCTTGCCAGCGGGATTTTCTGGTCACGCTGCAATGAGCAGAGATATGACCGAGCACCAATTTCTCCCTCCTCACTTGCAGCCACGAACGGCCAGAAAATTCCGACCAATATTTTCACTTTTTGCTTACCCATGTCAGTACACGAAAAAAAGATAGAGTTCTTTAAAAGGGCATGCGTCAAATCATGGTGGGAGAGACTGAAGAAGCTGTGGGTTAAGGCTCTGACCCTGTTTTCTTTGTTAATGGAAAGCTGATTCACAAGCAGGCCTAAAACAAGAGACTAAGGTGTGACTGGAAAGCGGCGAGTCCTCCCAGTGCAGGAGGCCGAGCGGGGTCACTCGCCCAAGAAACTGCTAAGGTCGGCGATGGCGTGCTTCCTGAGCATTCGAAAAATAAATAGATTTCCTGTCATGTTGATGCAACAGAATGGCCGGGATGAGAGCGTGTGTGAGTGCTGTGAAGCGATGGGAGGCACAGTATCGGGTTCAAGTCCATTATGTTTCGAGAACAGGCCACAGCTTTTGGCAGCTTCAATCACAAAGTGGGTCCTGCACTCAATCAACGGAACAAAATTGGTGCTGAAGACACCACTTTGTGGTTGCGCAAGCACAGAATGTATTGCAGGCACTGAGCAATCATTCAAGGTCACAACAAAACACACACACCCAACCGAGCAGAAGGCAGAATCGCGTGTTTTCATTTCTTGTTGTGCCTGTTTATTTGTTTTTTTTATCATCATCCTCTCCCCTTCTGCTCAGACGGAAAGGGCAAACTTGCACAATATTTTTTTCACACTCCCAAGCTCTGCGCTCAGTACCGCTGGAGGGTTGTAGTCTGTGCCGTGACTTGTCACAGCTTGAATCCATTGGGAAAAGCGAGGATTATTTTCTCTCTGCACAGTGTCATGAGATCTTGTTGAGAGAGGGAAAGAAGTCTTGTTTCAGCACCTCACCCGAAAGACGGCACTTTCAACAGTGCAACACTCGTTTAGCAAAGTCTGATGGCAGCAGGGATAAGGGTGTCCTTGTGTCGGTGGGTACGTGACTTCAAGGATACAAAAGTCTGAGGTCACCAATTCAAGAACCTGCCGCCATTAGACTTTGGAATGTACTTACCTTGCATTAAGTTGGTCTTTCTCAACACCCTTCCTATGACTGTGACACTACATTTTGCGCTCTCTCCTTTCCTTCTCTATGAATGGTATGCTTTGTCTGTACAGTGCGCAAGAGACAACATTTTTCACTGTATGCTAATACATGTGACATTAATAAATTAAATCAGTGCTGCATTGAAGTAACATGCCCAAATAATGTGCTCGGGTTGCAGGCATGGGGCTCAAATCTGTCATCTTCAGGCTTAGATACAATGCTAGTATCAGTAAACCTAAGCTGGTGTCTGTCAGGAAAGAGTTATATGGGTGCTGAGGTACACTCAATGGCCAGACTCCACAGCAGGGCTCCTGACACCAGGCACCAAAGTTGGGAAATCCCACCTTGACCGTCTGTGGGACACCCGCAGAATTTGTTGGCCATCCAGCAATTGCTGGATCTTCCATGCCCGCGAAAGATGAGAAACCGCCTCCATGCCCTGTCAGCAGTTGCCATTGATGGAGGGGAAGTACATTGAGTTGGGCGGGCACCATGCGAGTGCCCTGTCTTGCACTGTGGGCAGAACAGAAGCACAATGGTTGGCACTGCTGCCTCACAGTGTGAGGGATCCGGCTTCAATTCCCAGCTTGGGTCACTGTCTGTGTGGAGCCTGTACGTTCTCCCAGTGTCTGCATGGGTTTCCTCTGGGTGCTCCAGTTTCTTCCCACATCTGAAAGACGTGCTGGTTAGGTGCATTGATCCAAATTGGCAACGGAGTATGGCGATTAGGGGAATTTCACAGCAACTTCATTGCAGTGTGAATAATAAAGAAACTTAAAGTAAGTGATATCGAGATTTGTGAGGGGCAATCAAAGCAGGTCCAGCTAGAATTGGGGTGGGTGTTATTGCATGCACGAGGTTATTTCTTTGTGGAGCAGCTTGTTCCCTAATGGTTTATTTATGGGGAAATAAATTGTTGATACATCTTGCTAACAGTTTGTACGGACGGCTGCCTTGTGTTTTGGTATTCCCGGAGAGCACCGAATACTTGCTTCTGTTAATTCCGACTGATCCATTCAATATTTTATAGAACATGGTCAATTTCTTTATTCCCCTCCTTTGCTGTAGTGATTTCCATTCCAAATCTCTGATCAAAGAATGCGATATAGATTTCATACAGAATCGTGCCTTTGGCTTGACAGGGTAAAAGCTGAGATGTTTCCTTTCATGGCAGAGTCTAGGACCAGAGGGCAGAGTCTAAGAATAAAGAGGCACCAATTTAACACTGAGATGAGGAGGAATTTCTTCTCTGAAAGGGTTGAGTATCTTTGGAACTCCTTGCCAAAGAGAGCTGCGGAAGCAGAGTCCTTAGGGTAGATTCTTCCAGCCATTTTAGCCAGCGGTTTTCTCTTCTTCTGCTGGCACGCACTCCCTTCCAGGGGTTTCCTGGTGCCGTGGAGTCACATCAATGGGAAATCCCACCTTCCAGTGCTGAAAAACAAAGCCTGGAGGAATTTCCCACTTCCCCCATATATTTAAGGCTAAGATAGATTTTCCAATCAGCAAGGGAGTCAAGGATTGTGTGTAAAGGACAGGAAAGTGAGGAATGTCATAAGCTCAGCCATGAATGGTGGAGTCGGCTGAAAGGCCTCTTTTTCCTGTTCCTATTTTGAATGGTCTTATGGTCCAAATCTGATTGATAGCTCTCGCCATATAAAGGTTCCAAACACAATTTGCATACACCCAGATTGGATGAGCAAGCGAGTAGAAGCTACAACTCCACACTCACCCTCTACTTTCCAGGGCTTGTAAAACTCAATGTGTAAGCTTGAACAGCGAGTGCTGGCAGCAGCTTCAACCGTTGCACAGTGAGTGCTGTGTAAGACAGCTGAGTCTAATACCTATTCAGAACTGTTATCCCATACAGTTTATTGGATGCTCACACAAATCAGGAGTCCTGTCTCTATTACGCTCTGCTCTCGTTCACACACACTAAGATGTATCAGGCCAATACCTAAAGCTGTCCAGCTGAGAACTGCTCATGTAACACAGAGCAGCGGGTTCAAACCTCGGGCTTTCTTGAGTAGTCTTTTTAGCAACAACCCTGTAGGCAAATGCATTTCAGTTCAGTTTAAATTCTTAAAGTGATAATGAATGGCTCGAGTTATAAACTGGTTATTTTATATTCTAAGTTCACAAAACAAACCTGATGCAAGGACATTTTATTTTGCCAAATTACTCACGAGTTCATCAAGGCTTGGTGGAACTATTAACTGAAGCACCTCAGCAACTGAGATGGCACAATGGCTAGCACTGCTGCCTCACAGCTCCAGGGACCCAGGTTTAATTCTAGTCTCGGGTCACTGTCTGTGCAGAGTCTGCACGGGTTTCCTCCCGTAGTCCAAAGATGTGCAGGTTAGGTTGATTGCCCATGCTAAATTGACCATGGTTTCAGAAATTAGCAGGGTAAATACGTGCTATTATGGGAATAGTTTCCTCTCACATCTGAAAGCCGTGTCTGGCTGGGACCGTGGTCGGCACAGACCTCCTTCTGCAGTGTAGGGATTTTGTGATCCCTTTTCTATGAATTGCCATCACTGACACAGTTTAACCATTTACAAACAGATGGGAGGCTAAATAAACATGAACTATTCCAGCACTGAGCCATTTACTAGACTAAGACCTGCCATAAAGGTATGACATTGCTTTTTTCAGAAATATCCAGTTTAATTAATAACAAAATTGTGTCTCCAAGCCTTCAATGCATAGTCTATAGTAACTAAGAGCTAAAACAGACTGAATCAATATGGATTTGCCAAGAGGTAGTACGGCAGGCCGAGTAATACTCAGCTTCTCATAATCTACAAGAGTGGTAGCAGGTGACTTTGACAGGTGAGATAAACAAACCAGCATTTTACCTTGGCAATGGGTCTTTCATCCATGTGCAACATGGTTTACATTCTTGTCCACAGTGGGAGAGAAAGTAGGCCTGAAAATGATGGAATCCATTATTAAGGGATTAATAGAAAGACTTTTAGAAAATCATAAGACAAAATTAACACAGTTTTATAAAAGAGAAATTATGTTTGACAAATTTATTAGAACTCTGTGGATGTAACAAGTAGGATCGATAAAGGGGATCCCGTAGGTGTCTTGTATTTGGATTCTGCAAATAAATTTGATGGTATTCTGTAAAAGATAATGGGGCAAATTTTAACATTCCGCTTGCCATGGGAATTGTAGTCGGCGGGACAAACCATGAAAACTTCTGTTGACATTGGGTGAGATTTTCCAGTTTTGGGGCAAACGGGGTTGGGAAATCCTGCCTAATAATTCCCAAGATTTGTAGGTTAGATGGATTAGCCATTGTAAACGTATGGGGTTACAGAGAGATAGGGTTGGAGGGAATAGGGCCTCGGTGAAGTATCTGTTAGAGAGTCAGTGCAGACTAAATGGGCTGAAAAGCTTCCTTCTGCAGAGTAGATACTCTTCTATTCTATTCTACTGGGTGTAATATAATTAGCATTGATAGAAAATTGCCTAAATAACAGGAAACAGAGAATCAGGATAAATCCGTCACTTTTAGATTGGCACACTGTAACTAGTGCAATGCCACAGGGATCAGTTCTGTGGCAATTCCTGTGCAGTCCTTGATGGAGATTTCTGCTGAGGGGTGGGAGCACTCCAACACATCTTCTGGGATGCCTCCAGTGGAGGATCTCAACCTCTACTCTCATCCATTTGAAGTTTGGGCTGAGGAGCTACCTTTGTGTACCAGAATAAACAAATCCCTGAATGTTCCTGGAATTGAAGATTACATAACTTCCAACATAATGATGTGGAAGCCTTAATTATCGATCCCAAAATATGTTGGCACATAGAAAATCGCGGTATTAATTTAAATGACTAAAGTCTAAATCGATGTCCCAGTCATTATTAATAGCCATTCACAAATACAGATATACAAAGCATAGTGTGAAGAATCTGGATATAGAAAAAAATTGCATGTATTTAGTGTCTTTTATGACCTGAGAGAACCAGGTGTTTTTTTTCCAATAATTGCGAATAGTTTCCAGATTTTTTTTTTATTGAATTCAAATTCCACCAACTGCTATAGTGAATCTGGGTCCCCAGAACATTAGGTGAGTTTCTGGATAATAGCCTAATGATAATACCACTCGACCATCATCTCTCCTGCAGCATTTTTATTTCAGATTTCCATCCGCTTTTTATCAAAGTGAATTAAGTATTTTTGAACTGTAACCACTATTGTAACAAAAGGAACAGAACAACCGACTTCCACATAGCAAACCCATCCAATCAGCTACATGATAATGACCAAATAATGTGCATTTGTGACGTTGGTTAAGGGATAAATATTGGCGATGACACTGGGGATAACTACCCTGCTATTCTTATACAATGCCATGGGATTTTTCACATCATGATGTGGAGGTGCTGGCATTGGATTGGGGTAAACACAGCAAGAGGTCTCACAACACCAGGTGAAAGCCCAACAAGTTTATTTGATAGTAAACCCACAAGCTTTCAGGGTTTGAAGAGGCAGACTCCATAAGCTTGTGGGTTTACTATCAAATAAACTTGTTGGACTTTAACCTGCTGTGGTGAGATTTCTTACTACTTTTCACATCAACCAGAGGGAACAGATGGGACTTTGGTCAACATCTCATCAGGAATCAGAATCCCTATAGTGCAGAAGGAGGCTATTTGGCCCATCAAGTCTGCACCAACTGCAATCCCACCCAAGCCTTATTCCCCGTAATGCCATATATTTATTTACTCTGCTAATTCCTCTGATGCTAGGGTCAACTTAGCATAGCCAATCAACCCAACTTGTGGATCTTTGGAAACTGGAGCAACTGGAGGAAACCTGGTGCTGTGAGGCAGCAGTGCTAACTACTGTGCCACCCTAAAGGAAAACAGGACGTCCAATAGTGCAGCACTCCCACAGTACTGCACTGGAGTAGCATCCTCGATTTTCTGCTGTAGTCCTGAACTGAGACACATACCCAAAAACTTGTGCCTTGCAGGTGAGAATGCTGCCAACAAAGCCACAGTTAGCATTCCTGACTGAAAGAACCAATGCAGGCATTTTGTGGGATATATTGTGAGGAAATCATCTTTCTTTTCCTTTTCATTTCACTGCATATATAATGGACCACATACACATCAATACTGCTCTGGTCTATCGAAAGCTGAAGGGAAAAAAAGACTGTTGCGTGGTTTTAATAGTGGTGAAGTAAAGCAAACAGTAGGCATGGGAAATATGCCAATTATTCCATTAACAATCCAACATCTTCCAAAACCAGGTCCCTGTGCACACCAGTGAAGTAGGAATTATTTTCGAAAACAACTGCACAATAAGTACTGAAGTACAATGTGTGTAGTTGTAAGAGCTTGTTTGAGGCTTTGACCTATTTAGTCTAAAATTTAATTTGCTTTAATTTATGTTACGTTACTCATACAAGGCCAGCTTCTGCTCACAAGAGTCAACTCCCATAGATCGGCTACCACTCGGAATGGTAAATGAGTTTGAGTGCTTTCCATGTTATGTTATTTGTCAAACAATGGAATTACGCTGGGCAATTATCTCAAAGCTGCTTCTGCCCTGATAGTTAAAGTGGTATTCTTTCTATTCAGTACTGGCAGATGGTTTAGTTAAACTAACAATGCAAGCACCAGAAAGTTCCACAGAAGGATGACATTTCATTGTTAGCTCAGCAAGCTAATTTTCAACACACAGACGGAGAAAAAGTCGAGGGACAATTTCTCTTAATTACTTGCTTTGAAGTGGCAATTTGATGCACCGAGAGAGGCTTCAATCCAATCTCTCTCCAATCTGTGTTAAACAAGAATAGACATATAGGGGTGATTTTTCCAGTCCCTCGTGCTGGAGGAATTGTATGGAAAATTTGATGGGCCACCGAAAGCCCCGTTGACATCGGGCAGGTGGGACCAGAAAAATCACACACGTAGATGTGAACTATGGGAGATCGAGGGGGTTGGAAGTAGAGAAAAAGGCAGGAGGAGAGAGAAGTGAGACAAAGAGAGAGAGAGAGAGGGGAGATACTGACCTTATGTTGAAATAGAAACATGAATAGCCCTCAATGGAAAAATTAGGAGCCAATTCATTTAAGAACAGTGGGTTCAAAGACAGTATCATAAAATCCCTCAGAGTAGGCAAAGGCCATTTGACCCATTGAACCTGCACCTTAACAATCCCACCCAGGCCCTATCCCTGTAACCCTACCTATTTACCCTGCTAATTCCCCTGACATGAAGGGGCAATTTAGTATTGCCAATCAACCTAGACTGCAGATACTACTTTAGACTATGGGAGGAAACCAGAGCACTGTAGGAAACCCACACAGTTACTGCAGGGCTGGAATTGAACCTGATTCTCTGGCACTGTGAGGCACCAGTGGTAACCAATGTGCCATGCCAATAGTGACAGTGACAGTGACAATGGGTTCAACTTTGCTGGCCCAGAATTAATTCTGATTTAACGGGCAATGGGAGCTGGGTGCATTTCATCAGGTGGCCATTTAAGTGGCTTAGGGACCTTCAGACAGAGAACTAAGGAGAACATTGATCGCATCTTGATGTTATCCAAGGTATGTTGTTCACCAATGCAACAACTTCATCACAGAATGTCCACTTCGACTGAACAGCCACTGAGATTTCTCATCTTTTCCTTGTGCACATTCCTTCCACTTTCATACCGGACAATTTCTGTCACAGTTACTGTCAGCCAACTCCAAGCAACAACATCTGGAATGAACGGTTGACAAACACGTTGCCCAACTGACAATACGTGCAATATCTATCTAAGCATTTCATGCATATCTATAATAAGCATTTCATTCTTGAAGAATTTGTTCAGATTTCTAAGCTTGGGGTTGAGCTTCAAGGTGACACACTGGTGCAGTGATTAACACTGCTTCCTCACAGCACCAGAGTTTGATTCCAGGCCTGTGTCACTGTCTGTGTGGAATATGCATATTCTCCCCCTGTCTGCGTGGGTTTCCTCTGAAAGACGTGCTGGTTAAGTGTATTGGATGTGCTAAGTTCTCCCCCATTGTAAACAAACAGATGCCAGAGCGTGGGCGCCCAGAAGATTTTCACAGTAACTTCATTGCAGTGTTAATGTGAGCTTACTTGTGCCACTAATAAACAAACTTAACTTCAGACCGTGTTCAATCCTTAGATGTCAAACACAATGTTGGCAGGGGCATGGGCCAAAATAGTGAAAACATTTGCATCGGAGAGGAAACAGATTTTTGCTTCAAAAGGACTGGTTCCCACAAAAATTCTTTCTTGGCAGTTCTGATATCTCCGAGGTAAATTGAACACTGCGCAAAGGCCAGAATGGATTAAGATTTCTTCCACTTGACTTTGAAACAGCTGTTTCCTATCAGGTTGCAAATCTGGCATTGAGGCCTGGATATCATTGTGCGTGTTTGAGTTACACAATCAGGCAACACAATGAAACATAAGTGGTGCAAAGGCAGATGGTATTCCTCTACCCAAGTAACACTGGCTGTGCCAACGAGTTCCATTACAACCACCTAGAGAATATTCTTCATATTGGGTGTGCTCAATCATCATTTTGAGCCAATGCTAAAACACCTTACAACTGTTGCATTTAGTGGGAATCATTTGAATATCCAAACGATAATACAATATGGACGATACATTTGCATGTCCAAGATATCAACATCTATGTCGTGAAGAATTGGACTGCTGGACTCTTGAGATGTTCTCCTAAAATATGTTTGCATTCACTTCATTATTTATTCCACTGATTAGTTTTGTTTTGTCAATTGGATCACTTCCTAGAAGCAGATTGTCATCTTACATGAAAATTAAGGTCTGTTTTGAGAGGGTTACTTTTTTCCCCCACAAAGAATTAAAGGATCTACTTATCAGGAAAGGATGAGCAGGCTACACAGGGCAGCATGGTGGCACATTGGTTAGCACTGTAGCCTCACAACACCACGGACCTGGGTTCAATGCCAGCCAAACAGAATATTACCCATTTATACCCACACTCTGTTTCTTGTTTGCTTTCCAATCCTCCATTCATGCCAATATGTTACCCCCTAGAATTTTATTTAATGTAGTGACCTTTGATGAGGCACCTTATCAAATGCATTCTGAAAATCTAAGTCCAGTACTGGTTCTCCTTTACCCACTGCACCTGTTATTTTTGCACAAGAATGTCAATAAATTGGTTAAACATAATTTCCTTTTCATAAAACCATGTTCTGTCCTATTAGCTTGAATTTATCTACATGCCATCATAAAATATCTTTAATAATGTTAAAGATTTTCCCTCTAGATGTTAACTGGCAAATAGCTTCCTGCTTTTCAGAAGTTAAACTTCCTGACCAGCAGTCCCATTCTCTTTTTGAATAAATGCGTTACATTCACTATTTTCCACGCTAATGGAACATTCCCTGAATTGATGAACTTTGGAAAATTAATTTACAGGCAGCAATTCTCTCACTAACCAGTTCTTTTAGGGCCTTCAGACAAAATTGATCAAAACCTGGAAATTTCCAACCTGCGATTCCAACAATTTACGAAGTATAACTTTTCCGATGGTTGTAATTTTCTTGAGTTCCTACTTTCCTTCCACTTCCTGATTTATATCTATTTCTGGATGTTACTTACATCCTTATCAGTGAAGACTAATGCAAAATATCTATTCAGTTCATCTGCTAGCTCCTCATTTTCCATATCAACTTCCCAAACTCGCTTTCTTTAGGTCCAACACTGACTTGGTATCACAATGGTTAGCAGCAGGGACCCAGGTTAGATTCGTGGCTTGGGTCACTGTCAGTGCAGAGTCTGCACGTTCTCCGCATGTGCTTCCTTCGGGAGCTCTGGTTTCTTCCCACAGTCTGAAAGACGTGCTAGTTAGGTGCTTTGGCCATGCTAAATTCTCTGACAGCGTACCCAGATGGTGGCGAAATGTGGCGACTCAGATTTTCACAGCAACTTCATTGCAGTATTAATGTAAGCCTACTTGTGACTAGTAAATAAACTTTACCACTTTAACTAGTTTTCTTTTAAAATAGGCATAGAAACTCTTACTTTCTGTCTTTATCGTTCTAGCTAACATTCTCTCACAATCTAATATATTCCTTCTTTTGATCTTTGTCATTTTTTTTCCCTTTTTTTTTCCATATTTTGCCCAATCTTCAATCAATCATCACTGCATAATTATCTGCCTTTTCCATCTTGTTTGGTATAACCTTTAACTTTTATTTTAGCTAACCACAGATAGTGAGCCCTCTGTGGAATTTTTTTTTCCTGGAATGAATCTATTTTCTAAATTCTGAAATATAAATGACCACTTCTGCATCTTTATCACTTAAACTAACTTGCTCATTCCTTTTTCCCAGCTCTGCTTTCATGCCCTCATTTAAAGTTTTACATTACCAGTCTTAGACCCACTTCTCTCTCCTTAATTAAATGCAAAATTCAGTCACAGTATGATCATTGTTACATAGGGAGTGCCTTCACTATGAGGTCATTAATTAATCCTATCTCATTGCACAATACCCAGCCTGCTAAAAATAATAAAAATAGAAAATGTTGAAAAAAAAATCAGCAGCTCGTAACATCAGCGGAGAGAGAAACAGAATTAACATTTCAAGTCTAATATGACTCTTTTTCAGAGCTTCCTAGCTCTGCCTTTGTTATTCATCATCTCTCACTAAATTGCTTCTATATTCTAGTTTCCTGAATTTAGATCATCCCCTCACTATTGTGTTGTTATATTTAGTTAACAGTGCCAACCTTCCACCTTTTCAGAACTTTCTATCATAGAATCCTACATTACAGAAGGGGACCATTTGGCCCATCAAGTCTGCACTGACCACAATCCCACCCGACCCTATCCCTATAACGCCGTGCATTTACCCTAGTTGGTTCCCCTGACACTAAGGGGTCTTCGCAAAATCACATATTAATGTTCAGGTCCCAATCAATGCCATCTTCCAGCCATAGCTCTGTGATAGATAGGGATCGTACTTATCCATTGCTATTTGCACTTGCTCCTTTCTTTGAATGCCATATGCATTCAGAGACAGGGCCTTAGATTTTAGTCCTTTTAAAAGCCTGGGATCCTTTACTCCAGAAAATAGCAAAACTGAGGGGTGACACTACTAAAGTCTTTACAGAATCCTACAGTACAGAAGGAAGCCTTTCAGCCCATTAAGACTGCACCAACAACAATCCCACTCAGTCTCTATCCCCATAACCCCATGTATTTACCTTGTTGATCTCCTTGACACTAAGGGGCAATTTGGCATAGCCAATCAACCTAACTTGCACATCTTTGGACTGTGGGAAGGAACTGGAGTACTGGGAAGGAAACCCATGCAGAAATGGGGAGAATGTACAAACTCTACAGACAGTGATCCAAAGTTGAAATTGAACCTGGGTCACTGGTGCTGTGAGGCACCAGTGCTAACCAGTGTGCCACCGCATCAAAGAAAAGATTCAATTGGTTAAACATGGGGAAGATAGTCGAGACCATTGTGCGCTGTGGAATTCACATGGTTACGTGGGTACAGGGGTGGAAGTGGATTCAAAAAATGGTGCTTCTTTAGGTCCAGATCATGTGTGGATTCTGAGGAATTGTTAATATTTACTGCAGTTACTACAGGAAATCAGCCCAACCAGCTAATTATGTAAGCACAATCTGATATCCATGAAGTCAGAAGTCTGACAACACCAGGTTTAAATCCAACCGATTTATTTGATAGTAAACTCATGAGCTTTCGACTCTGTGGTCTTCGTCAGGTGAATGAAGTGTTCTGGTCTCCAACAGCACAAGATAGACCATAGAGTCGAAAGCTTGCAAGTTTACTATCAAATAAATCGGTTGGATTTAAACCTGGTGTTGTCAGACTTCTTACTGTGTTTACCCCAGTCCAACGCCGGCATCTCTACATCATCCATGAAGTAACCAGCTAGGTGTGCAAGTACACCCAACCATAATGTCTGTAGCAAACTACCTGGTCCTGATTTTCTGCTGGACACACACAGACTTATTGCTACGCAGTGCATTCGCTTAGGGTATTTCAGTCCTTAATGACACTGGGCAAGAAATTAATTAATGCAGCACTGCTCCCCATTGAATGATTGATGCCGATCTTTGATTCACAAGGGTGTTCTGTACATCCTGCATGGCTTATGTGGTACTCTCAGAGGATGCGTGTGCTGGAACATATTGCTATCCTGATATGTGATGCCAAGATGCCAGATTTGAGTAATGAATGTATAGGCAATGCCTGAATTGTCTACTCATTAAAAAAAAATGAAGTAGTGAAACGGGTCCAGGAATAACATTATTTAAAGGGCCTGGCATCCTGGTTACCAGCAAGTTAAATGTTTGGAAATTTTTCTCTTTTCAAAAATGTCTGAAAGTTTCTGAAGTATTTTATTTCTAATATCTTTGGTGAATTCTTGCGTTTACCCGAAGGACCAGTGGGAGTTGCAGTGGAATTTCTCTGTGCCCCTTGCAGGTGACAAGACGCCATCTGGCAGACTAGTCAACTCTCATAGCAAGTAGGCATGGCTGCCGTAGTTGGATAGCTGGAGATATGTGTGCGGCTAGCAGCATTATTGGTTCTGTGAGAATCAGGTGGGACATCTGTAAATTAGCCAGGAGTTCTGAGTGTCCGGGAATGTTGATGGGTGAGAGAAAGGTTCAAGATACACCGAATATTAAAAGCTGGTGGTGTCACTGTTAATTTTTTTACCACTGAGGAGTATCCTCAAGAACTCATTTCACAGGTGTCAGGTATTTATTGCTGCCTTACTCAGTCCACACTCCAAACAACAGCCTTACATCAGTGCTAGGGAAATTATTGGAGAGGGTTTTTCAAGACAGGATTTATTCCCACTTGAAAATAAGTGGACACGTTAGTGAGAGACAACACGGTTTTGTGAAGAGGAGGTTGTGTCTCACTATCTTGATTGAGTTTTTGGAGGAAGTGACAAAGAAGATTGATGAGGGGAGGACTGTGGGTGTTGTCTATATGGACTTCAGTAAAGCGCTTGACAAGGTCCCTCATGGCAGATTGGTGCAGAAAGTGAAGTTGCATGGGATCAGAGGCGATCTGATAAGGTGGATACAAAACTGGCTCGGTCAAAGAAAACAGAGGGTAGCAGTGGAAGGATGCATTTCTGAATGGAGTGCTATGACAAGTGGTGTTCCTCAGGGATCAGTGCTGGGACCTTTGCTATTTGTAATATATATAAATGATTTGGAGGAAAATGTAATTGGATTGATTAGTACGTTTGCGGATGACACAAAGGTTGGTAGATTTGTGGATAATGATGAGGATCATCAGAAGATACAACAGGATATAGTTCAGTTGAGGATTTGGGCAGAGAGATGACAGATGGAGTTTAATCCGGACAAATGAGAGGTAATACGTTTTGGAAGATTTAATACAGATAGGAAATATACAGTAAATGACAGAACCCTTAGGAGTATTGATAGGCAAAGAGATCTGGGTGTACAGGTACAGAAAGCAACAATGCAGGTGGAGAAGGTAGTCAAGAAGGCATACAGCATGCTTGCCTTCATCAGCTGGGGTATAGAGTTTAAAAACTGGCAAGTCATGTTGACCTTTGTAGAACCTTACTGAGACCGCATTTGGAATATAGTGTTCAACTCTGGGCACCACATACCAGAAGGATGTGGAGGTTTTGGAGAGGGGATAGAAAAAAATGATCAGGATGTTGCCTGATATGGAGGGCATTAGCTATGAGGAGAGGTGGGAGAAACTTAGTTTGCTCTCATTAGTTTGAGGAGGGACCTGATAGAAGTCTATAAGATTATGACAGTCACAGACAGAGTGGATAGTCAGAAGCTTTTTCCCAGGGTGGAAGAGTCAATTGTTAGGGAAGCGTAAGTTTAAGGTGCAAGGGGCAAGTTTTAAAAGAGATGTACGAGGCAGGTTTTTTTTTTAAACCAGAGAATGGTGGGTGCCTGTAAATCATTGCCAGGGGAGATAGTGGAAGCAGATATAGTAGTGACTTTTAAGGGGCAACTTGACACATACGTGAATGAGTTGGGAATAGAGGGATATAGTTCCCGGAAGCATAGGGGGTTTTAGTTAAGTGGGGCAACATGGTTGGTGCAGGCTGAAGGGCCTGTTACTGTGTTATAATGTTCTTTGTTCATCGTCAAAGAAGGATGAAGCTGCCCCCTTAGGGCAGTTCCCTGCAGATCCACACCCAGGGTCATCTGACCCATCCCTTAAAGGAGCTATGACATAACATATATAAGTAGGAGATCACATGAAAAGATGCATTCATTGGTGTTGACCATCCTTGTAAGGTCATTAGACTTCTTTTGACCCCGTTGCCAGGTCCTTGGGTTCAAATTCTGGGAATCAACCTCCTGACCCCTGCCATTCCCACTGTCTTAAGAATGATCCTTGAGGATTTCTGACTTGCCAGCCTGAAGCTTCAGGTTTTCTTTTTCCAGTCTGTCTGTTAATATCAGCTGAATTAAATTTCATGGCTGTTTCCCAGCTTTGTGAAATCATGGTTCTGATTTTTTTGTGTGAAAAGCCCACCAGCAAACCACAAAATTGCCCAAAGGTCAGCAGCACAACTGTCAAAAGTCTTTACCAATGGCTCCAATCTTGTCTCTTACCAAGTCTATCTTAGTGCTTTTTAGTCAGATTTTTGAGGTAGTGAAGTATCATGATAATATGTTGCATCATATTAACAAAATTAACATCATGTTAACAAAATAACAAAAATATATTGTAATGAGATGCAACAATCAGCAGAGTCTTCAGACTTAATGATCAAGAAAACACAGATACAACTGTGAGTGATTCATTCAGCCTTTTTCCTCTGGCCTCTTAAAAGTTGTGTCACACACAGACACCCAAGGATTCCAATGCTTCTCACTCAGTGAAAACCAATGTATTTCAATCATTCCAATCTGTTGCTCTGGAGTCACGTAATCTTTCTACCCTACGAGATCACTGCCAAATTACAACCCTTATTTGAATTATATTGGGTAATATTACACACCCATATTGAAGAAAGTCTTATTCTACTTCTATAGAATGGAAAATATCTCATTCAATTTATCTGCGTTGCAAGTATTGAATCTTCTCGCACATATGTACATATTGTCACCATGTTCACAACCTGCCGAACGTGCACAGTGTTATACGTAATAAGTGGGGTATTGTCTTGTCAAATTAACAATATCACACAGTAATTTTAAAATAAAATTTGTATTGTCTTTTATAAAACTGTAGTGGGATGGCAAAAGTTGTACCCAAACCAATACTGCATTATACCCTCACTGCTCTAATATTAATGGTGCACATATATCAGATAATATTTGTAACTACATTTCAATAATTGATGCTATCGCGTTACCGTGATCAATTATTGAATCTTGAAAGGAGAAAAGATATGATGCATGATTGAAGGGAAGGGTTAAAGTTGTTGAGGGGGTGGTTGCCGAGGAAATAAGGCATCTGTAAAGAGCAGCGGCTTGCCTGCAGCATCAAAAAGCAGAATGCGGCACCAAAGAAGCAGCAGCCAGCACCACAATTATTCAGATGAGGTTAGCAGGTGAATTCGACATGATGCCCACTTCACTCTGAAAGGGGACACGAATATCACGAATTGCAAATCCCATGCCAAAATATCAAGGCAAATTAATTTCTAGCCCATTGCATCAAATGCTGAGAGTCTACTTGAATAAAGCCATACAGCTTTTCAAGACCTGCTCTCCACTTTCCAAACTTAAGATTCAGTTCCTGTCAGTACGTTTGGAAATCTGAATTCAAAACCTGTTGTGTAGCTTGGCTGAAAGGATGACCAATGTCAATGATTCAGTCCCATGGCGGAACACATAAATATCTAAATAGCAAAGAGGAACATTTTTCTATTGGCACAAAGTACCGAGCAATATCTTTGAATAAGTGGATTTAAACCCCTTGCTAAAATGCACCAAAGCAAAACAGTGGATTTGTGTGACAGGGGGAGTTTTGTTTGCAATACGTCCAGAAGATTCATACTTAAATGTGAAAACATTTCAGTATAAAAGATAAAATAAAAACTTGACTATAACTATCAAATATTTCTATCCTTCATCAACCAACTCAGCAGCTTGCCTACACTGGATGGAGGCAAGAGATGCAATGGACATTCAAATACCAGCATCCATACATCTTTGCCATTTCCAGCATTGCTTATTATATATGTTGGGGGAGGAGATTATTCTAATTATTGGGTGGCATGGTGGCACAGTGGTTAGCACTGCTGCTTCACAGCGCCAGGGCCCTGAGTTTGATTCCAACCTTGGCTGACTGTTTAAGTGGAATTTACACATTTTCCCCATGTCTGCATGAGTTTTCTCCAGGTACTCCGGTTTCAAAGATACGCAGGTTAGATAGATTGACCATACTAAGTTGCCCCTTAGGGTCCCAAGATGCATATGTTAAGGGGATGATTGGAGTAAATGTTTGAGGTTACGTGGACAGGGCAGGGGATAGACTTGGGTACGATGCTCTGTTGGAGAGTCAGAGCAAACTCGATGGGCTGGATGACCTCCTGTGCTGCAGGGATTCTATGCTTCTCAATATATTTGCCACCATTTATGCAATATCACGACTGGTCAGAAGAGAGACACATCATTCCTGGTGTCCAGTTTTACATAGGGAATATTGTATAAGGACAGTTGTCCAAAAGACAATGCGACCATTTGCTAATGAATCAATTGCGTTGACTTAGCTGCCACATTCAAAAATATCTATTGAAGATTTATACCAGAAAATGCAGAGAATCTTGTCAATATTACACGGCTTGTGGCAATCATTCTCCAAAACCATATCGCAGCAGGCCCCATAATTCTAACTAGTGATCCTGACATGATGATGCTATTGACCCCTAGGCTATATATCATCCAGGGTCAGTGGCATGTTATTATGACAAGCAAGAGTCCCAGCGATGTATCTTGATTCTGTTGAAGTGGAAAATTAAGGGTAAACCATTTCTCCCAGTTACAATATAATTAGTGATGACGAAAAGGTCACTGAGGGTGCAGGATTTTGAACAGGCAGTGGGGAATTTTCATTTACCGCTGAAAATAGCCCAAAAGGTGTGCAAGAAAGTAATTGCATTTGCGCAAACTCGAGAAACCTTGGGCAGGATTTTTCTGACTCCAATGCTGGAAAATCCTGCCCGAACTCCACAGATCTTTGCATGGTCCCCTTCCCCAGCCGCTACAATTCCATGGCAGGATTGATGGGACAATTCCATCCCTCATTTACTTTCAAAATAAAATGTGGATTTTTTTTTATTGTTATACTTGTTAGCAAAATTAAGAATCCCGTTATTTAAAAAGAACACTTACTGCAGGCTTTGCTCATTCTTATTGCCAAGCTAACTTGCAAATTAACATCTTAATACAAAGAAACACACGACTGCAGATGGCAAGCTTCCACCCAATATTATTTTGGGGTTTGTACAACAGTTCCTTCCAAATGTGTCATCAGGAAAGAACACTCTGTCAAGGAGGTGAGCAAACAGTCCTTCCATTTCATAATCCTAACTGTGAATCTGTTAACAATATCTGTATTGAATCAGCAAAAGCATTTACACTTTCCAATTTCCCACTTCTATTGAGAGTCATTTTGCAAAATACATTGCAGCCACATCACGCATTAATTTGTCGGATGGAATTTGAATCAGACAAGGTATTGAGATTTTTGCTTGTAGTTGCAGAACTGTGGCTTAATGGAAATAAATAATACTTGCATTTACGTGGAATCTTATCACATTGAAGTCAATCAAACCCATTCACACAATGAATTGCTTTTAAGTACAATGACGGCTATTATGCAGCCAAACGCAGGAGCTATTTTTATGCCAACCTTATCCAACAGCTGAACTTGTGATAATTAACCAGTTCATCTACTTTTTTTTTTAAAATCGAGATGGTGAAAGCATTTCGGTCCCAATTTTTGGAAATGCCTTGGAACATTTAAACTTCACCCGAACTTCCATTTAATACCTTACCTGAAGGTCAGGAAATCTGAATTATATTCTAAATTGAGAACACAACAAGACACCTTTGATACCACTAGCCACATTTGTCAACACTGATCAGAAGAAACACTCGTTATTCCCTGATGTCCAATTTTACACAGGCACTGTTGTAAAATGACAATGGTCCAAAAGACAATGCAACCATTTGCTAATGACTCAATTGTGACATTCAAAAATATACGTTTTTCAAAGTTGAAGTTTATTTACTATTGATTAGCATTACATTAACACTGCAATGAAGTTACTGTGAAAATCCCCTAGTCGCCACACCCCGATGCCTGCTCGGGTACACCGAGGGAGAATTTAGCACGGCCAATGCACTTAATTAACATGTCTTTCAGAACGTGGAAGGAAACTGGAGCCTCGGGAGGAAACCCATGCAGACAGGGGAGAAAGTGTAGGCTCCACACAGACAGTGACCCAAGCCAGGAATTGAACCCAGGTCCCTGGTGCTGCGAGGCAACAGTGCTAACCACTGTGCCTGGAGATTTATATCAAAAAATGCCAAGGCTCTTGTCAATATTACAACTTGGATACCACTAGGCACATTTGTAATGTGCCACCATTTAGCACCTCAAGCCTGTTCAGTTATTCTGTGAGATCATGGCTGATCTGCAAACTAAGTACTCACTTTTGACACGTCCCTTCATACTGTTGGCTAACTGTTAGCTAATCTCTTAGTTTTTAAGTTCATAATTGATGGAGCATCAATTAGTGTTTGAGGAAGAAAGTTCTAAGCTTTCAATGCCATTTGTATGAAGAAGTGTTTCCTACTTTCATTCCCGAAGCTTCTGGCTCTAACATTTTGACTGTTGTAACATGCCTTTAAGAGATATCAGCATGACATCACTGGAAGGGAAATGTGAGATGTGATCCAGTCCTAGTTTCACTTTTGCGTTGAGCAGAGCACACACACAAACACAGATTCTAGTGGGTATGATTCACTCCAACTGCCTCTGCTAGCGTGAAAACGGGAGAGAATTGCATTCACGCTAGCAGTGCTGATTTGGCCAATTCAAATGGGCTAGGCTGGCCCCCATGTGAATTACAAGGATTCTGCAACTCCAACGGCACAGGATTTGCTCAAGTCGGCAATCACCTCTGACCCCGGATAAGTGGGAGCAGTGCTCCCTGCGGCCCCCTCTCTAACTTTATCAATGTTGTGGAGGTGTTGGACTGAGGTGGGTACAGAAACAAGTCTCACAACACTGGGTTAAAGTCCAACAGGTTTATTTGGTATCACGAGCTTTTGGAGTGCTGCTCCTGCATCAGGTGAGTGATGCCAAATAAACCTGTTGGACAACAATCAATATGATGGTGAAAAGAGCTGCACCTTATGTTCTGATTGCCGATATCGACAGGACACTGGGCACCATCGATGAGATTTCCTGTTCCCAATGGCTGACAGGAGCCCTGTGCCAATATAATGGCTGACGCCATTGCAAAGTGGTGGCTGAGACAGCAAATTACAACCACTTGAATGGAACAACTGTTCTTCAACATAAGAAAGAAATGATAGGCCTGCTTTGAGTTGCAAAGGTGAGCACCCACCTGCCCCCTCTGGCATTCCACTCCCATCCGTAACTTTTGCCATCTAACATTAACCATTTGCAACCTTCAAGCACTCCAGCTACCTGTATTCCTCCAACACTACCCCCTCTGCTCTCCTCCCCCAAACCCCACTCCCAGCTCTGACCTGTCCCTGAACTCCCACATCTCCCCACTACTTCCCCACACAGGCCTGTCCCAGTGCCCACACATGCCATCTGATGTCAAGCTGGCCACCATCTCACAATGTCCCCCTCGTGTCCCCCATGGACAAGACTACATACGACTGGAGGAAGTGGGAGAAGATAGGTGAGACCATCTTGAGCTGGAAATCATGTGGAATGTCCCTCAGCCCCAAGCAACTGGCCTCAGAAAGTGATAAAGAATGGGAATACTGGTCAGTCTTGCCCTTCTCTGGAAATGGTTGCCTATTGTTGTACCTGCAGAATACCCTGACAAAGATCAACCTCTTAACAAATATCTCTAAAAGAAAGTGCCTGGTTATAACCATATTGTTACATGTGAAAACTTGCTGTGCACAAAATGGTTGCCACATCTCCTACATTACATCAGTGACCACATTCCAACGGAAAATTGGATCATCAGTTTGTGAAAAGTGTTGTATGAATGCAAGTTTCTTTTTCATTTGTTAACTGGAGGCACTACATCAATTAGAAAACAATTAGGGCACACAGCGGCACAGTGTTGCCTCACAGCACCAGGGGCTGAGGTTCAATTCTGGCCTCTGGTCACTGTGTGAAATTTGCACGTTCTCCCCATGTCTGCATGGGTTTCCTCCAATTTATTCCCACAGTCCAAAGACATGCAGGTTAGGTGAATAGACCATACTAAAGTGATCCTTCGTGTCAGGGAATTAGCAGGGTAAATATGTGGGGTTACAGGGTTAGGGTCTGGGTGGGATTGTGGTCAATGCAGACTCAATGGGCCAAACAGGCTTTTTCTGCATTCTCTGCTACATTTAATAGTATAGTTGCCGTCTTTTAATGGTGACAGCGTATCTGGGGGAAGAGTGAAGTATCTTGATTTATGACAGAATTAGAGTGCACTTGAACTGTTCAAAAATGGATGTGAATTCATTAATTCAGGTAAATAATGCAATGTTTAAAATTGACTATCCATATCAGGCACTCTGCACATAACAATAATCTGTGAGGGAATTAGAAATTATTGGAACATTATATTGCTGGTGAATTCAATAATTCATTAAATTCTAAACCATTAAGGTAGTTACATACAATTTTTCAGAAAAAGGATAAATCCACCAATTGCTTTTTAAAAGATGATCTCTTAAGTACTGCAAATCCCTAAATTACTTGACAATTAAAAATATAGTTTGCAATCACGGCTTTTGTAAATATTAGGTGTCGAAACAATTAATTAAAGTAAAATTTAAAAAAAAAATCGCCCTTCTGAAAAAAAATTACAGGTTTTAATTGCAAATTTGGAAAAGGTAAAGAACGATTAAGAGCTTATTTTAATAGAAAGCAGAAAAAAATGCAACTATTAGCTGCACCACATTTAATCCTCCAATATAAAAGCCATATGGATGTTACGCTAGTTAAACGGAGTGGGATTAGCATCTAGATGCAATCAATAGTGAGGATCAGGTAAGGATCAACCATCAGTCCAAGTAATAGACACAATGTCATTCCATCTTCATCAGCACTGGGTCAATATCCTGGAAATTCTGACTTCACTCGGATAGCTCCAATACCACAAGGACTATTAACAGTTAGAGAAGGCTCATCACCAGCTTCTCAGGGCAGGCAATTTAATTTTGCCAGCATTGCCCTCTCCCCAAGGACACTTTCTTTCAATAGAATTTTATAGAATAGTACAGAAGGTGGTGATTCGGCCTTTGAGTCTCCACCAACTCTCTGACAGAGCACCGTACACATGATCTATCCCTGTAAACGCACACATTTATCCCGCAAATCCCCCTAACCTACACATCTAGGGGCACTAAGGGTCAATTTAGCACGGCCAATCCACCTCACCCTTTGGAGTGTGGGAGGAAACCAGAGCACCCGGTGGAAACCTATACAGACACGGGGAGATTGTGCGAACTCTGCCCAGAGAGTCACCCAAGGCATGGAGTAAGGTCAGCTCCAGTGCCGTAATAAAGAAGGACATGCAAAAAGAAGAATTAGTGGAATTACTGATTATTCACAGAAAAATGCAATCATTGCCAACAACATCCCTCAAAAGTAAGACCACATCTTCAGGGCTTTTGCTTGCAAGTATATATAAGTACTGCTAGCCTTGGCAACTAGATATTCGGTCAGGTGTTGCTGGAAAAAAATAACAAAGTATTGACCTCTCCAGCTCAGGAATTGAAAAAAATAAAACTTTGTCATAGTGAACTGTTGTTAAAAATGTTAAGAATAAAATGAGCCAAATGGCCTCTTCTGCGCTGTAGGAATTCTATGAAATCAACATTATTTGGGTGGCATGGTAGCTCAGTGGTTAGCACTGCTGCTTCACAACTCCAGGGACCTGGGTTCAATTCATGACTTGGGTCACTGTCTGCGTGGAGTTTGCACATTCTCCTCGTGTCTGTGTGGGTTTCCTCCCACAGTCCAAAGATGTGCGGGTTAGGTTGATTGGCCATGTTTGCTAGCACGAGGGGACACAGCTTTAAATTAAGGGGTGATAGTTATAGGACGGATATCAGAGGTAGGCTCTTTACCCAAAGGGTGGTTCGGGAGTGGAATGCCCTGCCTGCAGCAGTTGTAGATGCGCCAAGTTTGGTGGCGTTTAAGAGGTTAGTTGATAAGTATGTGGAAGAGAAGGGAATGGTTTAGTTTGGAGGGGCATTGCTTTTTATATTGGTCAGCGCAACATCGAAGGCTGAAGGGCCTGTTCTGTGCTGTAATGTTCTATGTTCTATGTTAAAAATTGCCCCTTACAGTCGTGAGATGCATAGGTTAGAGGGATTAATGGGTAAAATATATGGGGGTAGGGCTTGGGTGGGACTGTGGCCAGTGCAGATTTGATGGGCCGAAAGGCCTCCTCCTGTATTGTGGGGTTTCTACATTAAAAAAATTATTTAAAAGAAAAATTACTTTTCTATTCTGTTTACTTTTTCCATCTCTGCACCCAATCTTGTTCGCTATTTCTCTTTCAGAGAATTTTTTGATTCCAGCTCCATCATTGCACTGATTCTGGCTTCATCCTTAAATTTCTTTGATTAAGGTGATACGTTGTTGATTTCACCATTCCTCGAGGTCCCAGTTACCCCATGTTATTATCAGCTTTCACTTCCAACCAGTTACAGCAATGGGATATGCAGAGGTGAGGGTTGCCAGAAGGGTCTAATTAACGGTGCCCTGCTTCGAAAAGATTTGGCTCATCTTTTTCAGTTTTGGATACCCCACATTCATGATGCATTGGGAAAGGTTCAAAGACATTTTTATTAATCATTGACAGGGTGCGGGCATTGGTGGTGAGGTCAACATTCATTGTCCATCCCTAATGACCCTTGAGAAAGTAGTTAGTGGTGCCTTCTTCAACTGTGGGGGAAGGTATTCCGTCAATACTGTTCAACTATTGAGCTCCAAGATTTTTACCCAGCATCAGATTTGCTGATATATTTCCAAAACAGTAAGGTGCGAGACTGGAGGAAGAATTTGCAGATAGTGCTACTTCGATATGCTTGCTGCCCGTGTTCCACTAAACCATTTTGTTCAATCTTGTCGCTCAAGGGGAAATAGGTGTGGGGGAGTGGCATATTTTTCACATTCATGGGGCGAAGGAGTGATGAGAAAATTTCAGAAAGATAGAGATCAGCACAAAAATTATTTTTAAGAAAAGCAGCAATTGCGGAGCAAAAGAATAGCGATGTCACAGCAATAAATTGTGAAGTTAAAAAAGTAATACAAATAACCAGCGTGTGGCTGGGAGTGTGTGCATGTGTACGATGACAAGAGCGATTGAAAACAGGGCATAAAAAAGACTCAGACTCACCCTCACACATGTAGACAGCCACTTGCTTCAAACTCTCTCACTCATTCAGTCACAGATCCATATTCACTCATTCCCTCCACACCCAGACTTGCTCACTCTCAGTCAAATACACCAATTCTTTCACTTCCACCTACACACACACACCCACATTCGCTCATTCCTATCCACCTCCCACTATTGCATACATCCACACTCACTCCCACCCACACACTTTTGCTTACTCCCACTCCACACCCGCTCATTCCTTTCCAAACACACAAACACACACACTTGCTCATCCATACACCCATTCCCACTCATGCACACCCACATAAACCCACTCACTCTCACCGTGCACATACATACACTCACTAATTGACGCACACACACAAACAAATACCCAACCACTCTCACCCACATATACCCACGCTCTCTTACTCCTATCCACGCACACATTCACACAAGGGCAGCACAGAGGCAGAATGGTTAGCATTGCTGCCACACAGTGCCAGGGATCCAAGTTCAATCCCGGCCTCAGGTCTGTGTAGAATCTCGCGTTCGCCCCGTGTCTGAGTGGGTTTCCTCTGGGTGCTCAGGTTTCCTGCCAACTCCAAAAATGTGCACATTAGGGTGGATTGGCCGTGCTAAATTGTTCTTTAGTATCAGAGGGATTAGCAGAGTAAAGATATTGAGTTATAAAGATTGGGATTGGGTCAGATTGTCTTGGTGCAAGGCTTGATGGGCCAAATAGCCTCCTACTCCACTGTGGGGATTCTATGATTGTAACATATCCTTGATAATAAAGTCATTGTAATCGAACAAATGGACAGGTGTTAAGGGTAAGATCCTGGCATGGAATAAGGATTGGTTGACTGGCAGAAAGCAGAGAGTGAGGATAAAGGGTCTTTTTCAGGATGCCAAGTGGTGACTACAGATGTACCTCAAGGGTCAGTGCTGCGACCATAACATACATTCATGATTTGGAGGAAGGAACTGAAGGCACTGTTGCTAAGTTTGTAGATGACACAAAGATATGTAGAGGTAGTATTGAGGAAACAGGGCAGGGGGGCTGCTGCAGAAGGGCTCGGACAAGTTAGGGGAGCGGGCGAAGAAGTGGCAGAAGGAATACGATGTGGAAAAGTGTGAAGTTATGCACTTCGGAAAGAGGAATGGAGGCATAGAACATTTTCTAAATGGGAATATGCTTAAGAAATCAGAAGCATCAAAGGGATTTGGGGGTTATTGTTCAAGATTCTCTTAAGGTTAACGTGCAGGTTCAGTCAGCACTTAGGAAAGCAAATGCAATATTAGCATTGATGTTGAGAGGGCTAGAATACAAGATTTACTTCTGAGGCTGTATGAGGCCAGACCCTATTTGGAGTTTTGTGAGCAGTTTTGGGGCTCCATATCTAATATAGGATGTGCTGGCCTTGGAAAGGGTCCAGAGGAGGTTTACAAGAAGATTCCTGGAATGGAGAACTTGTCATATGAGGAACAGTTAAGGACTGTGGCTCTGTACTCATTGGAGTTTAGAAGGATGAGGGGGATCTTACTGACACTTACAGGATACTGCGAGGCCTGGGTAGAGTGGATGTGGAGAGGATGTTTCCACTAATAGGAAAAACTAGAACTGTGGGCACAACCTCAGGCAAAAGGGACGATCCTTCAAAATAGAGATGAGGGAGAATTTCTGCAACGAGAGAGTGGCGAATCTGTGGAACTCTTTGCCGTGGAAGGCTGTGAAGGCCAGGTCATTGAGTGTCTTTAAGACAGAGATGGATACATTCTTGATTGATAAAGGGATCAGGGATTATAGGGAAAAGACCGAGAATGGGGATGAGAGAAATATCAGCCATGATTGAATGGCAAAACAGACCCAATGGGCTGAGTGGTCTAATTCTGCTCCGATGTCTCACAGGCTGGAATGGAGGGTATGAGAAACCATGACGGGGAAGGTGGTGGTAGTGGGCCAAGGGCTCTAAGTTAGTTCGGTTGGCATGGGTTGACATGAATTCGACATGTTGACTCTGTGTGTGTGTGCACGCATGTGTGGCTGTCTATGTGTGGGTGGGTGGGGATGTGTGGTTTGGAAGCAGCATGAGAGATGGGAATAGTTTTTTTGTTTCATTGTGCGCAAAAAAATCTCGCACTCAGTTCTGGAGCACAGAGGCAGACACCCTCTGGCAGCTTCTGCACTCATTCTGGAAATGAGGCCAATTGGGATTAGCTTAGTGGTTAAAACTGGGCAGCATGGACAGATGGGAACAAAGAGCCTGTTTCCATGCTGCAAACCACTATTACTCTATTCTGTGTTGGCCCAGTCTGATGACCAGAGGATCACACCACCCCAGAATAAAAAGACCAACTTCCTGGGTACTTTGGGCTTGACTTTGCAAAAACATCCCGACTCTGCATTCCTGACCCAGGGATGAAAATTCAGGCCATTGCGCCGAACCTTAACTCCTTGTTTCTTTAATTAACAACATTGGTCTGTTTAAAATAATGACTGAAGGAAAGAACTTGCATTTACATAGTACCTATTACATCCTTGGGTTCTCACAGACAGATTCGCAGCCAAAGAATTGCTTTGAAGTGTAAAGCAACAACTATTCACATAGTGTCTTTAACATTTAAAAATGCGGCACCTCACAGAAGCATTATAAACAAAATATGACATGGAATCACTATTGTAATGTAATTAAATGTGACAACCAATTTTCGCACAGCTAAATACTACAAACAAGATTAAAAACACATCATTTAGTCATTTACATTTTTACTTGAGACTAAATATTGCTTGGGACATTTGGAGAACTCAGTTTTTTTTATTTAAAAGGTGTAATGGGATCTTTTTGGACCTGCCAGAGGGGACAGACAGGCCTGAGTTTACCATCTCATCTAAATGATGGCACTTTGGACATTGCTGTACTCCCTCAATACTGCACTGATGTTTTACCCGCATTAAGGTCGGGATTCTCTAATGCCATTCACCCCACCACCGTCGCCAGTGAGAATGGATAACTTGACGTTCAACCAAATCTTCATTCACGGCGGCGGGACTGGAGAATCCCAGCCGCAGGCGAGGTTGGAGAATTCCGGCCTATGTGTCTGGATTGAGAGTGCTACCCTGAGGCCAAGGTTTGATTTGACTGAAACAGTCCATTGTGAAGGCAGAAAGTAACTAATCAAAAGCACTAATTTTTATTAAGACAGTTTCAATTTCAAGAATCACATGCTCTTGGGGATGAAATGGAAATGGTTGCGCTGTCTAGATCATCTATTTTGGTCCCTTCGTACTGATGCTACAGTTAAGGAAGGCCACCAACACCTTTACTTTCTCAGGACACTAAGGAAGGTTGGCACATCCACTACAACTATCATCAATTTTTCCAGATGTACCAAAGAAAGCATCCTTTCCAGATGTATTGCAGCTTGGTGTGGCACCTGCTCTAACCAAAACCATAAAAAATTAAAGGGTTGTGAGCTTTGCCCACTCCATCATGCAAACCAGCCTTTCACCCATTGACTCCACCTGTACTTTGCACTGCCTTAGAAAAGTAGCCAACATCAACAAGGACCCAATGAATCCTGTGTTTCACCTTCTTCAATCGGGCAAAAAAAAAGTCTGAGATCACGTACCAACCGACTCAAGAACAGCTTTTTTCCTGCTTCCATCAGAGTTTTGAATGGATCTACCGTACGTTAAGCTGATCTTTCTCTGCACCTTAGCTATGATTGTAACACTACATTCTGCATTGTCTCCATTCCTTCTTCCGTACATACTCGATGAATGCTGCTTTTTGTCTGCATAGCGTGCAAGAAATAATACTTTTCACTGTGCACCAATAAATATGGCAACAGTAAATCAAATCAAATTAAATTAGAAAGTAATTGCAGGACGTAAGGTCAACACACCCATTACAACCATTTCAAATCAATCTTCCAACAGAAGCTGTATTGAGTATAATCATTCCTTGTCTGGTTCCCCTTTAGGTGACATCAGCGTCTGCTTCAATAGCAAATGTAAAAGACCCGTGGCCTTATAATCCACAAAGGAAAAACATTAAGATTCTGGATCAGACTTATTCAGTCTTCAAATTGTTAATCCTATTCTTTTCATTTGTTAGATCAAAGCAAGGCCATTTTCCTCCCTTTCATGGTGCACCTCCTTGATGACCTCACCACAGCTCAAGAGATTGTTTGATACGTAACCAGCCATCTCCAGAACATTTAAGTGCTGAAGGTCTGACTTTCACTGTAAACATTTCATCAATGTCACTGTGCCTGTCAGGGAGAAAAGATGAATATTGATCAATCACAATCTGTTCTCTTTGAGGGAGACGGCAATGTGAGATTGTGACTCATTCATCACTTTGCGCCAGATGACCAAGAGGTATTAGTCTCGCCAAGTTCTGAAAAGTCGTCAACTGATAAAATTAACAGTGAAAAAAAAAGCTGAAGCGAATCCCTACAGTGCAGAAAGAGACCATTCAGCCTATACTGACAGCAATCCCTCCCAAACCTTTTCCCCCAAACCCCTGTATTTATTTTGTTAAGTCAGTGGCAAGCACTACTGTCTCACAGCCCCAGGAATCCCATGTTCAATTCCCGACTTGGGTCATTGTCTCTATGGAGTCTGCACATTCTCCCCGTGTTTGCGTGGGCTTCCTCTGGATGCTCCAGTTTTCTCCCACAGTCCAAAAGTGTGCAGGTTAGTTGATTGGTTGTGCTATATTGCCTCTTAGTGTAAGGGGAACTAGATAGGGTAAATGCATGGAGGTTATGGGGATAGGATGTGGGTAGTGTTGTGGTTGGTGCAGACTCCATCAGCCAAATAGCCTCCTTGTGCACTGTAGGATTCTATAATAATCCCCGACACTATGGAGCAATTTTTTCATGGCCAATCCACCTGAGCTGCATATCTTTGGACTCAGAGGAAACCGGAGCACCCAGAGGAAACTCACACAGACATGGGGAGAACATCAAACTCCACGTAGACATCAGTCAAGGCCGGAATTGAACCTGGGTCCCTGGAGCAGTGAGGCAACATTGATAACCACCGTGTCACCTTTGAAGCAATTCCTGATGTATGGGTGTACTGTTCCCTACTGTGTACCTCAAAGATGAGTCTTTCCTTTGTACTTACAAAAAAAGTGACAAGTTATAGAAATTCTACATTGCAGAAGGAAGCCATTCAGCCTATTGAGTCTGCACCGACTCTTTGATAGAGTATCTTGGTAGGAGGACAGCACGGTGACTCAGTGGTTACCATTGCTGCCTCATGGACCAGGGACCAGTGTTCAATTCATGGCTTGGATTACTGTCTATTTGGAATCTACACAGTCTCCCCATGTCTGCATGGGTTTCCTCCAGGTGCCTCCCACAGTTTAAAAGACATAGAGGTTAAGTGCACTGACTACGCTAAATTCTCCCTCAGAACTCCCAAATGTTTTTGAGAGTCTCGGGAACTAGGAGTTATCATTCATTGGAAACTTAACCTTCCAGAGCAAGTGTCACAGAACTGTGTGGTGGGATTTCCCAGGAATCCCTAAGTGCATCTTCTGGGTTGTATCAATTATACAACCATCCAGAAACCATAAGACTTGGACTAAAAAGAGACTGAAGAACAAGTTTATTTCAGAAAATGGTCCATCAGCATGATAAATAAATGATGTTTTTAATCGAGGTCTTCAAATTGGAATAAAATAGTCCATAAAACAACTGAACAATAATATTCACCCATCTACAACATTATTAACAGATGTATGGTCGATAAATATGCAAGCGCAATATAATTAAGACAGTAATTTGATTCTTAAGCGTCTTAAAATCTTGAGATTTTGCTCCAGGTGTTTTATTTGACTTAATTTTACATTTCTAATGAGAAGACAAAATAAGGAGGTTTTACCTCCTGTCCTTTGCATACTGCTGGTGGGAGGGGATGTTCAGAAAGTATTTTGCATCAGTAATTAATGAGAGCTCAGAGTGAAACTTGGCAGCTGCGTGCAACAATCCCTTGTGCTTCTTTTGTGACACAGAATCCCACGACACAAAATGAAGCCACTCGACCAAGTGTACCAGTACTAGCTCTTCAAAAGAGCAATTCAATCAATTGGGTTTCCCTGCTCTTTTCCCTCAGCTTTGCTTTGTTTTTGCTTTGGAAAATACTCCATGGAGATGGTTCTGAGCCCACATTCTCCGTCTGTGGCAATGACGATGGCTTGCAACTTTGTAAGACCCATGTCAGACCCCACTTGGAGTACTGTGTGCAATTCTGGTCGCCTCACTACAGGAAGGACGTGGAAGCTATTGGGAGGGTGCAGAGGAGGTTTACAAGGATGTTGCCTGGATTGGATGACATGCCTTATGAGGAAAAGGTTGAGGGAGCTGGGTATTTTCTCCCTGGAGAGATGAAGGATGAGAGGTGACCTAATAGAGGTTTATTTTGAGATATTGAGAGATAGATAGGGTCGATTCTCAGAGGCTATTTCCCAGGGCTGAAATGGTCGCTACAAGAGGACACAGGTTTAAGGTGCTAGGGAGTAGGTGCAGAGGAGATGTCAGAGGTAAGTTTTTCACTCAGAGGGTGGCGAGTGAGTAGAATGGGCTGCCATTGGTGGTAGTGGAGGCAAACTCGTTGGGGTCTTTTGAGAGACTTCTGGATGAGTACATGGGATTTAATGGGATTGAGGGTTATAGATAGGCCCGATGGGTAGAGACATAATTGGCGCAATCTGTGGGCCGAAAGGCCTGTTTGTGCCGTCGTGTTCTATGTTCCATGTGCTCAACATTCGTGATTCATGCCGGCAATTTTCCAAATTCTGATCGACCAGTCCCCTCGCCAGTGGATTGGCCAGGACTGCAGAGAGATTATTTTAAGATGTCATTAGCAACCACTCTCACTGAGACTTCACCCCTCACCGGATACTCAATGGGCACTCAATTTACAACAGCTCTACATATGCACGAACTTGGCACCGTCACCTCCAAGGGGGATTTCAAAGGTGAGTCCGTCTAAAAAGATTCGGTTCAAAATCTTGCCGGTGCAGTTGGCTGTAATCACTCCCTTTCTCGACATGATCCGACAGTTTTCACACATGTTGATGATATCCAAGCCCAACTCACTGCCACCTCCCAGCCACACCTCCCCACCCCTCCATTAGTGAATGACAGGCCTGCTAATCCCACTTCCAGGACTAGTTGGGCAGAAATTTCCTCCAAGTAGACATCGGGAAGATTAAGAACATTATTCTTGGTCCCCTGTTTTTGAACTTCATCAGCCTCCCAGGCAACTGTTTGAGGTTAAACCTGACTGTTTTTAACCATGGCTCTGAGATCAATTTCTGATCATATGTTCATTGCATCATTAAATTATTGATGGTCCACCACTCACCTTCATCCCTGCCTTGTTTCACCTGCTGCTGCAATCCTCATTCTTGCTTGCAGACTTGACTATTCCCATGTACTCCTGGTTGGCCTCCCACATTCTATCCTCTATTAACTCAAAGTTGTCCAAAATTCTGCTGTCTGTGTCCTAATTTGCACCGAGTCTAATTCACTTATTAGTCCATAAGACAAAGGAGCAGAATTAGGCTATTTGGCCCATCGAGTCTGCTCCACTATTCAATCATGGCTGATATGATTCTCATTCCCATTCTTAATTCCCTTACGGAGAATTAATCTTGAGAGCAGTTTTGGGCCCCATACTTAAGAAAGTGCTGGTCTAGGAGGGGATCCAGAGGTAGTTCACAAGTATGATCTGGGATGGCACGGCAGCACAGTGGTTAGCACTGATGCTTCACAGCTCCAAAGTCCTGGGTTCTATTCCTGGCTTGGGTCACTGTCTGTGTGGAGTTTGCATATTCTCCTCGTGTCTATGCGGGTTTCTTCCGAGTGCTCCGGTTTCTTCCTACAGTCCAATAATGTGCGGGTTAGGTTGATTGGCCATGCTAAGAAACTGCCCCTCAGTGTCCAGGGATGCGTAGGTTAAAGGGATTAGTGGGTATAATACGTGGGGATATGGAGATAGGGCCTGGGTGATTGTGTTGGTCAGACTCAATGGGCCGAAGGGCCTCTTTCTGCACTGTAGGGTTCTATGATTTTTATGATCCCAGGAATGAAGGGTTTGTCATATGAGAAGTGGTTGAGGAGTCTGGGTTTATGCTTTATGAAGTTTAGAAGGGGGGATCTAATGGAAACTTACAGAATACTGAGAGGCCATACAGTGGACTTGGAGAGGGTATTTACATTAGTGGGAGGGATTGGAATTCGAGGCCATAACCTCAGAACGAAGGGGCATTCCTTCAAAACTGAGATGAGGAGGAATTTCTTCAGCCAGAAGGTGTGAATATATGGAACTCATCACCACTATTGACTGTCCCACATTGGCTTCTGGTCAAGCAATGTCTTGATTTAAAAAAAATCTCATCTCGTTTTCAAATCACAGAACTAGAAAAGAGTTAAAGGATAGCAAGAGGCCATTAAACCCATCCTGTCGGGACCAGCCAAAATTTCTCCATGCCCTTCCCCAACTTTGTCATCTTTTCCAGCCCCACAACCTACCAGGGTATCTACACTCATCCAATTATGGCCTCTTGAGTATCTTGAATTTTAATTATGGCATCATTGGTGGCCATATTTTCCATTGCATAGGCCCTAAGCTTTGAACTTCCCCTACATACATTACCCAACGTCTCTACCTCTCTTTTCTCCTTTTAAGATATTCTTTCTCACCTACCACTTCAATCTGTCATCTGACTTAACATCTCCTTATTGGCTAAGTATCATATTTTTCTGGAATCCTGAACATGCAGTAGAGGCCATTTGGCCCATCAAATCTGCACTGACTGTCTGACAGTGCATCTCACCCAAGCCCTCTCCCCTGCCCTATTCTTGTAACCGTACACATTTACCATGGCTAATCCATTTCACCTTGGAACACTAAGGGGCAATTTAGCAAGGTCAATGCACCTAACCTGCACATCTTTGGAAAGTGGGAGGAAACCAGAGGACCCAGAGGAAACCCACGCAGACACGGGGAAAAGATGTAAACATAGACGGTCACCCAAGTTTGGAATTGAACCCGGATCCCTGGAACCGAGAGGCAGCAGGGCTAACCACTGTGCCACCGTGCTGCCTTTATGTTTTAAAATGTCCTTGTGATTCCCCTTCGAACATTTCTTGACGCTAAGCATCGTGGAATCCGAACATTATAGGAGGAGGCCATTTGGCCCATCAAATCTGTACAAACCACAATCCCGTCCAGGCCCTATTCCTGTAAACCTGTACATTTACCCTGCTGATCCCACTGACACTAGGGTTAATTTTGTTTGGCCAATCTGTCTAACCCACACATCTTGGGACTGTGGGAGGAAACCCAAGCACACACAGCAAACCTCGCATAGACAGTAACCTGAGGCAGAATTGAACCGGGGTCCCTGAGAGACAGCAGTGCTGACCGCTGTGCCACTCCAGAAAGGTCACATATATGTTGCTGCTGTATATACTTAACATCTGAGTTTCTATTGCATTTGCTTCCACCCTTCGGTTACTGTATTCCAGATCATAACTTATTCGAGTAAAATAATACCTCATCTCCCTGCTGCCTTTCCTTTGCCAATTATTCTAAAAGATACGTAAAGGTTATGTGCTTCACACTGCTTACGACCACATCTCCATCAGCCAGGAGAATATACAGGCAAGGAGCACCTTTATCATTGTCATAAACTGCATTCAACACTTTGTCAGCATCATTTGTGTCTCTACTACTTAGGCAGCGATTTGACAAAACAGATAACTTGTCCTTCACGGAACCAGCTGATAAACATCAGGTGTATTGTATGTAGGGGCTTACAATCTGTTCCATTAGATTCCCACCAAACTGGCGTATAAAAAAAAATTCTACCATGCTGTTATTTCAAGTACAATGCACTCAGCTAATAAATGTACATATTTTGCCCGCTTTAGAGTAAAGTCTTTGCAATCTGTTGCTTGAAGATTACTGCATATGCATTTAAAGCACACTGAATCGCGTCCTTTAACCAAATTAAGTCAAGTTGTTTGTTTCACATCAGAGGTACTGATTAAGATTGTTGTATAACAAACAGTTCAGGAAGGATCTGAAGTTCCCCATGCAACTTCAATCAACTAATGCAGAGTTGGAAGTTGTTCAAAGTCCTTAAAAAGCAATTCTATTCAATTTAATCAGGTGGAGCGCGTACATCAAACAAAACATTCCCTTCACATCTTGGGCACAACAATCCTTTCATCGGTGTTACCATTGTCACGAAACAACAATGAGCAAAGCCACCGCTATTCTGAAGAAGTCATGACTACTTGCAAATGCACTGCTCTTCACGTTCTCAAAGCTTTTTCTTTCTCCTTGAGCACAGATACCTCACAAGGATGGGCAGCAAAAGCTGAGTTTACATTTAAAAATTGGGTATTGAGTTTAAAAATTGGCAAGTCACGTCACAGCTTCATAGAAACTTAGTTCGGCAGCACTTGGAATATCGCGTTCAATTCTGGTCGCCACAATAACAGAAGGATGTGGAGGCTTTGGTGAGGGTACAGGAAAGATTTACCAGGATGTTGCCTATGGCATTAGCTATGAGGAGAGGTTAGAGAAATTTGGTTTGTTCTTACTGAAACAACGGCAGTTGAGGGGCCATTGTTCCAGTGTGAGCAAACCAAGGAAGAAGTCTACAAGATTATGAGAGGCATGGAACGGATGGATAGTCAGAGGCTTTTTCCCCCAGAGTGGAAGAGTCTATGAGGGGGCATAGGTTTAAGATGTGAGAGGCAAGGTTTAAAGGAGATGTATGAGGCAGGGGTTTTACACAGAGGTTGGTGGGTGCTGGAACTCGTTGCCTGAAGGAGGTAATGGAAGCAGATACAGTAATGACCTTTAAAGGGGCATCCTGACAAATACATGAATAGGATGTGAATAGTGCAGAAGGTCCCTGGAAGGCTAGGGGGTTTTAGTTCAGTCAGGCAGCATAGTTGGTGCAGGCTCAGAGGGCTGAAGAACCTTTCCCTGTGCTGTGCTGAAACAGATCAGAACTACCCAGGTGGCTGCCTTCTCAATCTCTGTGGCTATTTTAACAAAATAAAATCGTGCAATGTATTCATTTATTGGGCCACCAAAGCATTTTTAGCTGCAAAACCACACAATCAATGTCTGAATGCGCATTCACATGTTACCTGATAAGATCATCCCAAAATGGACGAAACTTACACAGGGGTTTTGTTCACTCGCTCATGGGACGTGGGTATCACTGACCGGGACAACATTTATTCTCATCCCGAATTGCCCTTGAGGACAGAGTGTGAAGTCAGACCTTCTGAGATTTTCCAGCATTTTTCTGTTTTTGTCGATGCATAAAAGCAGGAAAATGCTGGAAAACCTCAACAGGTTTGGAGAAAGAAACTGAGTTGATGTTTCGTATCTGTATGACCGTTCTCCAAAACTGAAGAGGGATAGAAGTGTGATGAATTCATTTAGAGAAGAGTGCGGGGCAGAATGGAAAAGTCAGTGAAAGAACCAAGAAAAATACAACACAGGAACAGGCCCTTCGGCCATCCAAATCCATACTGATCCTGTTGCCCTAAACCGAAGAAAAACCTGCCCTCACCTCAGTCCACAAACCTGTTCCTTCCCTATTCATGTATCCATCTAGGTGCCTCTTAAATATTCCTAAAGTGCCTGCTTCCACCGTCTCCTCTGGTGGAATACTAGAACAAGAATGTGCTTCTGAGATTGTGTAAGGCTCTGATCAGACCCCATTTATATTGTAGTGAACGGTATTACAAGGCTAGAATACAAGGCATCCACCACTCTCTGCGTGAAAAACTTCTCCTGCATCTCTCCCTCAAACTTTCCCCCTCTCATCTTGAACTTGTGCCCTTTTGTGATTGACACTTCCACCCTGGGAAGGCAAGGAAACAAAAGGATGTTAGTAGTGGCAAGGTAGGATGGACAGGGTGAACTCAAAACATTAGCTCTCTTTCCCTCTCCACAGATGTTGCCAGGCCTGCTGAATTTATCCAGCATTTTCCATTGTTATTTCAGATTTCCAGCATCTGCAATGTTTTGCTTTTATTACAGTAATCCAGAGGCCCAGGCTGGAGATGTGAGTTCAAACCCCATTAACAAATCTGGAATTAGCAGCTAGTCTCAGCAATGGTGACCACGGAACCATTGTCGATTGTCACTGGGAAGGCCTGGTCTACATGCGACTCCAGACCCACAGCAATGTGGTTGACTCTTAACTGCCCTCTGAAACAGTTTAGCTACTCAGTTAAACTACACTTCAGTATGGCAATGAACGTTGGACTGAGCAGTGACGCTCACAACCAAAGAAAGATTAAAGACCGAAAAAAAATTGCTACGCATTTAGAGTACGTTCTTAGCTGCTCGATAGGAGCGTTTAACCTTATTTAATTAATTTTCCTGAATAATATTGCTGAAATCATTTTTATTGTTAAACATCTCCAGGCACCTAGAGAATACATTTGGTATTAATTTACAGATAACATTTTTGCGAAGCTGAAACCACTCCACTTCTTATTCAGACTTAACTTGTTGAGCATTTCAAGTCTTTAAAGTTAAATGGAGCGAGACTGCAACCTTCAGGGAATCTCATTCAGTAGGCAAGTTTCCAAGGTGAAATTCAGGCAGCATTTGCAATACAACTGCACCGTTACATGATGGTTACGTTACTGGGTTAGTAATGAAAGCCTGGATTGATCATCTATGACATAGAATCCTACAGTGCAGAAAGAGGCCCTTCGGCCCATTGAGTCAGCACTGTACACAATCCCACTGAGGCCCTACCCCCATATCCCTGCATATTACACCCACTAATCCCTCTAACCTACACATCTCTGGACACTAAGGAGCAATTTCTTAACATGGCCAATCAACGTAACCTGCACATCTTTGGACTGTGGGAGAAAACAGGAGTACCCAGAGGAAACCCACGCAGACATGAGGAGAATGTGTATAAACTCTACACAGACAGTGACCTGAGCTGGGAATCAAACCCAGGATTCTGGAGCTGTGAAGTAGCAGTGCTAACCACTGTGCTACCCTGCCGTCCATGTGAGTTCAAATCCCACAGCGGAGCTGGTGAACTTATATTTAACAAATGAAATAAAACTCCGACAGTATTTCTAATAGCAATATGAAATGTCTGAATTGTTAGAATAAAAACCATCTGGTTCACCAATGTCCTTTCAGGAAGGAAATCTGCCATCCTTGTGAGTGTCTGGGCCTGTGGACTTAAATGGAGGAGGGGGTTGGGGGGGGGTTCAAAGGAGATGTGAGGGGTAAGTTTTTTTTAAAACAGAGAGATTGGTAGTTGTCTGGAACGTGCTGCCAGCATAGGGGTTTTTAAAGGGGCTTTTAGATAAGCAAATGAATATGCAAATAACAGAGGGATACGGATCAAGGTCGGCAATTTAATTTTGTTCAGTTTGGCATCACATTTGGTACATCATGGGCATGTTCCTGTACTCCACTGTTCTAGGTGTGATCCTCCCCTCACACTACCCCCGCTCAATCCCATGTCAATGAGATGGCCTCTTAACCAACTAGCTCTCAAAGCCAGGCACGTTATACTCAAGAAGCTGCCTCTCACTCTGTCCCCAAGGACAACTCGGGATAGGGAATAAACACTGTCCTTGTCAGTGATACCCATATCCCATGAATGAGTAAAAGAACATACATACTTAGTCTGTTTTGGGCTGACCTCATAATAGCAAAGGGGTGAGCACTGCTGCCTCACAGAGCCAAGCTCCCAGGTTCGATTCACAACTTGGTCCACTGTCTGTGTGGAGTTTGCGTGTTCTCCTATTTCTGCGTGGGTTTCCTCTGGCTGCTCCAGTTTCCTCCCACAGTCCAAAGATGTGCAAATTAGGTGCATTGACTATACTAAATTGCCCCTTGGTGGGGGACTAGCTCAGGTAAATGTGGTGGATTACAGGAGTAGATTCTAGATGGGATTGTTGTCAGTGCAGGCTTGATGGGTCGAACGGCTTGCTTCTGCACTATACGGATTCTACGTAACACGTGAATGCACACTTAGACATTGCATGTTCTCCTGTTAAAGATACTTAGGTGCAACCAATAAATCATAGAATCCCTACAGGAGGCTATTTGGCCCATCGAGTCTGCACTGACCACAATCCCACCCATTCCCTATCCCTGCAGCCCTGTGTATTTACCCTTGTATCGCCCCCTGACATTACATGGCAAGATAGCACGGCCAATCAACTTGACCCCCATATCTTTGGAGTGTGGGAGAAAACCGGAGCACTCGGAGAAAACCCACAACTCTCACAGATAAGTGACCCGATCTGGGAATTGAACCCGCGTCCGTGGTCCTGCGAGGTAGCTGTGCTAACCACTGTGCTGCCCCTATGAACGCATTGCATTGCACTGTTTTATTTTTAAACGACCACAGATATTGAGAAGGCTGCCGCCTGGGTAGTTCTGGCCTGAAACTGCTTCTGGCTTTCAATGCACGACCTGACAAGGGCGACCTTGAGCTCCAGTGGCTAACTTTCCCAATGACCTTTTGACCGAGAAAACGTCAGCGTGAAGACGGATGTTGCTGAGGATTCCCTCAGGTAACCCAACCAACAGCACATGACGAACTTCAGTGTGAAAGCAGGTTCGCTGCAGGACGGGTCACATTGTAATTGGGCTGACACACGGATTAAGGGGCACACCAGGCAAACAGAGGATAATTCAGTCGAGCATGTGAGGGCACTTGCCTCAACCATTTCTCCAACACGCTGAAAGTTAGAAGCCCTATTCTGAAGCACTTCAAACTGCAAAATCTAATCACTGTAGATCCTTCCTTAAGCTTCACTTAGCATCTCTGCAGCTCCCTGAACCAGGTGATAGTTCTTTACTTGCTAAGCAGAAAGAAATCCCCCCAGAACTCAACATGCAGCTGTGCCCTCCTTATTTCAAAAACAGAAAGACTTGCATTTCCAAAGCGCCGTTCAGAAACGGAAGTCTGGTCAAATACTGTCGCTGCTGTGGCATGGGAGTTGCAGCAGTCCATTTGTGCACAGCAAGCTCCCACAAACAAACAAATATTGATTAGGTTTATGAGATGTTGACTGGAGGATAAACATTGGTCTGGGCACCAGGGTGTGATTCATTTTTTATATCTATCTTCGAAAACAGACAGAACCTCAGTTCATCAATTGCACCAAAGTCTTGGTGGCACCGGTGGTTAATACTGTTGCCTCACAGAGCCAGGGACCTAGTTTTGATTCTCGGCTTGGGTCACTGTCTACGTGGACTCTGTACGTTCTCCACATGTCTATGTTGGTTTCCCCTGGATGCGCCAGTTTCCTCCCACAGTCCGAAAGATATGCTGGTTATGTGCATTGGCCTATTCTCCCGAAATTGGCAACTCCATTAGATTGTGATGTGAAATTCAGTTGGAGTTTTTCCCGACAAATCATTCTGATCCCATTATTGCATTTTCTTCGTGAAGCCATATTTTGTCCTCTTGGGCCTGCCCAAACAGGTGCTGCAGCATGGTGACTAGTGATTTTCATTGCAATGCTAATGTAAGCCTACTTGTGATACTAATAAATAAAGTTAAAACTAAATGGGCAGCATGGTGGTTAGCACTGAGCCTTCACAACGCCAGGGACCCGGATTCAATTTCAGCCTTGGATCACTGTGCAAACTATACAAAAACATTCTCCCTATGTGTGGGTTTCTTACGACTGCTCTAGTTTTCTTCCACACTCCAAAGATGTGCAGGGTTAGGTGGATTGGCCATGCTAAATTTCCCCTTAGTATCAGGGGGTCTCAATATGTGGGGTTAAGTGGGGGTTGGGGGGTTGAGCCTGTGTGGGATTGTTGTCGGTGCAGACTCAATGGGCTGAATGGCCTCCTTCTGCAGTGTAGGGAATCTACAACTCTATGAAATATCTGACCTGTGACTTGCCACCATAACTCTAAGTAAAAGGGTACTGCCAACTAAGCCACAGCAACTGAGGTGGATGAAAATTTAATTCAATCATTTTAGTTGCAAGAGCGTGGCTGCTTTAAGCTTGTCCACCCATGGTGACGTCATCAACTTCTGCCAAGTCTCCTGTGTTTTCCTGACCAAAGTCACACTGTGTTGAAAATGGTTTGAATTCCAATTGATCTTTCCGAATGGCCCTGGGAAAACGTCACATTTCCGTTTTTCCTGCAAAGTGCAAGTCACCCCTCCAGGAAATGTTTGCAATTTCCATGCCCATACAGATACAAAAACTATTTCCATTTAGGCCACAGTCACCCATCAATCTTTTGGCTTGCGTCCAACAGTTAATTCAGTACATTATTCATCACGCCGAATGCTGCAAAAGTAATTTATTCCATCTCAATTTGATCAGATAACAGGGTTCATCCACAGAGGATCTTTGATGAGCAAAGAACACTCGGGAAGATCTCAATGTCCTCATAACCATAAGGGCGGGTGAGAGAAAACTTGGTAGCAAGTTCCCAACTCGTGCAATTCATTTCAATAAATATTTAATGAGTTAAGAAAGAATTGCAATGACAGCGTGCTATTCAAGGGACAATCTTATTTAAAGATACTTCTCGCTCCCTCTGTGTTCACCACAACTTCTTTTAAGTCTTCTTTTAAATCCCACCCAATGCCTGGCGAATTAACCTACAAACGCAGACAGCGAGAGGATTTTGAAATACGAGCCTCTCTGAGATTTACATCACTCAATATCGCATTTCTCCTTCTGCGACGGGTATGAGTCAAGCTTGTTCCCTTCTTGTGTGGCTTACCCAGAAACAATCAACAACACTTGGTCTTATTTATCACTTTAATCCTCAGTGAAAATAGTCAGTTGGAAAGTTCTCTTTTTTCTTGGTGGACACGTCCAATTTGAAATGAAAGCAGTCATTGGGAACTTTAACTTTCTCAGTTGTCTGCTTTTTTTTTAAAATCAAAGGGCTTCCTACCATTTTCTTGTTGTCTGTTGCCTTGAATTTTTGAATACTACTCTGTCATTGCTTCGTCGATAAGCTATAGGCGGCACGTTTGGGGACAGCTGATGGCCGAGCGTATTATCAATAGACCGTTAATTCAGAAACTCAGCCAATGTTCCGGGGAAACCAGGTTCGAATCCCACCATGGCAGATGGTGGAATTTGAATTCAATAAAAAATACCTGGAATTAAGAATCTATTGATGATCATGAAACCATTGCTGATTGTCGGAAAAACTTGTCGGGTTCACTAATGTCCTTTAGGGAAGGAAATCTGCTGTCCTTATTCGGTCTGGCCGACACGTGATTCCAGAGCCACAGCAATGTGGTTGACTTTCAACTGCCCTCCCAAGGGCAATAAGGGATGGGCAAAAAATCCTGGCTCAGCCAGCGATGCCCATATCCCACCAGTAAATAAAAAAAGTACATCAGTAGTCTGCAGTAGCTCCAGTATGTAATTAATAAGTCAACTGAATATGTCAAAACGTGAGTTGTCAAAATTTAAATCTGGCTTATTGACAGTTTTTTACATCCCAAACTCAAAATTGACAAAATTAAATGAATGAAATGTCAGATTATTTCAAAAGCTTCTGTTAGAGATTTATACCACAATGATCTGTTGTTATAAGCTGAGAACAGTCAGAAAATGGTATTACATCTGCCATGCTTTTTTTTCCAAGGCAGTTTCATGCCATTTCTTGAAGCAAAAAAGACAGTTTGTGTTACTAATCACACTTTTGAATTTTGAGATGAAGAGAATTTTCTCTCAAAAGCTCTCCAGGTCTCCATTTTATTTTCCCTCCTTGAGAGAAATGTTTAAAACTGACCTTTACGATTGAGCTTTTGGCTTTCTGCCCCACGCCTCTGAATTGGTTGAGTGTCAAATTTTTCATTTCCAATCTGCCGTGAAGCTCCTTGTGATATCTTATTACATTAAACAACTGATGTAAATGCAACTTATTAATCTTGGTGCTGCATAGTGGATTGCAAAGTGTTTGCCTCACACCTTTTGAGGCATTTTAGAAACACTGCGAGAAGTGCAACTGAGCAACAATGTAGTCAATGGCAGAGAAACCACAGATCATCAAAGAAACAATAAAAATAGATGGTTATTCAGCTATGCTCCTGCACATTTGTGTGACAAACCCTGCAGATACTTTCTCAGAATCCGTGGCATCTTCTTTCTTTGGGAGTTGATTCATATCTCACGCTATCAACTTGTGTGATAGCACAGCCTCGGGGTGGGTGGGGTGGGGGAGGGGGGGCACTCATACATTAATATTCCCTTAACCCTATTAATATAGGGTTAATGGAAGGACCCTTAATAGTGTTGTCGAACAGAGGGATCTTGGGGTACAAGTACATAGCTCTTTGAAAGTTGGCACCCAGGTTGATAAAGTTGCCAAGAAGGCGTACGGTGTGTTAGCTTTTATTGGTAGAGGGATTGAATTTAGGAGCCGTGAGGTTATATTACAACTGTACAAAACTCTGGTGCGGCCGCACTTGGAGTATTGCGTACAGTTCTGGTCGCCGCATTATAAGAAAGATGTGGAAGCATTGGAAAAGGTGCAGAGGAGGTTTACCAGGATGTTGCCTGGTATGGTGGGAAGGCCTTATGAGGAAAGGCTGAGGGACCTGAGGTTATTTTCATTAGAGAGAAGAAGGTTTCGCGGTGACCTAATTGAGGCGTATAAGATGATCAAGGGATTGGATAGGGTGGATAGTGAGAGCCTTTTTCCTCGGATGGTGATGACCAACACGAGGGGACATAACTTTAATTAAGAGGTGGTAGTTATAGGACGGATGTCAGAGGCAGGTTCTTTACACAGAGGGTGGTGAGAGCGTGGAATGCCCTGCCTGCAGCAGTTGTGGACTCGCCTACTTTGGGGGCATTCAAATGTTCGGTGGATAGGCGTATGGATGATATTGGATTAGTTTAGGTTAGAGGGTCCACTGGCCGGCACAACATCGAGGGCCGAAGGGCCTGTACTGCGCTGTAATGTTCTAACTATCCACCATGTGCATTTCTTCATTCTTTTGAAAATGGACCAAGCAAATAGGCAGCAACAAGCAGTTGAATGTGAACCAATAGAATCCCTAAAATATGGTAGGAAGCCATTTGGTTCATTGAGTCTACACTGACTCTCTGACAGAGAATCCCACCCAGGCCATGCATTAACTCTACTAATCATCTTAACCTACAGATTTGGGGTCACGAAGAAGCAATTTAGCATAGCAAATCCATCTAATAGGCTGCACTCTCAGTGCAATGGGGACCAAATCAGATTTAGTCAATGAGTAAACTGCAGTAATGATGCCTTACTGATACATGAGACATGATTGCAGGCCTTTTTACATAATTCTCCTCCTTACATTCACAGGCAAAGAAACTCCTATTCTCAAACAGCACCAACAAAGCACTTGTAGCATGGGGTATGGTGGTGCCAGGATAAAAAAGGGTGGGTTTAGGTTTGGTGGTTTGTAAAGAACTTTTACATCTCAAGCTTCTCACTTGCCCATATCTGGTTTGATGAGATCTGAGGCTTTATTTGGGAGAATGCAAATAAAATCTTGGCCTGTGATAGCACGAATGAGTTAAATGGAGACAGGGCAGTAATGGACAACTAACCCATTGTCACAAGATGGACAGTCATTGAAATATTTAATGAGGCTGCAAACCTCATTTATTTTCACCAAACTTTACTTGGGAGTGAAAGGGAAGTGAGGCCTGCCCTGGGAAAAGAGTTAAGTGATTTTTTTTTCCATCACTGTTGGTTATCCAGGAGGCAAAGTGCTTCCCCTTGTCCCTTCGCTTTTCCATCCCTGCGAGTGGAAACTCCCACAATCGAATGCTCCTCAATCCAGTGATTGGATATGCCTCTCTCTCCTTCCCTCACCCTCTAATTGATCAGATCCCCCATTACATCATTTTCTTGTATGTGGGTGGCAAGTATTACTGCCTCATCGCACCTGGGATCTGGCTTGGGTCACCGTCTGTGTGGAATTCACACTTTCTCCCTGTGTCTGCACAGGTTTCCTTCAGCTGCTCCAGTTTCCTCCCACACTCTGAAAGATATGCTGGTTACGTGTATTGACCTGAACTGGTGCCGGAGTGTGGCGACTAGGGGAATTTCTCAGTGGCTTCATTGCAGTGTTAATGTCAGCCTTACTTGTGACTAATAAATAGTCTTTAACTTTTTCACACTTCTCACTACAATCACAGACCTGTCCTCACAATTAGACCCACCCCTTCCCTTACACCAATCGAGTGACTTGAAAAAGTGTTAAAGTTTATTTGTTAAAGTCACAAGTAGGCTGACATTGACACCGCAGTGAAGTTACCATGAAAATCTGGTAATCGCTACACTCCAGTACCTTTTCAGGTATACTTCGGACAACTTAGCATGGCCAATGCACCTAACCAGCACATCTTTCGGACCGTGGAGGAAACTGGCGCACCTGGAGAAACCCACACGGACATGGGGAGAACATGCAAACTCTGTACAGACAGTGACCTAAGATGGGAATCGAACCTGGGAATGTAAGGCAGCAGTGCCAACCACTGTGCTACCCATGAAATGGAATATAAACTTTGTATTACACATCTTATTATATCTTTTTTAAAAATTCTGAAATCTATATCTCCTTATTCAATCATCCTCAACTTCTACTTCATCTGAACACAGGTGGCACTTGAAATTGGCAAATTCCATTGGCAAAGTGAAAAGCCATGGAAGATTGACAATGTGTTTGTGAACTTGCATTTATCCTTTTTTGCTGGAGTTTCAAAAATGATCCTGACATTATTTATATTTAAATCATCCTATACAACCGGAGACAACTAGAGAACAACTCAGCCAGATCTGTCAACAAGATGACAGTTCACGATTGCGCAAAGTGTGCCTGGCAAGAGACATTAATGTTCAAGCCCAGCACAGAAACACAGTAACTCTATTATCTTTCAATTCTATAATAATATTTGTATCATGAGAAGGCGATGGAAATTTAGCATATCCACTATGACTCCCACCAATTTTTTTTTTTACAGGTACATCTTTTCTGGGTGTATCACAGCTGGGAATGCTCCTGTTCTGACCAAGAATGCAAGAAACTAGAAAAGAGTTTTGAATGTAGCCCAATCCACCGCGCAAACCAGCCTCCCATCTATTGGCTCCATCTACACTTGCCACTGCTTCGGAAAAGCAGCCAGCATAATCAAGGACCTCATGCACCCCAGACATACTCTTTTCCATCAGCAAAAGTCTGAAAATATGCAACCACAGACTTAAGAACAGCTTCTTCCCTGCTGTCATCAGACTTTTGAACGGTTCTATTACATATTAAACTGATCTTTCTCTTCACCCTACCTGTAACTGAAACACTATTCGGCACCCTATCCTATATCTTTTGCTCTATGTACTTTACGAACGATATGCTTTGCCCGTATCTCACACAGGAAACAATAATTTTCACTGTATCCTACTACATCTGAAACTAAATCAATCACTGCTTATATTAACAAACGGAAGCTGGACTTGAATCAACTGATTCAAAATCACAAAAAGCACATCACTGACACAGTTTATTAGCCTCAATTATTTCTGTTTTTTTACAAAGTACAATGGATTCATATTTGATGTCCAGCTTTACCGTTTGGACTTTAGGTCTAGGTTCACATCAATATTTGACATACAAATGCATGCCTTTAGGTTTTAACATTAAAGATTATTTATTAGGTGGCTTGAGCATAAATTCATAAACCTGGTTTTGACACAACTTTCTTCAGCACATCAGTTTTGAACCATCACCATCCAAGATCACCATCTCCTTCTTGATGACTTTGTCTAACCTCGCATGTGCTGCATCCTCTTTTGATCATTAAACTATACTTGGCCCCAATACTTAACAACAGTATCAGTGTAACTTGAAAACAACATGCAAATAATGCCTCAAAAGGCACAAATAATATGAGACTAATATCGATTAAAACCTTCCACTGGTGGGGTTATTGTTGTGACATGTTTGGGTCTGTAGACTAATTTATAAAGATGGATTATTATGACTGCTCATCAACTCTTTGATTTCATACCATCAAAATGGTGAACCTTGGATTCATCCAACATTTCCTATGTTACATTAAACATCATTATACTGAATTACGTTTAAAATTCCTTAACAGAATGTGCATGGGCACGGGTAAAGTCAAAATTTATCACCCAAATGCAGGTATTTCCCTTGTCACAGAGTTATGGAATACAGCATAGAAATAGGCCCTTCAGCTCAACTAATCTACGCTGACTATGGTGTCCTCCCAGCTAGTCCCAATTGCCTGTGTTTGGCCCATCTCCCTCTAATGCTTACCCATCCACATACTTACCCTAATGCTTTCTAGATATTGCGATTGTACATGCCTCAACCACTTTCTTTGGCAGCTCATTCCATACACGCACCACCCTCTGAGTGACGAAATTTCCCCAAGATTCCTTTGAAATCTTTTCTCTCTCACCTTAAACCTATGCCCTCTAGTTCCAATTCCCCTTCCTTGAGGAAAAAAAACTTTGTGTGTTCATCCTATGACTCTCATGATATTATATACTTTAATAAGGTCACCCCTCATTCTTCTACATTCCAAGGAGAAAGATCTAGCCTGGCCAACCTCTCCCTATAACTCAGGTGTTGAGAAGAAGCTGCTGAACTGCCTTCTTAAAAACAACTCAATGGCTCACTCAGCCATTTCAGGTTGCCATTAAGAGTCACTTATATGCCAGAATGGTTTTTATTTATTTGTGCAATGTGAGAGAATAAACTCTCACATAATTTGTAATTATACAAGAACTTGTAATCAAGGTCTGTACGATAAAATGTGACGAGATCAGCATTGTTAATCGATTATAGCTAATGTGATCAAAGTATGTTGACCAATGTGATAGAATCAGTCTGGTAATCACTTATAATCAATGGACGCAAGCAGCAACAGCCTCGGGAGGCAATGGTTATTGTTCAGTTATTCAACTTAACGTGATTATGACTAAAAAGGAAAGAATGAAGTAAATATGTTCTCTTTATCATTCGGCTTAGGCTTGCTAAGCCACAATTGTGTAAGCAGAATTAATTGGGCAAGGACAGATTGTAACTATCATGGTTTCATGAAGCGAGTACTGTATCAATTAGTGACCAATCTGAAATGAAGCAGATAACCAGTAGGCTTAGCAACAATAGTGGTTAAAGAAATCCAACCTTGAGAATGAGATAAGGGATCTCGGGGTATGTAACTACAGCAAATATAAAAAGACTGTAAGCGAGCAGTTTGTTGGATTGCTCTGGACATCCCGGCTCTATTCTCTTGCACTGGAGAATAAAGTCTTACGACCTGGAAGATCAAGGCTCAGACTCTCATTTGATCAGCTAAAAGTTCATTGTCGTCCTGGGGAACCACGACAGTAACATCATTGGCTGGCCAGCATTTATTGTCCATCCCTAGTTGCCCTTGAGAAGGCGGCAGTGATGCGCCTTCTTGAATCACTGCAGTCCACATGCTGTAGGTTGTCCTCCAATACCATTTGGGAGGGAATTCCAGGTTTTTGACCCAATGAACTGTGAAGGAACAGCGATATATTTCCAAGTCGGGATGGTGAGTGACTTGGAGGGGAACTTGCAGGTGGTGGTGTTCCCATGTATCTGCTGCCGTTGTCCATCCAGATGGAATAGTTGTGGGTTTGGAAGGTGCTGCCTAAGGATCTTTGGTGATGGAGTAAGAATGAAGAATACTGGAGAACCAATTTGACTCTGAAGACAATCCAATAGCTTTATAGTCATCATCACTGATGTTAACTCCAGATTGCTGTTTAATAAGTAGAATTAAAGGTACCACTGAACTCCAGTATTTAGACCATTCATCCAGGTCTCTTTAATATTAATTCAGTCACATAAGCTGTATGCTACTGTACCCTGAATGTAATATATTTGCTACTTTGATCTATAAAACTTATTTTTGTTGACAGCTTCTTTATAACATTCAAAAGTCTTTTATATTCAAAAGCTGTCTAAATATATTTGAAAAATGGTTCAGGCGCATCATGCCTGATCATAAATACCTTACTGCATTGCAAAGAAACACAACACATTTCAGGCATCCTGATCAATCAGGCTGAATACAGCAAGCTGAGAATTGACACACAGCTACTTGGAAATACCTGAGTACCACAATTATTGTTATTTTAAATCTAACCTTCAATTTCAATTATTTAATTCTTCAATCTTCTCCGTTTGTACACACTTCACCAGGAATACATGAGACGTAAATCGCATCCACCCAAGGCCTCCTGTTATCATGTTACTGGGATTAAGAGCCACAGAACATATGAAGAGAAAACAAAGTGCTGCCAAAGTTAGAAATCGGAAGCAAAGATAGAAAACGTCAGAGACATTCAGCAGATTGGACAGTGTCTATTATGAATGAGTCAGTTGACATTTTAACCATTAACTCTTCCTCAAAAATGAGTGTGTGCGCAGGTTATAAAGAAACAAAGCATGGGAAATAGAACAGAAGGGAAAGAAAACTCAGACAGAATTACAATACAAGCACAGGCATGCATACTCGTGCACACAGTCATACAATGACAAGGAAGGAATGAAGCTGGATTCAGGGAATGCTTAAAGGACAGTCTTTATACATGGAGGAGACAATAGGCACCATAATGAGCAAAGTCAAGTACATTTTTAAGATGTGAGAAATAGTATGAGATGAAATGAAGGAGAATAGCGAATTATAATTGACAGCACAAATAACTGGCAAAGCGGTATAGGTTTTAGCAGCTCAGAGGTCTGCTGGAAGGCATAGGACGTATCTTATATTCCTGTGAAACCAATGGTGGAGCCAAATTCTGATTATAATTTAAATGCCACTGACATCCTGTACAGAGAAAGAGTTAGGGAGCTCTGCTCCTGCTGCAGTGAGATCAGAGAATTCTGGCACCCAGCCAAATCTCTATTCCCTGCAGCGGGATGGGAAAATCCCGCCAATGTGAACGATGATAACTTTCAGGACTTAATCCATCAATGAATTTTGTGCATTCTCTCAGTTTTTACACGATGGTGTTCCCACGTATCTGCTGCCCTTGTCCTTCCAGATGGAAGTGACTGGATGGTACTGTCTAAGGATCTTTGGTAAATTACTGCAGTGCATCTTGTAGATAGTGCACACTGCTGTACTGAGTGTCGGTGGAGAGATTGAATGCTTGGAGTTGCGATGCCAATCAAGCAGGCTGCTTTGTCCTGGATGGTGTCAAACTTCTTGAGTGTTGTTGGAGCTGCACCCATTCAGGCAAGAAGGGAGCATTCCATCACACTCCAGACTTGTGCCTTGTAGATGATGGACAGGCTTTGGGGAGTCATCCGCCACAATATTCCAAGACTCTTGACCTTCTGTTGTAGCCACTGTGTTAATGCGGTAAGTCCAATCGACTTTCTGGTCAATGGTAACCCCAACGATGTTGACAGCGGGGGATCCAATGAAGGTAACACCATTGAATGTCAAGGGATGGTGGTTAGAGTGTCTCTTATTGGTGATGTTCATTGCCTGCCATTTGTGTGACTCACAACTTGTCAGCTTAAGCCTCGATATTGCCAGATCTTACTGCATTTGAACATGGGCTGCTTCAGTATCTGAGGAATCGCAAATGGTGCTGAACATTGTGCAATCATGGGCAAATGTCCCCATCTTTGTCATTGATGTTGCTTCCAGTTTGATGTCACCAAACACTTTCTCTCCCTTCCCCTTTCAGCATTCCAGAGGGACTGATTCTACTGTGACACCTTGGTCCACTCCTCTATAACTCACCAGCACCCTCTCACTACCCCTGCAATTGCAGGAGATGCAACAGCAGCAAAAACCCCAAACAGATGAAACAACGTTTTACTGAACAGACTGTATTCAGTGCTCACAATGCAGTTTTCTCTACACTGGAGAGACCCATCAAAGATTGGGTGACCCCCCCTCAACTCAAAGAATCCCTACAGTGCAGGAATAGGCCATTCTGCCCATCTAGCTTGCACCAACAACAATCCCACCGAGACGCTATCCCTGTAACCCCCACAAATTTACCCTACTAACCCTCTTGACACAAAAGTGCAATTTAGCATGGCCAATCAATCTAACCCACACATCCTTGGACTGTAGGAGGAAATTCATACGGGGAGAACGTGCAAACTCCACATAGTCATCCAAGCCTGGAATTGAACCTGGTCCCTGGTGCTATAAGGCAGCAGAGCTAACCACTGTGCTCCCATGCTGCCCATTATCTTTTTTTTAACTCCACCATCTGCCATGGTTGGATTCGAACACTGGTCTCGAGATTACAAGTCCAGTGATAATACCACAATGTCACCGTATCCATTCAGACCACAAGTGCAATCCTGAGTTTCTAGTTGCTTGTGATTTTAATATTCAGCCCCATTATCACTCTGACCTCGGCCCTCTGCAGTGTTTCAATGAAGCCGAGCTTCAATTAAAAGGGACAAGACCACATCTTTCAATTCAGCACTTTCCTGTATTAAGAATCACGAGATAGGTGCAAATACTGGGAGCTCTTTATTGAAGATTTACACTCATTCACAGTCAGATGGCAGAACAGGGTCCTCATACTGAGCGGAGCTCATAGCCCAGAGGTCAGCTGACCTATATTCTTAAAGGAGCAGTCCACATATCAAACCCCAGCATACAACACATATACATACCTCACACTGTTCTAGACCTAACCAAATCCTTTGCATGATGTACATCACTGAGTCACATTCAGAATGCCAGGTGTTATGCGTATGATGGGATATGAGCATATGATGGGATGCGAGCAGAGTGAAAGCACTACTTAGCTCGATATATAAAACTCACAAGCGTTCAGAATGCTGTTCCTTCGTCAGGTGATGAAGGAACTGCGTTCCGAAAGCTTATGGGTTTTACTGCCAAAATAAACCTGCTGGACTTTAACCTGGGGTTGAGAGATTTTTTACTGTGTTTACCCCAGTCCAATGCCGGCATCTCCACATCATGACTTGATATGTGTCAGAGCTACAGGAAACCCAAAGGATAGGATTAATTACTGGAATGCTGAAACCAAGGTAAGTAAAGGCCTGAGCACTTTTTCAATCTTTCCCAGTGCATGGTCAATGTAAGGGGCAGCACAGTGGTTCGCACTGCTACCTCACAGGGACCTGGGTTCGATTCCAGGCTTAAATCACTATCTGCGCGGAGTCTGCACACTCTCCCCATGTCTGCGTGGGATCTCCGCAGCCGCTTACACTCAGTCTAGGTGCCACTGCAGCCTCGGATCTGAGACTCCATTGTCACGAGTCACAGTTTGAGAAGCCCCGGCTTAGAATTTCACAATTCTGAAGGTAAGTTGAGAGCACAGATTATGTGATAGGTAGGGTGGTTACTTGACATTTGCAAATGGCAGTCAAGATTGATTTTGCTGTACTTGACTGCTACTGCACATTGTTCTGCTGCTTCCTCCCACATCCAATGGCATTTGATCTGCTGATTGCTAATTTACAGAGAGCAGTTCTGTAATGCCCCAAAAGTTGCAGCTGGATTTGCTTTTTTAAAAAGCTAAATATCTCGGAGCGAAAGACAGCGAGCCAGAATACCAGTGTCACCTTTCCCTGTCTGTCTCTCCACAATGGACACCTGAAAAGAGCTGATGTGAAATATTTGGCCTACTTTTCAAATTGCTGAACGTTGTCTCCATTCCTTTGGCACCAAGCTTTGCACCATTTCTCATTTCTTCCTGACTGATGCTCCTTCATTTACCAGCAACATTCTGTCTGTGCAGCTCTCGCCATCACTCAAAAGAAAAATCTTCCCAAAACATGTTATTTCTATTGTGCTTTTCGCTCCTCCCACAACTCACTCTTTACCTTCACCCTGCCTCAGGCAGGAAAGTGGCAGTGTGACCGTCACAGGTCCTCCGTCCAACTGGAAGTTTCTGTCATTCCCCCCTGTCCCGTGGGGCTGCCCATTCCTTCCCCCAAGAAGGAAACATCCCTTTAATAAGCTGGTCCTGAGCTCCTGGGCACTTGGAATTATGGGCCTTGCACACAGTGCCAGGGGTGGCCATGGCAACTTGATTGTATTAGGACGAGGGAACTGCCAGGCAAGCAAATCGGCCAACTGTTCTCAGAGATGGAGCTGCCACCCAAGGGAGCGTAAGAACTCAGTAAGAATTTAGCAACACCAATTATTCATCCAACCGATTTATTTGATAGTAAATCCACGAGCTTTCAACACTCTTGTGTCTTCCTCAGGCAAGTGCAGTGTTCTGGCAGAACACTGCACTTGCCTGAGGAAGACACAAGAGTGTTGAAAGCTCGCGGATTTACTATCAAATAAATCGGTTGGATTAATAATTGGTGTTGCTAAATTCTTACTGAGTTCTTACCACCCCAATCCAACGCCGGCATCTTCACATCATGACCCAAGGGAGCGGCAGAAGTTCTCATCCCTACTCAGCTGATGCATCACAGAGCATCGAATGGCGATGGGGAAGCTGTCATCAGTGGGGACACTTTGTCAATCAAATATTCCTGTCCCAAGTTCTAGGAACCAATGATCAGATAAATGCAGGCCAACTCTTGGTGATGAAGAGAGGAGTCCAAGGAGCTGGAACTTGGAGCGGACATTTCAAAAGCCTTTATACATCCACCAACTAGTGTCAACTGAATAACTAGAATCATTTGAAGTATTTCAATATACAATTTGGTGGGGGGGGGGGTATTTTTGTTTAAATCCAAAAACAGGGTCGGTAAGGGGAGTCCTAGGGGTTTTGAGCATGGAAGCAGGCCCTTCAGCCCAACTTGTCCATGCTGCCATTTTTTTTAACCACTAAACTAGTCCCAATTGTCCACGTTTAGCCTACATCCTTCTATAGTCAACTTACCCATGCAATTATCCAAATGCTTTTTAAAAGACAAAATTGTACCTGCTACTACATCTGGCAGCTCGTTTCAAATGCTCTCAACCCGTGTGTGAAAAAATTGCCCTTCTGCACCCTTTTGAATTGCTCCCCTCTCATCTTAAACATATGCCCTCTAGTTTTAAACTCCCCTACCTTTGGGAAAAGATGTTGACCTTATCTATAGAACATATGTTCTTATCTATGCCCCTCATTATTTTATAGGCCTCTATAAGATCACCCCTAAGCCTTCTACGCTCCAGAGAAAAAAGTCCCAGTCTATCCAGCTTCTCCTTACAACGCAAACTATCAAGCCCTTTTCTACGGGTCCATGAGGTGAGTCACTTCTTCTCCCTCTTCCCTCCCCTCACTCACCCTCACTCTTCCCCCCTCCCCTCCTCCTCATGCCCTCTTCTAACAGGCTTTTTGAACAACTATAATTCTATAACTTTGCATCAAGACGGTCAGGTATTATGTTAGGAGTGGTGATACAGATCACTGTAATACCTTCTTTGTATTTATTAATTAGGCATTAAGTCATTATGTCTTCCATGATCTGGCTTGGGTGACCATTGTCACACACAGGAGTGTTTTTTTTTTCCCCCATTTTTCATTGTGCTTCTGATACCTGTGTTTGCCCATGGTGTGTATGGGTGTGGTTAAGGGTTACTTCAGGGTGTCAGATGGGGTGAAGGAGGGCAGGTTACTCTGGACCACATCTACTCCCTGTAAAATGGTGGAAATTGGAAGCTGGGCAGGTAGACAGTTGCAAGACCACTGGGAAAATGTTAATGGGAGCCAGGCCAACAAGCCTCTCAGTGGGGTAGCTGGTCATGATCTGTGCGGTGGCATATGTTTTTAAATCAGTAACGATCAGCTCAAAGCAAACTGACAGTAATTACAATAGTTACGCCATTAGAATCCACCACTGACTAACCCTTGAGTTTATCCATCTGAATCATGGGCACGATGAGCAATGCTAAATCCTCATTAATCAGTAGGCCAGGCTTTATAAAAGCTGTCTGAAGAAATCTTTTAACCTAAGTCATGTGGCTAGTTTGCAAATATGAGAAAAATAAGGAAATCACCTCTTATACTCAAGTGGTTATATGACTTCAGAAACTCCATTTATAGATCATAGAATTCCTACAGTGCAGGAGGAGGCCATTCAGCCCATCTTGCCTGCACTGACAACAATCCCACGCAAGCCCTATCCCTGTAACACCCATTTACCCCGCCCAACCCCTAACACAAATGGACAATTTAGCATTGACAGTCAACCTAATCCGCACATTTTTGGATTGTGAGAGAAAATTGAAGCATCCTTAGGAAACCCACGCAGACATGAAGAGAATGTGCAAACTCCACACAGATAGATAGTCACCGAAGGCTGGAATTGAACCCGAGTCCCTGGTGCTGTGAGACAGCAGTGCTAACCACTGTGCCACTATGCCACTTGTCTCCTTGGAAGCAAACTGAGCCAAAACCTTTATTAATGGAACATGGTCTCCATTTTATTATATAGTGCTAGGTGCTTTCAGTTGAGCAAATCCTGCTTAACCAATTGCAGAACAACAAGGTTAGCATAAGTATCATCAATATCTACTGTTCCTCAGCTACTAATTAAGGACTGCAGTTCAGAATTTAATTTGATTTTAATCAATGTGTCCACACTCCTACTATCACTCACATCCATTTTCCTTGCACAATTTCCTGCACAACCATATTGGTTCCCATTTGCCTTTGAAATCCACCTCCACAGAGTACTGAATGTTTGTAAAAAAAACTGTCCTTGCCTTGATTTTGAATGCTCATTTTACAAATTCTTTATTATCAATGCCAAATTCAATATCCCATCACATTTGGAAGATTAAATTGTTCATCTATAATGGAAAATACTGTTCATTCTTAGATTTCCGATCTCTATTTTTTATCCAAATGTATCAACTCTGGATATAATACTGTTGTACAATAACTGGCATCGCTCTGAGACTTAGTCAACTGGGACTTGCCTGAGCGAGAGAATGATAAAATCCCCACAATACAGGAGGAGGCTATTTGGCCCGTTGAGTCTGCATCATCCATAATCCCACCCAGCCGCTATTCCCGTAAACCCACACATTTACCCTGCTAGTCCCTTTGGTACTAGGGTCAATTTGGCATGTCCAATCAACCTAACCCACACGTCTTTGGACTGTGGGAGGTAACTGAAGCACCCAGAGAAAACCCACACAGACACGAGGAGAAAGTGCAAACTCCACATACAGTGAACCAAGGCCAGAATTGAACTTGGGTCCCTGGCACTATGAGGCAGCAGTGCCACCTTGCTGCCCACAAGTAAGTTAGACGCTGACCTCAATTTACGATCACAGTTTAACTTGGTAACAAAAGATACAATCACCAGTTCCATATTTCAAAATATCTCAAAATCTAACTATGTTTTTGCCTTTAACAAGCTTGGGTGTGCAGAGTATTATGAGACATGGGGGCAATTCTCTGGGGCCGCCTGCCTCAATGAGAAATACCGATGGCCTGTTGAGACAGGCGAGAGGGACAAGTTGGGATTCTCACCGGGAGTCCAAAGCCAATGTGAGTTTCCCATCCCGCTGCACCTGCCTTATTAGAACCTGACAACTGTCAATTTTCATACATTTAAATGTAATTAGCGATTTGAGTCCAGATGCTCTGGCATCCCAGTCTGAACACCACTCCCCCTAGCAGAAAGTCCAGCAGGAAGGGTCAATTATTGGGGGGCACAGGTTTAAGATGCAAGGGGCAAGGTTTAATGGAGATTTATGAGGCAGATTTTATTTATTTTTTTTACACAGAGGCTGATGGGTGCCTGGAACTCAATGCCAGGGGAAGTAGTGATTTTTAAGGGGCGTGTTGACAAAGACATGAACAGAATGGGAATAGAGGGATATGGTCCCCAGAAGGGAAGAGAGTTTTATTTAAGTCGGGCAGCATGGTCAGTGCAGGCTTGGAGGGCTGAAGGGCCGGTTCCCGTGCTGTAATTTTTTTTGTTCTTCGAAGTCCAAGTGGGCGCTAATCTCTCCTGGTCCTAACAAGGGGGGACTAGGCACTGTGGACTCCGAGAAGGATAAAATTGTTTCCCTTAGTGGAGAATTTTAGAACCAGAGAATATAGATTCAAACTAAGTGGCAAAAGGATTCGAGGAGAGAGTAGTGGGTGTCTGGAACTTGCTGCCCAAGTTGGTGGTGGAGGCAGAAATCCTCAACTCTTTAAAAAAAACCTTGATCTGCACCTCAACTGCGATAAGCTACAGGGCTATGAGCTGAGTGCAGAAACGTGGGATTACAAAGTGCTGTCCTTGGGCTGGCATGAACAAGATGGGCCATACGGCCTCCTTCTGTTCTGTAACTTATGAATGGTTTTAAGGGGGCAAGGTGATAAGTACTGCCACAAACTGCGATTGTAGATTGAGGTCAGGGTCCGACTTACCTGTGGGCAGCAAGGTGGCACTGCTGTCTCAGCGCCAGGGACCCAGGTTCAATTGTGTGTGTGTGTGTGTGTGTGTGTGTGTGTGTGTGTGTGTGAGAGAGATTCCACATTCTCCTCATGTCTGTGTGGGCTTCCTCTGTGTGCTCCAGTTTCCTCCTATGGTCCAAAAATGTCTGGGTTAGGTTGATTGGCTGCAGAGGGAGGGTCCCTCAAGGGACCTGAGAGTTGGGAGACTCAGGCTTGGGGCATTGAGTTGACTTTAAGACTCTCCCATGGGATAGAGGACTCATGACTGGACTTTGCCTTCCTGCCCTGGGAAATGTGAAAAATCATTCTAAGGGTGATGATTTCAGGGAGCTTTCTAATCAAAATCTTTATTCTGGGTCCTGTAAAACTTTTGAAGTATCACTTTAAAACTCATGCTTCTAAATACCTGAAACCCTTCAAAATCATATTCAGCATTCCATTTTACATTAGGGATTGTTCTTAGTTGATTTCAGAAGCCTCAGATGTTACCAGACCTTTCTGAAGAAGTTTGACTGGCAGGAGATGTCAGTTTTACTGGATAGAATCCCTTTGCTTTTCCTCATAAGCCCCAGGTGCTCAGAAACCTTTTTGAAGCACTCTCGTTGACAGGAATTTTGGATTTCATCTTTCTAGATTGAATGGATCCCAAGTAAAATAAAGCACTTACAATTTCTTTGATTGACTGATCCAGAGCAGGTCAAAGAGGGGATTAGCTTATTGACATAAAGAATTAAGGATTTACTAGCTGCATTAAAGCTTTTCTGACTGACAGCTCCAGGGCAAGTCAAATAGTTCATTGTTGGTACAATCAGGTCATGTTCCATTAAGCTTGAAGTGCTGCCTCTTTTGAGCTGCTACAGTTTCTAACTGCAATTTGTTTTAAACAGATCTTTCTTTGACTTGAAGACCTTCCTAGAAAGGACAGGAGCAAAGTCCGACTGTTTTGTTTTCATCGTGGGTCTTTTCAATGTATTATGCTGGAGATGCATGCCTGTACTGGAGTTTGTTTCAGCCGCAGAAGAAGCTGGCACAATTCAGAGATTATTCTCCAAAGGGTCTTCAATGAAGACTTTCTCTTGGCCACTATGTTTCTCTAGATAGACGTTATGACCACGCCAGAGTGCTTGGGGGTGAGAACTTTAAGTAGGAGAGAAGAGTCCTCTAAATGGAGTGGTGGTAGGGGTGAGACCTCTGACATATTTGTTGGAGGGTGGTTAGGGGTGTTGGGTCACCCTTAAGCCTGTGTAGTGAGGGACTGGGTGGCCCCAAAAATTATTGGTGGGGCAGGGGGAAGTTGCCCAGCTGTAGTGAAGGATTCAGGGTCCTCCCCTTCTCTGTGGGGAAGGGGGCAGGGGGAGGGTGGGGTTACAATACCTTGGGATAAACGGGCCTGGCATTGTACTCTGAGATCAGGGTACCCTTTCTAAATTGGTACCCTGATTGCCGTGAAATTTCACTTTGGGGATTTTTTCGCAACCAAAGAGTGATTGAATGCCAACTGGTTAGCACTGATGATGCCACAGTATTCCTGCTGTGATGGTTGCGATCCCAACTCCACGCATGCACTGAGTGGCAGTGTTCAACATAGAAAATGAGAATTCTGCGATGCTGGGTCTTGAAGTGAACAAATATATATAATTGCCAGTTGTGATGCCTACTGTATAGGTAGCTCATCATGAAGTCTAGACAGCTGCAAAAGTACTGAGAGACTGAAATACAACAGCGGTGAGCAACAGCAGGTAAATTAATTACGTAAGTGAGCCCACCTAGAGATACTCAGACACACAATTACCCAGCTGCAAAGCTAGTCATGTAATAGAATTTAATGATCTTTATTCTTCGACACACTTTACAATGACGTTAACCTTACCTTTTTAGGAGGTCCTTTTGACCTCTATAACCTAATTTTTGGCTGTCCATTAGTTCAGTAACATTTCCCCCATTAAAGCACAAATTTTTATTCAGTGATTATCAAAGGTCATTTTAAAACGTGTTATACAAGAGACCCAACACAATTAAACTCAAAAAGAATCACACCAGTAAAATGGACATATTGCTCTTGCGATAGCAATGATGTTGGGCAATCCAGAAGTGTTTTATTTGGGGTTTATTTGTACTTTATTGCTGCTTTCTTTTGGTCCCACTTTAATAGTTATGAAGACTTTTAAAGTACAATTTTAAGAATAAAGAAAATGTAGACTGCACAGTGATCAGTACTGTGCCTCACAGCACCAGATACACGAGTTCAATTCTGGACTCGGGTCACTGTCTGCGTGGAGTTTGTACATTCTCCCCCTGTCTGCCAGGGTTTCCTCTGGGTCCTCCACTTTCCTTTCACAGTCCAAAGATGTGCAGCTTAGATTGCTTGATCAAGTGCTGGGGGATGAGCAAGATAAATACCTGGGGGTTACAGGGATAAGGCCTGGATGGCGTTATTGTCACTGCACACTCGATGGGCTTGAAGGTTCTCCTTCTGCATTGCAGGATTCTGTGATTCAATGAGATTTTCTCTGCAAAATCGTGTGTTTTTCATTTTGTGAAAGAAAGTATGAAAACGAATGAGAAGTGTTTTTATTGTTCATTTCAATGAATTTTGATTTAAGAAGTGAAAAGGATGGAGGGAATAATGACATTGAGTTCTGTTCTCTTGCGTGTCAGTGGAAAGGTTATGTTAATTACTAAAGATGTTCATCACTCTTCATGCTGAGAGTTGATGATCAATTGTTTGTTTAGATTGGAGTCAACGAGGGTTTTGTGGCAAATCCATCAGCCACTTGCTCTTCACTTCTCTTTCCTGCTCATCTTGTCCTCTCCTCTCTGATCGATTGCTGTAATTAACGGTGCTTTTTTTTTCCCTTCCAGATTTAATTGTTGCTGCTACGCTTGCCTCACTTTGTCACGTTTCTCGCTTTTGCCTAAATGAGGTAACTTTTTGTAAGAGGCGCTCTGTCCACAGCTGGATCTCTCACTCAACTGGCCATTCTTCACCTGGTGACTCAGGCAATGTCAAGCTGCCACTTGACTATGCTGAACAGCGCGCCTGATGCAATGCAGCCATCTCCTGACAATCCATACAACCTCAGAATAAATCCCAGCAGAAGTTGAAGGACAGTGATTAGGATTTAAAAGCCTACAGTGCAGAAGGAGGCCATTCAGCCCGTCATGTCTGCGCCAACCACAATCCCAACCAGGCCCTATGCCCATAATCTCATGCATTTAACCTAGTCAGTCTCCCTGACACTAGGGAGCAATTTAACGTGGCCAAACCACCTGACCCACACATCTTTGGACTGTGGGAGAAACCAGAGCACCCGGAGGAAACCCATGCAAACACTGGAAGAATGTGCCCCACATTCCTTGATTCCTTTGGTATCTAAAATTCCATTGCTCTTTCCTGAATTTACTCAATTGGGTTGGAGACTTCCAAAGAGAGCCTTTTTCCTGGGATGGAGAAAGCTAGCACGAGGGGACATAGCTTTAAATTAAGGGGTGGTAGTTATAGGACAGATGTCAGAGGTAGGTTCTTTACCCAGAGAGTGATAAGGGTATGGAATGCCCTGCCTGCTGCAGTTGTAGATGCGCCAAGTTTGGTGGCGTTTAAGAGGTTAGTAGATAAGTTTATGGACAAAAAGGGAATGGTTTAGGTTAGAGGGTCATTGCTTTTTCTTAATTGGTCGACGCAACATCGAAGGCCGAAGGGCCTGTTCTGCGCTGTAATGTTCTATGTTCAAACTCCACACAGACAGTGACCCGAGGCTGGAATTGAACCTGGCTCTCTGGCGCTGAGAGGCAGCAGTGCTAACCACTGTATTTTCCTTTCTCCTCAACCCATAAATGTTGATACCATTTGAAGAACTGCAGCTGAAGTCAGCTGGCAGGTCAGTGAGGAATCCTAACACCATCTAATGTTAAAAGAGACAGTGCTGAGAGTCCAGCGGTCACCGAAGTAAACTACCTGATGTGTTGCTTTAGTTTCTATTCTTTAGTCTTCCTAATGACATTATATTTTGTTTAAAAAGATGAACAAATCTATTTTTTTTTTTAATTTTGACACTGCTAATGCATATTTTACTTGCAGGCACTTCTGGGTGGGGTCAGTCCATTTAGTAATGTGTGTTTATGAAGACTGGACTGTCAGGTATTGTTTTCTGTGCTGCCCAAGTAGAATTAATATTTGTAGCCTAAATATTACAGATGAGCAATATTCAATTAACTCTGTGATCCCCATTAGCAACTCAGGTTAAATGGTCAATTATCCGAGTGGAACCTTCACTGATCAGATTGCCTATATAAGAAAAATGTCAGAAATAATTACTATCTGCAGCACTTTGAGGCTTGAGATGTATGAATATCATCTTTTTCTTCTTTTACTTCATAACTCATGGGTGGCACAGTGGCGAGCACTGCTGCCTCACTGCGCCAGGGACCCGGGTTCGATTCTGACCTTCCCTCCTTCAGAGCCCCAAGGTCTACTGATGGCAGATTTGAACATAATCATCAACCAATCACTCCTAACATTCCAAAATTTTGCGGCATTTTGATTTTCTTCATCCCTGGGGCTGGCTCAATGTCAAAATATCCTTCACTGCCAAAATAAATAAACTCCTTAAAGTTCCAAAAACCCACAATCCACAGTAGAAATTCCTCCTTACCTCAGTTGTAAAATGCTGACCAATCACCCTGCATACATTACCCCAATGAAAGACTCAGAGGTGGCATAGTGGTGCACTGCTATTTCACAACACCAGGGACCTGAGTTTGGTACTGGTCTTGGTCACTGTCTATGTGGAATTTACATGTTCTCCCTGTGTATGTGTGGGTTTCCTCCTGGTGTTCTGGTTTCCTACCACAGTCCAAAGGTCTGCAGGTGAGACAGAATAGCCATGCTAAATTCCCACTTAGTGTCTAAAACCTTGAACAGAGTTACATTTAAAACTCCTGAACTGAGATTTACTTGTGAATCATAATAAATCTGGTTTGAACTGGGCTGTGAGAACTTGGAGAATGCTTTCATCCTATTTTAGGCGTAGCTCTTTTATAGGATGTGGGAGGGAATGTTTAGTTTGTGAGTAATTAGGTGAGTTAGTTGTGCTAAATTGCCCCTTACTATCTAAAAGATGCGCAGGTCATGTGGATTGGCCATGCTAAATTGGCCCTTATTATCCCAAAATACCTAGGTTAGAGAAGGTTAAAGGGGTAATTATGTACGGTCACTGGGTGTACCTGGCTAAGAGTCAGTGCAGACTTGATGGGCCAAATTGCTTCCTTCTGCACTGCAGGGATTTTAAGTGAATAAGTGATTCTAGTGCAGGGTTATGGGGGATAAGATGCTCTTTTAGAGAATTGGTGCACACTTGATAGGCCAAATAGCCTCCTTCTGCACTGGAATGATTTTATCATTTCAGCAAACTACAACATTTTAAAAATATTGTTATCCCCTTTCAGAGCTTAGAACCCTCAACAAATCTTTCATTTTTTTTTCCCTTTTTCTCTTGAATCTTCATCTCAAGTGAAAAATATTGATACAATCTGTTTGGTTTAAAGGTGTTGCATAAATTGAAAAAAAAAAATACATGTATTCAACATCTTGCCATCACAGTAGTCAATGTGTAATTTAGAGAACATGCTCAGACCAAGGAAAGCCATGGGCAGGCTAGATGTAAAAATGGCTGCCTAATATTTGTAGTCACTGACCTATTTATTTTGGCAGTGAAGGATATTTTGATATTGAGGCAGCCCCGGGGACAAAGAGAAAATCAAAATCCTGCAAGTCAGACTGACATGAACTACATTCTTCCAGGTGAACAAGAGAACAAACAAATCGCAGCTCAGGGAGTAGGCTGTAAGGTCCCTTGGTAATAAAAGCTTTGCTTCCTCAGTCCGCAAATAAATACAAAGGAAGCTGGCAGCTACTTTAATTTAGAAAAAAAACATTACTCCTTCTCCTCAGACAAGGGCACTGCAAGTCATGAGGGAATGGTGCCAAGTGGCGTACACTTTTCTTTTAAAATAGGAAACTGAGCAAAAATCAAAGTGGCGAGACAACTGAGGGGTTCACATCTCCGTTACAGATGAGCTTTATCAATACTACAGTGCTCTTGTTGTAAGTGATTCGTGTTAGATTCTCAGAGACTAAAGGGAATCTTGAGAAGAATTTTTCAGCAATGCCTCCCTCCCTCCCCTCAAAACCAACGGTGGATTTTCCTGCGGGGGATGCAGTTCAGCATGAGCCGCCAACTGGACCTTCCAGTCCTGCTGAAGTCAATGGTAATTTAAATTCTTCAATGCAAAAACCTGAGAGGTCCACACAGGCAGGACTGGAAGATCCGCCCAGCAAAAAGGACTTGGAGCACTGTTTCAATGTATATGTGTTAATTACACCACCAAAAAAAAAGTTGAAATAAAAGATTGATTAGAACACTATTAACATGCATAAGGTGGCAAGGTGATCAGAGTTGGGTTTTTTTGAGCACATAATAGAAAAATATAGACCTGCACAGTGCAGAAAGACATTTGGCCCATCGGGTCTCTGACAGAGCATCTTACCCAGGATCTATCCCAATAATGCCATGTGTTTAGAATGAGAATGGTGGGGAATAGAAAACTGATTTAAAATAGGGATCATGAGCCTTTGGAGTCCCTGGGAAGTGTGTAAATAGATGATGACATTGATGTACTTGTTTTTATCCGACAGGTGCTTTGGTCCACCTTGTTGTCTAACAAGGGGCATACATGTGATGGGTTGTGGAGAGGGCTGCTCTTGAATTTTTTTTTGAGAGTATACTAGTGCTTCACATCGTTAGTGTATGCTTGACCTGGACTATTTGATGGGCAACACGACAGCTCGGTGATTATCGCTGTGCTGTGCAGATACATGGATTTGGGCCTGTGTCTGCGGGAGTTTGCGCATTCTCCCCATGCTTGTGTGGGTTTTTTCTGGGTGCCCCGGTTTCCTCCCACATCCCAAAGATGTGCTCTTAGGCTAATTGGCAAAACAAATTCTCCCTAAATTGTCTCAAATTTGTTTTTTTAATTCATAATCTATAAACATAGATAGGGATCACGGGTAGAGGTGGGAACATCGGGATGGCGGCGTGGGCTCGTTGGGCCGAAGGGCCTGTTTCCCGTGCTGTTTTGTTCTTTGTTCTTTATCTCACTAGTTTACACATCTTGGGACACAAAGAAGCAAATTTATAGAACATAGAACATTACAGCGCAGAACAGGCTCTTCAGCCTTCGATGTTGCGCCGACCAATTACGGAAAAAAAGCAATGACCCTCTAACCTAAACCATTCCCTTCCCTTCCATAAACTTATCAACTAACCTCTTAAACGCCACCAAACTTGGCGCATCTACAACTGCCGCAGGCAGGGCATTCCACTCCCTAACCCCCCTCTGGGTAAAGAACCTACCTCTGATATCCGTCCTATAACTATCACCCCTTAATTTAAAGCTGTGTCCCCTCGTGCTAGCTTTCTCCATCCTAGGAAAAAGGCTATCACTGTCCACCCTATCTAAACCTCTAATCATCTTATATGTTTCAATAAGGTCCCTCTTAGCCGCCTCCTTTCTAACGAAAACACCTCAAATCCCTCAGCCTCTCTTCATAAGACCTGCCTCCATACAGCAACATCATGGTAAACCTCCTCTGTACCCTCTCCAATGCCTCCACATTTTTCTTATAATGTGGGGACCAGAACTGCACACAATACTCCAAGTGCGGCCGCACTAGAGTTTTGCATAGTTGCAACATGACGTTGCGGCTCCTCAATTCCCCCTACCAATAAAAGCTAAGACTCCGTATGCCTTCTTGACAACCTTATCGACTTGACTGCCTACTTTCAGGGATCTATGCACATATACACCAAGATCCTCTGTTCATCAACACTATTAAGATCCTACCATTAGCCATATACTCTACACATTTATTATTCCTGCCAAAGTGCATTACCTCACACTTTTCCACATAAACTCCATTTGCCACCTCTCGGCCCAGCTCTGCAACTTGTCCAAGTCTCTCTGCAAAATATAACACCCCTCTTCACTATCTACCACTCCACCGACTTTGGTGTCATCCGCAAATTTACTAATCCATCCTTGAATACCTTCATCCAGATCGTTTATAAAAATTACAAACAGCAGAGGCCCAAACAGACCCCTGAGGTACACCACTTGTAACCGAACTCCACGATGAATATCTCCCATCAACCACTACCCTCTGTCTTCTACCTGCTAGCCAATTCCTAATCCAATTAGCTAAATCACCCTCTATCCCATACATCTGCATTTTCTGCAGAAGCCTTCCATGGCCACCTTATCGATCACCTTATTAAAGTCCATATTTACCATATCAACTGCCTTACCCCCATCCACCTCTTTGGTCACTTTTTCAAAAAACTCAATAAGGTTAGTAAGGCACGACCTACCCTTCACAAAACCATGCTGACTATCCCCAATCAATTAATTTCTCTTTAAATTAATTTCTCTTTAACTTGGAAGTTGGTGAACATTTTGGTGATAGTGACCACAATTCGGTTACGTTCACCTTAGTGATGGACAGGAATAGGCATGAAGCTGAGGGCAGTAGTTATAGCTGGGGGAAGGGTAATTATGAGGCCATCAGGAGAGAATTAGGGTGCATAGATTGGACTAGGAAACTACAGGGACTGGGAACATCTGAAATGTGGAGCTTATTCAAGGAGCAGCTGCTGCGAGTCCTTGATAAGTATGTCCCTGTCAGGCAAGGAGGAAATGGTCGAGTAAGAGAGCCTTGGTGTGCGAAAAAAGTTGATTTGCTGGTTAAAAGGAAAAAGGAGGCTTATGTCAGGATGAGGCTTGAAGGCTCAGTTAGTGCAATGGATAGCTATAGATTAGCCAGGAAGGAGCTAAAAGTGAATTGAGGAGAGCTAAGAGGGGACACGAGAAGATGTTGGCTGATAGGATTAAGGAGAATCCTAAAGCTTTCTTTCGATATGTTAAGAATAGAAGATTGGTTAGGGCAAGATTAGGGCCAGTCATAGACAGCAGTGGGAAGTTGTGCGTGGAGCCTGAAGAGATTGGTGAGCACTGAATCAATATTTCTCTTCGGTATTCACGCAGAGTGCTGGAAATGTAGTATGGAGAACACTGAGGTACAGGGTTGCAAATGGAAGTATTGTAGTAGATAGGGAGGATGTGCTAGAAATTCTCGAGGGTTTGAAGTTGGGATAAGTCCCCTGGGCCGGACGGGATTTACCCTAGGATTCTCCTGGAGGCAAGAGAGGAGATGCAGAGCCTCTGGCTCTGATCTTCAGGTCCTGTTGGTTACGGGTGTGGTTCCGGAGGACTGGAGGATAGCAAATGTGGTCCCATTGTTTAAGAAGGGGAAGAGAGACCTTCCAGGGAATTATAGGCCAGTGAGTCTTACTTCTGTGGTGGGCAAGGTATTGGAAGAAATTATTAGGGATAGGATTTATAGTTATTTAGAGAGAAATGAATTGATTGGGGATAGTCAGCATGGTTTCGTGAAGGGTAGGTCATGCCTTACTAACCTCATTGAGTTTTTTGAGAAAGTGACCAAAGAGGTGGATGGGGGTAAGGCGGTTGATGTAGTATATATGGACTTTAGTAAGGCGTTTGATAAGGTGGCCCATGGAAGACTTCTACAGAAAATGCAGATGTGTGGAATAGAGGGTGATTTAGCTAATTGGATTAGGAATTGGCTGGCAGATAGAAGACAGAGGGTGGTGGTTGATGGGAGATATTCATCGTGGAGTTCGGTGACGAGTGGTGTGCCTCAGGGGTCTGTTTTGGGGCCCCTGCTGTTTGTAATTTTTATAAATGATCTGGATGAGGGTATTGAGGGATGGATCAGTAAATTTGCAGATGATACTAAAGTTGGTGGTGTGGTAGATAGTGAAGAGGGGTGTTTTAGTTTACAGAGTGACTTGGACAAGTTGCAGAGCTGGGCCGAGAGGTGGCAAATGGAGTTTAATGTGGAAAAGTGTGAGGTAATGCACTTTGGCAGGAACAATAAATGTGTAGAGTATAGGGCTAATGGTAGGCTCTTAATAGTGTTGAGGAACAAGGATCTTGGTGTATGTGTCAATAGATCCCTGAAAGTAGGCAGTCAAGTGGATAAAGTTGTTAAGAAGGCATATGGAGTCTTAGCTTTTATTGGTAGGGGGATTGAATTTAGGAGCCGCAGCATCATGTTGCAACTGTACAAAACTCTAGTGCGGCCGCACTTGGAGTATTGTGTGCAGTTCTGGTCCCCACATTATAAGAAAGATGTGGAGGCATTGGAGAGGGTACAGAGGAGGTTTACCAGGATGTTGCCTGGTATGGAGGGCAGGTCCTATGAAGAGAGGTTGAAGGATTTGAGGTTGTTTTCGTTAGAAAGGAGGCGGCTAAGAGGGGATCTTATTGAAGCATATAAGATGATTAGAGGTTTAGATAGGGTGGACAGTGATAGCCTTTTTCCTAGGATGGAGAAAGCTAGCACGAGGGGACACAGCTTTAAATTAAGGGGTATGAGTTATAGGACGGATATCAGAGGTAGGTTCTTTACTCAAAGAGTGATTAGGGAGTGGAATGCCCTGCCTGCAGCTGTTGTAGATGCGCCAAGTTTGGTGGCGTTTAAGAGGTTAATTGATAAGTATATGGAAGAGAAGGGAAAGGTTTAGTTTGGAGGGGCATTGCTTTTTATTTTGGTCGGCACAACATCGAAGGCCGAAGGGCCTGTTCTGTGCTGTAATGTTCTATGTTCTATGTAAATAACTATAAATCCTATCCCTAATAATTCTGTGCAATACTTTGCCCACAACAGAAGTAAGACTCACTGGCCTATAATTCCGTGGAAAGTGCCTCTTCCCCTTCTTGAAGGATGGGGCCACATTCGCTATCCTCCAGTCTTCCGGAACTATACCGTAACCAACGACAACCTGAAGATCAGAGCCAGAGGCTCTGCAATTGCCTCTTTCGCCTCCCAGAGAATCCTAGGGTAAATCCCGTCCGGCCCAGGGGACTTATCTAACTTCAAACCCTCAAGAATATCTAGAACATCCTCCAATACTACTTCAATACTTTCCAGTTTGCAACCCTGTATCCCAGTGTTCTCCACAACTACATTTACATCTCCCTGCGTGAATACCGAAGAGAAATATTTGTTCAGTGCCTCTCCAATCTCTTCAGGCTCCATGCACAACTTCACTGCTATAGAACATAGAACATAAAACATAGAACAATACAGCACAGAAGAGGCCCTTCGGCCTTCGATGTTGTGCCGACCAAAATAAAAGCAATGCCCTCCTAACTAAACCATTCCCTTCTCTCCATATACTTATCAACTAACCTCTTAAACGCCACCAAACTTGGCGCATCTACAACAGCTGCAGGCAGGGCATTCCACTCCCTAATCACTCTTTGAGTAAAGAACCTACCTCTGATATCCGTCCTATAACTCATACCCCTTAATTTAAAGCTGTGTCCCCTCGTGCTAGCTTTCTCCATCCTAGGAAAAAGGCTATCACTGTCCACCCTATCCAAACCTCTAATCATCTTATATGTTTCAATAAGATCCCCTTAGCCGCCTCCTTTCTAACGAAAACAACCTCAAATCCTTCAACCTCTCTTCATAGGACCTGCCCTCCATACCAGGCAACATCCTGGTAAACCTCCTCTGTACCCTCTCCAATGCCTCCACATCTTTCTTATAATGTGGGACCAGAACTGCACACAATACTCCAAGTGCGGCCGCACTAGAGTTTTGTACAGCTGCAACATGATGCTGCGGCTCCTAAATTCAATCCCCCTACCAATAAAAGCTAAGACTCCATATGCCTTCTTAACAACTTTATCCACTTGACTGCCTACTTTCAGGGATCTATTGACACATACACCAAGATCCTTCTGTTCCTCAACACTATTAAGAGCCCTACCATTAGCCCTATACTCTACACATTTATTGTTCCTGCCAAAGTGCATTACCTCACACTTTTCCACATTAAACTCCATTTGCCACCTCTCGGCCCAGCTCTGCAACTTGTCCAAGTCACTCTGTAAACTAAAACACCCCTCTTCACTATCTACCACACCACCAACTTTAGTATCATCTGCAAATTTACTGATCCATCCCTCAATACCCTCATCCAGATCATTTATAAAAATTACAAACAGCAGGGGCCCAAAACAGACCCCTGAGGCACACCACTCGTCACCGAACTCCACGATGAATATCTCCCATCAACCACCACCCTCTGTCTTCTATCTGCCAGCCAATTTCTAATCCAATTAGCTAAATCACCCTCTATTCCACACATCTGCATTTTCTGTAGAAGTCTTCCATGGGCCACCTTATCAAAAGCCTTACTAAAGTCCATATATACTACATCAACCGCCTTACCCCCATCCACCTCTCTGGTCACTCTCTCAAAAAACTCAATGAGGTTAGTAAGGCATGACCTACCCTTCACGAAACCATGCTGACTATCCCCAATCAATTCATTTCTCTCCAAATAACTATAAATCCTATCCCTAATAATTCTCTCCAATACCTTGCCCACCACTATACCTTGCTGTCTATGACTGGCCCTAATCTTGCCCTAACGAATCTTCTATTCTTAACATAACTAAAAAAAGCTTTAGGATTCTCCTTGATCCTATCAGCCAAAGTCTTCTCGTGTCCCCTCTTAGCTCTCCTCAACTCACTCTTTAGCTCCCTCCTGGCTAATCTATAGCTATCCATTGCACTAACTGAGCCTTGAAGCCTCATCCTGACATAAGCCTCTTTTTTCCTTTTAACCAGCGAATTAACTTTTTTCGTACACCATGGCTCCCTTACTCACCATTTCCTCCTTGCCTGACAGGGACATACTTATCAAGCAGCAGCTGCTCCTTGAATAAGCTCCACATTTCAGATGTTCCCAGTCCCTGTAGTTTACTCCTCCAATTTAGCACCGCAAATCATCTAACCTGTATAATTTCAACTGTGGGAAGAAACCGGAGAACCCAGAAGAAACACAGCGAAACACGGAGAGGATGTGCTAGCTCTGTACAGTCACCCAAACCAGAATTGAACCCAGGTCATTGGCACTGTGAGGCAGCAGTACTCCACTCTCAGAATATTCTAACAACCTAAGCTTTATGTTTTCATTAAACATGTTGAAAAATGTATCTTTATTTTAACCATACTTGTTCCCTGAAGTGGCTCCCATCAATTGTCATCTTCATCACAGTCTAACAGCCATCTCTTCCAATTACCTCAGTCAAGGTAAATCACAGTACCTGACTTTCCAGTCTTTTCTTAATACCGTCCTTTAAAACACCAGATTACTAGGGTGAACTGATGCCTTTGAAAGCAGGATTTTTTGGCTGTGCTCGCTTCACAACCGGAAAATTCTAGGGGAAAAAAAAAAAATGGAACTTTGCGTGGTATGCCTCCCTGCCTGCAACGATTCCTGTGGTGCGTAGGATGGGAAAACTCCACCCTGAATGTCCCAAGGATAGGTTTGACAAGACAAGCAGGTAAATTTTCTGATTCTGCCCACAATGGGCATTGTCTCGGGGCGTGATGGATAACTTAGCGGATCATTAAAAGATCCCTCGACCTTGGGCAGAAATTTCTGGTCACTGGGCAGCAGAACATAAGGTCCAGGCCGGAATTTTCTAGCTGTTCCCATTGACACAATGTTCTGGTGCTGCCAACCACAAACATCCCTCCTCGTCAAGTTCCCCAGCGACAGTGGGGGGGTGGGGGGGGGGTTAACAACAGGAAACCCCATGGACAGCAGTGGAACCAGAAGATCCTGCTGACAGCCACCCTCGTGGAATACATCAGGGGGACAGACAGAAAATCTTACCCCTGTCTTTAGCATCGTAATTATTAACAATACAATGTTTATATCAGAAGCCATACTATAAAATGGATCAAAAATAGAAAATGCTGGAAAATCTTAGCAGGTCTGATAGCATCTGTGGAGAGAGAATAGGTTTTGAGTCAGGATGGCCCTTCACTTGGTGGCTCTGACAAAGATCACTCTAACACAAAACATTAGTTCTATTCTCTCTCCACAGATGTTGTCAGACCTGCTGAGATTTTCCAGCGTTGTGTGCTTTTGTTTCAGACTCCAGCATCTGCAACATGTTGTTTTTAGAACAATGAATAACTGGGAGAATTTTTCATAGAATCCCCACAGTGCAGAAGGCCCATTGGGCCTACATGGATCATAATCTCACCCAGGCCCCATCCCTATAACCTTCGGCATTTATCCTAGCTCATCCCCCCTGACAGTAAGGGGCAATGGCCAACCCACCTAACCCACATTTGGGTGGAAACCGGGGCACCTGGAGGAAACCCACACAGACTCCGCACAGACAATTACTCAAGCCAGCAATTGAACCCAGGTCGTTGGCATTGCTGTGATAGTGTATGAATAAAGGGCACATTCTTGGGATAGAATCAGCAGTTAATGCAGACTGCTCTCTGTTTCCAAGATTCAGCCATACACTGCATGCAGTCTTGTGATAATAAAAGCTAGATGATTGTAAGGAAAAAGTTTAATTGTCACAACTCCGGAAACAAGAAATTCTCCAGTACAACACCGTGAGGCAGCAGTGCTAACCATCTATACTGGGTGCATTTTTTACACCTATGTTGCCTTACATTGGAATTAGCTCCAACCCAACTGGTCAATGAATATTTCACAAGAAAATGAGTTCAAAAGACAGGGAAGGAAAGCAAACATTAAAAATTGGCACTCCTGAGTTGTTAGCAGGAAGTACTTGTTGCTGAATTGGATGGTACACTCAGGGCTCTACTCCCACATAGAGAAAATAGTGTCAACTTATGTTGTGCTAGCTAGCGCACCCATCACTGAAAATAGGACTGGGCTACACTCTCTAAGGCTCAGTTTGACACCACACTTCAGATCCAGCCACACGCTGATTGAGATCTGACACCTGTTCATTACCTAATCAGCCACAAATCACCGCGGAGCTCTATTTAATTCAGTGCTGCAACTTTATTAACCACCATCGTCTCACTGCGTGACCTTCAAATCTCAGACCAAAGATACTAGATCCGTTCCTTGCTCAACACTGCGGACGAAATTGAAGTTGGCATTCACCAAATAAAATGGCCAAACGCCGCATAATAGCCGTCAAAGCAAATCACTAATAAAATAAATCTAATTACAGTTGGAGAATTTTTGTTTAAAAAAAAACTCACTGCAAGGGACACTTGATTTTCCAAAGAACAAACGGGCCCAGCATGGAATTCTTGACTGAGGAACTGCCACGTGCGGTGTCATAATGTTATTATGAAAGAGCAAGATTCAACCTTGACAAACAAATGAGTACATTTTATTTTACATGCACACATATTAGAATTTTACAGAAGCCTTTCCATCCACTTAATTAGAAAATAAATCAGGCAGCCAAACGAAGTCTAATAAAACATGGACAGGCTGAGGGAGGAAATGAGTATTGAAATGGCTAAATGACTTCATTTTGTAGCCTCGGTTGCCGTGTTTTTATTTAATGCAGATTAACTTGTAGCAAAACTTAGGGTTTTAGTTTGGAAAAGCTTACCTTTCTCCTCAGTCTTTTCTTCATTCTGTTGTTTGTGAGATGGTAGATGGGGGAAACCTATTGTCACATTGAGAGATTCACACTAAGATTCTCACCTGCTCAACTGCAGACACTTCCACCTCCCCAACAGAAGGAGCAGCAGAGAGGACTTGATACAAAACCCTTCCCACTTAAAAAAAATATAATTTCTTATTGTCACATGTACTATCATACAGTGAAAAGTGTTGTTTCTTGCGCGCTATACAGACAAGCGTACTGTTTATAGAGAAGGCGAGAATGCAGAATGTAGGCTGCAATTCTCCCATCCCAGGAGAATGTCATTGCGGGCAATGTGCTAGATTCGGGCATGCATTCCCGCCCCAATTGCATCTCCCAGCACCAGGTTTCCAGCAGTGTCTGTTCCCCACACAAATCAGCAGGGTGGTATGAAAGTGATTTATTATTTTAAATACAATTTGAATACTATTAGTAGGCCCAGGACTGAAGTCTCCAGGCCTGCTAGCATCTGCTCCTCCTCCACCCAACTCCCCCCCAGAGTGGCCCACTCCAATAAGCTTTATAGTAGCTCCCCACAAATGAAGAATTAGTGACCTAAACTCGCTGGAGTGAAGGGAGGCAATTGGGGTCGCCCAAGAGAGTCAAGTGTGTGTGTGTGTGTGTGTGTGTGTGTGTGGGGGGGGGGATGCCCTCTTGGCATTTGCACTCTGGAAGTGCCAGCCTGGGCCTTCTGACAATGCCCAAGAGGCAAAGTGCCAATGCCCAGGGACACCCTGACACTGCCCCTCAGGTTGTATTGCATTCTTGCTTTGACTGTAATCGTAACCAAAACAAAAAGTAGATTGATCTTGTGAGAGCAAGTTCTGTGTCAAAACAAAAATGTTCTTCCTTCATAACAGTGGCCAGAATTCTCTGCCAGTGGAGACGGAGAATTTGGTGCACAGCCAAATCTCCGTTCATTGTGGTGTGATCAGAATGGTTAGAGCTGCTGCCCCAGAGCACCAGGGTTCAATTCCAGCCTCAAGTCACTGTCTGTGTGGAGTCTGCACATTCGCCTCATGTCTGCGTGGGCTTCCTCTGGGTACTCGGGCTTCCTCTCACAATCCAAAGATGTGCAAGTTAGGTGGACTGCTAAGTTGCCTGTTATGTCAGAGGAATTAGCAGGGTAACTAAGATGGGTTACGGGAATAGGGCCTGGGTGGGATTATGGTGAAGCAGACTCAATGGCCTCCTTCTGCACTGCAGGGATTCAATGATTCTATGAACCCTGCAGGCATGAACGGTCAGAGAATCTTGCACAGCATGTGTAAGATAACTGAACAGCTCCATTATTTATGCTCCCATTGTTAATAAGGCCTATTCCAACATTGGACACTGAGTTGATCATTTGGGGAAGGTAATTTAGACAACCTGACAAGCACAGTACGCAGATCAATGTAGCTGTTGGTTCTACTAGTGTTGATTTTCCTTCAATTCTCAGTTGTTCTGTGGTGGCTTCTGATACCCACACAGATTAATCCTGATTCCTTATCACTACGAGACGCGCATATCCAACAAAAACTGCATCTCTAAGAGTGTTTATAGGACATTGGAGGCAGATTTCTTTGCCTGAATACTTGGAGCCAGTTGCCAGCGATCAGTCCTCAGTGTCTGAATCATATCAACAAGTGCATCTCAAAAATCCCTGAAAAACCTTGCTGAAGAAACTTCACACTCTTTAATACTGCTGCCTCACAGCGCCAAAGACCTAAGTTCAATTCCCAGCTTGGGTCACTGTCTATGTAAAGATTGTAGACCAGAACACTGCACTTGCCTGATGAAGACACGGGAGTGTTGAAAGCTCGCTATTTTACTATCAAATAAATCGGTTGGATTAATAATTGGTGTTGCTAAATTCTTACTGAGTTCTTACCACTCCAATCCAACGCCGGCATCTTTACATTATGTAAAGATTGCACATTCTCCCCGTGTCTGCGTGGGTTTCCTGCACCTGCTCTGGTTTTGTCCCACAGTCTCAAAGACGTGCTGGTGAGACGCATTGGCCGTGCTTAATTCTCCCTCAGAGCATCTGAACAGATACTGAAGTATGGCAACTAGGGGATTTTCACGGTAACATTTTTTGCAGTATTAATGTAAGCCTATTTGTGACTCAGATAAAAAAAAAGTGTGCTGTATAATTTAATCAAGGTGTTGCTGGTAACCTCTGTTTTCTTTAAATATGTCACAAGCTTAAATCTGTTACAAATTAGAATTTTGTGTTCCTATTTCCAGAAGTTTCCAATCATTTAAACTAGAATTAATCGCAAGCTATTAGAACGTATATCTTGCTTTGATGAGCAACAAGAAAGGATTGACAGTTTATCTTTTATTCAAAGCTACTTGGTTTATTTGAAGTTAATATAATTAGCATGTTTTTGAAATGATAACAAGTTATCTGACAGAAACCTCAGCGTCACTCCACAGTATTGTAGCAAGTTTTTATTGTTGTCACTCAGTAGGTTCATTAACTCTTCTGACCAGAGAAATAAAGCTTTTGTCATCTGTTTTTTTTTAAAGATTGCAAAATCTCTCTGAGGCATGAAGACTCAGTGATGGATATGCACAGCACAGTGGCAAAGTGTTTTGCACTGCTGCCTCACAGCGCTAGGAACCAGGATTCGATTCCAGCCTTAGGTGACTGTCTATGTGGAGATTATATGTTTTCCCTGTCTGCGTGGGTTTCCTCCAGATGCTCCAGTTTCCTCCGACAGTCAAAAGAGTTGCAGGTTAGGCGGATTGGCTGTGATAAGTTGCCCCTTAGTGTCCAAAGATATGTAGATTAGGGGGATTAGTGGAGTCAATATATGGGGTTACAGGGATGATATTTGGCTAACATAATCTTAGTAAGAATTTAGCAACACCAATTTTTAATCCAACCGATTTATTTGATAGTATCAAATAAATCGGTTGGATTAAAAATTGGTGTTGCTAAATCCTTACCGAGCTCTTACCACCCCAATCCAACGCCGGCATCTTTACATCATAACATAATCTTCCCAGAGCTGAAATGGTTGCTACAAGCAGACACAGGTTTAAGGTGGTGGGGAGTAGGTACGGAGGCGATGTCAAGGGTAAGTTTTTCACTCAGGTGGGTGAATAGAATTGGTTGGTGGTGGAGGCAAATTCGATAGGTTTTTTTTTAAAGAGATTCTGGATGGGAACATGGGACTTAATAGGATTCAGGGTTATAGGTAAGCTTAGTAGGTAGCGATATGATCGGTGCAACTTATCGGCTGAAGGGCCTGTTTGTGTAGTTTTTCTTTGTATCTGTTGGAGAGTTTGTGCAGACTTGGGCTGAATGGCCTCCTTCTGAACTGTAGGAGTTCTGGGATATAACACAGGCTGACATGAGCAGAAAACAAGTATTTAAAGGTGACAGTATCCCAAACTTTGATTCTAAGATCAGGATTTTTGCAACAACGGAGCCTGTCACTGTTGCAAAATGGCAAGAGGAGATCAAGTGTCACATGACGCCCACCCCAGTTTTATGGGGAGGAATGGGGAAGGGGGGAATGAGGATTGAATTTTGTGAAGGCAGCGAGCCACATAAACCAGCAGCTCTCTCCAATCTTCTGATATCGGAGACTCAGCTGTGTGAAATGTGATGTACACAGATTAGGCCTGGCAGGAACAGGTCTGAAGTTTGCCCATTTGTTTTGATAGCAAGGGCATTTTTCTGGCGGGATGCAGGGATTTTTTTTTTTATATTCATTCATGGGACATGGGCATCGCTGGCTGGTCGGCCAGCATTTATTGCCCACCCTTGAGAAGGTGGTGGTGAGCTGCCTTTTTGAATCGCTGCAGTCCATGTGCTGTGGGTTTATCCATAATGCCATTAGGCAGGGAATTTCAGGATTTTGACCCAGCCACTGTCAAAGAACAGTGATATATTTTCAAGCAGAGAGTGGTTTGGAGGGCAACTTGGAGGTAGTGGTGTTCCCATTTATCCGCTGCCCATGTCCTTCCAGATGGAAGTGGTCGGATGGTTTTGAAGGTGCTAAGGATCATTGGTGTATGGTTGCAGTTCATCTTGTAGATAATACACACTGCTGCTACTGAGTGTCAGTGGTGGAGGGATTGCATATCTGTATATATGTGCTAATCTCCTCTGCAACTTGTTCAAAAGCTGAATTGTCTGCTCCAGGTGAGGGAAATATTCAATAGCCATTGTCTTTAACTCAAAGAGTAGGAGGGTGGGGCTGCTGGACTCGGCAGGACAGTTTTCTTTGTCCTGACATACTCGTCTATCCAAATGACTGGGAGAATCTCGTGCTCAAGAAGGGCACACTACACTTTGTCCGAGATTCAAAATGGACTTGGCGCTCTCACACAAGAAGCACATCCATGTGATCAGGTCAGGAGGAAGAAGCAATGCCACGAACACCAGGGAGGAGAAAGATGAGAGGGAAGACAACCAAGTTTCACTCAGTGAGTAGGGTATACCAACCTCAGGCATCATGCCTCAATATGACAGAGGACCAGTGCCAATGGTGACTGAGTTTAAGCCATGAAACCACATATATGTTGGATGGTCCAACAATAAACGGTACCACACTCTCTCAATTCCCAATCCTGTCGGTGACAGTAAAGATATGTGAGGCTGTCAATTTCTGTGATTCATCCTCTTTCTAGGGCTCAGTAGGAGATCTGGCTTGTATATACTAGTCAGCAGCATATGGCTGTATTAAGACTACAACAAACACGCTGTTTGCTTATGTGGGGAATCAGAGGAATGTCTTCCAGTTGCTCTGCGATCGGCAGCCTCCTCCTCATCTTCCTCATTATTCTTCTCCTCAAAGGTTGGAGGTTTGGTCATAGCATTTTCCCCTTCACTGCACGATGTAACACAGCATGCAACACTGTTCAATGTATAGATGTATAGATTCAATGTATAAATATCACAACTGAGCACTTGTTAAGTATATGTATAGAGATTTGCAGATGTCTTGCTGTGTTTGAACAGCACAAAGCTCAGTTTAAAAAGTCCATATGAAGATGTTCTTGCCAGTGACAGGGAAGGCGACATGCTGAAGTCCAGCTCGCACTTACAATAGCAGCAGCATGGGCGTGACCAGATTTGTGAGGCTGTGAAAGACTTTTTCCTTCTCTCACATAAGGTAATGGTGTTCAAAGGCTGGAAAAGTGAGATGTTCCTTCCATCATTTGTTGCCACGCATGCTTGCCTTTAAGAATGTGCCAATCAATAAGCCTATGGTTAGCACTGCTGCCTCACGGTGCCAGGAACCCGCTCTCAATTCCCAGCTTGGGAGACTGTCTGTGTGGAGTTTGTTCATTCTCCGTGTCTGTGTGGGTTTCCTCCTGATGCTCTGGTTTCCTCCCACAATCCAGAAGTCATACTGATTAGGCACAGCGGCCATGCTAAATTCACCCTCAGTGTACCCAAACAGATACTAGAGAGTGGCAGCTAGAGGATTTTCACAAATAACTTCATTGCAGTGTTAGTGTAAGCCTACTTGTGACACTAAGAAAAAATCTTTAAATTTTAAAAGTTAACTACATTACTGCAGAAAAGCTTTATCATATATCTTGTGAAGATAATCCATTGTTTAAGTTGCTTTGGTACAATACATTGCAGAACAAAAATGATTTTTCTTTTTCCCGAGGGAAAGTGATGATGGGCCATCTGTTTCAGGGTCAGCAAAGAGTTGGTCAACATTTAGAGAGTTCTCGCTCACTGACAAGTTTGCAAAGCCTGCTCTGATATTTCACCGTGAACTTTCCACCTCACAACTGAGCTTGAGGACCTGCTTTTTGTATCTGCTCAATTGTCCAGCCTATTCCAGATCGACTTCCAATTTCACACCACTTTCAGAGTCACCAGCCCCAATTCCTATTAATGCTTGCCTTTCCACCACCACATTTCCTCCCCCCACCCCAACCCAACATTTGACTTTTAGTGCAACTTCTATAGATGACTTCTATGGATCACAGAGCAGAGATTGTCCTATCTCTGTATACCAATCAGTCGCAAGTGCAAAAATGTGGACCTAAAGATTTCCCGATGTTTGGAAGCACCAAGACTATAGATCGATTCAGTACAATGCCTTTAGATTTCATCCTCTCGCAGTAGACAACGTGTGGAAAGCTGGTGCATAAAACATGAATCTGACCAGTTCACTCAATTCAGACTGCGACCAATCCTTGATAAGTTCACAAACTGTTACGACACACAAGTTAGTAAGATAGTTAATTTTGGGAGCCCCACTTCATTACAGTATCAAGCGCATCACTGTTGACATGTAGCCAGAATAATGATATCAATGCCACCCATTTTGCAGTTCATGTCCACATTGCTCTCGCCATTTGTTAACGAAAGCACCAGGAACAAGAGCCCCAGGTTAGCCCGCTATTGCTTGTGTAATTACTGACATACAATGTTGTTATGACTCGGAGGTGATTTTTCCCTCTGTTCAATTTTGGAACCTCTCAGAGGGATATACCTCACCTTGTATCTTGTACGAGTGAAGTTATTAGTTTTGGTAAATTAAAGCAGGATCTTACACACACTATCACAAACAATTAACATTTTCTTCTAAATTGGTTTCAACCTTATTAAACCAATTAATAAAGTGAACAGGATCCCAATTATATGCTATTTAAATACTACAAGACTTATTCAGGGATGATGGACTAAAGCAAAATTTAGTCACTCTCAAGTAAAATACAAACAGGAAATATGAGCATTCTTCGATGATGCTCACGTCTGGAACATTTTCTGCGTTGGTATCTCTTTCTATTCTGAAGATGATTTTGTGAAGACATCTGAAACTGCAGGATTTATATGAATGGCTCGCTTGCCTTCCTTCTAATACAAGAGGTGGCAAGCATACGCTGCTACTTACCCTGGTTTATATACCCGGAATTACCTCACAGTATTCCTGTGATCTGAGAGCTCGAGGTTGTCAACAATCCTCACATTTGAATTCCATTGATTCGGTATCTCTGCATGCTTGCTTTAAATTCACTGGCTCAATTCAAAAGCCTGTTTTGCAATGTTGGAACATTGACTGTTAAGTGTTGGATACACATGTTGCAAACCTGCTACTAAAATCCACAGAAAGACATACTTTTTTAAAGAGACAATGCTGTATGATTCCTTTTGTTTTTTTTGCATTTCTTTTCACTATGCACATTTTCTAACACCAGTTTTAACCTCACATATGCGGCTTCATAACAATGTGGAATAATAATGATTCCTAATGTTGTTAACGACAGTGCTTCTTTTGTTAACAATCTCATTTCAGAAGTGGCTGTGTCAATGCTGATCCTATTTGCAAACTTGACATCGCCTTGATGTTTTTCATCAGGATCCTCTAAATGTTGCAAGTTTGAAATCAACACTTTTGGAAATGTGATTGATAGCAGCATTGAAACTGATTATCAGGCTGTTGGTGATATCTTTGCATAGCAATGAAGAATTTCTCAAGGGAGATGACTGAAGAATTAAATTCAAAATAGCACACATGACGTTGCTGATTGCTGGCCTCCTGTGAGGTTTACATTTTGTGAAAAAAAAATAGAAGATTGACCAGAACAGGTGAGATAAGCTATGATTGCCTTATGATTTCTTTCAGGTTTATTTTTCCACTGGGATATGACTGTTATTTGACAAAGTGGTTTCTTTATTATCGTCACATTGCAACCCATTTGGACAACTCAGTGACAATCCCAAATGATCTTCGGTAGACATGACATTTTCCCTCCTCAAGAGATGTGGAACTAGGGTTAATATTAATATTCTGTACACTATTGGGATAGACTTCAAACCCCACATACCACCTAATGTTTAGAATTCTGCTCCTTGACTCTTGACAGCCAATCTCTCCATCATTTGCCTGCCTCCCACTCTAAATCCTCCATAAAAACTGATATGTCCCCAATTCTGTAACTTGCTCCATATTCTGCACAAAGATCCACTCCACTCAGTCATAAACCTAGATATTAATGATGTACATGGACTCCTTTATCTCCCTTAACATGCTTAAAACCCTCGGCTTCATCTTAATTCTCATCCCATTTTCTTTGGCAATTTGTTCCAACCTTGTTTTCCCACACATTTTCAATTCTCTGCCTTTGATCCTTAATACAACCCCTTTTTGTCTATACCATCATTGAAGGTACAGTCTACAACTACTCAATCTCTAAATCCCTTTACCTCATTACATTGCTTTCCACACTTTCCAAAGCCCATCTTTTATCCAAGCTTTTGATTTGTTTTTTTATCTTTGATTTATTATTGTCACGTATTGGTATGCAGTGAAAAGTATTGTTTCTGGCACGCTATACAAACAAAACAAGCCATTCATAGAATACACTGGGGAGAGGGAAAGGAAAGGGTGCAAAATACAACGTTATAGTCATAAAAGAAAAGTACTGCGGATGCTGGAATCTGAAACCAAAAGACAAAGTGCTGGAGCATGGTCTGGCAACATTCCTAAAGAGAAAAAAAGAGCTAACATCTCAAGTCCAAATGACCCTTCGTCAAAGCTTTGAGTTATAAAATCATAGAAAAACTACAGCACAAATAGGCCCTTCGACGTACAAGTTGCGCCGATCTTACCTCTACCCACTAGACTTACCTATAACCCTCAATCCTTTCAACCCCCACACCAATCATAGAACAGCAAAAGTGCAGAAAAACCATTCAGCCCATCGAGTCTGCACTGACAACAATCCCATTCAAACCCTACCCCCATACCCCCACATATTACCCCACTAATCTAATCTTTGCATCGTGGAACACTCAGGGGTCAATTTAGCATGACCAATCCACCTAACCTGCACATTTTTGGACAGCGGGTGGAAACTTACACAGACATGAAGAGAACATGCAAACTCCATACAGACAGTCACTCAAGCCAGGGATCGAACCCGGGTCCCTGGGGCTGTGAGGCAGTAGTGCTGACCATTGTGGCACTCAAGAAGAGGAACCTGCCAAGACTACTACCACCTTACTCGATCTTTTTAATAAATTAGAGCCAGGTTATAATTTCCCTAATACTATGAGGTTTTGGGTATAACTCCTCAATAACATATGCTCCGACCGAAGGATGCAATTTTCAACCTCGTGATATGGAACAGTAGATAAGGTGGCATCGACATTAAAATATATAAAAGTTTATTGAAGAGCCAAGCATGCAATTCGAAGACTGGTGGGAACAGTCAATCACAATGTTAAATAGGTTCTGGGGAAAAAAAAAGAGAGCAAATACAATCTTATTTCTAATAGATAATCCAGAAATTCAATTGTCACAGTAAAAATATTTTAAATAGGCTAACTATTAAATATTAAAGTAACATTTACCTTCACCCTGAGCGAATGTGATGTGCTCAAGCAGGTTAGATGAATCTGATGCTTAGCCAGTAAAGAGAATCTGATTATCTGACCAGGCAGCACGGTGGTTAACACTGATGCCTCACAGTGTCATGGACCAGGCTCCTTTCCAGATTCGGGTGAATCACTGTGTGAAGTTTGCATATTCTCCCCGTGTCTGCGTGCGTTTTCTCCCACAGTCCAAAGACGTGCAGGTTAGGTGGACTGGCTGTGCTGAATTGCCTCTTAGAGTCAGGGAGACTAGCAAGGTAAATGTGGGGTTATGCGTATAGAGCCTGTTTGGGATTACAGTCAGCACAGACTCAATGGGCCGAACGGCCTCTTTCTGTACTGGAGGGTTTCCATGATCTTTTGGTTTGCTCCTTTGCATTTACAGTCTGTCCTGGGCTAGATATAATTTGTTTCTTATGGATAGAGATAGACCAGTAATTGTAATTAAATTCCTCCTTTTATCACTCAAGTTTTGTTGTGATCACCATTCATTTTCCTGAAAGGCCAACTTTTTTAATTGCGAGGAACTATATATTGCTATCATCTTCTAGTAAGTTATGGGCTTCTTTGATTTCGAAAGGCAGCATGTGATACTGTGATAGTGAACTTTTTTTTATTTACATCATAATTTCTGAGTCTTAAGTTCAGAACATGATTACAGATTGGAAAAAGTTCCTTTCTGAATTTGGTCTTTTTATTCATCTCCACATTATGGCACCCTTTCTGAGAATGTAGGGAACAAAGCTGGTGTGCAGTTTTTGGGTGTGTGTCTTTCGTGAGGACCCTATCTCCAAGCATGGGGATCTGGACATCCTTTAAAAATGGCGCTCTGGTCTTGGAGCAGTGACTCTGGCTGATGGGTTGCTCAAAATGAAACTATTAGCATTTTTCAGATGAGAGAATCCCACATGATCACTCTTATTTTCCCACCGGCACAGGCAATTAGTCCTAATTGGGGAAAATCAGGGCCTTGATCTTTGACAATGTAAAATGTTGTTCCGACCAGGGTGTGTAGTTGAAGCATTGGGAACTGCATTAGTCCTTTTACAAAAAAAAAATTAACCCTCTTTAAATTCTTTCAGCTCCTATTTAAAGGAAAATAACCCCTTTATCCTTCAATCTCTTAATTATGCTTGTGCTCCCTGACAGATTCCTTTACATTGCTAAACTGCAATGCGTAAACCACCTGGACCTTCAATCCATTGGTCATTATTCATACGAGATAGAGCTTATCCAAGATGAAACTGGTAAATTATTCATAGAAAGGTAGAAACTAGAAGCAGGAGGCAGCCATTTGGCCCTTTAAGCCTGCTCCGCCATTCATTATGATCATGGCTGATCATCAAATACAACCCCCTTATTCAAAGTGGAGGCATTGGAGGCAAATCCAATTCTGAACTGAGCTGGAATCTGATTGAGGAGGGGGGGTATGGGTGAGGAGGGCAAAGGGAGGAGTTGGCAGGATCTTTGTGAGTGGGAGGCACATGATTGAATTCAGAAGCAAGAATCCTGCTTGTTCTTCCTTTGCTGGAGTTAATTACTGCATCTAAATTTCAGACCTAGCGTTTTTTTGGGAATACTGGAAAAAGTCTTGTGCTTTTGCTGGTAGTGAGATTTGAAGGCGGAATTATCTGGATTTACGCTGAATAGTGGTGTACCAGAACTCTGCCGCTTTCTTGCCTCCTCCATAATAAGGCCCAGGTCGATCTCCATGTCCCACTGCCAATGAAGTTCCTTAAGTGGTCAATTAATCAACACTTAAAGGACTTCATCCCACGGTTACTGGTTTTAACCCAGTAGCTGCCTTGCGATGTGAATGGCAGCTAAAATCTCGCGGCTTATTGAGCACCACATCTCTGCCCTTGCTATCAACCACACTGCACCTCAAGACTTCCATCCTATTAAGCACCACGCATCCACCTGATATTACTCTGGCCAAGATCACTCCATGATCCTGAGACTCCAGTGTCTGTCCTTCCAACAGCCGCCACCACCTCCTCAGCGGCGCTGCTGAGCACAAGATTTTTCTGCAACCTTTGGTCAATGAGACTTCTGCCCTGTCTTATTTCCAATGAAAGGCCTGTAAGGCTGGCCTTACTACTGCCTGATCAGCATGTCGTTGGGCTAATCTTCCCCCCCAAAAAAAAGTTTAATTCATTTTCTGAAAAATCTCTCCTCTGTCAGTGCAGCACTGGAGTGTCAAACTGCATGACTGTGCTCAAGTTGTGGAGCTGGGTTTGAACTGAGTAACAGACTTTAGTCACCAGAACCAAATCTGGTTTGACCCCATCCTGACATCCAGCACGTTATAATTTTTTTTTTATTATTTATCTATTATAAAGGTCACAGTTCAATGTTTCTGGTCTGTAGTGTTATTCAATGGACTATATCCAGTTATGTGACACTCTAAGTCAGCTGTTTATATTCAATAAACAAGTCTCCCACCAGCTCTTTGCTCAGCAGGCAAGACCTTTAATGCCTTGACAAAATTCCAGACACTGTTTCTGGAGCCTTCTAACTTAACACATATTAAGCCCTTTTTTCAAAGACTTCTGTAAAAACTCTCTCTTCAGTCTGTTTTTACTCAAGTCCTCTCAGGTGTCTATCACTTTCTGATTATTTTAGCTCTAAGAAATATGTTATGACTGTTTTGTTTATTGTGTGTAAAGTAAGTTTTTTTTTTTAATTCATTCTTGTGACATTGGCACTGTTGGGTGGCCAGCATTTATTGTCCATCCCTAGTTGCCCTTGTTCAGAGCACAATTGAGAGTCAACCACACTGTTGTGGCTCTGGAGCCATAAGTAAGCCGGGCCAGGTTAGGACAACAGATTTCTTTTCATTAGTGAACCAGATGAGTTTTTCTGACAATTGACAACGATTTCACATTCAAACAGTAGATCTTTTCATTCCAGAATTTCTTACTGAACTTAAATTCCACCACCTACCGTGGCCAGATTCGAACCAGGGTCCCCATAATATGAGCTGAATTTCTGAATTAATAGTCTAGCAATTATACCACTAGGCCATCGCTTCCCAATGTGTGGTTTTAAAATCCATTCGACAGTACAAGTTGACTAACATGTTCAAATACCTGAGTAATTTGCATTTATATAGTCCTTTTAACATAGTAACAGAGCAAAAACTTTGCCTGAGTTCCTATCTGCATGATCCCATCCATCATTGTCTCATTTGCAAATCTATTCAAATTCCAATTTCTAATTCTTTTGAGACCAACATTGCACTGGTGGTATTATCACTGGACTATTAATTCAGAATATCAGCTAATGTTCTGGGGACCTGGGTTTGAATCCTACCACAGCAGATGGTAGAATTTGAATTCAACAAAAAAAATTCTAGAATTAAGAATTTACTGATGACCATGAAACCATTGTTGATTATCGGAAAACCCAATTCGGTTCACTAACGTCCTTTAGGGAAGGAAATCTGCTGGCCTTACCTGGTCTGGCCTACATGTGATTCCAGAGCCACAGCAATGTGGTTGACTCTCAAACGTCTCTAAGATCAACCAGGGATCGACAATAAATGCTGAGTAAAGTTTGACAACACCGATTTTAAATACAACCGATTTATTTGATAGTAAATCCACGAGCTTTCAGCCTTTGTGGTCTTCGTCAGGCAAAGTCAGGGAAATCGGTGTTGTCAAACTTTACTGAGTTTACCCCAGTCCAACGCCGGCATCCCTACATCATGAATAAATGCTGGCCAGCCAGCAGTGTCCCATAATATGACTTTTTTTTCAAATTAAAGGGAGGAAATAACTGGGGCAGTAATTACGTTTGTACTTTTTCTACTTGCAAAAGCTATGAAATAAGTTATGAAAACAGTAAGTCAGTCATGGTGGCATAACATGATCTCAGCACTCATCTTTGATGTGGTCATATTGATAACCTGTCCGATCTGGAACCCTTCATCCTTTCTGTGGCACCTTATTGAAATCAGGAGCTCCCGGAATAGAGAATCACAATATTGACCTACTGCTTTTTTGTCAGAATGAGTTACATCAGTGTGCCTGCTGGGTTAAATTTCTGGAAGAGGTTCAACATTTTCTACTTGAAACTGAGCTGTCAAGTTTGTATTCATAGCCCAGATACAAAAACTAACTGCCTTGTGTCAAATTCGAGTCAAAATAAAGTACCAGGAAGAGCGAGGGGTAATAATGTGGCTTATGAACTGACCACGTGTACCCCAGGAATTCCCCTTATTTTTGTGCACTTTACCCCATTTGGATAATTTAAAGTGGCCTATTGATTGAATCTCAAAGTAAGCTCTCACAACTCGAAGGTCCCAATTACTCAATCGATCAAAGGCCTAAAAACTGCCAAAAAAAAGCAGAAAATGCTGAAAAATCTCAGCAGGTCTGACAGCTTCTGTGGAAAGAGAATAGAGAATGGACCCCGAAGGGTCATCCAGATTTGCTTCCATTCTCTTTCCACAGATACTGTCAGATCTGCTGAGATCTTTCAACATTTTGTTTTAGTTTCAGATTCCAGCATCCACAGTGTTTGGCTTTTACCAGAAAGTTAAAATTGTGGTCACTTGAAATTTAACATTTTTGCATTTGTTCTGATGAGTGCAAGAAGAAAGTTGTGACAACATGTCTCTCAGTCTCTTTTTACCAATATTCAACTTTCAACATTTTCATTTTCCTGACTATTTGAGTTTCTTGGTGCAGATCCTTGTCCTTTAACAGCATTGCATTGCATAGTCTTTTGCAGGTTGCAATACTGGGCCATAAAGGAACCAGCTAAAACTCAACAGTACTCTGAAAAGCTATTCCCTTCAGGGAGAAATAAGAGGAAGAGTCAACTTTCTCCATTCCCATCTTCCAGTCACTGAGTGGTACTTATTTGATTTGGAAGAATATCAGCAATGCAGGAGAGGCTACTGGGCCCATTGAGTCTGCACTGTCTCTCTGACAGAATATCCTTCTCCTCTGCCCAATACCCATAATTCCACACATTTACCATGGCTGATCCTATCTAGGCTACACACCTTAGGACACTAAGGGCAATTTATCATGGCTAATCCACTGAACCTGCAGGTGTTTGAAGTGTGGGAAGAAATCGGAGCACACGGAGGCAAACCACACAGACGTGGGGAGAACATGCAAACCCCCCACAGTCATCCAAGGCCAGAATTGAACACAGGTCCCTGGTTCTGAGAGGCAGCAGTGTTAACCACTGTGCCACCATGCTGCAAATGATTTGATTTATTATTGTCACATGTTGTAAGATATAGTGAAAAGTATTGTTTATTGCCCTCTATAAAGGCAACACATAGTGTTCATAGAGTACACAGGGAAGGAGGAAAGGATAAGAGGCAGGAGCTGGTGTTGCTGTTACAGATAGGGTGCAGAGAAAGTTCAGCTTAATATATGGTAGGTCCATTCAGAAGTCTGATGGCAGCAGAAAAGAAGTTGTTCTTGAGTCAGTTGGTATGTGTTTACAGATGTGGGTGCATAGTAATTCGGGAGGGATTTTCTTCCTCACTCAAGCAAGTTTTTTTTACCTGAGCAATCCATGTGGTGAAAACATGGTCTTTATAAGCATTTAATGAGATTGTAAACCTGACACAAGAGAGGAAATCTTCTACATTGTAAAGGACAACAGGCGATCAATATTATAAGCACTATAGTCGTACACAATTATATTCCATGATCATTAAATCGATGCATGAATGCTGGGCTTCTTCAGGTTTGTGTTCATTTTGGAATAATTTATAACATACTTAGTTTTCACAACGCGTCACAAATATTGATCACTTATCCATTGTTTCCCTTCGATTTCATCATTTCGAGCATCTGTGTATTCAGTAGTCCTACTCTAAGCCTAAACTGGTACATCTCCACAATAAATCCGACATGATATTTCACGCGAGCCCAAGCATCATCTTGTCTTGAAAAATAGTCATCTAAAATATAAAAAATGCCTCAAAAAGAAGCGTGCTAACTACAACTAGGGCTAGTCCATCAGTCGGAACCCAGTGATCTTTGGCAAGCGTGGAGAAGGGAGCATTCTCTTGGCAACTGAGGCATCTCCCAGTGTACCAAATACAAGGCTCCCTGTCTCCGGACCATCAAATTGGCCATCGTCAAATTTTACTATTTGTTAGATCTCCCTGCCTACTCTGTCAGAGACCATTTAGCACCACAGCGTGGCAAGATTTCAAAGCCTGCATTATATCCACAATTAAACAAAGAACACAATATGAAAAGAATTCATAGAATGCCTACAGTGCAAAAGGAGGCCATTCAGCCCATAAAGTCTGTGCCACCACAATCCCACCCAGGCCCTATTCCTGTAACCCCACATATTTACCCTGCTAATCCTCTGACACTGGATGTGATTTAGCACAGCCAATCAACCTAACCTGCACATCTTTGGATTGTGGGAGGGCAAATCCACGCAAACACGGGGAGAACGTACAAACTCCACTCAGAGTGAGCCGAGGCCGGAATTGAACCTGGGTGCCATGAGGCAACAGTGCGAACAGTGAGAAGAAATATAATCTGACTGAATCCTGATTGTTAAATGTGTGTTTGCAGTTATAAAAGATGGAATCTAATTCTGCCTTAAAAATATTCACAGACTTTTCTCCCACTAAAAAAGGCAAAGGAAGCAGAGTTTTTGGGTGGAATTTTCCTGTCCTGGTTACCATGGGAATCGTAGCGGGTGGTGGCAGAGCACGTAAAGGTATTGGGACAAACGTAGCTAGAAAATCCCACTCTTTGAATATTTTTACGATGTTGAGATGCTGGCGTTGGACTGGGGTAAACACAGTAAGAGGTTTGACAACACCAATTTTAAATCCAACCGATTTATTTGATAGTAAACTTGCTAGCTTTTAGCCTTTGTGCCTCATTCGCCTGACGAAGGCACAAAGGCTGAAAGCTAGCAAGTTTACTATCAAATAAAATCGGTTGGATTTAAAATTGGTGTTGTCAGACCTCTTACTGAATATTTTTAAGCAGAGCTAGATAGATTCTGATTGACAAGTGAGAGACAGGTTATCAACAGGCAAGAATGTGGAGTTAAAGTTACAAGTAGATCAGCCGTGATCTTGACTACCAGAGCAGGCTCGAGAGGCCTACTCCTGCTCCAAATTCACGTGAGCAAAGAACAGTACGATACCGGGACAAACCCTTTGGCCCTCCAAGCCTGCACTGATCACATTGTCCTGCCTCGAGCAGCTGCTTATATCCCTCCATTCCCCATCTGTTCATGTGTCTATTCAGATAAGGCTTAAATATCGTTACGTATCTGCCTCATCCACCTCAGTTGGCAGTGCATTCCACCCCACCACCACCCACGAGGTAAAATATTTCCCCCGCATATCTCCACTGAACCTTTCCTTCCTTTTTGTACGACTGAATTTGTTCAGTAGCACAGTATCTTCCCTTGCTTGAGGTTATGTTAATATGGCAGCAGGGCCCCAGAGAGAACTCAGAACTGCTTTGTTAGGGGGGGAAGAGAGAGGTGCAACGTGGGATAATAAATTAAGGAGCTTGAGTTGGTGAGACAGTGCCAGTGAAGGGCAATGCAGGTGCTTTGAAAGACTCTGCAGCAAACCGGGTTCGGGGTGGGGTGGGGGTGTGGGGGGGGGGGGGGGGGGGGGGGGGGGGGGGGGGGGGGGGGGGGGGGGGGGGGGGAGAAAGAGGATCTGTGGGGAAATAATTTTGCTCTTTTCACAATAGGAAGGGAACAATTCATAGCCAGAATTTTATATTCTCAGGCTGGCTCAATTGCCCGAAAAGACGTCAGGCCCAGATATCACACACAGAGCAATATTTCAGCGGGTGGGTGTGGAGACAGAAGCATGACTGCTGACACAATCAAGCTGGCAATTTAGCCAGCTGAGGGGCCAGTTGAACACAATTTGGCGTGGCCCATAGGCTTTTATGCTCATCAGACTGGCCAATTAGCCAGTAAGGCCTTGATGTTTTAGCTGTGACTTGGAGCGAGGCCTGGATGAACTGTGAGGGCTGGAAGAAAATTGAGAAATTGTCTGGTGACTGAGGTTAGTGTTTGAACGCGCTGCCTAGACACCCTTTGCTTGGCTTTTCCGTTGCTGTTATGGATGGCTGGTTAGTCACTCCCTGAGACAGTTATGGAGCAGCCAACTCCCATAACTGGGGGCACATTTGCAACTCCAACCCCATACCGCACCCCACCTTTTGCCAGGCCCATCCTCTTCAAATCCGCTTCCCGCCCTCCCTGCCAGCGCTCACCCTTTTCAAGCTGGCTGTCCCTTAATCGGTCTTCCGGCCTGAAATTGCTGATGGCGGTCTCAAGCCTATTTTGTGCCCATTTCCAGGCCTGCACGCACTTGGAAAATTCTGGCTCATATTTCTGTGTAATTCAGAACGAAACAAAATCACAAAAAGCCACAGAGTGCAATTCTCCGGCCCTGTGCGCCGAAAGTGTGGAAATTCCTGCCCAAGCTCAACAAACCTTTAAAAACGTTAGAGGGGAAATATTTGGCCACAGTTTCAATGACAGTTTGTGAATTGCAGTGTAAAATGGACATAGCATCATAGATTCTACAGTGCAGACCGAGTCCATTCAGCCCATCAAGCCTGCACAGACAACAATCCCACCCAGGTCCTATCCCCGTAACCCTATATATTTACCCACCTAATCTCCCTGACACTAAGGGGCAATTTATCATGGCCAATCACAGCACATCATCCCATTTTGTTTGTGCATTAAGAACGTTATTCGTTTACCTTGTTACATCCAAAAAGCAATCGCTACTTGTGGCCTGAAAGATTATAGCTGGAGTTTTACCATCCTGTCCACCACAGGAATCAGAGCCAGTGAGGTCCACGGAAAGATCCGTTAACCTCAGGTAGGATTGTTCGGTTTTGGGACGGGTGATACTGTAAAATCCTGCTTGATGGAATTCAAGTCCCTAGTGAATAAAATACACGAATGTCTCATCCACATTTTAGGTCAGTCCATCAAACCTTCTGCCCAAATGCACTTCTGGCACTCATCTCTCTCTCCCTAGCATGATAAACCTTCCCATTGTGTTTGTTCAGGGCTTTTTTCAAATTGCAATCAGACATTCAAGTGTAACAGGAAGCAGAGTCATTTTCCTGTGTTTCAATTTGCAATTTTAGATTGGCAATGGTAGCTCAGTAGTTAGCATTGCTGCCTCACAATGCCAGGATGTGGAGATGCAAGCGTTGGACTGGGGTAAACACAGTAAGAAGTCTCAACACCAGGTTAGAGTCCAACCAGTTTATTTGATAATAATCTCAAGTTTTCAGAAATGGTGTTCCTTCATCACTGTGTGGAGCTTGCTCACAGTCCAAAGATGCACAGGTTAGGTTGATTGACCATGTTAAATTGCCCATTAGTGTCAAGGGGACTAGGAGGGTAAATACGTGGGGTTATGAGGATAGTGCCTGTGTGGGATTGTTGTTGGTGCAAGCTCAAATGTGCCAAATTGCCTCCTTCTGTCTTGTAGGGATTCTGTGAAACTATAATCTTTTTGAATGCTGTTAACAAAAATTCCAACCTGCTGCACGTGTTATGTTTATTTTAATGCATTTTTTTTAAGGACGTAAAGAGAGCAAAAATCAATGTTGCCACAATGTGCTGGTTTTGACCCAATCTAAATCGAACATCAAGCTTTCCTCTGTCGATATAACAGAACCTGCAAGAAACAAAATCACGAGATCTCATTTCAACTCCAATCACCCAATTGATGCTGTCAAAAAGCATCTGGCTACAAAGAGTCTAAAAATTACACGCAAAGAGCAATAACATGCAATTTTAGATATTGTATCTTCTGTTGTCATCAGCATTATTGAGATTCGAAAAATATGCAAATTAGATTAGTTTTCTGGCTGGACCGAGGATTTCAGTTTCTGAAAGATTCAATATTAGATAGGCCATTTTCAGAGAAACTAATCATTTCCATGATATTAGGATGCTTCAAAAACCGAATTCAATTGTATTTTCAATGACTGTAACTGAATAGCAAGACGATTATTTTTTTTAAGATTTGATTGTGAATGTAATGTTTTATATCAAAACACAACTTTTGATTTTACTGATCGCATATCCCTCTGACTCTGGCTAAAGATTGACATCTCCTTCCAGTGACTAGGGATCACAATCCAAGGTGGCTGCACATTTACATCACTGCACTTTCTACGTTCCAAAAACTATCAAAACAGTGGAAATGGGTGGGATTTTCCCATCATGGCACATTTTAAGGAGGTGGCCCATCATTGAAAGGCACAGTGCCTCACAATACCAAGGACGCGGGTTCAATTCCAGCCTTGGATGAATGTCTGTGTGGCGTTTGCTCATTGTCCCCGTGTCTGCGTAGATTTCCTGTGGTTTTCTCCCAAAGATGTGCGGATTAGGTTAATTAGCTATGTTAAATTTACTGTTAGGTGATTGCCAAGTGGAGTTACGGGGATAGGATTGTTGTTGATGCAGTGTCAATGGGCTGAATGGCCTCTTTCTGCGCTATAGCTCAATTACATTTTCACATTCAATCTATTTTGTCATGTTATGGCTTTTGGTATTGATGTTTTAGCAACGTGGAGCCAGCCTTTAACTGCCGAGTAGAGTTCTACGTAGGAAGGTCTGTGTCATCAGTGTGTGTTTTCTGACGTGATTTTAATCTTGTAATTTTGCTGATAGGAATGTTTGTGCACTTCCACGAAGAAGTGAAGGGAGTTCGGTATTTCTAATCTTTGTCCTCTCTCTGTCAGAGCCTTTCTGCCCATTGCTGTCTTCAGTGCCTTCTGCATTTCAACAGGCGAGGATTGTGTACCTTCTCTGAGGAGAAGGAGCGCCAAATGGAGAAGTCAGGTATCCCCAGTGAGCAGAGGAAGCAACCCAAAGGAGGGGAGATGCACGTACAGGGGGTGCACGGGACAGCAAATCAGATGGCACCATAGAAGGCACCACTATCCTGTAGACAGAGCGTATCGGCTTTGATCCAGCTACCTCAATAGGTTTGAAGTCCAGCGACACAGGAGTCTTCAACTCTCAAGCAACATCATGACACCATTCTGCCATACAATTGGGATGGAGATTACCTCAAACCGTGTAGGTTGGCATCCAATACCAGTGACTCTGAAGGTGACAATCTTTACGCACTTGCATCATTCCAGTGGAGGATCTGTGTGGAGTGTCCCCGTTAGCTGTGTAACATTTGTAACTGATGCTCTGTTCTGAAAGGTCTGTACATTACCAATATGGGCCAAGCCAGCTAGGCTGGAGGTTTCCCAGCTATTGCTGGACTCCCCCACAGCCAGGATGTCATTGATGGTCGCATCAAGGCACCAGCAAGTTAAGCCAGGTGCGTTTGTGAATAGGAATGGTTATCAATCATGAACCATGCAGGACCCAGGTTCTTTATTTAGTTCAAGGGACCCAGGCAGTTTCTGTGATGCACATACATTCTGCAACACTCCCAGTGCCAAGGCTGCTCTTGGCTCCAGCTCGGCTGAATAGTTAGTTGCTGGGTGATAAAGGATATCCGTTAAAGTAGTGGCTCATAACAACACTTCAGTAACCAAGAAGGAAGACATAGTCAGATCCAAACTTCCATAAGGGCAGTGTCTGACAGGACAATGGGGTTATTGAAAATGAGATTGCCCTGTCGACAGTGTTGCTCACCATTGCGGTCTGCTGTGTTCTGCACAATCTGGCACTGGCAAAGAGAGGCCTACTTGAGGATCAGAAAAGAAAGGCAGTTCCACACGCCTCAGGGGAAGACTCTGCAGAATGATCTGATGAGGTGTCTTGGCAGGCCCATGATGAGAATGAGGAGGCAGATATGATGAAAATTCACAGTGGTAGGAGGGCTGGAAACGCTCCTTCAGCGAGGCTGCCAAGGCTTGCCTTCCCATAAGTGCAAGTGCATCGCCTCCTTCACACACCATGCCATGACCCGCTGTGTGAACTTACAAACTCTGTTACAATGTTTGCTGCCCCCGGCCAGCCTTCTGGACTCAACATTGAATTCAAATATTTCAGGCAGTAAACACTGACTTCCAGTTTGATTTTATTTTCCCAAGTGCCAGTTTGTCTCCCTATTCATGTTTTTTTGGAGATCAAACCTGACCTTTATTCTGCTATTAACACCTACTCTGGACCAACGTGTTGTCTGCAGTAAAGAAACATCTTCATTCCTCTTTGCCTTTTGTTCCATGACATCTTAGTAATTTGCCTTACCCTTTAACTTTTAGCTGACCTTCACTTTTGCTCCACCTGACCCCCTCCTATTGTCCCTTTGTCAGCTGCCTAAAACCCATCACATTTCTACCTCTCTTCAGTTCTAAAACATGGTGCGATGGGAGTGAGGGCTGGAGAATTCTTTGTTTTTGTCTTTATTGAAGCAGGGTGATGGAGGACAGTGGCAGGCTTTCTGCTCAGCCTGTCTCCACCACTGATGACCTCCACACTCATTCTTGTATCACCCGACACAACTCCTATTTAAGCAGCACCCCCCCCCCCCCCCCCCCCCCCCATATATACACACACACACACACACCCCACCACTCCAATCAAAGATTCAAGCTGCAGGCGGACATTTTAAAAGGTTGGGTTTGCCTAGCTCAAAGTTCTGGCCCCCTGTCTTTTTTTCTCCACACGTGCTGTGAAACCTGCTGCATTTTTGTTTTAACACTCCCTGTTTTTATTTCAACTCCAGCAGCCGCAGCATTTTGCTTTCGTTTCGCTATTTACAATCTGGCTTTGCTGACTGCTTGTTTCATAAGATTAAATCCTTCTCGTTCTGATGACTCACACACATTGTCTACGGATAGTGAAAATAGCCTGTTCTCGACTGCATGTTCGTACATCAAAATGAAAAGACAGAGGAAACATACGTAGTCATCATCAGATGCTTCAGTCTAATTGCAGCTAAGCAACTAGACCCTGCAGTCCTTGGAGACAGCATCTTAACAAATTTAACTCATTGCTGCACCACAACTGTGACTGGAATAATTGAGAATTAAAGTGCATACTTGGCAAAAAAGCTTACAGTATCATTTCCTCCTCAGAAACATTGAGAAAGTGAAGCAAAATGCAGCAAAACATCATGACTATCGATAGGAGTGTCCATCAGACTAGGATTTTGATAGCTAAATCATTCTGTAAATATGTCTTGAATTATATTTGCATTGTGACACGCGTGACATGGTAGCACAGTGGTTAGCACTGCTGCCTTGCAGGACCAGGGATCTGGGTTCAATTCCGGCCTTGGGTGACAACGTGGAGTTTGCACGTTCTCCTCGTGTGTGTAGGTTCCCGCCAGGTGCTCTGGTTTTCTCCCCCATTTCAAAGATGTGTGGGTTAGGTGGATTGGCCGTGCTAAATTGTCTCTTGGTGTCAGGGGGATTAGCAGGGTAAATACATGAGGTTATGGAATAGGACCTGGGTGTGATTGTTGTTGGTGCAGGTTCAATGGGCCAAATGGTCTCCTTCTGCATCGTAGGGATTTGATATTTATTTTCCTCCTGTTGCATTCCCATATCTGAATCCACTTGGGCATTTTCTTCTCATTGTGCTCTTTTTAAAGATAAACATCAAAGTACCAAGATAAGGGATTGGTTAACACTATATACTGTTGGTTCATTTATGAAGGATTTGAGAATATGATTATAGTGTTACAAAGTTAGAGAACTTGGCTGTGTTGGTAGCTTCCTCAGAACATACTGGAGACATAAGAGGGCAATTTTATGCCCACCACTCCCAACTCCTACTTGGTGCATTTGAAGTGGTGGGGGACATGTAAAATAGGACAGATGGTGAGACCACCATCTTCCTGTCCACCCTCAAGCTGTCCCTGACAATATAGTGGGTGCGTATGGCATCAACCTGCCTGCCTGCCTTAGGCGAACTGAATGACTACTCAAGGGTCTCTTCCCATCTCAGTTTCAGATGGGCTTGCCAACATGCATCTTCATGGCTGGTGAAACAATGTGGGCAGTATGTCAGATGGTGGGGATGAGTAGAGCAGAGTGTAGACCTCAATACACAGAGTATGCTTGAGGGGCCTGGGTATGGAGAAAGTGGGTTGCCATTAATCTCTGGTTCCAGCAGCCCTACCACACTCCATTTCCTGCATCCCTCCACTCTCCTCTTCCCCCACAAACCTCCCACTCCTTTCATTACTTACCTTCCTTATGGGGTCCTTATGAGACTTATCAGGGAATGCTGTTCTGCAACATCTGCCATGTCAATCACAAGAGCTGATGGCCTCTGATTGGCCAGGAAGGTGTTGTCTTAGTGGTATTTTTGCAAGGCTATTCATCGGAAACTCAGCTTCTGTTCTGGAGTTCGAATCTCACCGGGTCAGAAGATGGAATCTGAATTCAATAAAATGTGTTTGGAATTAAGAATCTACTGATGACCATAAAACCATTGACACAGCTTTAGGGTGCTGGGAACTAAGTAGAGAGGAGATATGAAGGATAAGTTTTTCACTCAGAGGGTGGTGGGTGAGTGGAATCAGCTGCCATCGGTGGTGGTGGAGGCAAATTCGATTGGGTCTTTTAAGAGACTTCTGGATGAGTACATAGGACTTAATAGGATTGAGGGTAATAGGTAAACGTAATAGGTCGAGATACGATCGGCGCAACTTGTGGGCCGAAGGGCCTGTTTGTGCTGTAATTTTTCTATGATTGTTGACAAAAACATCTGGTTCATTAGGGAAGGAAATCGATCATCCTTCACTGGTCTGGCCCATGTGTGACTCCAGACCCACAGCAATGTGTAGTTGAGCATCAACTATCTGTGAAATGGCTTAGCAGCCACCCCATTCAAGGGTGACTACAGTTGGCCACTAAACACTGGTAAATCCTGGAACTTCTGCCCCTAGGGCCTTGGCTATGGAGGAAGATCCACTGGTGTTCTCATAGCTGCCTAAATATGCTTGCTGGATCTTGTGCCATCTAAAATAGAGAACCTTGCCACCAGCAGAGTATTCTGCTCATTATTCCGAACTGGCAGGTTGCAACGAGTGGAGTGCCTGAAGGATCAATGTTTGCTGTGGCTATGTATAATCAATACCACTTGGATGAAAAGCCCAGCTTAATATATCCAAGTTTTCTGATGTTATAAAAGCAAGGAGGAAATGTAAGCCATAAAAGAGGTTATAAAGGAATATGGATTAGTTAAGTGATTGAAAGAGAAGGTGACAGGTGGATAAGATAGAAAAGTATAAAATTACATCTCACTCCGTATCTATGACCTCATTCTAGACTGTCCCAAAAGGGGAAATATCTGTTCAAGATCCACCTTATCAATTCCCTTCAGCATTTTATATACCTCGACTAATTCTCCCCTCATTCTTCTGAATTCCAGCAAGTACAAGCCCAAGCTATTCAACCACTCCTCATACAACAGTCTTTTCATCCCTGGAATCAATGTGGTGAACCTTCTCTGAACTGCCTCTGGTGTCACATCCTTTTTCACGTAAGTGGACCAAACCATAAACCTTACTTCTGGACTCCCCCACCATCAGGGACATTGTTTCTGAATCTACTCTGTCTACCATTGTTCAAATTACTGAAGTTTCAATGAGATTTCCTCTCACTCTGCTAAACTCCAGTGAATATAATCCTAACCAATTTAATCTCTCCTCATATGACAGAGTTGCCATCCCAGCCTGGTAAGCCTTCACTGAAGTCTCTATAGAACAAAGGCATCCTTCCTCAGAAAAAGGACACCAAAACTTCACACAGTACTCCAGGAATGCCTCACCAACACCCTATACAATTGCAGTAAAACATCCCCATCCCAATACTCAACTCCTCTATGAAGGCCAACATACCATTTGCCTTCTTTATTGTCCGCTGTATCTGCGTGCTTACTTTCATCATGAACATCTGTATCCACCCTGTCTAATCCAGTCATTCTGTGGAGGATTCGGGGATGTACAGTAGACTAGAGTTGAAGAGTTATAGGACTGGAGATCGTGATAAGTGGCTCTGCGTCTGGTGCAGTGAATCATGTTTATTATGCAACAAAAATTTGAAAGAAGCAAGAAGGAATACAGCACATCTCACAAAAGGAGTGATTTTGTTAACAGACACTCCACAATTGAGCCTAATAAATGCCTTGGAGATCCAATACATGAGAGGGGTGGCACTCAGTTTGGAATGGATGTGTGTGTTTGAGAGTTTTTACATTAAGCAAAATTCTCATGGAATGTTACAATCCCAGAGACATTAGCAGAGAATTATTAATGGTCACTTATGTCGACATCAAAAGCATAATCACTTAAGCTTTTCACTGCACTTTGAAGTGGCCTTTTGAATTATGTAACCCTGCCAATTATGCCAAATAGCTACTGGGCAATCCTTCAGGGCACTGGTGAATTATTGGTCCCCTTTTCAGACCATAACTGAAGGGACATATATAAAACTCATTAGTGGGTCTGATTATCTACCAAGCCTTTTTTTTGGGAGGACGTGGAAACTGCTTGCTTGATACATAGGCCTGATTGAAATTTAGCATGTAATGCATTCTCCAACTCCATCAAAGCCAAAGTGTACATTTGCTGAGTTTTAATAACTATTTCTGAATGATTAATAAGCTTTAAATTGAAGAATTAAAAAGACCGACAGAAGTCACCGCAGCACGTTAGCACTGCTGCCTCAGCACCGGGAACCCAGGTTCAATTCCAGTCCTGGATCACCGTTGTCTGGAGTTTGCACAATTCTCCAGTTTCTGTATGGGTTTCCTTCACACAGTCTAAAGATGTGCAGGTTAGGTTGATTGGCCATGATATATTGACCCTAGTATTAAGGAGATTAGCACGGTAAATAGGTGGGATTACAGGAATAGGGTCTGGGTGGGATTTTATTCGGTACAGACTTGATGGGCCAAGTGGCCTCCTTCTGCACTGTAGGGTTTCTATGATGATTCTAAACCTTACAGGGCAGAAACAGGCCATTTGGCCCATCATGTCTACACCAGCTCTCCAAAAGAGCATCCCAGCCACTTCCGAATTTATACACCTTGGGACACTAGGAAGCAATTTTAGCATGGTCAATCAACCTAACCTGCACATCTCTGGGATGTAGAAGGAAACCAGAGCACCCAGACGAAACCCATGCATGACGTGGGAAAAATGTGCAAACTCCACATAGATAGTGGCCTGAGGACATAATTAAAACTGGGTCCTGGCACTGTGAGGCAGTAGTGATAACCACACTATCCTCCTCTCTATTGACAATGCTTGCATCATCTGCGCCACCAAATCATACCTTGAGGAAAATATTCAAGATCCTGAGGGGTACGGACAGAATGAAATGAATCGCCAACAATTTACAACCTGTCACGTTCCCAATCAGATCCACTCTCTTTTCAACATTGAGACCTTGATCATCGTTTGACTCGTGCAAAGCTATTACTGGCAGAGATGAGATCCCTGCCTCTGGTCTGCTTTATTGCATTGCTGCTGATAGAATTAGAATGAATCACATTTCTAATTCTAAGACAGAGAAATGAAAATAAGAAAAGGATGTCTATGAAAAGAAAAATCTCTGATGCAATTTGGCATTTGACATTTCTCAGGATAGCCAAATGAATGTATTGGTGTTAACCTGAATTACCATTGTCTGCCACGTCTGAAGCATAAGATTGAAATCCTCATCACTACACTTCAGCAGAGTATTTATTTCATTGCCTTCTACTTCTAATCCATTACAAAACAACTAAAGCAAAATGCCATATAGAAGTTTTCATATTAAAATACCCCTTTGCTTCAACTCATAGAATAACAGGACAGATTCAGAAATGTCAAACTTTTTCCTAAGTTTATGTTGCTTTTCTTTTGGTACAATTTACCAGAAATAGGCCAGGTCAGTCAGTATCAGAGACCGCGGATTTTTAAGTACAAGTTTTTCTGTTCTCTGCCTGAGGACGGGTTTTCATCAATTATCTGCTGAGCTACAATAAAGATGCTGTTTTTTTTTAATGATGGGTTTGCCTTAGCAGAGTGGGTCTCAAACTGCATTTTGGGGTGGTTAATGGGGTCAACACACTCACCATCTGACCAACTTAGCTAACTGGGCCCAAAATATTGTTCACAGCCAATTAAATACTTTTGAAGTGTAGTCAATGATGTTAAATTGCAAACATGGCAGCCAATTTACACACACCAAGCTCCCATAAATAGTAATGTAAAGGTAATCAGAACCTGTTTCAGTGAGCAAAGTAAGAAGTCTCTCAGCACCAGGTTAAAATCCAACAAGTCTATTTGGAATCACGAGCTTTTGGAGCACTGCTTCTTCATCAGCTAAGTAGAGAGAATCTCCAGTCACCTGATGAAGGAGCAGTGCTCTGAAAGCTTGTGATTTCAAATAGACTTGTTTAACTTTAACCTGGTATTGAGAGACTTCTTATTGTGCCCAGTCCAACACCAGCATCTCCATATCTTGTTTCAGTCAAGTTTGTTGAGGGCTAGATATTGGCCAGAACATAGGGATTCCTTCCCAGCTCTTTTTGGAAATAGTACTACAGGTTTTTTACAACCACCTAGGAGAACAGGCAAAGCCTTGGTTTAATATTTCACCTGAAAGATGCCTCAAACAATGCAACATTCCCTTAGTAAAACATTGGATTGGTAGTCCAGATGTTTATACTCAAATAATTGATGTGTGATCCAACCTGCAACCTTCTGCCTCAGAGGCAAGAATGCTTGCTCGGTACCACAACTAATTATTAGGGAAGGAAACCTGCTGTCCTTATTCTCCCTGAACTGCGACTACTGATCAACGACAAAGGAACTTGACTCCTGTTTGCCTTTTTCAGTGACAAGCCGCTTCGCTGCATCAAAATACTGCAGGGAATGGTTCACTGCCCAGGCTGTAATGATTCAAAAAAATCTTGCTCATTACCAGCCCTTTTAGGACCATTTGGACAATCAATAAATGCCAGCGTTTCTTATCTGGTCCACAATCAGATATTGCATTTACAAAACAACATTGAGAACGATGACAGCGCTACACAGCATGGTAGCACAGTGTTCAGCTCTGCTGCCTCACAGCGCCAGGAACCTGGGTTTGATGTCCAGCTTCGATCACTGTCTGTGCAGAGTCTGCACCTTCTCCCTGGGTGCTCCAGATTCCTCCCACTGTCCGAAAGATGAGCTGGATTGGTGCATTGGCTATGCTAAACTCTCCCTCAGCGTTCTGTAACAGGTGCCGGAGTATGGCGACTAGGGAATTTTCATAGTAATTTTGTTGCAGTGTTAATGTAAGCCTACTTGTAATGAATAAATAAATAAATAATCCCAATATGTCAACATTTTCTTCAAAATGTTTGAGTTTGTCCTTTTATGGTTTGCGATGGTCTTTTTGCATTGTTTTATTTAATGTGAGAAGGTGTTCTCTACACAGGGAGTTCCTTGAACAATACGAATAAGTTCAAAAGCGTGACGGAATATGCGATCAGAACAGTCGGATAGAAGTAGACAGTTGCTAGGTATGTTTTCAGTACACTGATCCGACCGTGCTGTTCAATGTCTCAACACCAGGAGACAAAACGCATTACAAATTTATGAAAGAGCAGCTAAACGTCACAAGCTGTAAGGATCGAGTTGCAAAACCAAAACTGTGCAGTCTAGAAAGGTAGTGGCTGAGCAAGTTTCATGAAATGTTTGAAATAGTACCAGTGAGGCAAATATTAATTATTAAGCAGGAAAGAGAGATCGGAGGAATTTGTACAGAAATTGTAGAACGTTAGTGCAAATGAAAAGATGTTTGTGCAGAGGAAGATGCAGCATTTTTCATAACCTGTCAGGCAAAGTAGGAAGAGCAAAAGCATCAAATCCGTTTATTATGGAAGATGCTTATGGATCTCCATCAGGCACACAAAGCATGTTCATCATTAAGGGAAAGCCATATAAATGCTGCCAGACCCCTCACTACCCCAATCCCTACGTATCTATTACATGTCTTCTGCCTAAGAAAAGACTCCACTGCCTCAAACCAGGTGCTCCTTTTCTGCTATGTTGCCCTTAAAGGGACAATCACCATACCATTCCAAACCCAACTCCTAAAAAGTTGTGTTTGTGACCTGAATGGATGAACTTTACTGGGACAGAGTTGCCTCTTTTCACAGTTCACTTTTCTCTGTTTTCATTTCAAGGGATCACAATCTGCTTACAAAGTGGGAGGCAAGAAGTTGAGGGAAGGTACTTTGGATACGAATTTGGGAGAAAAGGTTGTAGTTATTTAATGCAACACTTTTCAACCAGTGATTGTGCAGCATTTGTGGGGATATGATGGCGGGTCAGCTGACATTGCCTTAGCCGCTATAAGGCGCTTAGGATCAGCAAACCTAACTGAGTAAGAAAGTAGCCAAAACTGTGGCAATCTTGTGAAAGCTGCAGAGAGGATTGGAATTCTTAAAAGGTGATGAGGATCCTGTCGATTATGAATTGGTTAGCATGGAGTTCAAGTTTGAAGGCTTCCAACTGCATCATAAACTATTTTATAAATACCATTTATAAATGATAGCTTTTATTTATAGAGGTCAAACATGTAAATTCTTCTACAACTTTGTATGCAGCTTCGTAGCTTTGGGCTGCAAATGTCAGACAAGATGTCACATTATAATTGATGGCAAATTAGTATACTTCTTAAAATTGATAGCTTGGGCAAAAGTCAAAAAAATGCAAATGCTGGAAATATATAATAGGTCCCCTGAGCTTCGGAAGTGAGAGACAGGTTAAGGTTTTAAATAGAAAAGTTCACCTCACAGGCCTGCTGTGCATTATTGTAGCTAGTGTGATTGGATAACGTTGTTCACCATCTGTAAGTACACAACAGTATACTTTGAATCTACTAACATGATTCATTATATATGTAATACAGTGCAAATGTGGAGCTATTAGAAAGACACATGGATAAAAGTAAATTATGGAGAGGAAAGGCATCTATCAGATAACAGTTTTGGGACTCATCCCTTTTCATTCTCTGCTTACATCAGTCATGAATCAATATTTTGGGTTCTCAGTATAATTACCTGCATCTTGATACTGCTTTAACTCATCATTTGGGGTCATCCTGGTGGTTTTTCGCTGAACTGAAGGATATATTTCTCTGTGTTGAAGGTGTGGTTACTATACCTTCAATGGTCAAACTTTGTCTGGTAGTTGCATTAACACTGAACAAGATGCAAAATATTTGGATACTTGAGAAATTCCTTCCTTCCATTTCCATAGTTTGTAACAATCTTCCACCTCAGATGTAAAGTGAAACAAAATCAAGATTACGGAGGTGATTCTCCCATCCCACAGTGCTAATATTTTAGCGCGGTGGGTCAGCACAATTGGGCGCTGGCTGATTTGCGGGATTTGTGCATACGTTCCCAACATGTACGCATCTCCCAGATACCTGGCACGGTCAGGACCACGCTGGAAACATCAGGCATGTCATTTTAATCTATTTTTAATCTCAGTTAAGTGTGATTACCGGGCCTTGGACTGAAGTCTCCGGGCCCCTAGCCTCTCCCATCCCATCAGTACAATTTGACTCTGGTGAGGTTCAGACTAGCTCTCCAATTTTGGGGAACTAGTGACCCAACTCCACTGGTGTGAAGGTGAAGCAATCAGAGTGCCCCCCCAGGGGTTGGGCAGCAAGGGGGTGGTGCCCCTTTGGCATGGAGACCCTTTGGGCCGTGTCAGCCTGTGCTTTCTGGCACTACCCAAAAGGGTGAAGTACCCATGTCAAGAGGGCACATTGGCACTGCCCACTCAGCATGGGGTGGTGCCAAGGGGCTGCAGCCTACAGGAGAAGGACCAGCTGGTAGCAAGGTGCAGGGATGATTGTGGGGTCCCACTCTGCACTGGTGTTGCCAGACCTCTTGCTAGAGGGAGGCCAGCAATGAGAGTGGGGTAAATGTCACTGCTGGAGGAGGGATGGTGGAGATCAGGGCACTCCTGGAAGGGGGGGGTTGAGGAGGAGGGTTGGGTGTTCGGGGCTGGCTCGCGAAGTCTGTGACCGGACCGTGGGATGTCAGAAGGGACAGTACTGTTAGCGTCCCAGCTGGTCAGCAAAACGCAGTCTGACAGTTTGGGGCCACTGCACATGCACAGAATTCCAGAATTGTCAGACTCTTGTGTGAATAGGCCCCGAGCTTTTAATGATTTTCATGATTGTGATCTCTGTGTTGCACAGAGTGGAGAAATTCAAGCCTGAACTCCCACTGAAAAGTTTTCCCGTGAATTCAGCACTTAAAACTTTTTTGGGAAAATCTATACTTTTCTTAAAGTATCTCTTTATTGTGAAGCCAAAGGCTATCAAAATGAATTTCACAGTAAATTCTGATGTATATATTGGGGAGGATAAGTTGAAAGTTGATTTATTAGTGTCTCACATAGGCATATATTAATACTGCAAGAAAATTACTGTGAAAATCCCCTTGTCGTCACACTCCGGCGACTGTTCGGGTGCACCGAGGGAGAATTTAGCATGGCCAATGCACCCTAACCAGCATGTCTTTCAGACTGAGGGGGGAAACCCATGTAGACATGAGGAGAACGTGCAGACTCTACACTGACAGTGACCCAAGCCAGGAACCGAACCCAATCCCCTGGAGCTGTGAAGCAGCAGTACAAACCACTGTGCTACTGTGCCGCCCATAATTTGAGCTGAAAACATGTTAATCCATATTTCTCACTTTATCAGGACTTTACCAATTTTCTTGATCCTGGACCATAGGATACAGCGGGAGCTCATTACACCAAACACCTGGGTTTGATTCCCGGCTTGTGTCACTGTCAGTGTGGGATCTGCATGTCCTCCTCGTGTCTGCATGGGTTTTCTTCAGGTGCTCTGGTTTCCTCCCACAGTCTGAAAGGTGTGCTGGTTAGGTGCATTGACCATGCTAAATTCTTCCTGAGATTAGCCAAAGAGCGTGACTACTAGGGGATTTTCATAGATTAACACTGCAATACAGTTACTAAGTCTAATTGTGACAATAGTAACTACACTCTAAGAACTGTTAGATCAGATAAGGAGGTCATTCCACCCATCCTATCTGTACTAGTTGCTCTGAATTAGCAATTCACCGAGTGCCATTTGCTCACCTTCTCCCTTCAGCCCTGCACAGAGTTTCCTTTTTTTACATTCGAACTAAGAGCAGGAATAGATAGCAATGTAATTCCAAAAGATTGCTGCCAAGTGATGAGGGTGGAATTTCTCTCTGTTCTGTAGCTACTCTGGTGTTGGGGGAATGGCAAACTATGACGTGTGTCATGGTTAACTATATTATGTTACCTAAGAGGCATTATTCAGTTGAAACAAAAGCAGAGCATGTTGGACAAACAGGACTGCTATAATTTAATCAACTGGTGGATACATTTGAAGGACTGAATAACCTCCTCCTATTCCTAGGAGATGAACAGCAGGTTAATTAGACATTAAAATAGAAAGGTAGACCAAAGTTTCACTCCATCAGAACTCTTTATCAAAATTCTTAGACTTAATTCAAGCCTGTCCTCTCCTTATAATGATCTCACTTTCCAATGTTGCTCTTGTTCAAAATTGATAGTTTTTTTTTTAACCTTTCGAAAAGTGATCCATTCCAGTCCAGTAAACTTGAATTTCCCAAGTAAAATATGAGCAGATGACTGCCAACGTTTACTGTGCTCTGCACAGCCAACTCCGAGTCCATGAGTTACATTTGAAGGAGAGTATTAGAAGATCACAGAAAACAAAATATTTGTTTTATCTCTCTGTAACTCTGAATAAATTGATGCTTCAGACTAACTTGCCTGCAAGAAATGGGGTAATAAAAATCCTTAATGATGTTGGGAATTAAGAGGGCACTGAAGCTGTTGTTTTTAATTTTACGCATTCATGGGACATGGGCATCGCTAGCCAGTCAGTATTTATTGTCTATCCCTAGTTGCCCCTTGGAGGGCATTTGAGAGTCAACCACATTGCTGTGGCTCTGGAGTCACAGAAACACCAGACCAAGTAAAGACAGCACGATTCCTTCCCTGAAGGACATCAGTGAACCAGATGGGTTTTACTGACAATGGATTCATGGTCATCAGTAGATTCTTAATTCCAGATATTTTTTACTGAATTCAAATTCTACCATCTGCCATGGCTGGATTCAAAGTCAGAACATTAGCTGAGTTTCTGGATTAACAGTTTAGCGATAATACCAGTAGACTGTCACCTCCCCTACATAACATACCATGGGGAGGATGGAATCTAAAATGTCAGCAGGTTTGGTTTGCAGTGTGTGTGTCACATACTGCTCCTAAAAAAAACATGTTCTTGATTATAAAAATGCACCCTGGCATAATCTGCACATGATGCAAATTTAACTTGATATATGTTGGAAGTCAGTTTTGCATGCATTATGAATTTTGGATTTAACTAAATCCTCAATCTTCACGTGGTAAAGCTGAGATCGAGTGCAAAGTTACATGGTGACGTTTTCAAAACAGTTTTAGGTTGACAACCAATTTGCGTTTGGATTCTGGCAGCTCATGCTTCCTATAAGCCCACTGACAGTGGACCTTCTGACCTGACATTATCTCCTTGGAGCTCTTTTGTTGAATTTCTACACCTTACATTTTTTTTCTCCCTTAAAAACTCCTATAAACCCACCATTTCATCCAAGCTTTCATTTACCAATCTGAACGTCTTCTCAATACCGAAAGGCCTGGATAGAGTGGACGAGGGGGGAGATGTTTCCATTAGTAGGTGAGATTAGGATTGAGGACACAGCCTCAGAATAATGGGACTACCCTTTTGAACTGAGACGAGGAGGAATTTCTTCAGCCAGAGGGGGGTGAATCTGTGGAATTCATTGCCACAGGTGGTGGTGGAGAACAGGTCTTTGAGTGTATTTAAGATTGAGATAGATAGATAGGTTCTTGATTGATAAGGGAATCAAAGGTTGTGGGGAAGAGGCAGGAGAATAGAGCTGAGAAACTTATCAGCCATGACTGAATGGTCTAATGCTGCTCCTATGGTCCCAGTTCTACCGCTTTCTTCATATCTGTGATTTGACCTGAGGCATTTCTTGCATAACAGCATTGTAAATGCGAGCTGTTATTGTCCATGCATGAGCCAAGCTGGCAACTTGAAAGATCTGGCTTGGAATCACCTTGCCACTCAATGCAGTGATGCACGCAGAATATAGAGAAAACCATTGTTTCTTGACCAACGTAGGCATTCTTAAAATACCCAGGATTATAGGCACATCTACATAGCTTCTTCATGTTTTATGTTATGCTCTGGTGATTGAAGAGAGCTCCCAGTCTTTGCTAACTACTTGATGGATGGGAGTTTTTCTTTGCTCCTTAAGGAATTTTGATCCTCTTCTCGCTGGGTTCTGCTTGTATCAACAGGAAGTTTACCTCAGCTTCACAACCGTACTGGGCGCTTCGCTTAGCTCAAGATTAGTTGAATGAATTGCCATATATTTGCCATTTGCTGGAGCTCTCCAGGGTGGTTGTAGACTTTGCTGGGACCATTTGTTAGCTTCATTTTAACTGTTGTTTAAATTTAGAACACAGAACTCAAGCTTGGAGTGATAATGACTGTACAGCCAATGGCAGTTTGAATTCTATCATTGGGAATCATCATTACTTATCAGAATATACAAAACCCCTCCTGCTGGCATGAAGTTAAGGACAGTAAGAAGTCTCACAACACCAGGTTAAAGTCCAACATGTTTACTTGGTAGTATTACTCTGAAATAAGCCTTTTGATCTTTAACCTGGTGTTGTGAGACTTTCTACTGTGCCCACTCCAGTCCAATACTGGCATCATTGCATCATGAATTTAGGACACATGGAGTTGTGATGTTTTATTCTTGGGCTAACCTTTGAATCCTGTACTTCTGTCAAAGATGGGCTAGGTTTTGTATGTTCACAGCAGAAGGTTTGGTGGAATGATTATAGCTGTTGGAACGCCCAGTTTGGGGATCTGCAGCTAAAATTAATTTTCAGAATGCTGTGAGTGCATTCCCTGTTTTAAGGTTTAAGTTTCTTTATTAATGTCACAAGCAGGCTTACATTTTCACTGCAATGTAATTACTGTGAAAATCCCCTAGTCGCTCCACTCTGGCGCCTGATAAGGTACACTGAGGGAGAAATTAGCGTGGCCAATGCATCTAACCAGCACATCTTTCAGATGTTGTCTGATCATGAGAAGGGCTAAGCCACTTGGGCAACTTCTTCCTCTCCTAAAGAAGCATAGAGCTTTTATGCTGAGTTGTTTTTACAAAAACTTCTTGAAACTTCTTTAAAAGCAAAGGAATTTGTTCAAATACTCTGGTGTAAAGTTTCCACTTTGGGGTGGATTTGATAATCCAGGTGCACAGCAGACATCAGTGCTGATTTGACACAGTGCTGATTTCCCCCAAAACTATGGTTCAAGTTTCCAAACTCATCTGCATATTCACAAATAAAAAAATCTTCCACACACCGGCACAAGTATAATAAAATGTACCTGTTAAAATACTTTTACATTGCAGTAAAATTATTCATTAATGTATTTAACCATAGAATCTCTCTGGCGCTATGAGGAATTTAAAGCTATGTGGGTGCAATCTGTCAGACTCTGGCATCTGAGGCATCCCTGTTAGGTGGGCAAGGCCCATCATTCTGGCATTCTGGCTTCTCTGGTCCTGGTCAAATTTGATGAACATTTCAGCCCTGGCATCAAGGGCATCTGTCACCTCCCTAATACATTTGTCAGAGGCAAGACTGGCAAAAATGTTGCAAATGTATCCTGTGATGCCCTAGAATGAGCCACCAGCATAAAAGTTCAGAGCAGCTGTAACTTTAAGGGTGATAGGCATTGGGTGTTCTCCAGTTTAATGGAGTGCCGGCTCGTGCACTATGTGGCAGAGATGGCCCACTGTCCCCTGGAACAGACACGCTCTTCTCTGGAATGGCAGCTCACAAAACTGAAGGTAAGAAACCGACAGCAGGAGATTCTAGGTCGGGACTGTCTCTGATGTTGCTGTTACGTGTGTGATCCTGCTCCGTGAGCAGCTGCAGGCCACAGGTCCTGGCCACATCCAGCAGCAATTCATTGTCTCTGCTGCAGGCCAATTCCCATCAGGAGAAAGGCCAATTCAACAGGCCCCGTGCTTCTGATGATTCAGTGAGTCAGTGAGAACACCACATGAGGAGTCATCACAACAGTCTTGACTCTTATCATTCCACGTGTCTGTCTCTTCCATCCCAGTGCTTCCCATTACCTGTGTGAATTTCTGCTCTCTACCCCCTCTGACACTATAACCCCAATCCCCACACAGCTTCCTCTGTATTGTAGCAGGATGATTCGTACTGAGCCTGTATTGCCTCATTGATCTGACCTCCACATTCACCATCCCACCCCTCCAACAGCCAAAGGTGACCCAACCCTGCATTGCAATAAAGTATATCCAATAAAATGTATGACAACAAGATTTGCATCCTGATGGGGCACATCATAAATGGGTGAGAGGCTTGATACTGAACAGGGGGGAGCGGTGCCAGCTATCACCATCATAACTTGCCTGAGGGTTCTCCGCAGTGTGAGTTGTGAACTGCTAAGACATGAATTGAAAGACACATCTATGTTACTGGGGCTTGGTGATCCAAAGGTTAACCTTTGTCCCCAGACAGTGCAGCCAGATCCAGCTCTGGACATTAAACTGACCTGTTGGACTCCTCCAAGCTTCGTCAGTTAGTTACTCTGGCAACAACATCTATCTTGATGAGACACGGCTGATTCTTGAGAAGTCTGCAATTAGCATTTCAAACAATTCCAAAAGAGACAGCTTCATTCTCCAGGCTCTGCAGTGCTATGCAGTGAAGCAGGCTTGCATGAGAGCAATCAATGCATCTCAATGCCGTAGCTGACAATCAAAGTTCACAGAGAAGTGGATACAAACTTCCCGTCCAGTAATCCCCTCTGGCCTCACATTACTAACAGAATGAGGATATTAGGTTTCACTGCATTCACTATCCCCCCAAGTGAGAAGGTCTTTATGCCTTTACACCAATTTCCAAATACAGCAAAATTGAGCACGAAAGAGTCAGAATTGGGTCAAACTTCGTTCACCAGCATGGTTGGTTAGCTCTCTGTCAGCAACGCCTCCACACCATTCTTTTAGCCTGGCCCCTCCCAAAGCAGCATCCTAAAGTTGCACCCAATACTGCTCCTTTGTAGTAGTTGCCCCCCACTCCACTTTGCAGCTCCCAATAAGGAAGGGCACCTATTCAACAATTGTTTGAACACAAACCCAGAAGAATGGAGGAAACGGGAATCCAGCCAGCACATCTCAGAGCAATGGGCAACTCAATATTAATGGAAGCCTTCGAAGAAACCAACCCACATCCCCCAACCCCCAACGTCCACCCCTCACCTCTCCCATTGAAGGCTAGTGACCTTCACCTGCCCTGAGCATTCCCAAGTAAAATCCCTGGTACTCCTTCAATTTGAGACTGCCTGAGAAGTAACGATCACCTGAGCGCTCACCTCTGATATTGCCCCTCAGAGGTGACGGTGCCAGGTTCACGCTTATGTAGAGCTGTGGTAAATGGCGCAGGGTAACATCATACTAACTAAAGCTGAAAATTTGCTATGGGCTCTACATCCGGAGAGGATACTCACTAGTAAGATGCTGATGCATTGAAATGAGAATCATGCTCTTCCCCAGCGTGTTCCACATCACTTCACCAGTGAGATCAGCTCAAAATCAGAAAACGCGACCTCACACAATCATTTTGAGGGCACAATCGCCATTCCTGTGAACACGGGCTCAAAATCCCATCCGTCAGCAAATCTGGCCAGGGCAGAATGTCCACCCCAATTTTTTAAACAAATATGCAAAGCTAAAATTAAGAAAAAAAGGACAATCAATTAATCCGCAAAATGGGAATCTGAAGCCAATGCTTGTCGAATTCCATTCCGTTTACAGCTGTGGCCTGGTTACAAGAAACCACGGGGATTGTGTGTAATGATCCATTTATTTTGAATGTTCTAGCAAATGCAAAAAAATGGAACCTGCTCCACAGGAATGAATTTTAAACAACATATGGAAATTCCACTGTGATTTTTAAGATGCTGCATAATTTGTGAAGAGAGCCCTGAGAGGCTAACAATCGATGATCTGGGCCACTAATTCACACTGAGTGAATGAATCAAGTTCCATTATTAATTGCTAAAATTTTGACAGTTTCTGCAATCCCTGTTGCCCTTTGGGGATTGAAATTCATTTCTTTTTCTGAAAAGCCTCGAATCGCTGGCACAGTGGTTTGCGCTGCTGCCTCACAGCACCAGGGACCTGGGTTCAATTCCCAGCTTGGGTCACTGTCTGTGTGGAGTCTGCACATTCTCCCTCTGTCTGCCTGAGTTTTCTCAGGGTGCTCCACTTTCTTCCCACAGTCCAAAGACATGTGAGTTAGATGATTGCCCCTTAGTATCGGGCTGAAGGGGTGGTTAGGGTTGGGGGTTCGGAGTGGCTAGCTAGGGTAAATGCATTGGGTTATGGGGATAGGGCCTGGGTGGGATTTGGTTGGTACAGACTCTATGAGCCTCTTCCTACACTGTAGGATGATAATACAACAGTTGTTCCTCTGCCACTTAATTTGCTTTTTAATGTTTCCAAACACAGAAGATGATGTTGCTGAGATTGTCTCTTCTGGCAATATTTACTAAGTAAGAAGTCTCACAACACCAGCTTAAAGTCCAACAGGTTTATTTGGTAACAAACGCTACTAGCTTTCGGAGTGTTTGCTCTTCCTTCATCAGGTGAGTGGGAGATCTTTTCACAAACAGGGCATATAAGGGCACAAACTCAAGTTACAGCTAATCGAGCCTTAAACGGTATATATAATGTGAGTGGAGAAAACGTTAAGCACAGGTTAAAGAGATGTCTATTGTCTCCAGACAGGACAGTTAGAGGGATTTTGCAAGTCCAGACAAGTTGTAGGTGTTACGGATGGTGTGACATGCAAACTTTTTCCCACCTTTTGTTGCTAATCCACAACCAATGGCAACCAAGGTGAAATTACTAAAATCTATTTCAACGTACCTGGAAGAGATTAGACTTTCATTCCAAGTCTGAGACCAGAGGAGGCAAGAGAGTGTGTTTGAAACAGTCCACTCAGGCACTCAGGTTCAAAAATGTACGCGAGTCCTGACTACAACTCTACACCTTTACTTTGACCCAAGCGCAGTGCTGGTAAACAAGCAGCCTGGAAACCATTAGAGTTTGTGTGTGTGGCCCACAAGGCATTTTGTTGACTGTTGCTCATGCACAGAGTTGCCACATCCCACTGGTTTCTATCTGCGTAACGTTTTTCCTACCGATATGATTCATGTAAAACAAACACAGAATGGAGGAGCCAGGAAACGATGCCTGCTTCACAGCCAGCACATCTCAGAGCAAGGGGCAACTCAATATTAATGGAAGCCTTCTAACCGGATATGATTCATGTAAAACAAGGGCATATGAAGTGAGGTGTGATCATGCACCTCATTGACGAAGAGCTGTGCACTGCCTCTGAATCCATTCGAGCAAAGGTACTTATTTTGTCTTTACCACTTGAATTTAATGACATATTTTTCAATACATGAACGGTTAAGCATTTTCTTTAACTTACCATGAAATATTTGGCGTGTGTAAACGTATTCAATCTTATTCAAGGGTCATAATGAGTGAACAAGCCTGATTTCAATCTTGCGGCCCACTGAGATAGAGAACGGCCACTCATGTGGTCTATGCATTCACCTAGTTGCTCACTGCTGCCCTAGTGGCTTTCTTACTGAATTAAAGATGGTAGATTTAAGTATGGAATTTGCATGGAGAAAACGTGGGAACAATCAGACACGCCTTAGTCTTCAACTGAAGAAAGGCCTTCCAGACTAGAACTGTGAGCTCCTATGACAGATACTAAAGTAGCTCTTATGAACTTCAAGGCATTTGTTCAAAGAAATGGTTCCATCAGTGTCCATTCCTCTTGAAAAACAGCATTATTTGGAGAATGAACCGAGATCACGCATGGGCAGGCTATGGCCTAGTGGTATTGTTACTGGACTGATAATCCAGGAAAGTGCTCTGAGAAACCTGGGTTCAAATCCCACCATGGCAATGGTGAAATTTAAATTCAATAAAAATCTGGAATTAAGAATCTATTAATGACCACAAAACCACTGTTGATGTAAAAACCCATTTGGTTCACTAATATCCTTTAGGGAAAGGAATGTACCATGCTTATCCTATCCGGCCTGCACAGCAACATGGTTGATTCTTAAACGTTCCTCTGGCGGTTAGGGTTGGCCAATAAATGTTGGGCCAGCCAGCGATGTTCATATCCCATGAGTGAATAAAATAGAAAAGTAAGACAGGATTCTAGAATAAAGAAGAAGATGAGGGGAGCAAGGAGAAGATTGTTGCGTCATTGATGTCTAACATATACTTACCGATCACACATGGATGAACGGTAAGAAACGCTTGGCTTTTTCATTGATAGGCAATAGTAATAGGAGATCTCTCCAGGGTTTTCTGCTGAGGAGGAAGACGGGAAAAGGAGCAAAGCAACTTCTCAGGGATACTTGAAACTTTCCAAAGTGATACCCTGACTATTCAAAAGAAATGTACAAAGTTCAGACCTGCTCCAACCAGGTCTTACTCCAAGCACATCATATTTCAGGTATCTACAAGACCAAAATCCAATTTAAACAGCGGCAAGTATTGATTTAAGGGCAGCTGTCTTTGAAACACTCAAAATGTGACCCATTCCTAGTCCTCCACTCTGCTACGTGGTAGTTTGGAGTGGGGTTCTCCAATTAGTGGGCATGTCTGCCATTTTCCCATCAATAGAATGGCTCTCCATCATAACAAACATCCAGGCCTTTTTCAGAATTGCAAAGTCGTGATAGGCTGCACAAATTACTCGTGTGTTTTGTTGGAGTAAATCGAGTTCATAAAGGCAGTGTGTAATAATAAAGCTTAAACTAATACTGCACAAAGAGCAAAGTATGTAATATTCTCATCAATTCTTGACCTCTGGAGTACTGGAAAGAATGATCGATGATCTGAACTTCAAAGCAGCACAAATGTCAGCTAATTTTCAGTTATCAAGATTTATTGGAGATAATGACTGGTAAAATAATGTCATGTTTACGCCTTCCAGCATTTGCCATTTTCACAATTATTTTTATTTTCTGAGAGGCACATATTTTCTTTCTGAAGAACTGCGACTTTGTATAAAAGCAAACTGATGCAGTGAGCATTTGGTAATTCACGAATAGGGAAGGTTGTGAAAGGGTGATTTAGATATTAATTCTTTATCCTTCTTGTGTGTGCATTTTCCCAGTGCAGCAACGATCTACATTTTGAACAGTTTCTACATCCACATTTCTATTTTCATTTCTGAAAGATTACCACGGATGCACTGGTAGTAATCTTCCAAAAATCCTTCAATCCTGGAAAAGTTCCAATGGATTGGAAAAGTGCTAATCTACCACCCTAATTCAATAAGGGAGGGATACAACATGCAGTTAACAGTAGGCCAGTTAGCTGAACAGCTGTCACTGGGAAAATGTTAGTGTATATTACAAAGAATGCAACAGCAGAGCAGAAAGAAATACATAATAAAATCAAGCAGAATCAACATGGGGGCTTTACGCAGGGGAAATCATGCCCAACAAATTTATTAGAATTCTTTCAGGTGGTAACAAACAGGACAGATAAAGGGGAATCAGTGGATGTAACGTACTTAGATTTCCAAAAAGCAGTTGGTAACAGTACACAGCATACTGCTATAGTATTTTGGACAGAATATTCAAGGATTGGCTAACTAATAGGAGACAGAGTTGGGCAGGAGAAATATTTTCAGGATGGCAACCCATAACTAACCAAATGCACAAGTATCAATGCAGGGGCTACATTTATTCCCAATACATATTAACTTGGGTGAGGAAGCAAATGTAGTCTTGCCAAGTTTGCAAATGATACAAAAATAAGTGAGAAGGCTGGTGAGGGTGACATGAGTCTACAGCAGGACATAGGCAGGTTAAGAGAGTGGGCAGAAACTTGGTAGATGATATAGAATTTTGAAAAAGTGGTAAGCAGAATAAAATGATTATTTAAATACAGAAAGCTACAGCACAGGGGAATTTGGGGTCCGCGCACATAAAATGATAAAAAGCTAACATGCAAATTAATACACAAAGGCAAATGGAATGTTGGCCTTCATTTCAAAAGGGAATGAAGTATAACAATAGTGAAGTCTTGCTAAAACTACACAAAGCACTAGGTATATCACACTGGAATACCACGAATTGGTCCCCTTAAGGAAAGATAAAGTAATATTGGAGGCAGTCCAGAGAAGATTCACTAAGTTGATCCTGGATATGCAGGGATTTTCTCACGAGAGGTTGTGTAGGTTCGGCCTGTATTCATTAGATTTTAGAAGAACGAGAGCCGACCTTATTTAGGCACACAGGATTCCGAGGTGGTTTGACGGGGCAGATGTTGAAAAGTTGTTGCCCATTTATGGGGAAACCTTAGGCCAAAGGACAGAGTATGGGGTTGCTTATTTAAAACAGAGATGAAGAGGAAATTTCTCTCAAGAGTATTGTGAATCTGTAGAATTCTTTACAGCAGAGGGCTGGAGATGTCAGGTTACTGAGCATGTTCAAGGCTGAGACGGATAGATTTTTAATCAGCAGGGGAAACAACTGTTATGGGGATAAGGCAGGAAAGTGGAGTTTAGGATGATCACATCTGGTTAGTCATGAACTTATTGAATGGCAGAGCAGATTCATACGTCTGATTACCACAGATATTGGACAACAATGCTTTTTGTTAAAGAATAGGTGGCATACTTTGGATACACCCGCACACTTATCCGGTTCTATGGCATTCTGTATGGATTGTCTGTCTCATCGCAGAGTCATCTTCAGCACGACTAGAAGATCCCATTGGTAGGAAGGCAGCAAACTCTTACCTTTTGAGTAAGAAATTGTAAAATTCTACTCAAATAGAAATAGTACTCACCTTAATCAGTCATGACATGACATACAATCCAATTTTACAGAGAATTTCCTTTGTTAAAGGGAAGATCACTGGTTATATAATTTGACAGGGACAACGGCATGACTTGACCCCAAGACAAATGTCAAAATTCTTCTATGTCATGAAATAAAGGCTGAATTTGAACTAATTGCTCAGCTTAGACCAGCAGTTTGCTGTTGTATAAAGCAATCTTGTCTAATAGCGGAGATTTAGTTTTCACTCAATTCTATCTGCGTGGCATTTGCACATTTTCCCTGTGCCTGTGTGGATTTCCTCAGCTTTCTTTCCACAGTTCAAAGATATGCAGGTTAGATAAATTGTTCCTTAACGTCAAGGAGACTAGTAGGGTAAATATGTGGAATTACGAGGATAGGCGGCTGGGTGGGATTGTTGTCAGCACAGGCTCGATATGCCGAATAGTCTCTTCCTGCACTGCAGAGATTCTATGATTTCCAGTTCTAATTTCTTACCTTATTTCAAATCCTGCTTGAGAATCCCTCTTAAATGAGGTCGCCTCTTTAACAATTTTCCATTTGCACATTAGAGTTCGAGGGTTGAATTTTTCTGTAATGCCCACCATGGGAATGGGATGGGATGTGGACCATGGAAAGGTCCACTGACCTTGGACAGGATTTTCCAGACTTGGGGTAAGCGCAGCTGGCTAATCCCACCCTGAACACTTTTAACTTTACTTACAAAGTATCCATTTTTCCCTTAAAATTATATTAGTTCTTGTTCTCATTTGCTCTTCGATGAAAACTATGCCTAATATAATCAGTTGTAGTCTAACAACACATTTGATAAGCTCAGTGGACATGTATTTCATTCTTCCAGCCTTAATGTTCCAGCATTTTATTAACTTTTTTAAATTGCCTTGCCGCATTGAGTGGTCATTCACACTAATAACTCTGCTGCTAGTCCGAGGCTTACTTTCTTTGTCACCCATAGGTTGCACATTATCTCATCCACCGTTGCAATGTAATTCTTTTGCCAATATTGAATCTCATTTCCCATTCCCAAAAATAATGCAAATCCTTTTACAAATCCACAACAATGTGTCTTGTTCCTATTGTGCTCTCCTGCTGTAGCGGCAGCTGCAAATCTGGCAGCTTTACATTTTGGGCCCAGCTAATTTATGTATTTATTTAACAACAGTTAAACCCCAAGGACCAAGACCTTATAGCCTGCATTATCTTCCTCGGAAGACAAATGATCCATGACATTTCCATAATGACGCGCTGCAACGTTTGTTGATTTGTAAGCAATCTGGTCAAGGTCAGTTTCAAACTTTGATGGGAAAACAAACATATGCTTACAGATTGTTCGAAGGGAAAGGTTGGTGACTTGTTTTTGAACAACGGGGCAGGTTTTATTCTTTTTACCATATTACATTGAAAACAGGTAGCTCATTCTGCTTACTAAAGCACCGCTGCTGATTTCTCCAACGAGGACCCGATCTTTTCAACTCTGCAGCTCCAGATCTGAGATAGAGAGCTGTGTGACGTTTCCACTTGCAGCAAAGTTGATTTGACTTTTACTGCAAACGGAGGCCAAAAAAAGGGTATCAATAGTGATTGTGGCTAAGCCAAACATCTCAGAACTTCATGTTGCATCATCATCTTCCCATTGACCCCTGAGGTTTGCTCATGGAGATCTGCTGTACCATATTTCATTCAGATTTACAAATTGTCCAATGGCATGTCACACTGTCATATTTGCGATACATCAGTTATTTTTGCATCTATGTATTCTGAATAATCTCTGGTGACACTACCGCTCTTTGAAGTTAAAGATTTCTGACAATTTGTGGTCAAAAATCACACATCACTTTTCATCGGGAATGTTTTATTGACAGCAAGGTTGCCAACAATCAGTCTTTCTTTGGGTACCCAAGATGTTTTTTTTATATATATAAACTCTGGAACAAAGGGGAAGGGGCAAGGACACCAAAGTTGAAAAGACTAAACGGAAATGCAAAATACATTAAGATGAGTGACTAGGAGGCAGCAAGCTTCAGCTTTGAAAGGCTGAACTTCATGATGAAAGGACAACTTCACATAACGCTGGCTGCAAGGTCTTCCTGATGCGTTCATGATTGAAGCAGAAAAATGAATTCCAATTCTAATACACTGGTGATGTACTGAGTACAAAGACTGCTTTGCAGCAAAGAAGGGACAGAAACATATCTTCAGTTTTATTTTTCGCTTTCAATTTCTAACCAAAAGCAAAATCTGAATTGTGTTGAATTGAAAAAAAACGAAACTATTTTTAAGGTCACGTTGAATATGCCTCAGACAAGATCTTGCAGGATGAAAGAGGCATGGAACACATTCTCAGTGTGGTACTTCCAATGTGTCACATAATTTGGCACCTGCTTATCAAAATACGTTTAGTCTTGTTTGTCTCGATCAAAGTTGAGGGTGGCACAATGTTTATCACTACTGCCTCACAGCTCCAAGGACCAGAGTTTAATTCTGACCTTGGGTTACTGTCTGTGTGGAGTCTGCATGTTCACTCCTGTGTGGGTTTCCCCTGGGTTCTCTGGTTGCTTTCCATAGTCCAAAGGTGTGTAGGTTAGGTAAATTAAGGGGCAATTTAACACAACCAGTGTCTCAAGGAGTGTGGATTTGGGAGATTAGCCATGATATACGTTCAGGGATAGGGCATGGGAGAGAGCCTCAGTAAAATATTCTGTCGGAGAGTTGATGCAGACTTGATAGATCAAATGGCATCTGCTGCACAGTAGGCATTCTATTCTATGAAAATTATATTTTTATTTTCAATAATAAACCAAATGCTTGTTTCTTTAATGCTTTAATTAGCTAAGAAATGGAATAGCTAAGTCACAAAGAACGATATTTAATTCCTGATATGTGCCAGAAACACAGAAAGAAGATTATTTAGCCCATCATCTGTGTTTGGCAGAGGAGCTAAGCAGTCTAATCACACCCCCAGCATTTCTTCAACAGCTCTGTAGGTTGCAGATTCTCTAATACATAGCCAAGTGTTTGACATTAAAATGAGGGATTTGCCTCTCCCACATTTCAGCCAGAGAGCTGCAGACACCTTTCGCCCAAGTTAAAACATCATTCCTCAACTCCCTTTTAATCCTTCTAACAATTACTTGAAAATCCATGCTCCCTGGTTGCTGACCTTTCCACTAACAGAAATAGGATCTTAGTATCCATTCTGTCTGGATGCCTCATTACCACAATTCAATCTCTATTCAATCTTTGCTGTTACAAAGAATTTAATCCCAGCCCATCCAATGTTTCTGAATTGCTGAAATTCTCTCCTTTTTCTGGCTTTCCTTCCACAGTCCAAAAGATGTGCTGGCTAGGTGCATTGGCCACGCTAAATTCTCGTTAATGTATCTGAACAGGTACCTGAGTGTGGCCTTATTGTAGAGTTGCCAGTGTTGAGCTAAGGTAGGCATAGCAACAAATCTCACAATAGCAAATTAAAGTCCAACAGGTTTATTTGGTAACATGAGCTTTCAGAGCATTGCTCCTTCATCAGGTGAATGAAGAGCTCAGTTCAAGGCATGTATACATACAAACTCAATTGCAAGATAATGATTGGGACATGAATATTAACAGATAATCAAGTCTTTACAGATGCAGACAGACAGTGAGAGTAGAAAGAGGGTTAAGCACAAGTTAGAGGTGTGAATTGTCTCCAGCCAGGACAACTACTGAAATTTTGCAAACCTAGGCAAATTGTGGGAGCCTGGTAGTGTGACATGAACCCAAGATCCCAGTTGAGGCTATCCTCACGTGTGGGGAATCTGGATCTGTTGCACAGTTCTAGTGCAATCCAGAAGTTTAAATTTACTTTTTAGTGTCACAAGTAGATTTACACAAACACTGCAATGAGGTTACTGTGAAAATCCCCTCGTTGTTACACTCCGGCACCTGTTCAGGGACACAATTTAGCTTGACCAATGTATCTGACCAGCACATCTTTCAGACTGCGAGACAAAATCAGAGGAACCCCCATACAGACACGAGGAGAACATGCAGACTCTCAAGATAGTCACCCAAACTGGAAATCAAATCTGCCTCCCTTGTGCTGTGAGGCAGCAGTGCTAACCACTGCAGCACCCTCTTACTCTTGTATTCTAGTTTTTCAACCAATAAAGGAAACTATCCTTTATTCCTCCTTGAGCACCTTACCTACCTGTCCTGCTTTCTTCTGGGATCTGCAGTGAACATATACTACAAGGTCTCGCTATTCCTCTACACTTCAGATTCCTACTTATGGCATGGTTTACCTGCCCCACTTGTATGACAATTTGAATTCAATTTGCCACTTCTCTGCCTACGTAAGCAGGCCACTATCTTCCTGTCATCCACAGCTTTCTTATTCAATAACCTGGATAAATTTTTATATCATCTGAATAATGCCTCCTACATTCCAGTGTGAATCATTCATATATACCTACATGTCCACCAACAGCAAGGAACACCATTCCTAATGCTTTTGGAACTTCAATGGAAACAGCTTTCCAATCACAAAAGCATTGGAAGAAAACATTTTACGGCCAATCATTGAACCAATTCTAGATCCAACTTGTCACTTCCCCTTGGATTCCATTAACTTTTAATTTTCTGATCAGTCTGCTATACCATGATCGAAGCCCAGACCAACACGCTAACCAGCCTCCCATCCAAAAACTATACTTCCCTCTGCCCTGGAAAAGCAGCCAGAGTGATCAAGCACCCCAATAAGCATCCTAAACATATTAACTTCCACCTTGTTCTGTCTGGAAAAAGATACAAACGTTTGAGGTTACATATCGACTGACTCAAGAACAACTTCTTCCCTGCTGCCATCAGACTTTTAATTGGGCCTACCCTACCTTAAAGCTAATCTTTCTCTACACTTTAGCTATGATTGTAACACCACATTCTGCATCCTCTCCTTTTCTTCTCCCCTCTGTACTCTACAAACATTATGCTTTGTCTGTATAGGGCACAGGAGACAATACTTCTCACTGTATCCCAATAAATGTGACAGTAAGAAAATCGAATTAAAAACCTTTGTTAAAATCTTACTAAAATCCATGTAAACTACATTAAGTGCACAATCTTTGCTACTCCACAAAAATAATCATGTTAGCCAGGCATAATGTTCCCTTAATTTATTCTTGATCAAACTGGAAGATGGAATTTTGTTATTGGATGAATAACTATACTTAACGATAGACCAGGGTGAGTTCTGTTTTTCTGTATCTTTGTTCATGTTTGCATCCAAGATACAGCAAACAGGAACTTGCATGCTGATCACAAAGATTTAATACAAAACTCATTCTGTAATAGTTCTATTAACTTCAGCTGGTCTTCAGGTCTACTCTTTTCCATTTTCTTACTGGCAGGAGCTACTGCCAAACTACTGCTGCTATTCCCAGCAGCCTACTATTGGCAAGGCTTGGACACCATCTTGCATTCTTTGATTTTTCTTTCTCACCCACTTTATCTACACTGGCTTCGACCAAATAGGAGTGAAAAATTGAGGATGTGAAGCTTATGAATCATAGAATCCCTACAGTGTATGCAGCAACCCTTTGGCCAATTGAACCTGCCCAGGCAACGATTCCCATCCATGCCATATTCCCTTAACTCTTAATTCTCCTGATACTGAGGGTAAATTTAGCGAAGCCGATCCACCTAATCCGCACTTCTTTGGAGCGTGGGAGGAAACTGGAGCACCCGGACACAGATACAGGGACAATATGCAAACTCCACACAGTCACCCAAGGCCAGAACACTGCCATGAAGTTACTGTGAAAATCCCCTAGTTGCCACACTCTGGCATCCGTTCAGGTACACTGACTAAGAATTTAGCACGGCCAATGTGCCTAACTAGCATGTCTTTCAAAATGTGGAAGGAAAACAGAGCACCCAAAGGGAACCCATGCAGGCTGGGGGAGAAACTGTAGACTTTGCATAGAGACCCAAGCCAGGAATCAAACTCTGACCCTGTGAGGCATGCTGCCCAAGCTACATTTATTATTGGTATTGACAATTATACCATGGTAAATTTTCTTAATGATAATTTTGTGCTCATAAAAGTGAAATGCATTGACCTTATGCAGATAATCACGTTTGATTCATGTGTTATAAAAGTGAATTCATTGATGGCCAGTGCAATTGGAATTGGATGTGTAAAGGTTAGCTTTCTCCGCTTAGCCAACCCAGCATTGAGGTAAAACAATACTGCAAACAATAGGAAGTGAAAGCTTTTCACCACTTCAATGGAGAATGTTTGGAACACAAAACTGAATTTCACACACAAGTTATCTTGCAGTTTTTCCTCATTCTTTCATGTCAACAACCCAAACGAAAGTAGGTGCTGAGGCAACAGTGAAGACTATTCATATCCAAGTTTTTTAAATAACTTTGGTTTTAACAGTCTTGTCTATCTGATGAGGACTCTTCATTCTCTAGTTTGCGTTAAGGCCGAAGTAGATAGATTATTGGCTAACGAGGGAGTCAAAGGATGTGGGTGGCAAGTGGGCCCACAGTCAGATCAGCCATGATCTTACTGACTGGTAGGCCAGGCTCAAGAGGGTGAGTGGCCTACTCCTTTCCCCCAACTCTCACTTTTGCTTGTTTAGGTGCCTTTTTTTTTTTTAGTTTATTTGTACTTTTATTTCTGTTTGCACAGGTTAATATGTGTTCAAATTGAAACATCTCCAAGAATTTTAATACCTCATATTGGATTTACTTGCTTTCTCCAACCTGTTTTTTTCAACTATATGCACATGATGCCAACCTTAATGGTAATAGTGGCATATCCATTCCACAAGTTGCCTGGATGGCTGGCTGACGATGCAGAATGATGCCAACAGCATGGGTTCAATTCATGTGCCTGTATGAAGGCCCCTCCTCGCTCCCACCCCACCTTCTCAAGTCTGTCTCTCCCCTGCGCTGCGTTGATCCTCAGGTTAAATTCACTATCGGACAAAGCCTATGATCATCTGGGACAATGGTAAATTCAACTTAATAGAGCAACTTAGAGGAACCTACATCCCAGATCGTAGAACTCTGCAACAGCAATCAGCAGTGCTGGAGATGGGGTGACTTGCAACCTGTCATAGGGCCCCCACAGTCACGAGGGGGAATGGATATAGGTCACAGAGACCGGCTGATAGCAATAGAGAAAAATGACAGGTTTCTGCTGCTCTCAGATCAGAAAAAGTATACCTGTGCAACGGTGACCTCTGTTGCTATCAGCCAGCTTCTGGGCAATTTAGGCTGCATCTACTCCCCCTTCTGGCAAGAAACAGACTTTTTTTTTTTTTTGCACACATTGCCATAAGATTCAACTGATGGCCTCACTAAAACAATGGATCCGAAACTCCCATTTTCATGCTCGTTCTGGGCTTAGTTTTTTTGGGTAAGATCACCCCCCCCACCCCCAAAAGTTTTTTTTTAACGTCTCATATGTACAATGAGAAAGTTTTCCATCTTGATTATTCACTGATGACTGACTGACAGCACAAATTGACATTTTTGTCATCATCATTTAAGGTCTCAGAGTCATTGCTTGCTCAGTTTACAGGAGTTACCTGTTCCTCATCACATTTAAACTGCCATGCTGTTGATGTTGCTCTGAGTGACCTCAGTGGAAATGCAAACTTCCACGTGCAGAATGGCACACTCCACGCTTTGATGCGGTAATAGATTCCTGGCTAGCAAAAAAGGGTTACGTACTTCTGACAAATACAGGATTTAAAGGGCAGACTGACTGATATGATTAAGTAAGGTGCAGTGAGGCTTCTATGCAATAGAGTTTGTGTGTGTTAGTCTGAATGTGTTACTTTGGTTTGAGATTTTCCCACTCGTGAAAACATTGCGCCATCGACCCTGTCAAGCATCTCAGGATCTCCCATGTTTGAATGAGGTCAACCTTCACTTTTCCAAACGCCAAAGAATATAGACGCAAACTATTTAGTTTCTCTTGATAGGACAACCCTCTCATCCCAGAAATTAGCCTGGTGAATCTCCTTTTGATTGTTCCTACTCGTTAGGAAATTTTAACCTCAAAAATTGAAGAGTTCAGGTCAAGCGGAAGTTAACATTTCAAATGTTTTAAACTTTTACCTAAGCCACCGAACAGCCATTTGTATCCTGTTGGAAAAGGAAACCAATAGTGGGAAGGTGACCCTTAGACTCCAAGTGGGTGTATCGATAATTGAGACCTTTTAAAGTTGCTGAGTGCTGATTTAAGACTGAGATGAGGAGAAACTTCTTTCAGATGGTCGGGTGTCTTTGGAACTCCTTGCCAATGAGAGTTACGAGGATAAAATTCTTGGGTGGGATTTTCCAGCACATCCCAAAGCCAGAAAATCCTGCCAAAAATCAAAGGATCTTTGTCGTTTTTGCATTCCCACTTCAATTCCCATACTGGGTGGGATATGAAAATCCTCCATCTTGTGTATATTTAAGGCTGAGACAGATAGATATTTGATCTGTAAGAGAATCAAGGGTTATGGAGAAAGGGCAGGAAAGTGGACGTGAGGAAGGTTGGATTAGCCATGATCCTATTGAAAGGCAGGAGAGGTTCCAGGGGCCAAACAGCCTCCTCCTGGTCCTATTTTTAAACCAGGCATATCCATTCCACAAGGACGCAAGAAATAGGAACACAAGTCGCCCCCCTCAACTCAATACTATCATCATGGCTGACCTATGTCAGTCTCGACTCCTTTTAAGCCACTTCCCCATAGCCCTTTATTCCTCAACCTATATTTATTCTGTCACGTGGCATCTCAAAGTCTGTCCCCCAAGACTGGCTGAATGCAGACTTGTGTAGGTGAAGATTTTAACCATTGCGATGCCAGAATGTTTCAAAGACACTTGCACATTCTGTCTCTTGTTGCGGAATGGACATCTCCTAAAGGCAGTAATGAGATCAAAGGCACTCATCTAGCAATGGCTTAACCGTTTACCTCCAAGGATGCATCTCAACGTTGCTTCAGAGAAGTGTCTCCGCATTAAGTCCTTGCTATTGACAGTGGCTGAGCCAGCCACAGGTACCTGGGCACATATCATTTTCCCCCCCATCACCCTCATCTTCCTCCTCGATTATATCTTCACCTGAAACAGGTGACTACACACCCTCTTCTATTTCATCCTCCTATGAATGGACCAATTCATTGGATTCCAGATCTTGCACATATTATTGTATGAATAAGTATCCTGTCTCACACGTGGCAGGCTTGTGGATTCCTGAATGAATTCAATGATTTAAGTTGAAGTGAGAATTGTGTGTAGTGCAGCATGTTGCAAGGTTTCCTTTGGAGAGTCAGAAGGTTGGCTCTCAGGTGAATTTTGAAACTGGGACATCAAGTATTTTAGCTGCTTGATAACCTTCAGCTGGTTCTACAGTCTGCTTCACAGACTGGCTGATGAATCCACTGGGTTCTGGGGTAATAAGAGTACAGGTCCCAAAACCAGCTTCAAATCATAAGACCAATGGCTTAACACTTTGGAAGCTCACCCAATCTAGTTTGGACTGGGCCTGATACAATGCCAAGTTGATTGTGACCGTTGAGTTTTGATCTTCCATTTTGTTCACTTTGAAACAGGTAGTTTGGAAATCGCAGTCTTTAGTTGCTGGCCCATTCTTAAACATGAGATGTGTGAATTCTACAAACGGGTGTCAGATATGCTCCCCAATGTCCATATTTAATTAAACATTGGTCAGAAACTTGATGTGGTCTGTTGTCCAAATGTCAAAAGTTACATGATTTGCAACAGTCATCTTAATAGCTTGTAAACCATTTGAAAGCATTAACTGGAATGTCATATGGCATTCCTATACTTGGCATGACATTCAATTTCTGTAGTATGCAGCCATTCACCAATCATCCAATCCACTTCACTTTACTGACAGAAATAGGCCAGTTCCTTGCACAAATGTGCTCCAAGGTTAGAGTCTCAATAACATTGTCTAAGATTGGACAGTCTGGGATTAAGTACTGCGTGCCATCACTGAACGTGACTGCTTTGCATATAGCAGTAGAACAACTATTCAAAAGAAAAATACCTATGTCTCATTTAAGTTGTTACATTTGATGCAAAGGTGAGCTGAGACTGATCTACACTGGTTGGGAGGAGGTGATTTTCCACTCTCATTTTCAGGGATGGAAAATCCCGCAGGAGTTCCAAAAACAGTATTTATGACTGTGGGATTTCCTCAATCTATTGTCTCCATCCCCTGCCAACAAAGCAACACATGGTTGGTGGGGCTGGGGTGGCTGAAAGCTGAAGAAATTCCAATGCCCAATAAAAATAACTCAATTATTGCCCCCTCCCCACATGATACCTGATATCCGTCCCATCAGGAGGCTCAAGGTATGTCAGAGGAAGTTGCTCTTGGGGCCAATAGTTTCTGCCTTTGTTTTGCTGCCCACGATGCCACTCAGCCAAGTAACAACAAAATTCCACCCCATGTAACTAATAGTTAAGACCTATTATTAAAGGATGCACATCAGGATAACTGATAGAAAAGGTTGCGTCACAGCTAAAAATAAATTTATTTTTCACTTGCTGTATTTGCATTGGAGTAAATCCACCAGCTTCAAGGACACAAGCTGCAAAACATCATATCTGCTGCAAACGAATTGTCGAAAAAGGGGAATTGTTTTCTATAATAGATGCTGCGAATTGAATCATCATCGTCTTCAAATCATGTTCAGAAACTAATCAACTTTGTCTTTTGCCATTTGGAACATTATCTAAACCCTCCGAATGAACTGCAGCCTATTACCACCCTCTCAGCTATTTATCATTTTGCTTTCAGCTCTTCATCAAGAGGCCTCCTTGTGGAACTCAAGAAATTACCCATAGCAATGCATAAAGCAATCATTTGTGTAAGACTAACTAATGGGCTCCGTTTTGCGAATAAAAGCCTTCACGTACTTTTCTGTTGCTCTGTGAATTCTAAAATAAGGAACTGAAGAAATAAAATGAAATGCTCGGCACATTGCGACAACGCTTATTATGAAGCGACGTCAATCTTGTGCGTGAATACTATGTATTTTTCACCGTATCCTTTGACGCTTGAGGGAGAGCGAGAATGTTTGAGTTACTTACAATAATGTGCTGAGGACTGCACCACTGATGGTAATCAAAGTCAGACTGCCCCTTCTTAATCCCCAACTTAATTGCTACAGCTGCAAATATTCACTCTTGGGTCAAATATTTAAAAATTGCTGGGTATCTCCAGGGCTTCAAAGATCAAAACAGAAAGACTGATCATTATCCATTAATGAGCTAGTCAATTAAAAGTCTGCTGTAATGGACACATTTTGCTGGCTTTAATTATCACATTAATTGAGTTATCTCATTTTAATAAATGTAACTCTATTTACCCTCTGTAGCTCAATAAATTATACTTGATTCTTGAAATTAAAAAAAATAACTTCTTTATCATTGATGTATCACTTAGTACTGCTCACCTACTACCCTAATGACTCCAGTGCTCTCTAGGCTGACAGGAATTTTAAATAGAGTTGTCTCTGGTAATGAAAAATGCTTAGTTTAAAATCCGAGCTCCATCGACACATTTGCAGATTTACCAGCAGTACCGATTAGGTTGCTTAGTTTTTGCAATAGTAGAGAGAGAGAGACACAGACAGATAGAGAAAGCTTTGGGTCAAGAGGCTTTGGTAAGTGGTATATCTCCACAGAATACATGTAACCTCAGATAATGTCCTATTAACATTTCTCTTTAGTCTTGGTGCAGTTGGGATGGCAATGAGGATATTGTCCTCTTGCAGGATGTGGGAGCATTCCATTGTCCCTGATGATTACATCTGCACAAAGTTCATCCAGCTGCTGGGAGACTGAGTTATGGAGCTGGAGCTAGAAGGCTAAGGAGGGACAGAATTGGCAGTTCAATGTTCCAGGGTATAGTTGCTATAGGAAAGATAGAACAGGAAGTGAGCGGAGGGGGAGTTGCACTTTTGATTAGGGAAAAAATATCACAGCAGTATTAAGAGGGGACATATCCCAGGGTTCAGCTATTGCATCTGTATGGATAGGACCGAGAAATAAGAGGAGGGGGAATTGCTTTGATAGGGTTGTACTATCGGCCCCAAATAGTCAGCGGGAAATTGAGGAGCAAATAAGGAGATTACAGATAGCTCCAAAAAAAAAGCATGATAATAGTCAGATTTTAATTTTCCCAACATTGACAAAGACAGCCATAATATTAAAGGGTTGGATGGAGAGAAAATTGGTGTGTATTCAGGAGTAATCTCTTATTTAGTATTTGGATGGCCCAACTAGACAGGGGGCAAAACTTCGCCTCCTCTTGGGCAATAAGGAAGAGCAGGTGACAGAAGTGTTAGTGAAGAATCATTTTGGGACCAGTGACGATAATTCTATTGGTTCTAAGATAACTATGGAGAATGATAGGTCTGGCCCAAAAGTTTGAAATTGTGGCAAGGCCAATTTTGATGGTATCAAGCAGGAACTTTGAAAAGTTAGTGGAGGGAGTCTGTGGGAAGACAAGGGATGTCTGGTAAATGGGAGGCTTTTAAAAGTGTGTGTTGACCAGGGTTCAGGTAAACACCTTCCTCTTTGAGTGAAGGGCAAGGTTGGTAGAAGTAGGGAACCCTGGATAACTCTCATTGAGGCTCCAATAAAGGAGGAAGCACATGACATGCATCAGCAGCTGGGATCAAGTGAATCCTTGAATAACAAGGCGGATGTAGGAATTGAATTGAGAGATACCAGGAGGCAATAAAAGGGACATAAGATTGTTTTGGCAGATAAGGCAAAAGGAGAATATAAAAAAGCTTCAACAAATACATAAAGGTCAAAAAAGAGTAACAAGGGAGAGAGTAGGAGCTCTTAAGGATCAAGAAGGTAATCTATGTGTGGATCCACAAGAGATGGGCGAGATCCTCAATGAATATTTCTCATGAGTAATTATTGTTGAGAAAAGCATGCATGTTAGAGAACTTGGAGAAATAAATAGTGATGTCTTGAATATACGTATTAGAGAGGAGATGCTAGAATCCTTAAAGTGCGTCAAGGTAGAAAAATCCCTGGGACCTGAAGAAGTGTATCCCAGGATATTGTGCGAGGCTAGGAGGAAATTGCAGGTCCATTAGCAGATATATTTGAATCATTAATAGCCATAGATGAGATGCCTAAGAATTGGAGGGTGGCAAGTGTTGTGTCTTTGTTTATAAAAGGGCTGCAAGGAAAAAGTTGGGAACCTCAGGCCTGTGAGCTTCACATTTGTAGTGGCTAGGTTGTTGGAAGATATTCTGAGACAGGATCTACAGACATTTAGAGATGCAAGAACTGATTACAGACAGTCAGTATGGCAGTGGAAAATCGTGTCTCATAAATTTGATTGAGTTTTTTTGAAGGAGTAACCAAGGTGGTAGATGAGGACAGTGCAGTTGTTGTTGTCTACATGGATTTTAGCAAGGCCTTTGGCAACGTAGCCCCTGGTAGGTTGTTGCATAAGGTTAAATCTCACAGAATCTCGAGTGAGGTAGCTAAATGCATGCCAAAAATTGGTCTGACGACAGGAGCCAGAGGGTGATTGTAGAAGGTTATTTTTCAAACTGGAAGCCAGCGACCAGTGGTGTGTCTCAGGGTCCACTGTTTGGGTCCACTGTTATTTGGCATTTGTATTAATGATTTGGATGAGAACATAGGAGGCATGATTAATAAGCTTGGAGATGACACCAAGATGGTGAAGGTTATTTCACTTGGTGTTTAATTCAGATAAATGCAAGATGATGCATTTTCATAGATTGAACCAGGTAGATTGAGCTCAGTTAATGGTAGGGCATTGGGGACAGTTACAGAAAGGAGAAATCTAGGGTTACAGGTTCATAGCTCCTTGAAAATGGAGTCACAGATGGACAGAGTAGTGAAGAAGGCATTCAGCAGGACGGGTTTCATCGGTCAGAACATTGAATACACGAGTTGGAATGTCTTGACGTTGTATAAGATTTTAGTAAGGCCACACTCGGGGTAGTGAGTATAGTTCTGGTCACCCTATTAGAGAAAGGACATTACTAAACAATAAGTACAGAAAAGATTTACTAGGATGCTCAATTGTTTGAGCTACAAGGAGAGGCTGGATAGACTGGGCTTTTTTTCTCTAGAGCATAGAAAGCTGAGGGGTAATCTTAGAGGTCTATAAAATAATGAGGGCATAGTCAGACAAATAGTCAATGTCTTTTCCCAAAGGTAGGGGAGTCTAAAACTAGACAGCATAAGTTTAAGATGCAAGGGGAGAGATACAAAAGGGTCCAGAAGGGCATTTTTTTCCCCACAGTGAGTGACGAGTGTCTGGGATAAGCTGCGAGAGCCAATTTTATCTTTTAAAAAACATTTAGACAGTTACATGAGTAAGATGGATAAAGGGGGATGGACAAGTTGGACCAAAGGGCCTGTTTCCATGTTGGAAATCCCTAGGACACTCAGATTCATCCGGGGTGCTAAACATATTATAGCTAAGAGTTTTAGTCACATTTAAGGTGCAGGCAGAAAGTAGCTGTATGATCACCAGGAAAAGGCAAAAAAGAGAGCAGGCAGACTGTGCAGGGCTCCCCTGTGGCCATTCCCCTCATGAACAAGCATACCGTTTTGGATAGTTTTTTTTGTGGGGAAGAGATGATCATTCAGATGAAAGCAGCAATAGGCAGATATATATCACTATGACTGGCTATGGACCACAGCGGGAAAGGATAAAGATAAACAGGACTGTAGTCAAAGTTAGGGAGACAGACAGGAGATTGTGAGGATGGCCACAAATGAGAGTCCAGGATGGTGCATTACCTCCTGGGTGCCTGGGTCAACAATATTTCAGAGAGATGGCAGAACATTCTCAAAGGGGAAGGGTTTTCATCCTGAGAAGTGATTAGAGAGCTTGGAAAAAGGATAAAAGCAGGACCCTGGGAGTGCTAATCACTGGATTACTCCAGTGACACGTGCTAGTGAGGGTGAAAACAGGAGAATATGGCAGATGAATGCATGGCTAAAGAAGTGGTGTGACACACAGGGATTCAGATTCTTGAATCATTGAGATCTTTTCTGGCACTGAGGTGACATATTTAAGAGGAATGGGTTGCATCAGAACTGGATTTGCAGATTTGCTGTTGCTGCAGAGAGTGTTTAAACTAGATTGGTAGGGGAAGGGATCCTAAGCAGCAGGGAAGCAAAGGAAGGGCTGAGCGGAGATGCAGTACTTAACAACGGCGAGCTGAATAGACACAATAAACCAGAGTACAGCAGGGAACAGGGAAGACCTGTTGGATTAAATTGCATCTATTTCAATGCAAAAGGGCTGACATGCAAGACTGATGAACTCAGGGTATGCAAGGGTACATAGGGCTGGGATATTATAGCCATAATGGAAATATAGCTAAAGGAGGGACAGGAGTGACAAATTAACGTTCAAAGGTGCTTTAGGTAGTACAGAGATGGAGGAAAGAGGAGCGGGGTTTTGTACTTTTGATTATGGGGAACATCACAACAGTAATCAGAGATGAAATAACTGAGCAATTATCCAGCAAGGCTTTGGGGCTGGAACTAAGAAATAAGGAGGGAATGATGACCTTACTGGGGCTGTACTATAGACCCCCAAAGAATCAATGGAAATTACAAGAACAAATATGCAGGGAGATTGGGGACACTTGCAGCAATAATAGGGTTGTCATAATAGGGGATCTTAATTTTCCTAACAGACCGGGACCGTCATGGAGTTAAAGGACTTCGATGGGATGGAATTTGTTAAGCGTGCTCAGGCATGTTTGCTCAGGCAGTACGTGGAGAGTCCTACTCAGGAAAGGACAAACTTGACCTACTTTTAGAAAATAGGGCAGGGCAAGTGACTGAGGTGATGGTGGGGGACCACTTTGGGAATAGCGATCATAGTTCTATTTATTTTAAAAACAAACATTTATGGAAAGGGATAAGACTGGTCCACAGGTGCAAGTTCTAAATTGGGGAAAGGCAAATTCTAATGGAATTAGACAGGAGTTCGCAAAGGTTGATTGGAGATGCTCATTTGAAGGCAAAGGGATCTCTGGCAACGGGGAGGTCTTTAAAAGTTTATTTATTAGTCACAACTAGTTCCTGTGAAAATCTAAGTCGCTGCACTCCACTTGTTTGAGTACACCAAGGGAGAATTTAGCATAGTACATACACTTAACCAGCACATCTTTTGGATTGTGGGAGGAAACTGGTGCACCTGGAGAAAACCCATGCAGACATGGGGAGAACGTGCAGACTCCACACAGACAGTGACTCATGCAGGGAACTGAACCTGAGTGCTAATCGCGTGTAGTTAGAGTTCAGGGCCCTGTTAGAGTGAAGGGCAAGGCTGGCCGGGGTAGAGAACCCTGGATGACAAAAAATATTTGATGTCTTAGCCGAAAAAAAGACGTGGCTCAGGTACAAGCATTGCAATCAAGGGATTCCCTGAAGGTGTACAGGAGTATATACAAGGAAGAAATTTGGAGGGCAAAAAGGGGGCATGAGGGAGCTTTGGTTGAGAAGATTAAGGTGAATCCAAAAAGGTATTCTTTCAGTATATTAAGGCAAAAATGGAGAGAGAATAGGAGCCCTCAAGGATCAAAGTGTTCACGTTATGTGTGGCACTGCAGGAGATGGTTAAGATTCTCAATGAATATTTCTCCTGTTCACTGCAGATAAAGACAAGACATGGGAATGGAAAAGTTAGTGGCAGTTTATTGGGGACAGTTCGCATTACAGTAGAGGAGGTGGTGGATGTACTCAAATATGTGAAGATGGATAAATGTCCTGGTACATCCAAGAACAGTGAAAGATTAGAGAAAAAATTGTGGGAGACCTGGCTGAGATATTTGCATCATTGTTAGCCACAGGTGAGATACCAGAAGGCTGGAGGGCAACAAATGTGCTGCCCTTATTTAAAGGGCTGCAAAGAAAACACTGGGAATTATAACCCCGACGTCTGTGGTGGGCAAGTTACTAAGAGAGGATTCTCAGGGACAAAACATACAGGCAGTTGGAAAGATTGTTTAAGACAACATTTAAACAGCATTTGCACTGATACATGGATAGGAAAATTTAAGGATATGGGGCAAATGCGGTCAAAATGGAGTTAGTTTAGATAGGCATTTTGGTTGGCATGGACCTGCGTGCAGTTTTGGTCGTTGCATTCGAGGAAGGATATTTTGGCCTTCGAGTGGGTGCAGAGAAGGTTCACTCGGCTGATACCGGAGACGAGGGCGTTGAATTATGAGGAGAGGCTAAATAGGCTAGGTTTGTACTCATTGGAGTTTGGAAGGCTGAGAGAGGATCTTATAGAGACGTATAAGATAATGAAGGGATGGATAGAGTGGAGGTTGAGAGACTCTTCCTGCTTAACAAAGATAGCAGACTATCAAGATTGTGGGGGAGGCGCGGTTCAGATCAGAGTTGAGGAGAAATTTCTTCATGCAAAGGGTGGAGAGTCTTTGGAATTCTCTGACTGTTGAAGAGCTGGAGGCTTCTCGCTGAATATATTTAAGTCGAATGGATAGGTTTTTGATTGACAAGGGAATTAATGGTTACGGGAAGAAAGCGGGAAAGTGGTACTGAACCACTGCAGATCAGCCATGATCTTATTGAATGGTGGGGCAGGCTCGAGGGGCTGGATAGCCTACTCCTGCTCCTATTTCTTATGTTCTTATATTCTTATGTTTGGGCCAAAGAACCCGTCTCCATTCCGTTGATTCTACAAGGTGGTTGACTTTGGCATAGAAAGGAAATTCTTACATTACACCAAAGCTCATCAATAATATATACATGAAGCACTCAGATAAAGACTTTGTTACTAACCATACAAAAATTATAAAAAACTATACCAGTACTGAGTAAAGGGAATATAAATTAAAATGTAAATTTAAAGTGGGCTCATTTTAATCCTCATATTTCAAATGCACATGTATCAGATTGTACAATAATTCAATTTTAAACATCATATTCCCGCTTGGCTACGTTACTCATTAAATTTAATTTAAATTAATGAATAATTTAATTTTTTTTTAAGCAAAGATAGTAACTTTGTGCAAAGAGTGCCTAAACCCGTTAAAGTCAGTGTGGCCTGATTCTGATCCATTCAAATCAACTGAGTCCCGGGTTCAAACCGTACTCAATCATTTTACAATGGTCACGGTAAAGACACACTGCTTTCGTACATGCTTAGGGTGTCTTCAAACACTTTACTGCCTCATCAACACAGTGTTGTTCATGCTGTTTCTCGCTCCACAGATACTACCAGACCCACTGGGTTTTTCCAGCAGTTATTATTTCAGATTTCCAGAATTTGCAGTATTTTGTTTTTATTTTATTGCCCATGATGCCTCGGCAAAGGCTCCTGCTCTGCAATGAACACTGTAAAGAAATCTTTTACACAGAGCTCGGGCAGACTGGTCTTCATTTAAGCATCTCATTGAAAAATACAGCATCTCTAACCACGCAGCACTCCCTATGCACTGCATTGGACTGTCACCCGAAATTACATCAAGGATTAAGATTCTGGAGTGGGGCACGAACCCATGACCTTCTGACTCGGAGGCAGATTGCTACCCAGTTGTCTTGCCCTTGTGGAAAATTACAAGATGTGCTGGTAAGTTGGTGGCGGGGTTGGTGTGGCGGTTCGTGAAGTGATTGGAGAAGGTCAAGATTTCTCATTCCCATTAATGGGTTCTCCCCCAGTAACTTTGGAGGTGGAGGAAGTTTAATCAGACAGGAAGGGAGGCCCCGGATGGCCTTCCTATCCCAACACCAATTGAAACACTTCTCATGCGAGTAATTGCTCCCCACATTGTGGCCGCATCGCGTCACACAGGAAGTATTCAACTGATAGAAATGGGGACTCACGATACAGGAATCCTGAAAACAGAAAAAACTTTGCTTGTAGGCTTTTGCCAGGGCAGAGGCTTAAGAGGGTTGGGATGTGGGGGAAGGAAAAGCGCTTCATTCAACGACACACAGTGCCTGACTGAGGAACTTGACATGAGAAAAATCATGGGGTCTCCATCGACTATCAACTGAACTGAACTATCATATAAATATTGTGGTACAAGAGCAGATCAGAGTTTGGAATTCTTTGAGTTACTCACCTTCTGATTCCCCAGATCCTGTGCACCATCTACAAGGCACAAGTCAGAAGTGTGGTGGAATACTCCCCACTTCCCTGCATGGATGAAACTCCAATAACATTTAAGAAATTTGACACCATCCAGGACAAAGTGACCATCTTGATTGGCATCCCAAACATTTACTTTCTCCACCAATGATGTATAAGAGCAGAAATGTCCACCATCTAGCAGATACACTGCAGCAACTCATTAATGATCCATTGACCTCACTTTCCAAACCTGCAACTCTACCACTAGAAAGACAACAGCAATAGGCACATGGGAGTTCCTTTGCTGCAAGCTCTTCTCCAAACTACTACCATCTGGAGTTGGAAACACATCACTGTTCCCTCACTCTTGCTGGAACGCCCTCACTAACAGCACTGTGGGTGTATGTACACCATATCGACTGCAGTAGTTTAAGGTGGCTCACCACCACCTTAGTGGTGGTGATGGCAATGTGGAGCCACCAGAATCTGATTGGCTAACAGCTCTCCAGAGGGTAGGATCTTGGTCTCTGGGTCTTTGATCCTGGGAAATGCTGTAGCCGGCCACTTAGTGCCAAACAAATACAATGCAGGCCCCATCAAAAGGTGGCAATGTAGGGCTCTCACTGGGTCTCCAGCCAATGGGCAAAACTCCCATTGCCTGGATTCAATTCCATTCCTAATCCCCACTTGGTGACTCTCCCAGTGAAGTATGAACACCAACAAGGACAGGATTTGGGTTAACATCAATCTTCACTGTCAAATTGGTCTCAATATGAGCATTGTATTGGAGGACTGACCACAGGAAAAAGGCAAAAAATATACACTGTTTTAAAATTGTTTTTCAAACATTACAGACCAGAAGTCCAAATGGGAATCATCAGCACCTAAAGTTACTGGAGGTCATGCAAGATTTAATTCCTCTGATACTATACATTATGGAGTGGCATGGCAGTGGTTAGCACTGCTGCCTCAATGTCAGGGACCTGGGTTTAATTCCCAGCTTGGGTCACTGTGCAGAGTCTGCACGTTGTGCATGTCTGCATGGGTTTCCTCCAGGTGGCCCGGTTTCTTCACTCAAAAATACGTTGGTTAGACGCATTGGCCATGCTAAATTCTCCCTGAACAGGCACCGTGGTGTGGTAATTAGGGGATTTTCACAACTTCATTGCAGCGTCAGTGTAAATCTACTTGTGACACTAATAAATAAACATTAAAAAGCTAGTTAAACCTCACATAAGCTACAGAGTATTCAGCTAAATTTAACAAGGTGTCCATTGGATCAGAAATGGAGGTAACACGTGTGTGATTAAGGTTTCATACATCATTTAAATGTGAATCTCAGAAACAACAATGTCAGTGTTTAACTTGGTCACAGTTTCAATTCATTCCAAGAATTAATTTTCTTGAAAATCTTGACATGAACAGAACACACAGGGTACCATCTAATAGTCATGTAAGCCTATTACTGTAGAATCATAGAACCCCACAGTGCAGAAAGAGGCCCTTCGGCCGATTGAGTTTCCACCGACCACAATCCCACACAGACCCTACCCCGAGATCCCTACATTTTACCCGCTAATCCCTCTTACCCAAGCATCTTAGGACACTAAGGGGCAATTTTAGCATGGCCAATCAACCTAACCCGCACATCTTTGGACTGTGGGAGGAAACCCATGCAGACGCGAGGAGAATGTGCAAACTCCAGTGACGAGAGCCAGGAATCAAACTCAGGTCCCTGAAGCTGTGAAACAACAGTGCTAACTCTGAGACTGGGCCAGATAAAGTAGTGAATACTGTCTTTCTTCCAGGCTATCCTTTAGATAATGCTAAGGTTTGTATATGGCAAATTAGATAAAGTCCTTGGTGTAAGTCAAATAATGTCATTGGCATTCCAATTCAAATCACTGCTGGTTTGTAACATATTACACTTTAACCACTGTTACTTCAATTTATGGATAGGATCTTCCAGTTAACGCAAAAACTGGAAAACCTCGCTAGTGGTCAATGGATCTTTGCATGGTCTGTGTGCCGCTCGCTACAATTCCCACGTTGGGAAGGTCAAGAAAATTCCATTGTGTTCATGTTCACGCAAGTGCATTTACATGTGTATGCATGTGTGTGTTTGCGCTTGTTGTGTGGACAAGCTGGTGAATGAATATACCAGTGAAACTGAAGAGAATATTTCAGCATCTAAACTATTATATATCCATAAATACTCTAATACAAAACACTCAATATTTAGTGGTATCAAATCACATCAATACCCGATAGTCAGAAACGAGCTTGACCTTTCTCAATTGGTTAAAATTGATTTTTTTTGTTAAAGCGATACAAGAATGAGCAAGAGAAAAAAAATTTCTAAGTGGACACAGGAAAAAATGGGTTAGACGTGCTTGAGAATTGGGATTGTGCTCTAGGTAAATGGAAATAGTGAAAAACACTAGGGGAAAAAAAGCAGAGCTAATGGCCTGAAAGTGGAAGGCGTAGACAGATGTAAATACTAATGGTTTAATGAGCAACTATTGAGTCAGTACACAGAGGAGTCACTGCAGAAAGGAGTTCGATTACAACTCTGATGCTGAAACTACAATTGGTTTCAAAACTCTGCAGACCAGAGAGGGAGGGAAATAAAAGCCGCATCAGCCAGGCAGACTGATCACTACGCAGAAGAACCTCAGGTGAAAAGCGAACACTATGCAGAAGCTCGACAAAACCACAATGAATCTCCGGGACACTTTGAAACAGCTTGCTGCCCGTCACTGTTCAGTTTGATTCCTGCAGAAGCATTGCTGGAATGAAACAACTGAGAAACGCACAGATGTGCAATCCTTCCTCATCACTGGGGAGAAAACTGGCAACGTTTGGCACAAGTGGAGAGAATTATTTGCTGTGATTCCAAAATGTGCCTTGCAGAAAGTTGGAAAATAAGTTTAATCACAAGTAGACTTATACGGTTTTAACGAAGTTACTGTGATAATCCCTTAGTCATCACACTCCGGCACCTATTTGGGTGCATCGAGGGACAATTTAGCACGGCCAACGTATCTAACATCTTTCAGATTGGGCGGGGGTGGTGGAATTAGAGCACCTGGGAGGAAACCCCAGGAGAACATGCAGACTCTTCACAGACTGTGTCCCAAGCTAGGAATCAAACCCGGGTCCCTGGCGCTATGAGGCTGCAGTGCTAACCACTGTCTCATGTAAATGCCCACTCACATGAAGAGCCAGTAGTGGTTCACAATTCTGAGCAACAGAAGCGTTCCACTATTCATTTCATGGCATATTTTATTGCTAATTGCAGTGTAGTAACAAGATTAACTAGTATGTGCGCTTCATTATACATGTATACATTACTGCAGTCAGTTGAATTTATGGAGGTCATACACTCCGATTCATAATTCCAGCCCCTTTCCTTCAAATCGATTACATTTTAATCAAATTTTTTCCATTTCCCCCCATGCCCAGATTGGTTTCCTCAAACACATTTTCAGATGACATTTCACTATTTTTCACAATACAGGGATTTGGGAGAGATAACAATCGGATAACTTTTGAATGGGGCTCAGGGAGTGAACCAGAACACAGTGAAGCATTTTTTTTCCATTCCTACTGACAAAAACAGTTATTATATTTTTATACCAGCCAGAAAATGGATTACTAAACAGCTAGAAATTGAAACATTTTCTCAGATGTTTAGTTTTGAATCCAAATGGTTTTAGTATTTTGTATTGGTGAAGAAAAGCCTGCAGTGCATTTTGTATAATTCTTTTGATTTTTTGAAGAGTTATTAAGGCTGAAGAAATAATCAAACACTCATCAGTTCTTAGTACGGAGGCACCTGTCCTCTGCAGACTAAAAAAGAATTCCTTTTCATAGAATCCCTTCATAAAATCCATGCAGGCCCCCATTTCCTTAACCCCATGTATTTACGCTGCTAATCCCTCTGATGCCAATGGGCAATTTAGCATGGCCAATCCACCCAACCCACACGCTGTGCGGCAGGAAACCCACACAGAAATAGGGAAAACACGCAAACAACACACAGTGGTCTGAGGCCAGAATTGAACCCGGGTTTCTGGTGCAATGAGGCATCAGTGCTAACCACTGTGCCGTCTTCTCCTCAAAAGAGAGGAAACCTTCTTGATGCTTTCTCCATGGAAATGCCTCAACCAATCAAACCTGACTTGCCAATCAGGTTACAGCGTAAATTGTCACTCCCTTTTAAAGTTGGCATTCTTGCATTTGTCCCAAATAGAATTCATAAAATCCCGACAGAGCAGGAGGGACGCCATTCAGCCCATTGAGCCTGCATTGACTCTGGAAAAAGCATCTTACCCCAGGGAGAATCTGAATCCAGGTCCCCAGTGCTCTGAGGCAGTATTGACCATTGCACCATGTCATCCGCAGCGCTAAACAAAACATTGACAGCATATCTCTTTTCTTTCGCAACTATTTTTTCATATTTTTGGTAGCTCCAGTAAATCTTCTCTGCAATCTTTCTAGTTTAAAAACATGACTTCTATAATAGGGTGACCAGAATTGTACATAGTGTTCCAAGTGTGGCCTTACCAATGTCTTTTACAACTTCAACAAGACGTCCCAACTCACGTATTCAATGCTCTGACCAGAGGCAGAGACACTGCCCGCCTCCACTAATTTCTATCCAGCAACTCAGACTGAATTTCCAACTCCACGCTAACCTATTTTCCTGCACTTGCCCTATATTAGAACAGTGGTTAGCACTGCTGCCACACAGCACCAGGGACTCTGTTTCAATTCTGGCCTCTGATAATTGCGTGGTTGGATGTTCTTCCTGTCTATGAGTTTCCTCTGGGTGATTCAGTTTCTTCCCACATCCAAAGATATGCAGGTAAGGTGTATTGGCAACATTAAATTGCCCCCTCGTGTCCCAAGATGCGTAGATTGAGAGTGGTAGGGTAAATATCTGAGATTACAAGGATAGGGTCTGGGTAAGATGTTCTGTTGGTGAGTAAACTTGATGGGCTGAATGGCCTCCTTCTCCACTGTGCATAGCGACTCTATGATTCAAGGTGTTATTGAAGCAAGTGCTATGTCCATGAAATATGATACAAATTGTATTTGAAACCTGCAGTGCAGAAAAGTGCACACTTAATTCTATTGCATTTGTCATCAAAGGAGAAGCGTACCAGTCACAGCTGTGAATTCTACACTAGTTGACCACGACACACACCAACAAAAAAAAACACTCATAGCACTGATGATAATAAGAGATAAATGACCTCTCAATAGGCTGAGTTGTGTTCAATTTTTTTCCGTAATATTTGTAAGAAATGGCATTCCCAGCATCCAGAAACTCCGCAGGTTAAAACGCTACTGCACAACAGCAGTGGCAGATACTGCCGCAAAATATAGCGACTTGATTAAGATGAAAGCAGATGTGTGAAGTAATCCAGGAAATTGGAAACCGCTGTTGCTTGTATTAACAGACAGATGCTAAAACTAATTGTTACAATCATGAAACAGAATATAGAGTTAACAGGTGTAAATAAACATTATTTTCTTCACTCAATTTCAGCTCTTCCTTTCCAAAAAAAATTAAAAAATCATCTATAGACCCTGCCGCACTTGTGGGCTGTCGTGCTTGGCTTCACGTAGCTAACTTTCTGCCTGGGGAACTTTTAACATCTCAATTTCCAGCTCTACTGTTGAAAAGCTTCCATTTAAATCCCAAATTACTGCCCATCCATCCGATTGGTCTTTCGCTGCCCCTCGTGCTCCAAGGCAAATGGATAAGGTCAAAGCCCCAGGTGCTTTTCCTGGGCATGGTTCATTTGGTCATCTTATCAGCAGAACCAGTCTCGAGAGAAGGGTGCCATAAACGTAAGGCAGCCAGCAACACATCTAACAGGGGGATTCAAGAGAAACGTCATTACCCAGAGAGTTGTCGCAATGTAGAGCAAAGCTACCACAAAGAAAATTTGAAGCTAATAGTACAGGAGCACTTTAGAAAAAAAATTAGATTGGTATGGTTACACGGTGGTCAGCACTGCTGCCTTCAGTCACCCAAGATCGGAACTGAAACGGTGTCCCTGGCTTTGTCTGTGCAGAATTTGCACACACTCCCTGTGTCTGTGTGGATTTCCTAGGAGTGCTCCAGTTCCCTCCTGTAGTCCAAAAGACGTGTACATTAAGTGGATCAGCCACGCTAAATTGCCCACGAGGGTAAGGAGGATTAGCAAGATAAATATACATGAGGTTACGAGATAGGGGCTGGTTGAGATTGTTGTGGGTTCAAAGGGCTGAATGGCCTCCTTCTGGAATGTTGGGATTCTTTTCTATAATAGATGAATAGGAATATCCCAGTGAGTGTGGATGAAGAGGAACAAGAGGGAGCTTATGTAGAACATAATGGTAGCATAAAGCTGAAGGGCTGAATAGGCTGTTCCTATGCCATAGACTATGTCGCATTGCTGAAGGAGACACCTTATAAATGGGCTCACAGGAATAGAATCTCCCTCACTAGAATTAGTGCTGGCATCAGACCATCAGAATCAGGGTAACACACTGTAATATCCTTGGTGGCTGAAAATCTTTATAACAATCAATATGTTAAATTTGGGCTCATGCGCTCAGGAATCTACACAGCTTTAGCGTCACAGCAAGCACAGCCCCCCCCCACCATACATTCAGACACACACACACAGATCTGATTCAGAAGGCGTTGTTATCTCATTGATATTATGTAAATAACAGGGGAGACAACAGATGAAAATGAAGACACCTTAAATTCAAGGAAACCAAAAGTTCAATAGTAGCATGCGTTGCCATTCCGCAAGTTATAATAAGCAGCTTAAATATAAAGTGAGACTCATTACGTGTTTTATTTAAGTTAACTAACAGTCAGTATTGAACAATGTTATAAATTTTACTATCGTCTCAGAAATATCAAACTAGTGAGAGCAATTTGCCTGTATAGATCAAGCGTGAGAAGTGTTTAATTTCAAAACAAAAACCTTTATTGGATGGTGATCAACTGCCAACCCATTCCCCCAATCCAGCCTCATTACAAATCCCTTGATATTACACGAAGACAAAAATCATACAGATAAAAATTATAGCTTCTACAATCAAGCCAAATTATCCACCATTATTTAGAAAATGCCATTAGGATGTTTATATTCTGATTGAAATGCCTGATAAATGGAACCTAATTTATTGCTGAAAAGATAAAGGCTGCCAAAACGTTTTGTTCTGTACTCATCAGAACAGATACAAGCCTATCAAATCTCAATTAGAACAATTAATGCAGTGAAAAGATGGTGTTGATTGGCAGAATTATTGCCATGGAGAATGCATCAGGCAACAGTTAACTGATAAACATCTGTTTAAAAGATGCAGGTTGACCCTGATAGGTCATGGTGTTGCCTTGAGGAAGGAACCAGGGATTGGCTGCCCCCAGAAGTTATGATTCCGCAATTGGACAGCTCTTGCTTAGCAATCTTGAGCGTGATAAGAATTTTAGAAATAAACAATTTAAGATGGTCAGGCTCAGTGTAGTTCAACTTGACACGTAGTTCCCAATCCTTTACAAATAACAATGCATTGCACCATTTTTCAATTCAACAAAAACTTAGATCAACAAACGCCACTCCCTGAGAAATATTATGGTCAGAGTCCATTTGCCCTGCTGAATTTAAACAAAATCTTGGCAATTATCTATTCCCTGTTGCATTCTCCATGGCAATTCCTCTAACAGAGTCCACCTGCCAAGCAAATCAGCACTCTTTCCGTGCACTATAAATTGCTGTTTCCTTTGACATTTGGTATCTTTATGTTTGCCCTGATAACTGCAAGTTGTGGGCCATGATTCCTCTGAAATGGGACTAAGTCCCCATACCAGCAGGAAAACTACTGTTTCCCACTGGCACTGACAGTGTGTATTAGGTAGGATTCTTCCACTTGATGCATGTAAATTTGCACAAATTCACGCTAGTCAGCCCTGCTTTTCAGAAATCTGTGCTTTTTTTTGAAAGCAAGGGTACTTGATATCCATGGTCACAGCAATCCCCATCCTGATTCCCACAAAAACTAGGATGTTGAATACTCCGCAGCCCCTGCTGATGAGAGGAGCACAATCAATGCCTCAGCAAAGAGGGACATTCTTCCTCCACCATTCAAGGAATGGATCACTGCCTACTCCTCCCAAACACCACACAGGCATGAGGATGATCTGATCCAACACATCCTCAAGGCCCTCCTCTCTTCTTTAGGCCCTTTCACTCAAGCTAATCTCCCCAGCTCAGAAGCATATTAATGTGTCCCCCCTTCAGTCCTCACAATGTGGCAATGCCAGTGCACTGGTCCATGGCACTGACACCCTGGCTTCTTGCCTTGAACTTTGAGTAGGATCGAGGATGTAAGTCCAGTGCCACTGTGCCCTCAAGCATGAAGGGAAATGTAAAAAACACAACTGATTGGAGGCTGAGTAGAAATCCACTAAGCTTTCAAGGACTGGACTGGATTTTTTTTTAATTCATATGTATAACATGGTTGACACTGGCTGGCCAGCATTTATTGCCCTTCCCTAGTTGTCCTTGGAGGGCAGTTGAGTCAACCACATTGCTCTGGAGTCATAAGTAGGCCAGACCAGGTAAAGACAGCAGATTTCCTTCCCAAAAGGAAATTAGTAAACCAGATAGGTTTTTCCCCGATAATCAATGGTTTCATGGTCATCAATAGATTGTCAATTTCAGATTGTTTTCTTTAATTCAAATTCCACCACCTGCCATGGTGGGATTCAAACTGGGATCCCCAAAACATTTGCAAGTTCCATGATTAATAGCCTAGCAATAATACCAGAAGGCCATCACCTCCCCGTCTGGAAACACATTTTCGGAGGCTTTCAAAGACTTTGAGCTTTCTAGGAAGGCTCAGAGAGATTTCAAATAAAATATTGTTTGAATAGAATGGGGCTGTGGAGAAGGGAACATACTCCCTAGTGAAAGTGACATCACCCATCTTCTCTGTCAGACAGAGGGCTTCAAAGAGGTCTGCTTATACCTGCAGCTTCAGCAAGAGAAAGGGAAAATCCCTGACGTACATTTTTTGTTGACCGA